>OX030956.1:6332144-6754644 GCA_943735955.1 Piscicola geometra
TTATTATGAGCAACAGATATTTTATGTCGGTCAGTTTAAGATTTGTCAATAATTTCTAAACGCTTGCCTTTTTTTTCATAGACACGTGTTCTGTTTTTATTAAAATATTATTTTGAAATATTAACTTCAGTGATCTTACATAACAGCAAATACATAACAGTGAGTGTGTGTGTGTGTGTGTGTTTTGTGTGCGTTTGTGTTTGTGTGTGTGTATGTGTGTGTGTGTTTGTGTGTGTCCATCTATTGAAAAGATTTGAAAATTGTGAAACTTTTATTTTTTTTACCATAATAAAATTATCAATGGTGGTTAAAATGCATTTTTTAAAATAACTGAGCCACGTGGGTGATCTCAAGAGGTTATCAAGGCTGTCTGAAACACTAAGCCTGCCTAGATGCGACTTTTTATGAAGTTGTTGAAGATTTGAGTGGTGCAGATGCAGTTGATGATTAATACCTTGGCATGACGACGGTATCTTGCTTGTTGATGGTGCTTGATTTAGTGGCGGTGTAGAGAGATTAATGTTTTGGCGCATGGCGTGTGATTTGTTACTGGATTCACTAATGCAATTAACAAAAATTTAGAGAATTAATTTAGTTTTTTTCGCAAAAGAGTAAAATTGTTAGAAAATTCTTCCAGTTTGAAAACACATTAACAAGAATTATTACTAAATTTATAATCTACGGATTTATCAAATGAATTATCGTAGTTAAAATTGCAGTTTAGAATTAACCTTCACACCTTCAACCAATCTTCCTTTCATCCCTCTAGCTTCCACCTAATTCTTCCACCAATTATTCCACCAATCCTCTTTCCAAGTCGCACCGAAAGCCCAATTAACAACGATGCGCCATCAACTTTCTGGTCACGTGTGCTTTCGGATAATTCCCATTGGTGACGTCAGAGATGGAGGTATAAGTACTGCAAGTGCTGCTGAATCGGGAGGGGTGGTGATGCAATAGTGTGGATGAAGTGATGGATGAGGTGATGGATGAAGTGATGGATGAAGTGATGGATGAAGTGATGGATGAAGTGATGGATGAAGTGATGGATGAAGTGATGGATGAAGTGATGGATGAAGTGATGGATGAAGTGATGGATGAAGTGATGGATGAAGTGATGGATGAAGTGATGGATGAAGTGATGGATGAAGTGATGGATGAAGTGATGGATGAAGTGAAGTTATGTGCGATGGATGGGATGGGTGGTGAACGTCAAATGGAATGGTGTAACAGGGTCAGCGACATATGAACGCCATCAAATCTTTCAGCGAGGGAAAGTGCGCAAGTGAGAATATCGATACGTCAATAAGTAATTTTTTAAAATTTATGATAAATTTTTGCTTGAAGTTTTTCTTCGAGTTAATTATTTATTAAATTACTATTTTAGAAAATTTTTATGAAAAAAATAAAACGCAAAAATACATTTCATAACAAAAAAACTTATTTTTAGGTGAAGCCCTGATGTAGCTTCAAAAACGTTCAAAGGGGTGCTTTTTACATGACCCCATAATTTTTCTTTCTTTTTTTCTCTAGCATTTTCTTTCCTGTCACAGCCACTATACTTAGCATTTTGATAAAAAATTCAGAACTTCAAGAAAATTAGTGTTTTCCTGTCCGATAAAAGTTTATTTTGAACATTTTCAATGATTAAAGATTTTATATATATATAAAACTTTCGAATTTAGTGCAAATATATTTATTTGCATAAACCATATGACTGACTAATTTAGACTCTAATATATTATAAAACTAAAAAGAAGAAAATATAAATCAATGGCGATTTGCTTGTAAGTTCTAGGAATGGAAGTATTTGCATTTTGCTGAAAGCACTGATCCATGGTACTTTTCAAGAAATAGCTTTGAAATCTGGTCCAAAAATCAAATGCAGCAAAAAACAGGCTTTCTTTAATGGTTATATTCCTAATTAAGTTGCTATATTTTTCAATAATTAAAATAATTTGTTTTGGAAACCAAATTTATTTATTAAAATTTGTTTTATCTTTTTTTAATTTTCAAGAATTATCAATAAAATCTTAATAAATTGTTTTTTAAATTCTTGAATTTAAATAAATATAATGTGTGGCGTTTTGGATGTCGTCTGTTAGCATGAAGAAGTTTAAAACGAAAGTAAAATAGCATATGTTGCATGGAAAACTGAATTACTTTGGTAATGCACTTATATATAAAAAATTAACTGATGTAATTAAGCATAGCTCTAGTTTTTACATTTTTAAAAATTGTTTTAAAAGGTTTTAGGGGTTATTGGGATTTTTAATTGTATTTTACAAGCGTTCTTTTACAATTGAAACAGGATTATTCGAGGCTGTTTTAGGTGCAAAGTTAGTAGTTGTGACGTAGGTTAGCACTGTGCAGTGTGATGGAGCACAGATGCGACTGTAATAACGTTAGCAGAAGCATTGATTCCCGCATACTTCGGGAACTCCCAGCAGAAACATAGGCCTTCTTTTATGTGTCTTTTATTCATACTTCTTCTATTCATCTTCATCTCTTTTGTGCACAGTAATGTGGTCGTTATCGAGTGCTAGATTTGAAGGATTGTGAATCTTTCCAATGTTAGTGACCACTCATTTTTATTATTTTTTTCTAAAATTCCGTTTGTTAATCACCTAATTACCCATGCAATCACTTACGATTACACCTCCCATTAGTTCATCCAATTACTTTACATTCATCTCAGCCCTACCAGGACTTTATCCCGATTCGATAATATTGATTGGTCCAAAGACCAGCACATCACGCTTTTCCTTTATTTTCTGCAATTTATCTTAGTTTACCCAGCGTTTTGTAATTTTCCAAGCGTAAAAAATTGTTTAAACAGTGAATTTAATTTTAGTTTTCATACAAAATATGAGAAAATATATTCACTTGTCTATAGATCATAGAAAGTCTTTTGATTTGTTTGTGTACCTGCTTTTTTCTTAAAAAAATCATTTTTAAGCATGAGTTTGCATAATAGATTCTAGAATCAAAGTTTAATTTTTGATTTTAAAAGATTAGAAGCTTTGATGTTAGTCTTTTTTGGACCCTTTCAAGCACAAAGGCAAGCATCGATGCAGATGAAAAAAGCATTTAATATCTTTTCATTTCAAACTTAATTTAAAAATTGTAAAAAATAAAATTCAATTTTTTTTCCAATTTATGGTTTTTTGTCTTTGAAATGTTTCTAATCAATTTTTCAATAAATATTGAAATCCTTTAAATGGCTTTTTACATCTTTGTAAATAAATTTTTCAAAATCTCCTCCTTTTTTTCATTCTGTATATTTATCCCACCCATTTAGAACCATCTAACCCTCTGAACCTCCCACCACTGCTTTTTTAAACTTTATGCATGTCTTGAAACTCTCAATCATGGCACTCTGAAAGTAATTGCAGGCATGCACGTGCTTAGGATGTATGCATGCGTGGGATGGATTGGATGCTTATCGTGGTGACTAAGATCTGTGCAAGTGTCATAATAGCAAAGAGAAGACTGTTATCAAATCTATTACATTTCTCTCGCCTACGTGATTACCGCCTTGCCTACGCCGTAGTTGCTAACTCTCATTACGTCATCACTCGAAGCTCTTGACTTGCTACTAGCCATCAATTCTTCTTAGTTTGAAGCATTATCCGCGGTCCCTGCATTCGTTTTGAAATTATTTGTTAAAAACAAAAAATATTATCTTTAATAACAAAAATAAATCTTTTTGAGAATAAAAAGTATTGCGTCTTATGATTAGCTTTGTTGTAATTTCAGGAAGCGAAGCACGCAATTTTAATATGAAGGATTTATGACCAGAAGACGATTGTAATGGAAGAGAGGAGTGGAACCGAGTGGTTGTGAAAAGCAAGAATTAGCGAAGCATGTTTACATTATTTTTATTTATTTTTGATAAATAAAATAAATTTCTAACTAATGAAAATTCAAAGAATTTAATAACTATTATGAACAAGATCGTGGTCAAAATGGTGAGGATGATAATTTTAAGGAAGCACACAACAAAATGAAAGTTAAAAAAAATCGATAGATCGAAAACTATTTGACAGTTAAAAAAGAAATAAATGAATAGGTAGATAAGTGAATGAATGAATGGATAGATAAGTGAATGAATGAATGGATAGATAAATGAATGAATGAATGGATAGATAAGTGAATGAATGAATGGATAGATAAATGAATGAATGAATGGATAGATAAGCGAATGAATGAATGGATAGAAAGATAAGTTTATGGGCGGAGAGATAGAGAGATAGCTAGATAGATGAGCAAAGGGATGAATAAGGATGCCTCATATGTCACCGGGTCGCTATTTATTGCGTCCCAGGTACTAAGAACGTCAAATAACAGAGGATGAATGGATGAAAGAACGATTGAGAGAATTGATGAGCAAACATGCAGATAAAAAATGTGTGAATAAATAGATGGGATGGACAGTGAGTCCATAATAATAATAAAAATAAAAAAGAAACTAGTATACAATTGTTTCAGAGATTGAATAGATGAAAGATGAAGAACGTTGGATGGAGAGAATGCTTTGAAGAAACGAAAGAATGCAATGATAGGATGTTGAGCAATGAAGGGTTATTAGGAAGGGTAAGATGGAGAGGTTTGTTGGATGGCTGATGGGTGTTTGATGGTGCTGCTTGATAAGGAGTTGAAGGAATAGTAATCAGAAGAAATGATTGATCAGCAGATAATTGAAACGTCTGTGGCGTACAACATGGTGTGTAATTATACAGCTAGCGAGTGTTACTCTGAGATATAAAAGGAAATGACAAGAAATATAATGTGAAAATGATAAACTGAAAAATTGATTTAAGAATTTGAAAAATAAATGAAGGGTATCTAAAGAAGGTAGTAGAAGGTGGTGGTTGATTGATGAGTCGATCTAATATAGCAGAAACATGCAGCGTCGATGGAAGGCTGCGTGTCGGAGAGATATGTTGTAGCAAAGAATTGTAGGAGGGGATTAGTGGTGTCTGAAAAGTATAAGTGCGAGTTTTTGAGTGGAGCTGAGTAGGAAGGGTTGAGGGTTAGTTTGGTAAAGTAAAACTAATGCAAAACAAGGGAATTGACAGTAAATTAAAGTTTGTTGAAAATTATGCGCAGGTGGATTTTTAAAGATAGAAATAAATTTAATATCTGTTTGTAGTAGAAAGTGAATTCCTAAATTCCGTAGCTTTTATTGTAAAATTATTTTTTTTAAAGTTCAATAAAATTACTTTTTCTTAGAAAGTTTTATTATTAATAGTTAATTTTTTAGCATCTAATAACAAAAATTCAATGAAATGCAAAGTAGTTGGCGTAAACCTAAACAAGCTTCAAGACCAACGCAGAAAAACTTACTAGAATGACTTTAATAACTCAATAACTGAAAAACAATTTTTATGTTTTCAATCCAAAGTGTTCGTGCACTAATAATTATATTTTTTTCCATTTTAATTTTTGAAATTGCAGTTTTTAAGCAAATATTTTTACTTTCGAAAAATATAATTTAATATAAAATATTCATATAATACAAGTTTAAAAATAGACGTTAGAAAAATATTTTTTAAGCAAATCAAATATATTTTTTAAAAAAAGCTTCAACTTCTAAAAGTTTTCAACAAACGACTGGTTTCCAAAAAAATATTATTGTTTTAAAAGTCGGAGAAAAAATTGGATAAAACATTTTTGTTTCCGAATTCAAAAAATTTACATGAAATATTTTTTCTATTTTAAAATTTTCCAACTTTTCTTGACTCTTCCAAATCTTATAAATAGTATTCGCCATAAAGGGCAGGGACTGATTTATTGGTAGAGTGACCTTGGGTCAGAGGTCATGCGAGTGACGTCATGGCACTTTCAGAAATTTACATGATTAGTCACTTGTGTAGGGTTGCGAAAGGCTGGAGCGTTGCAAATCAGAGTGGTGAAGGAGGAAAAAGAGGAAGAGAAAGGAGTAGTTAAGATGGTGGAAAACTGGTGGAATGGAACAGAATAGGTAAAAAGATTAAAAAACCTAAGTTGCAAAAATAAAAAGGTGAAATAAGTGTTGAAAGAAATAATAATTTATAAAGAAGGAAAAACTAAAGGCCGTGGTATTGATTGCTACTAGAGGTCGGACATGGACGATTTTTCATTCCCGGTCCCGTCCCGTTCCCGAAATTTTTTTTCCCGTCCCGTCCCGTTCCCGATGGGCCATCAGAATTTTGATTCCCGTCCCGTCCCGTTCCCGAAATTTTTTTTCCCGTCCCGTCCCGTTCCCGATGGGCCATCAGAATTTTGATTCCCGTCCCGTCCCGTTCCCGAAATTTTTTTTCCCGTCCCGTTCCCGAAATTTTTTTGAGGTCTCTTTATTCATTTCCACTGCCGTTATCACTGGTCCCAAACTTGCTAGTCCTAAATTTTTTTATTTGAAAGTCAAAAAATATTTTTTTTCGAAACAAACACGCTTCAAATATATATTGAGATAAAAGTAATGAAGTTAGTCATTGTTTTTAACTAATTAAATCAAGTCTTTATTGCTTTTAACGCGCGTTAAACCGTCCAGAGTTTCAGCTTTCAAATTAGATGATCTTGGGTCTGAAGTTAAACGACCACATGTTGAAAAATTCCGTTCACAGGGAATAGAACTTGCAGGTATACTAAACAACATTTTGGCTACTTCTTGTAGTATTGGAAAATTGTTCATTTTACTCCAATAAAATAAAACATCTTTATCATCTTCAATTTTGTTGGGACCTTATTGTGAATATTTGTACAATTCATCCTCTTCTGAATTTTCTTCCTCGTTCATTATTATTAATTCATCAATAATGTTAGAAATATGTTTTTTAACAGCATTCTTATTCTCCACAACTGCAAAAATAAAATCATTCGTATAATTTGATAGTATAATAAATGTATTATAATTTTTACGTTATAAAAACAAACATAATAGGGTTAAATAACCATAATTTGTATCTTTTTTTTCAACAGAACTGCAGCTTGGCCTGGCTGTACAAAATGGAATTAAATTTTCTCTAATGAAAGTCTTGGTATTTATTTCTTGTTCTATCCCAAACTCTTTTCTTATTATTCTTTTATACTGAGGATGCAACAGACATGCTGCCATATGAATAAGATCAATGGGCATCTTTTCTTTTGTCGAAATGATCAACTGAGCAATCAACTGGAAATTAAAAAGTCAAATTCAAAGTATTAATTTACGAAATAAAAAAAATTAACTTACCAGTTTGATTTCATTTGACAAGTTTTCATCATCACTCATTTGCTCTAATCTCCCTAATATTTGGACTCGCCATAACAACTTCAAATGTAATGTTGGAGCTTTTGACATTGACAATGCAATGGTGGCTTCGTTATACATTTCTAGTGCATTTAAAACTTCTTTTAAGTGAGGAGTGTCGATGAAATAGAGATTTCCATACTTGGGGGTTTGCTTAAGAATAATTTTTAAAGAATCCATTCCATCATATACTGATTTCAACATGAAATAAATCGAATTAAATCTTGTAGATGATTCTTGTTTAAGTGTTTGTTTTCCCATGTTTAAAAGCTCCTTTTGCTTGCTATAAAAAAATAAAATTTTATAACAAATTATGTTGAAATTAAAATATCAATTTTAATTTTTTTTTACTGTATGAAAAATGTGAAAATTAATTACCCAGTCTTCTTGACGTATTTTACAACATCTTTAGCATTCTCAATTAGTAAAGATATTGGGTTATCTGCTGCCAACTCAGAAAACTTTTTGGATAATGCAAGATTTAAATCATGAACAGAACAGCCCAGCCAAATCATTTCATCAGAATTGTTAAAAGCCTTTTTTACATTTGAGGCATTGTCAGTCGTGAAGGTACAATAGTCTAATGATTGAATACCATATTCCTGGAATCATAAAATAACATTTGAAATATTAAAACATGTGGATATTTATCTTGTATAAATTATTTTTTAAATATTTATGAAAAATTGTTTAAAAAATTACCATGCAGAGTTTATTCATCTCCTCAAGAATATTTCTGGATGAGTGATTTACATTAAAAGCAATTGTTGCCAAAACTCTGTCTTGAAGCTCCCATTCTCCATTATTGTCTTTAACATAATGTATGGTGACTCCCAAATGTGAATCTCCAGAACGTTTATTCTTCCAAATATCAAGGGAAAAACTTTTAGAACCATTGTTCTGTAATAGATTGAAATTTATAAATATTTATTTTTATTAATAATTAAATGCATAAATTAATTTATAAAATTACACACCTTTGTAAATTCTCCTTTTAATTTGGTAATCACTGTTAAGACATTTTTTTCATGGTATTGCCTCACTGTTTTTTCGCAAGGCAATACATCTTTAGCCTTCAGACCCCGGCCATATGAGGCTCCAATATCGATGAGTTTTTGA
This sequence comes from Piscicola geometra, assembly GCA_943735955.1. Classification (NCBI taxonomy): domain Eukaryota; kingdom Metazoa; phylum Annelida; class Clitellata; order Hirudinida; family Piscicolidae; genus Piscicola; species Piscicola geometra. The sequence continues at coordinate 6,340,537 of OX030956.1, forward strand.
GCCACCTGAATGAAACCTTCACCTTCAACCGTGACGAAGGCTCTCATGTCTTGAGCACAAAATAGGGAGATGGCCTTGGTCAAATTATTCTTTAAATTAGGAGAAACAGACTTTTGAGAAAATGTGAGAGTATTCTGCGTTATTTGATTCACAACTGGACTGCCAGTGCATGCTTTTTTGTGTTTCAGCATGCCAGAGGTGCCACAGGAATTTAAATGCTGAATCAACACTTTGCAGTCTTTGCATTGCACGAATTCTGTATGGCACCCATCAACCAATACTTTGACAAAGCTTTTCCAAGCTATACTTTTACTAAGATTCATTGCCATTGTGGAAACACGTGCAGGATCATTCGTAATAATTTTGTCAATCTGACTTCTTCATTTCCTTAATAGTTATAGACTCCGGTGAAATTAATGATGATGATGATGATGATGATGACGATAATGATGAAGATAATGATAAATTCGAAGACGACGTTGCTGACATTTTGAAATAAACGGAAGTTTTGATAAAAGTAAACATAGTAAAGAGAAATCTAATTGTTGGAAAACCACACTTTTTAATATATAATAGATTTAACTTTAATTTTTCATCTTAATTTTTTGAATTCCAAAATTTTTATTCCCGCTTTTTCCCGTTCCCGATTTAAAAGTGTATTCCCGTTCCCGTTTTTTCCCGTTCCCGATTTCAATGTTGATTCCCGTTCCCGTTCCCGTCCCGAAAACCTATTCCCGGTTCCCGACTTTTCCCGTCCCGAAATTAATTTTCATTCCCGTTCCCGCGGGAGTCCCGCGGGTACCCGCGGGTACCCGGTCGAATCGGGTACCCGGTCCGACCTCTAATTGCTACTGAAAAGAAGATTAGATGGTGTGAAAGACTCTGATAAAGGTTGAAGAGGTTAGTATTAGTGTTTACAAGTTGTGAGTAAAAAATGCTATTTTCCACTCAAGATCTACTCGAGATCTAAAAAATTGAAAAGGTTGTTTTATATGAAATTCAATGTTTATAAATATAATAAATATTTAGGTTTGAAAGTTAAATACACTATGAATATTATAACAAGGTGTGAACCTGTTTGAGTCTCAAGACCACTCAGTTACGAGTAATTTTAAAAACTGAAGTGTTTATAATAACTTTAAATTATAGTTATAAAAAATAGTAATACTAATTATTTTTATAATATAAAATAATAATATTATTAAATAATAAAATATATTATTTTAAATAAATCAATAATTAATTAATTAAAAAATACAATTTAATATTTAAGTACTTCCAATAAATCATTAAAACTTAAAACGTTGTTTTTATATAAATTTTATAAATAATAAAAATTTACGACGGCTAAATTTCGTTTTGCATGAAAAGTTTTTTTTAAGAGCTTGAAAGCTTTAATCTCTGAAGCATGCATTGGAAGCAGAGTCGTCTCTTTATCCATCTCGAAGTTTATACCGCTATTTCCAGTAATACTCGCATGATGGAGTGTCTGGATGGAGAATAAAAAAGAAGCGTGTTCTCGGCTCGGGGAGTGGTATTTTGAGAAATTGTAAAACATATTGGATTCTTCTATTGTTAAGTTTGTCACGAAACAGTATAGATTTTATTTAAGTATTGATATGTTTAATGCCTTCTTATATTCTCCCAGGGCTTATGAAGAGAAAGATTTATATGCGTTGGATATTTATCACATTAATTTGATCGAACACTCTGATGAAATTCTATGTAATGAAAAAATTTGAAATTCTAAACAAATTTGGTGAAAGATTATTAATTTTTTGAAAGCCTATCATTTTATTAAAAAACAATATTTAATGAAAAGTGACAAAAATATGTTTATGAAACATTTAGTTTTTAGCCCAAACAGTTTGCAAATATTTCAACTAAAAAGAAAAACGTTTTGAAATCCACTTTCAAAGTTATAATTTTTGAAAAGAAATAAAGGCAATTGAGCTTTTCTGATACAAAACGAAAATAAGACAGGCCGAAATATCAACTTGAACCACATGTATTTTCTAGAAAAGGATATACGTCTTTTACTAAAAAAGCTTTTTCACATACTTGGTGTTTTTTTTCTTTTCTATCAACCCACAACTCGTTACGTTTCAGCAACTTTGCAGGCAACTTTTCTCTTCCGTCCATTTATCTTTTAATCTGCATTTTCATGTCCGTATCAATCATCCATCTATTGTATCTTTCGCATTTCTATACTTTCGTCTTCTTCGAATACTCTAAATTTTAAAAAGCAAAGTTTTGAAGGTTTTTTCAATGTTTGTGTTTCAAATTGTTTGATACTTCACAAGTCAGAACCTATGCATATATATTAGGGGGTTTCTGAAAACCAAAAACATCAAAATGGTGTTGGGCAGTCCTTCAGTGAGTAATGAAAGTTAAATAAAGTTTTATATAAAATAATATCCTGAAAAATGATTCTTGAACGAGCGCAACCTTTCTAAAGTTTCAACATTTATGTCGAAACCTGCGATAGCGATCATGAGCGAAAACAGTCGCAGAGAACAAGTGAGAGTTGTAAACTTGTTGGAAAATGTATTCATAGTAAAATAAAAATATCAGAATTAATATTAATATTCATAATAACCTTTCATTTATGTACTTTAGACGTTAACTGTAACTTGGCTTTAATTCTTTTTGAAAATCGTTTTCTTTGGTTTTTGACTACTTGAAGTTCTTTAATACGTGTCGAACTAGAGTTGAAATCTTGAATCCACGAAACCCAACGTTCAGCCAAGTCATTGACGACTTTGACAGATTGCATATACGTTTGCTTTCTTGATACTCTGGTATGATTTCCACTCACGTGGATCGACTTGCTCGAATTACTGAGACATAACAAGAGTCGTCAACAAACATTTAGTGCTATTTGTAATAATGTTTTAGAGTTGTTTATTAGTTGGATGCTGAAATTGTTGACTTCGTTTTAATGGCTGTAGTAGCAGCGCTGGACTATAAAATCTAAATGTTTGATAAACGCACAACCTCTTTTTTTAATGAATTATTTATAAAATTATATATTCAATAAAATTGAATGACTTTAATTTAATCAAAATATCATTAAGTTTAATTTAATAAAAATTGAGAATCTTTGAAAATTATTTTATTTGAAAGTTTTAATAGCCCTGTAAGTGGATATACAGAAAATAAATGTTCAAACTTTCAGGTAAAAAAATTTCTATTAAGAGGAGCAGCTGCTTGAGGAGTAGTAATGCCTACAGTACTTTTCGATGTCTTGGGAGCTCTCGTCCTTCATCAACTTTCATTCGATGATTTGTGCACGTGAGCTTTTGTGTAGTTACAAATTTAAAATAATGAAAAACAGGCATTCACAAAAGCAGGCTGTCAAATACGTATTTTGTTGAATCGGTTTTATTTAACGTGTTTCGCCAGCTAAAATATTTTTCTCTAGAAAATATTTTTGATAGTGAGTTTCTAAATAAAAAATCAACAAACAATGAAAAAATAAAAAAAATGATAAGTTGGAAAACTTAACACTAGGATATAAAAACATCCTAATATATAACTTTTTTAAAATACTAGAAATTCTTTAAAAATAGTTTTTCTACATAAATATTATGCAGCCTTCGACAAATCACTCGCACACAGACAGATAAAAGCATTTAGAGTTTTGCGAAAGGATTCGTAAAGAAATGGCTAACAGACGGACTGGGAGGCGAGAGAATGCATTTAATTTAAGGTCCTAACCTCATAAATCGACGGTGAGCGGTAAAGAAGAGCACGATGTGTAGATGTACGTGGTGCGAAAATGAAAATTGAAATAAAATATAAATGGAAAGTCATGCCTAAAATAAGAATATTTTCAAAAAATTTTAAAAACATTTTATAAGAAAATAAATGATATCTGGGTTTAAAAAGTGAAACTTACTGAAATAGATTTTAAAAATAAAGCTTAAAAGAATTGAATTTTTGAAAATAGAATTCACAAAATATGTTTCCATCATTGCATTATCTTTTCCTCGCACGATCGTGTCGCCTAAACAGGGTCAGTGAAGTCTGCGTGAGGTGTCTCTGTACAATGGAGGTCACGTCCGTGGCAAGGCGCTGATGCAGATATGCAAAACAAGTATTGTTTCTTTTCTTCTCATTGTATCTGGTGTTTTTATATATATATATATTGTCTTTTTGTATATTCATTTCTGTTGTACTATATTTTGCATTCTCTTTATTTATCAAGTGCATTTTTTTGTGTAATTATCTTGTATACCTAGTTTTTTTTACTATTTTATTTATTTGTTTGGCAAACACTGCGCTAAATAGCAAGTGTATTTCATATATATATTGCTAATAAAGCATTCTCAGTAAATCTCGTGACGTCCAAATATTGCTGGAAAAATTTCCCAGTTAAGTAGAAACGTTGAGCATTCATTAGTCTATGGTTCTTTCAAATACACATTGTGTGAGTTTTACCATGGTAAGTAGTTTCACAGCTTTAAATATAATTATAGTTTTATATCTTTAGTTTTATTTTATTATCAGTTTTTTTTATAAATATATTTTCAAATAAAAGCTAAAGATATATTTTTGTCAATTTATTAGAAAACTCTAGGCAGTTTAAGCTTGAGACCTTTAACGAAGACGTGATTGCCTGCTAAACACGAAAAATTGAACTATTTTGAGTAAAGTCACTCGGAATAGGAACACCAGAAAAAGTTTAAATGTGAGACAAATAATCATAAATGAATCTAAAAAAAGTAAATTATTTAAAAATAAACTAGAAACCCGATTTAAATTTCAAACACGTTTTACTTTGAAATATATTTTGATCCAAAATAAAACTAAAGTAATAAATTTTTATTTCAGCCTAAATTTGTGGAAAATCTTTTAAAATTCAAAAAAAGCACGAAGTGGTTTTCCAGAAAGAATGATCGTGTCAGCTTTGCTTTGCTTTAATCTGTAATTTTAATCATTTTACTACTATTATTGTCAACTAAAAATTTCCATCAAAGAACCTTAAACTTTTGTTTTGCACACAATAATTTGGAAAATCGAAAATGAAATATTTTGGTCAATTTAAATTGTCTTATTTATCTGAAATCGTTATTTTTTGAAAATAACGAACAAATATCAAAACTTCGACTTATCTTGGACTTCTCTGATGGCTAATAAAGAAGAGAAATTGTAAAGTCAATAAAAGACGACATTAAAAATACAAAATTTTTTGAAACTTTATTTTAAAATCAAATTCCTTTTCAAAATTGTAAACAAATTAATATTAATTTTAAGACATACAAACTTGCAATAGTTCATTGACTAATAGTTCATTGACTGAATGAGAAAATTCCCCATTGAGGAATACATGATGAATACAAAGAATTCTGTTTCATTGTTTTATCTTCCATCTTTGAAAGTCTGTTATGAGAGCATAAAATATACTTTATCGCACATCTCGTTTCAAAATGACCTCTATCCTAATTTCAAACTTTCAACCGCAGAAAACATATACGAATCAATTAATTTATTTGAAAATGTTGAAAAATTTCAGTTTTTCTATGACCCATTTAACACATTTTTTGAACATTTTCGAAACGCCAACTTCATTTGTTCTAACTTTTCCGTAATGTGTTTCATTCCCTGGTGTCAATACTAAAGTGAAATCAAATAGGCATAGCCCTTTATTTGCTCAACACTCTTTCCCATCTTTTCCGCCATTAGGCGAGCAATAAAGCCAAAGAATAAGGGTGCATTTATGGCGTAGGATTTAACTAAAAATAAAAAAAGCGTTTAAAGTAAGTCTAGCGTGAGTTTTATCGACCCGAGAGCCATAAAATTAGGGTTATAAGGGGAATAACAGCATCAGAAAAACAATACCATTGTTTTTTTGAAATTAGCTAAAAAAAATAAATTACCTGATTCGTCGTCTTTAGATAACTTGTTTACAAAATACTTACAATAACTTTTTTTATAACTTAAAAAGTGGAGAAATTAAAATAAAGGTTAGTGCTGGTACAATCCACACAAAACACATGTACTAAAGTCAAGTTGAATGTGTTGAACCTTGGTCACTCTGGTAACATTCATCGACCCTGCATCCTCTCCGGGATACGGCAGTCTCTTTCAAGTCTCGATGACTCTTTATCATCGTGCACCTCAGCAGATTGTGAGTGTTTGAAGGTGGAGCGACTCGACGAAAGTTCAAACTGAAAATAAATGAAGCCTCGAGCCATGCTGCTCGTGCTAGTGTGAGCCAGTCACATTGAAGTCTTTACAGCAGAGTCTACACAAAAATTCCTACAACTATAATAATAGTAATAACAGTCAACATTAAAAATATAATGACTCATTGCGAGCTCAAAACATAGGTTGATTTTTATATTTTGTATTCCTTTCGAAGAAATATGAATGTTAAGACACTCACATTACCCCACAATCAAAAATACTCAAACACTACAATAAATTAACAATTATGTAAAGATAAGAATTTCAGACACGTGTGCATAACTACAAAAAAAATGGTAGGAATAAATAAACCGATGTAGATATAGAAGCCATAAAGTACAAAAACATTCCAAAGTAATTAATGTCTGTAACATATCTTTTGAAACATTATCGCAACTAGAACCATCTTTTCTATCATCACTTTTACTACTACTTCTACCACCAATACCGTTTCTATACCCGTTTCCGCTTTCATATTATAAAAAAATTATTTCCATAAACTATTTCCAATATTAATTAAAATAATAAACTGTTTGAAATATTGGCATCATCACAATCATCATCGACCAATAGCATCATTATCATCACTCGTATTTTCTCCTATAATCAAATGGCTTGTTAATGGCCCTTTGGCGTGTGAGTGTGCCGAATCTGACTGTGGTGGAAGCTTAAGCATGTTCGTATAACTCGCTGGACTGTGTGTTCTTGCTCTCTTTATTATTAGACATAATTTTCACGTCAATATTTTATGTGCGGATCATGTCGAAGAAAGAAAAATATTCGTTTGATACACGATTTTATGAACTTAATACGGTAGCAATCGACAATCAAAGTGCGCCTTTGAGACTGAATGATGATGCCAAGGTCAAAGAAAGTAATGCTGACACCAAGATAACATTGCCACACGTTCATTTGTCAAAATTCTGTTTCCCCACGCGAGCACATGCACACATACACGCATACAAATCATGATACATGCACATAGAAGTAAGAAAGCTTATATAAAGGTTCATAGACACGTAGACAATGACACAAACACACCCATAGACACAGCGTGGATCGTGTCAAAAATTTATTCGCCATAAATAATTACTGTGTCGTACTAATATCTCTACATCCTTCGTAATAGGTCAGCAATAAAGTCTGGGAGCACAGCTTGCAGTCACTCAAGAGGCCACTGCAGCAGACAATACAGCACGAGTGTGCATCAAGCAGTGCAGTGGAGCAATCGACAAACCTCGCATAAAACAGACGGTAGCACAATGTTAGTGCTATTGAATGAAAAGTAAATCTAAACTAGTATCAGACCAGAGAAACTAGCAAAAGCTCACTATATCTTCTATTCATTCCTGCTCCATTCATCCCCCACAAGCAATCAGATCTAAGTCTTGTTCTGCGCCAATCTTGCTACTACATCACCCCTAATTCAACACACAAAATTCGTAATGAATACCATTAAATCCCCTACGTATCCAGTTTCTGCATGAAATTGTGAATTTCTTTCATTAATATGCATTGGAAAATTAATGATAAATTTTTGAAAATAATAACATGTTTTTGTGACCTTAGTGAATTTTATTTCTTTTTGTTTCTTAACTATCATTACTTGAAACAAACCGAATATAGATTTATTTCTGAAAATGTTTTCAGCTTGGTGCTTACTTTTTAATTAATGTTTAAAAAGTTATATAAAAAACTATTGTCGATTTTTCCACCTAGATGGTGAAAGAATAAAGAGTTAATTATTTTTTGTTTTGAACTTTGAAGTATTCATTTTGCCCTGAAAAGCACTTTATTTTTATGGATCAATTTTTTCCATTGATTTTTAATTGAAAGATACTGTTTCCAGTCGTAATGCACTCGTTACCATGAGTAACATGTAATTAGGCAGACATTGGGTTTTTCATATAATTTACCTTTTTTAAGCCGAATGAGAGAAGAATCCAAAACAAAAAACTGTTTATAGAACAAATGTGTTTTGAGCTGAGAGAGCTGCTTATTTAAAAGAATTCAAAATTAAATCTTTTGTCAGCTTGCAAGTACCTTTCTGTTCATTCGACCAAGCACTAAAAAATCATTTCATTTTCTATTCTACAACCACTCTACCAACCTTTTTCACAACCACATCAAAAACAACTCTCTTTCAATTATCCTTCTAAATATTAATACTAATAGCTTATAAAGTAATTGAAGCAAACACATATAAAAGATTACCACACGTACACTATATAGACGAGGAGGCAGACATATAGCATACGAGAAATGCTACGGTGACGGAACGTAAGTCATCACGGAAAAAGTGGTGTGGAAGAATTCGTATAAAGCACTCCTGCGATGTTTACGTTGCATTAATTGCTTTCACCGCTTGCTTCCACATAAATATTTCAACACCCACTCACGCACACAAACACACCATCATATATGTGTTCCGTTCTTAGAAACTGTATAATAAGTTATCGAAGAACCCATATTTTTTTGTTCTATCCATAAATTACGCCCTATATTCTGAAATAGATTTTTGTTAGGGTAAGGGTTCGAGTAAGATTGATAAAAAATTATTTTATGATTTTGTGTAGTCAAATTCTAACATGGGATGGTAGATATACACGCACACATATATGTTTACATATACACATCTCTACATACATATACTTATACATACATATAGTCTATTGAAGATTAGGGAGCAGATAGGTATAAAATGAGAAGGAAAAGGTCTTTTGTAGAGCCGAGTAGCTCGGACGTTTTGACTGCTTCTCCTTTTTTAGGTGCTTGGCGAATAAAATTAAAATTTAATTAAATGTTTAAGTTTGTAAAAATATAATATTGCTAAAAAAACGCAAGTGCTTTTTAAAGATTACACCAAAAATAGCAGGTGGAAATAAGAACTAAATGAGTAAGAAAGAATTATTATCAGAACTAAAAAATGTAAAAAGTATTTAAAACTTTCTTAGTGCATTGAAAAGTCATAAAATAACTTTATGAATCACTATTTGAAAGACATAATTTCGTAACTATTAATAAAAAACCTAAATATTATTCTCATTTTAAAAATACTTTCTATTAAGAGTAATTAATAAATGCCTCAAACACTGTCGGCACTTTAGAATAACTGATTAATCCTAATTTATTGACAACCCCTTGAAATTCCTTGGATCCAGGACACTGCCATTGAAGTAAGAATTTCTTATAATCATCGTTTTCATTACGCACTTGTAATTTATCGCCACAGCGCATGCGTGTTCGCGTGTCTATGTGTGTGTTTGTTATATATTAATGAAAAGCTAGAAATTAAGAGTTTACATAATATCAAAAAAGAATTTGAATATTGCAAACAATTAAGGCATAATGTTAGTTCAATAGAATAAGAAAAGAATTTGTTTTGATTAAAAAAATTCTTATAAAAAGAGGTAATTAATAACCATTAAATAATAATAGGATTTAAATATTAATAAATTCTATTTAACATTCTAAAAAGCCCAACTTTTTTTAGACTTTAATAAACTTTGCAAAATCTAAAGAAATTGAATTTTAGTAGGAAAAAACCACTTGAAGTTTAAACTATAAAGAGTACGTGAGTAGATAAATAACAGTTGAGAAGTAAACCTACGAAAGTATAATTAAAATTTGGAAAACACAAAAACTTGAGAATGGTTGGAAAGAACGGGTTGCAATGTAGGTCAGCTCTAATTAGCTGCTTATCTCAATTATTACAAGGTAATTAGAACAACAATTCCATCCCTTGTTAAACCTTTAAAAACTTGGGTTTTTAATATATATAACATTATTTTAAACATTTACATTATTCTAAATTTTTCTTTTTTAATCTTTTCAAGTTTTATTGATAGTCTAAAAAGTCAACGAGTTAAAAACATAATCTTTTCATGAAAACATAAGCTATAAATGTGAAGAAAAAAAATTATTTGAATAAATATTTTATTATTTTTCTTAGAAACAAAGCTGCTGGAAACTATGCCTGCTTCTTTAGGTTGAGGCATAATCAAATAAATGGGCTGGCGATAAATGAAGAGTGGCTCGGATGTTAATATTTCATGAAACCACTGAAACCCTGATAAGACCTACATCATTGTTCGCTTGAGCATAAAGAATGTGAGAGTGCTGAAAATAATATTTTGTCGAAAATGAATTCAGCCCATTAATTATACAGGATATGTTGTCAGACGCCAGAATATAATTAATATGAAAAAAATGTTGATTACATAATTGCTTAATGGATTAATTTATAATGAATCAGATTCTGTGAGAGTGAAGTGTAGAAGTAAATAATAATTAAGATTAAAATATAAAATTCTCACCACGAAGTGTGCCATAAATGAATTAATTCGTTCTAAATGAACCTTGCTTCCGCAATCTAAAAGTCCTGATTTATTAGTGTATAAATTATAAATTATTGATTTCAAATAATTATTGCATAATTTTGATTTAGAAGTATAAGATAAAAAGTGGAAGAGTAAAAGCAAGAAAAATAAAACAAAAATCTTATCAATATGCGTTAGCGTTTTGTAACTAGCATATGAAAATGCCAGTTCAAAATGTATGCAAAAAGAAATTGATTTTTAGCTAGTTTACTAGGCTGCAATTATTGGTTTTCATACGTATATAAATTTTTAATATCAAACTTAATACTGATCAAAATTACGCTTCAAATTTTCAAAATCAAGCTTTTTACGTTAACTGCAAGCAAGTCAAGGAATACATTTTAAAATCTTAAACTCACTTATAATAATCTAAGACAAAACTTTCAAATCTATCTGGGAAAAACGGTAGACTGATATAACTGCGAACAAAGATTAAGAAATACTACGACACATGAATACAATTCAAGTGTGGTGATTAATTGGGTCAAAGTGCCACAGATGCGGGCCTCAGAGGACCGCTGAAGCGAGAAAGTCCTTCAAGCGAACCACTGATAAGTGCTATAACAGTGTCGCTGCACTCTGTAAGGCGTCTTTGAAGGGTGGTTTTTCGAAGTGGTTATTTGTAGGTTGTTTTAGAAATTAATGAATATTTTTTGTGAGGTTGTAAGGAAGGCTAGAGAGAATTAAAAAAGGGAATCAAGTAACTAAAATGGCATGAAAAAGAAGGAATTGAAACAAAGAAAAAAAAAGAGAAAGGAAGATAATGGAAAAATGGGAAGTATTGATTATAAAAAAACCTATTTATTGGTACTGAAAATTGTTAATAATAACATAGCGGAAGAATTTTAAATGAATATATAGGAAAATGCGATAAAGAGACAGAAGCATGCTCCGTGAGAAGGATGGAAGTGTGCCTACTAAAGCAGCAGATTGAGTGAATAATCTGGGAAAATATTGTAATGAAAATCTCACGAATTAACAGACACAATGCTGTGAGTAGTGAAAATGTTACATTAAATGGTTTGCCGGCCTATTCATCCAAACTAAGCCAGAAGGCCGTCATCGATTCGCCCTGCTTTGTCCAGATTTATTTCTTAAAAATCGATTTCTTGTTATTTTTTACACTTGGCTGTTACAGATTTATCATTTTTCTTTTTATATCAAACTTTTAATATAGTTAAATATAGTCTTTAAATGACTAAAATTACGTAAACAGATATACAATTGAAAGTAAATATCTCGCTAGTCAAAAAGGAATTCTCAAACAAGCATTTTCATTCGCAAACTTCGGTAGCAAAGGGTCTGTTTTGATCTTTGACTGCTTTACTGACAACACCGCCATTGATGGTATATACTGTCTAAATATAATTCTTCAAAAGCTCAAAGAAGAAATATTTGCTTCAAATTTGTTTGTTCCCTAGGAGATTTCAAACAAGTAATAACTTATTCCTTCGACAAATCTTCCCAAGGCCTCTTAATGAATAGATTTTTCTTTTGAAACTTCTACGGTGTGCTTTTCGTTGAAAGGAAAGAAAGAGATATTGTCTTTGAACGATTCATCACCACACAATGCCACAGTGGGCGATGGAGTGTACAACGCAAGCCTGTGTAGATCATTAATGCAGAATGTGAAGGTAAAATCGGAAACTAAACTGATCACGAATAATTTTTTTAAGTATTATTTTTTCGTATCGTCAATAATTTTTGAAACACTAAAAAAGCCATAATTGTTAATAAAATAATTATTAAATAAACTTATATATATACGTATATATACCACAAAATTCCTTTGAAATACCCGAAAATTGACCTAGCTGAAAGATTAAACGATCGGATGATTTGATTAAATAAATAATGGACTCAACTTAAACAAACACCTTTCGAGCTGGCGCTGAGTCTAAGCTAAACAAAGCAGAATCCTGAGGCGATGAGAGGGGGGAAACACAAACAAACCTCGCGAACGCTACAGCCCTCCAAACATGCACCTAATTACAGCGATACTTTCTATTCCACGCACACAGTTTCCGAATACTTACAGTGTTTTCCAACATGCAAAAAACTAAAGTTTTTTTTTGAAAAAGAATTTTCGAAAATTTAGTTTTTTTAATAAATAACTTTTTTCTATCTTTAGAAACTTTCTTCTTTTGGCGATAAGTCAAATGATTAAATTTTTTATCTTATCTAACTTTTCTTAAAAGGAAGCCATAAACACATTTTTAATATTTTTATTTTCTTTGAATGCGCCTACAGCATACTACACTCCCAGTAGGTCTTAGAACTACCGCAAATCATGTGCGATAATTAAAAATATTAATCCTCGCTACGGCCAGTCAGAACAGTGGCTTGATTGGCTGTTCTGCTTGTGATTACGAGTCTTGGGTGACTGCTGAAAGCAATTAGAGGCACGTCTCAGACCATTACTAATTCTTCATGTGATGTATACTATAATAATTGTTAATCTCTTTTTTTAGAATGCTTTCTAAGTTTCAATTTTTTTATTGATAAAATTAATTATGAGCATTAGATGAAAAAAAAGTTGATCAAAAATCTAATAAATAGAAAAGAAAAACGAAAGAAGCGAGAAGGAAGGAAGAAAGTGAATTTGAGAAGTAAAAACATGGAAATGAAGTGCGAACATAATGAAACGGCTAATTAGACACGTGCGATTCTGCAATGCGTGTTCATTTATAAAATAAATGAAAAAAATGATTCGTCTGAAAGCTTCGAAGAAACATAAACGCCATCTCGAAGAAGCAACTTGAAGAAAGGATTCCATGATAGAAAGCGAAATTTAAAATTGCTTTCAGAAAGAGAAAAATGTAAAAGTGTCAAATAAAAACTGATCAAGACTCGAAGCTTGCAGAATTGTTTTTTCTAAAATTGGCGAAAGGCATAAAAGAACGTCTAATGGCTAATCCTATATGCAAAGTAGTCTGGCATAGTGACCTATTAATAATTTTATGTCAGTACGTTTTAATAAAGGGATGAAGATGAAAAAGAATATGGAAATGTTGACTGGCCTCTCCTTCGATATTCAGTCTTTTCTTTTTTTAAATTCTTAAATTGCTCGTATAAGTCAATGTCAATCTTAGAGCTTCAAATAAATCTTAGAAAACTGTTTTTTTCAACGATCCAATTTTTTAGCTCACCAGTTCTCATTCCTTAACCCGTCTTTTTCTACCAACTCTACCAACTTTCCATTACTCTTACACTTTTCTTTTATAATTTCCCTTTTTTTCCTATTTATTTTGTCTTTTTTCCTTCCATCCATCTACTTCTGTGTTAATCACGTTTATGACGGGCGCTTTATGTTTAATCCGTAAGAGTCTGGAGTGGGAGGATATTGAATTATCGATCGCTTGAACGTGTCAACTCTAATCTCTGCCATTTCATCTAGCGACCTCTTCTTTATTGCATAAATCAAAATAATAATAAGATACAATCCAAACAAGCATAATACACGTTTTGAAATAACATTTTATTATTCCTGAAATTCTCAGAAATAGTTTTAATATTTAATTAGTCACTTTCTCTCCCTGTCAGTGTTCAGGAATCAACGCCTCGTAAACCCACCCATAAATAACCCAATCAGATTTTTATGTGCCATTAAATCGTTCGCTAAATAGCGCGAAACTTTTAATTAAATTTATAAGTTCCATTTGTTGCCTCCATCCATCTTTTTTTAAATCTTTTCATTGGTTTTTAGATTGCACTTCAATTTGCTTTGTGAAAATGTTCATCAAAAGATATTTTGCTTTCTACTAGTCTTCTATTCGTTACCTTCAAATTATAGGCTAGAATACATTATAACTCAAAAGATCCAAATAAAAACAAATCAGCAAAATAAAAATATATAATCGTTTTAATGCAATCTCAAAGATTATTCTCAAGTGGGTTGTTAGTGTGGTGAGATTCATGAAGCTTTTCTTGGAGTTGACACGTCATGAGTGCACGCAAGAGCTCAATGGGTCCGAGGTGCTTGCGAGTGCAGAACGCCACTGAAGTTCACCTTCATGTGTTACAACTTTGAGTCAAACGTCATTCAAAAAAATATTTAAATTCTGAAAATGCAATTAATCTCATTTTAATTTGATAATTAAATAAATGCTTTAAAAACTAAAAAATTGCTTTTTCTAAAAAAATATTATTAAAATGTTAAAACAGTGTGAGAATTTTAAGATACATATTTGCATTGGATGGGCGTTGAATCTACGTCTTAGAGATATTTTGCTAATTATACAAATTGCAAAATGGCGTCTTTAAATTATGCTTTTGATCATACTTAATCTTCATAAAAATTCAATATGAATAACATTGAATTTATAAATTTAGAAGATTAAATTTAAAATTGACAAATCGAAAAATTATTTATTCTAAAACTTTTTCAAGAATAATGATTGCTTGGAGAATAATGATATGGAAAGAAGAAGCCAAAGAGTTTACATCCAATGGTCATTAATTCCCACACGTTCAAAAGTGTTTGTATAATGAAGGGATGTGTCTTCGAAAGGAAACACAGCTTTCATCAATATAACCACCAAACCGAGACCACCATTTGTTGGTATTTTTTTATTAATTTTCATAGCCTATCACAAAACTTGTACAAATATTGTCTTATCGCTACAACTCGATACTGCCACTGCTAGGCCAAAGCCTTTGGGCCAAAGGACATAAATATCTAGGTATACTTTATGACAGCTCAAAACATAATTTATGTAAACCAACGCGACACCACTTAAACCTCATCTATACTATTGACACTTCTTCCATCCACACTACTGCTATTATTATCATAACAACTGAAATGGTCAAAAATACAACCACCACCGTAATACTCCCCCACATCCATCTCTATGACAACCAACTCTACCTCCATAACAACATAACCACCAAACCATGACTCCATCATTAGCATTCCACCCACGCAAGCGACAATTCAATAAAGGCTTATTTAATAATATTGTTTATTCAAACACTATTCAATCAAGCATCCACATCAATAATAACACAGCGGAAATTAAATAATAACGTAAACAAGAAAGGCCGCCTGTTTATCTTGCGCCCAGTGTGCATTGTGACGTGCATAGTCAAATGTAAAAGCGACAAATTACTGATGCATTGCAGGCAAAACTCATCATAGGCGTTGTTGCTGAAAATTCTTGGAAACATTATTTGCGACAGAGGCAACCTAAAAGGAATTTTATAAATGTTATTTTGTATAAAGAATTTTTTATTTAAAGTCTAAAATCTAAAAAGCCACTGAATGTTTGTTACTGAAGAACGTGAAATGGCAGAATCAATTGTTTGGAAAAAGATTATTCCTGGAGTTGTTTAACAAGAAAATACTCCTACATTCATTCATTTTCTAATTCCAATTATTACTTTGAGTGCAGTTTTGTCATTTATTTTTTTTGATAACAATGAGAAAGGGAAACCGGGAATAAAAAACAAAAAAGTGAATGCAATCCAATATAAATAATAAAATAATAATATTGATATAAACAATATGATTAAAAGTGTCATACAAAAGAGTAAGTATGCACAACAACACGTCGAACATTAATAATAATAACATCATGAGAGTGACAGTCATTTGTTGTTACGCACCACCATCTGTCTTCTCACACTGCAGAAGACATGACGTATTTATTATTTCCAACATACCAATAATAATAATTATTATTAGTGTTGTTTTGTATAAAACACATTTGTATATATTTAATTGCCATATTTCAGAAGTTTTAATATTTGTTAATTTTTTTATATTTCGATAAAGTTTAAATTTTAAACAAACGAAAAATCATTGATGAAAATCAATATTAATTTTTTCAAAACTAATTAGTTTAAAATTATTCTGTTAATTTCACTAAAATAACTTAAAATTCTCTGACGAGGGAGGGTCGGGGCGTTAAGAGAGTGGTTATGCCACCAAGACGACCTGCTTTTGTTCGCAATCAAAGTTTCACATCGAGTTAAGGCACCTGTGCACTGCGATGTCTGAGATTGCTTGCAGTCTAATGGCAGTTTCAGTGCCTTATAATTGCATGATGCGTAATGCAAGGTGTTTTTCTCGTTTTATGGAGTCTAGGGAGTTCGGATAAAGAATCATAATTTAATTAGTTTCTAAATATTATTTAAATTATTTATGAAATTATTTTGGGGTTATTTGTGAGAGCAAATTTACTGAAATATTCTTACTCCAAACACGTAATTGAGAGTTACCTAACGCTACTAGAAAACTCTAATAGGCGTATTAGGATGAATGTGATTATAGCGCATGCGATGCTGGTACGTTGGCCTTTGCGCTGGACTAGCAGAGAAATGGAGACTGTAATCAACAAGGCTCACACTTACAGGCCTTTATCATTTGCCAATGCAATTAAGAATGTTTCTGGAATTTTGGCCTATTTGCTTGTTTAACTGATACCCTGTGATCTCGTTCGAATCTCCTTCAATTAAATTTTGTAGCTGCTGCTGTTCATTCTGAGACTTCAATAGCAAAGAATTAAAAGGAACGGTGCAAGACTTCCATTAATCCAAAAACACACTCTTCTAAATGCTGTAAACAGGCAGCGACTAAGGCACAAAGGAATAACCCTATTTATCTCATACAAGTGCACTCGTCATTGTAAAAATGTGTGTATGTATTTGAAGATGTATTATGTATGATGTATTATGGCTGTTTATGTGGCTGTTGTGTGTATATTCCTTTTCCCACCTGTTTTAGATCACAACAACGTCTGCTCGATATCAGGATTGCTAATTGTTATATCCTGTGATGCCCTTGTTCTTGCTTCTTGTGTACTACAGTTTGTCTTACACTGAGTTTATGTGTGTGTGTGTGTTTGTGTGTGTGTGTGTGTGTGTGTGTGTGTGTGTGTGTGTGTGTGTGTGTGTGTGTGTGTGTGTGTGTGTGTGTGTGTGTGTGTGTGTGTGTGTGTGTGTGTGTGAATGTCTGTGTTAGTGTATTGGTACGGGGAAAAAATTGAGTGACATTCATCTAAAAGCTTTGAAAACATGTGTAAATAAAAACTTAATTACACTTATTTGAATTGAAAAGATAGAAAATAAAGGCTTCAATTAAAAATTAAAATCTTATTCAAAAAGTGTTAAAAAAAGTGAATAATTGTATGAAATTCCTAGTTAAGAAATATATTTTTTGTAAAATTTAAGAACAAAATAAGAACAAATAAGATGAAAGAAGAGATTGTCGAGGAAGCAATACATGAACAAAGAAGGAAAGATTAAAGATAATATGACAAAAGAAGAAAGCTAGTGGAAGCGGAGAGGATGGGGGATGCTGGAGGGAAAGAGAAGGGGGTTGTTTCAAAATTAGCAATATCACTTGAGATTGGTTTTCCAGCTTACTGAGTGCATGCTGCCACAACACTACATTTTTTTGTGTGTACTTTGCTTCATATTGATTTTTGTCTATTTATTAACTTTCTTAAAAATCTTGCTTCGATTTTAAACAAAATAATTTTTAATTTAGTTTATTATTCTTCTTTGATCATCAAAGCACACTCATTCTCATAGTCCACCGCTTCCAAGTGGTTTAACTAATTAATCAGCCATACATCATTCATGACAGATACATTCCATAAAAACTGACACTCTTTCACGCGCTGTTTTTGTTGTTGTCGGTTTCTAGAAAAAAACATAGAATTATAAGTCCATTATTAAAAAAGACCACAGCAGTTGTGCAAAAGAGATTAATTGTTCTTACATTACATTTCGTCTGGCTTATTATCGCCATTGTAAGTCCACTCATCACCGTCACCGTCCCTACTCCATCACCGTCACTTCTCCATCAGCAACATCTCTAGCTTCAGTGACTTACGTGGCCACTTTAAATGACTTTTCATTGAATGTTTCTTGGAGGATTCACTTCTATAAAAACACTGCCACACGTAACTTCTATGATATCCCCGAGCTTTCACTAAGCTTTTGACTTTTTCCGATACCAAAAGTGCGTCAACGTCTATTTAATACCATGTGTATATAATGTATTATTAAGAGAATTAGCAAGTAATTATTGCCATTAACAAGTTTCAAGAGCGTCTGAAAGTTCATTTATAGTTAATATTTTAACTTTTATTTTTCAATTTCAAACAGAAAATCGGCTATTGTATTTAGCTAAAATGGTTTTTTTCTTTTTTTTCCCAAAAAAACTTTTGAACATTTATTTAATTTAATGAGTTAATAAAATTTTATATATAATTATTTACCTATTCAAAGATTCAAAAAGGCATAATTTATTGTTTAAATTAACTTCAAGAGTTTCGAGAGAAATATTCAAGTTTGGGGATGAAAGAAAAATAAAAGAGCATTTCTATAACTGAAGGCCATGGAGTATGGTTGCTCGAAACGCAGTTTCCACGTTGGATCAGAGCATGCTTCTGTTCAAGCACTAAGTTTAAACTTCTAAGCCTAAATTCGGTAGACATTCTAGTACTTTCATTGTTTGTAAACGCGTTTGGGTGGGCTCATCTAGTGATAACATTGACATAACAACCCCTAAGTATCGGCAGACATTCATCATTGTTTGTGCTTCAAAGTAACTTATATAGGCTTCTAACCCGCGGTGTAAATGGATCTAACGTAGTTGACCTTGTGGTAATATATGGCTGTATCTATCGTCTATTTAAGTGCCATAAAATAGCTTCTTTTGATCAGTGGTTCTTTTTTCGCCAATGCATGCTGAAAACATACCACTTTTAAAACCTTAATAATGCACTCCGCTGTCTTATAAAGAAAGTAAAAGTTTAAATAATTTACTTATAAACTTCAAAATCTTCTAAGAAGTTGTGCATTTTAAATTGTTTTTAATGTTTCAGTTTATAAAAGTATTGATCTGAAGACATATCTGTTTAACAAATTCATTTAAGCGCTCTTGAATTTGAATAAAGAGTGCTATAGAAATCTATTTGATTGATTGATTGATTGATTGTTGACTTTTGATTTAGATTTTTTTTGTTTTAATGAGCTTTTAGAATGTGTTTCTAAATTAAGGTTGCTTTAACCTCGAATACATTTTTGTATGAATTAAACAATATGCTAATTTATTTCTATTAAAAATTATTTCATAATTTTCAAAAAAATGATTTTTATTTAAATTGAAAACTTCGTATATTTTTGTATTAATTTTTGTAACAGTCTGTCAACGTTTCTTTTAAATAATATATTATAAATCTTTTGTAAGTTTCAATAACCTTAAATATTAAAATTAACACAAAAATATTTATTTTCAGCTTTGTTTAATATCTGTTAAAGACACTCAAAAGCGATACTATTCAAATATTTTAAAGATAAATAAAGTCAATAAAGCACTGCAATTATTATTAATTTAAACTAATACTCTGAAGTTTTCCAAGACTGTATTTTTGCTGAGATGTTATTTGCTCACTTCCTCAAATTACTTTCTGTTGAAAGTAGACCAGATATCCCGTTTCACTTGTCAAACTTTCTTTCTTTAGCATTCTTCTCTAAGTCATTTTTAGCACCACATCAATCATACCCCTGGCGTCTTCACTCCTATTTTTACCTAGTTCAACGATTTAATCATTTTTGTGTTATGTCCACTATGCCAGGAAAAGTGAACTAGCTTTTCCTTAAAATAAAAAAGCACTAACAGTAGAAGCTGCTCGGTTATAAATACTGGCATTTAGGAAAACAATTTTTTATCTACTTTTATCATCTTTTTCCACTACCATCACCCCACTACTCCTACCATAACTCTCTTCTCTATCATCTCATGTTTCTTAATTATCAGTCCATCTTTCTAGTGCGTTTCTGAAACACTTGTAAATTATTTATTTCTTCACTTTGAAAAATAATTACTCGAGTGCAAATAAGTATTTAAAACTATATCATTTATTTTTCTCTGAGAAAATGTTTAATAGGAATTAATCAACCCACGTTGAACAAAAATGTTTTATTTTTTAATAACACTTTTATTTTCAACCAGCAATCTTTTATTTTCGCCAATTCATCCATCATTAAACCGCTTAGGCCATCATCCCGTCATAACGATTAGGGCACAATTAATAACATGTATGAAGTCTTTTTAGACAATTTATAAACTGCCAGTTGAGCTTACAAGGTTCATGTCGACCTTATTTCTTCAGAATTTTTTTTACAAATGCGAATAAATGTGTATTTTTTTCCAGACGAGCTTACCACAGGAAGGATTACTGCTAGTCATGGATAGATCTTCCAGTGCGACAAACTAGAATGATAATGAGAAAAATATCTTGGTGGGTGCTGCTGGCACTGTTGAGTGGCGTGGTTGGAGCTGCGGGCCTCGATAAATGCCCTAAGAAGTGTTTCTGTGACAGCTCCACACTGATTGCTCACTGCTCAAAGAAGGCTTTTCAAAGCCTGCCTGACACATTTCCTGAAGTCATGGCAGAAGCAAACTTCATTTCTAATCCTTTCAAGAACCCCGTTCTCACCAGGAGCAACATGACTCTATTCTCGAACCTCATCAACCTGTTCCTGGGCAGCTGCAACATCGAACACATCACTGAAGACACCTTCGCAGACATGGAACGCCTGCAAATCCTCGACCTGAGTGACAACCAACTCACTCTCATCCGAGAAAACACCTTCCGTGGACTGAAACTCAAGCATCTTTTCTTGCACTCAAACAAGATGATTGTCCTAACCTCCTTTTCCTTCCAGGGACTCAGCACCAACGGCTTGCACCTGCACGAGTGTTCTCTCACCAGCATTCCCTTCAACGTTTTCGCGCCCTTCCAAGACTCCCTCACGAACCTCTGGCTCGATGACAACCTCCTGACACACATCGATGAGCACTTCAAGCCTGTCTTCCAGAAGTTGAATCATCTCAGGTGGGTATCTTTTGTGTTAGCTCGTCTAGAAATATGGCGTTTGAAATGGTATCCAGTGAAATAGATAAATGCCTTGTAGTTCTTTAGCTTTTAAAATTATTATTTTTTAAATAGTATTTTTACATACATTTAAAATGACTTAAAATATTGTTGATAACAATGTCTATAAAGCGTTCAAAGCTTCATTAAAATATTAAAAATTAATTGGATATACATCTGAAAAGTTAAAAATTAAAAATAGAAAAACAGAAAAACAAAAAATAGCTATTAATTCAACTTTAAATATATCATTGATAATTTCGGCAACTTTTACTTACTTGTCTTAAAATGAAAAAGATATATTAAGTTAAAACCATTTTATAAGTGGTTTTTATAAACACATTTACTTTACAAAGAAAATAATTTTAGAATATTTTAATATTTTAAATTAATCTTTTAATTCAATTAAGTGGGGCCTCGACGCTTTCGTGCCATAACTCTACTCAATTTCGACCTAGCTTTCTAAAAGCAAATGTAATTGAATAAAGTGAACTAATAAAAAGTAGAATTGATTTTTCAAAGAATGTCAAAAGATTTAATTTTTAAATAAGATTTGATTTCTCATATTAATCAAATTCAATTTTATATGGCTTATTTTGCGAATAAATTATAAGTATAAAAAATATACACAAATTTTTCACAATTTTCCTACTTGCTATTTCCATACATTATCTGTTTGCGCTTCTGAAGCTTTCGGGCTTCTAATTCCACTCAACTTAATTTCATCGATAAAGTTTTCTTCTAAGTTTGTTTAATTTAAAAAAAGTTGTCGCTTCCAAGAAGAATATTTTGAATATAGCAAGAACGCCATTGCAAGCACTCTACCTTATTGAAACTAAAGGCGTATCAAAAATAAAAGCACTAAACGCTCATACCTCTCTTTCTATGCAGACCAGTGAGTTTTTATTTATTTCATATTTAATTGTGATTTCATTGAGCGATCACTTACAACCAGCCTCACTGCACAAATATTTCCACCCGATGGATTCGACCACTTTCTTTTCCCTCTCTCAGTTACATCGCCACTAAGTCTAATGATCTGAAAAATTATTTAGAGCGTTTCATCACTAGATATTCAAGAAGTAAAAGAATTTTAATGTGCATAATAGGAATGAAACTTGAAAATATTTATATATAAAAAATATAGAAAACCAAAGTTAGAAGAACCGTTTCATGAAGACTGTATAGATAGCAAAAATGATGAGTATTTAAAAAAAATTCTTCTACAAACACTAAGCATTAAGCATATTATGCAAACTTAAATTGTGTTTGTTAATGAACTTTTTTAACAATACTGACGAATCTTTGCTACTTTTGTTATTCTCGTATGAAAATTCGTCAGATTTCGTATCAAAATTCACCTTTAATTTTTTTATAGGCATATTATGCAAACTCAAATTGTGGTTTTGGCTGAACTTTTTCACAAATAATGATGAACTTTGCTATACTTTTTATTTTTATATGAAACTTAACCGAGTTTTGGCATGCCAATTTTAATTTACAGAATTTTTTTTCAAGTTACCTAATGGCCACTCTAGTTTGATTTCCCTCTTCTCGAAACAAATACACGGTAGCATGCATAATTTCCAATAATTTCGAAACTTATTCGAAAAAGTAAGTGGAAGTTACACCGAATATTTGTATTTAAAATAACTAAATCTTAAAGAATAACTTACCGTTGCTCAAGGATTTTGCGTAGCCGTGGGATTCTCATGGGTTCGGGAGTGAAAACTAAAATCGGGTATGAGAAACGTTGGTAATCGAAAAAGATATTCGTAAAGGAATGGGAACAGGAATCAAGATTCAAATCGCGAACAGAAAAAAATAAGAAAAAAAGTTATTGGAATTGGAAAAATTACTTACATGAAAAATTAAAATTAAATTATTTATATATTAAAAAACGTTTGGTTTTTTTTCAGTTTTATCTCTTGTTGTTATGGTTTTTACATTTTGAAAACTTTCATCCGTAGCGTTTTATTATCGTCTATGAATTTTCATTAGCGCGAATTCGAATCATAAATATTTCAAAATATAATAACCATTTTCGTCGACTTTACCATCATCATCATCATCATCATCATCATCATCATCATCATCATCATCATCATCATCATCATCATCATCATCATCATCATCATCATCATCATCATCATCATCATCATCATCATCATCATCATCATCATCATCATCATCATCATCATCATCATCATCATCATCATCAAAACCATCATTCTTCATTTAATCGTTAAACAAATGAAAAAATTTATAAAAACAAGTTTGGGACTGGTGGTCATGGCAGCGGGAATGGGTGGGAAGACTAAAACTTGAGTTTCGGGAACGGGACGGTACCGGGAATCAACATTTTGATGGCCAGCGGGAATGGGACGAAACGGAAAACAATTTCGGGACCAAGAATGAAAAATTCTCTCAGTCTGAGCTCTAGCAACTCTGGAAGTTTCACTATAGAGAAGTGAATTAGAAACCTAAATATTCACTCGTTTTAAATAGGATAGGTAATATAACAATGTGTTTTGATGTTATGGGCTCAATAAATCTTGCGTTGAAGTAAAAGTTACATTAAATAATCCTTCCGCCTTTAATTATTTTCAAAATTTATAATTTGTAAAAATATTGTCGTGACTAGTATCAGATATTAATTAATTCCTAGATGTGTTGAATTAGATTGAATAAAAACATGAGAACTCAAAGCGTGAAATCCAAGAGCAACAGAAAATATGTAAATGTTCTAAAATTGTTCGATATAAAGCACGGTATTTATGTCCAATGGCTTTTAAAAGAGCAGTTATAAATTATTCAAGTTCATAAATGAAGCCAATAAATAGGGTTTAGCTACAGAATAAGTATAAATATTATTTAGCACAAAATAAATGGACTACATGAGCACTCAGACAGTGAATGTTCCATTAAAGAAACATACATCAAACATCGCTTAGTTTGAGACAACGAATGTTTATGTGTCGCTGTACACACAAGATGCCCTTGAGAAGGCAGCTGTATGTGTCAATATTCCAAGCTCCACAGATCGAAGCACTCTCAAAACAGAAATTCTGGTGTTTCTGGTTTTTTTATATTACTTTCCGTTTTTTTAATGCTTGTAGACTTCGGAAATGCGCCTTGTGTTTATTTGCGACAAAATAATTAAACTTCATGACACCATGACGTGGATCATTTGAGCTAGAATGCCTTCCTATTTGCAACTGAACTCGAAAAAGCAGTTTGCATGTCTACTATCAAACGACCGATGGAATATTTTGACTGCATTCGAATGCTGTGTTCAGTGGAGGCACTTGGAAGAACATCGGTGGAGATGGACGAGGCATGAATGTTTGATTTCCGACGTATCTATGGATGCTTGAAGTGATGAGAGATGAAGGGTCTAAGATAATTGAGAAAATGCTTGCGATAAATAGGCGATGTATGAGTAGGATTGTTCTAGTGGGGGAAGAGGAAGTGTGGTATGACTCTGTCATTGAAGAAAAAAGGCTTAAATCAGAGCTTAAAAATATTGTTTGTGTAAAATTAATTTAAAAATCATTGAGTTAACCGTTTTCAAACCAGTCTATATAGTCATAAAAAGGTTTGAAAGTTGTAATATTTTAAAGCAAATAATCAAATGCTTTCTGGAAGAGAGTGTTTTGAAAAGACAAACTTTCCACTATGAATTTCTCCTCCCAGATGGACAATAATTATCAATGGAAAGCGGTTGTGCACGCCTAATAAGCTAGTTTATATTCACATACAAATGAGAAAAAATACGAAAGTGACCGGAGGATAAAAACGAATCGAAATATAAGATGAACGACGGACTTGGTGAAAGAGAAAGGAATGGTGCTAAGTCAAAAAAAGTTTTATATAGAAAAAAATTTAAATGAACGAAATAAGAAAATTGGAAAAAATAAATAGGTTAAGGCAAAGAAATAGACAAGTGGGTGGATAGATAACTGAAGAGGCAGAAAGGTGGATAGATGGATGGCTAGTCAAGTAAGACGCTCAACTTCACGTGTGTCTAGACATCCGGTCTGCGAGCTCTTGTGAGCATGAAAGAGTGTTCTGGAGGCGGTGTCTGTGCAATTAATATCCCACACCGCCTCCTGCAAGCCTTATCTGTTTCCTAACCACACCTTCAGTCATTTATTTCCCAACCGTCTGTTAATTAGGTTATCTGTTTATTTATTCTTCATCCAAACTTTCATTTTGGTTCATTCCTATAGATTATTCCTTGTAAATTCAATAAAATTCTATTAAAGTTTATAATTTTTTCTCTTCACTATTTTAAAATTTACCGCCAATTTTTAAGTTCATATTTTTCTCGAATTGCTTTTCATTGTTCGCACATTTTGCATCAGATTCATCTCACTGGCGTTTAAGCAGTCTGCGAATTTTATTCATGAAAGTCGCAATGCAATGAAGCATTGTTGCATGCATCTGAGTACACGTGTGTCCATACAAACTTCCATTTTGCATGAGAGAATACAAGCGATTCCGGACAGTATCAAAGATGTTGTGCAGTCTCGAAGCGTGCAGATTGATATTTATGTGAGCGGACGATCCGTAAATTTCACTCTACTTAAGTCGAGCCTTTATCTGTCGACTCAAGCCCTTCTTTATTAAGTCTCTTATATGCTGTTATGGCGTCTCAAATGGAGTTTTATATGGGATGTCGCTTCAGTTACGTGTATGTGGGTGTGTTTGTGTGAATGTGTATGTATAATATTTATCTTTGTTTATATCTTTAGTGCTTTTTTATGTGTTTGTGTGGGATGCACACAGACTCGAGATTGGGTCTCTTTCACAAGTATGTTGTTTGTCATTAACGCTTCATAAGTGAAAGAGGAATAAGAATGGAAAGAGGTGGATTGCTAGTTGTTGTGGCGTCTATCTATCGATATAGGCACAAGAAAAGTACGTAACTACCTGTTGTTTTGGAGTTTTAACGCATGCCTTTAAATACTTCAGTTTCTTTTGTAGTTTTCAAAAGCCTGAACATTTATCTCTTTCATGCCATCTGAGCACTTAATGAAAATATGCAAGTTTCAATTCTAATAGTCATGCACTTGATGCTTGAGTTTAAACTTTTATTTTTCAAATAAATGATATTTATAAAACTTTAAAATTCGAAGATAAAAAAATCTTCACATTTTTTTGAATTATCATTTTTTAAATTTCCGAAAGTATTCTGTCAATGAATTATTATTTGCGACTATAGACATTTGAGGTTTCAAATAGACGGTTAAAAAATGTTTCGAGGAAAAAAAATATTCTGAAAATGATGGTATTCTGACATTATGAATGTTCGAAGACTCTAGTAGTTTACAGTAAAGTTATTCTATTTAAAAAGGTTTTAATTTGACGGAATAATATTTTTAAAAGAAAATTAAATATATAAAAGTTTTGCCACTGAAATTATTTTTGGAATATACGAGAGAACATTTTTCTCTAACAACCAGAACTAACTATTTGTACATGAGCTCAGTGTACACAAAGTAAGAACTAAATAACCACTAAAGAAAAAAAGTTAAAAATTAACAAATAAAAAATGTTAAACAATAACAGAAGCGTGCGTCACGGAAGCAAGTTTATTGACGGGTATACGAACGTGCACAAATATCGATACAAGCACGAACACACAGAATGTACAGAAAAATGATGACGAGGATGATGATGCCGATGGTATTTATGGTAAGTTGATTATGGATAAAAAATAGGATCAAAATGTAAAGCAATGAATTAGGTTGCAGAAGCAAAAGTTGCAAATTCTCGTCACGAAGAGGGCGATGAGTGATAGGACCGTTTCAATGGTTGTCATCAAGTGTCATAACTTAAAATAAAAAGTCGATTGGTGACAATGAAAAACATGCTGATGTAGGAAACGCTTTTTATAACTTAAAAATACATGTAATAGCCAATCAAAGGAATATAGAAGTGTAAGACAGAATCCTCAAAGAGAATGAGAGAAACTGTTGAGTATTGGAAATAGGAAAAAATATTTACATACTTCTCTATGAGAAGCAATTACATTTCAATGTAAATCTTAATTTTTCTGTCACGTTACAATCATATCTTGAAGCAAACAAACGAACACGCACACGCATATACTTCAAATTATACAAAAGCACACTTAGAATTGAACGTCAAGAATTACTTGTAAACTACAACTAAAAAAATGAGCTCAGTTTACACATGAAAAAAATTCAACACACAAGCACACACATTTTCAATTTTGTAAGTCATTCTTAATGTATAATGTATAAAAAAAGTTGCACACTGTTTATTTTGTGTTTCTTTTGTTTTCACATATTTAAATGTGTGAGATAAAAAATAATAATAAAAAATGAATAAGTACATGTTTAAATTTTAAGCCAAATTGATAATATTTTTCCCTCTCTGTGCACGGTGCTGAATTCGTTTGTAAACACTTTTTAAAAAAATCAAAGTTAATTGTGCATTATCATTGAATTGTGAAGAAACCTAGGAAAAAGATTTAAAAGGATTATTGTTTTTTGGCTAGTAGCAGCTTTAGCTAATTACTTCATAATGGGGATGGATGGTCGATGTTGCAGCAGCAATGGTGTGCAAGAAAGATTTACTCACGCCAAAAATAGTTTCAAATTGATAAATTTGGATAGAAAATTATCAATAATTGTTCTTTAACTTATGTAAAAAAATATTTTTGCATTAAGGATTGGGCAACATACAATACCGCTGACAATGAATGCATGGAAATGCATGCTTGGTAACTTGGTAACACATTTTATGGATTCTGCGACGGGTATCTTCTTGATTTACTTCAAAGTCTGCACGCTCATCATATCCCGCTTTGCATAAATGTTCCACTTGGCCAAAGCATCCTTTCACAACATTATTTAAATATTTATAAATGTTTGCATGTCGATATTCACATTTGGCCGCAAGTACCTCAGGGAACATGGAGTGCCTTTTAGACGCAGTGAGTGAACAACAAGCGTACACACACCTCCATGAGCTTGCACACCCACATGCATTAATGCACACGCCTGCAGACCTACAAAGACGCATGCATTCAGTCGCCATACTTGCTCGACTTCCTTCTGTCAGGCACCGTCAACTTTTTGTCTGTGAATGCCCCAGTAGAAACTAGTTGAAACTTGATTTTTTCATCAAGTGATGTATCCACCAATTTTGCAGCCGTCAATCTATTTACATTTGTTTCCACTAAAAACTGAAAACTCCACTAACAGGATTTACAAATGGTTCTTCAGCGCTTTGTTTGCTTCTTTTCATGCATTAGTTTTTATGGACAACGCTGCCTCTCCCGCTGCGAATCCTTCCATGACTTTTTGCTAAGCTTGTCTTCACGCATGTTAATATTTAATTTACTAAAAAGACGTTTTGTTTTTGGTGATTTTTGTTTCTTTTTGTATTTTTGCTTTATTTCTATGACTTTTCCTTTTTGTTTATACAATATCTGATTACGCCCGTTTGTATTTATGGCTGTTATGGGATATGTGTGGCTGGCACGCGCCTTTCACGTGCACTAGCGTACACAAACACAGATAATCAGACAAACACAAAAAATCACACTTATGACAAGACATACATAAACACAGACAAGACTAAATAAATACAACTACTGACACATCATAACAAAAGCACACACATACTCACACATACAAAAGATCAACAAAAAACACACGCAGGATGGTAACACTTACACGCCAACACACAAACACAGATGCAAACACGCGGACAATCATATATTCTCGCAAGCCTCTAGTGTCTTTATTTTCGCATTTCTATTCATGGGCAATCAGCTTGCTTGTTTGTGCGCTTGTATGTTCCACTGTATGTTTGCAGTTACTATATACCAGTAATAATAGTAAGGGGTGGAGGATGGCGTAAAGACAGGAAGGCCAAACACTCGAGGCTGTGTCGGAGGGAGGTTTATGGGCTGAAGAGATCAGCAAAAGATAAAATGATTAGGAAAATTCTTAACGTGGCTTTATGAAACGTTTGAGATTTAAAAATCAAAAAATGGTTTTAAATATAAATGTTGCACGCATGAATTTGTTTATAAAATGTAATATTATACATAGTTTAGATTTATAGGGACTTTTAGTGATATAAAAAAGTTTATTGAAAATCTTTAGAAAATATTTTTATTATCATAATTTAAAAAAGTAAATTTCTTATGTAAAATCTTTAAAAAATTAAGCAAGAAAGTTTAAAAGGCATATTCAGAATATTTAATCAAATCCACGGTATTTTTGCATAACGGTTAACATTGTAAAAGCTGTAAAAACAATTTGCAGTTTAGAATTATTTAAAAAAAACAAGACTGCTTAGCTTTTCTGATCGCAACGGTTATTTTGATCTATGCCATTTATTGTCTCATGAATTGAACTTCATTTCGCATTTGTGACTCGAGGCATAAAGCGCGTCGACTTTATCGCTGAAAAGGCAAAGAACGACTGCTGATGATATCGAGCGTTGAGTGAGTGGAAAATTAACTTTTCTATTAGATTATAGACTCGTGACAAGCTGAAAAAAGATCTTTTTAGAAGTAGGATTAAAATGGTCCTTGCACAAAGTCCATTTTGAAGATCACACAAGAAAGCTTTAATGAGCGCATGAATAGATGGGTGCATTAAGAAACAGAAGAATGGATGATTGAAAAATAGAATTTCTACAAGAATGAAAAGATCTAGAAACAAATAAATTATTTATATAGAATCGAAAACAGATTTTATTATGGAAAAATGGACGAATGAACAAAGGCCTCAAAAAGATAAATCGTCTCTGAAAAACAAATTTCAATTTCTCTTTATAAACACTAAAGTTTAGTTATTTTGTTTTAAAAAAGTTAGTTTTATTTTATTTTTATGAGCGGATTTTATTTATCCGTAACTTCTTATGACTCAAATCAGCTAGTTTTATTTATTTTTCTTCAGGTATGTTTTGAGAGCAAGCACTAATAAATAACATTTTTCGGAGCTTCCTATGAAATGACTGTATAGAGAAGACAATGAGGATGGTAATAGAAAGGAGCTCAATAAATTGTGCCAACATATTAGAGCGGTGGAAGAAAGCAAGAAGATTGATGAGTGCCTGAATTGGCGCTTATGAACGCGCGCACGTTCAGCCTTTGTGCGGCAAGCTTGGACGTGGAAAACGAAAACAAGAATACAAAGAAAGCGGTCTGATGAAAGTTATGAACTCTCATAGTAATAACATTGTTATAGGAAGTTGTGGCTGCTCTTAAATATTTTAAAATGTTAAAAGATTTGAAGTATGATAAAATGAAAAGAGTTAATTAATGCAAGCTGAAGATTATACAATATTATTACATTATGTTTTTTCATATTTTACACAAATTATCAATATGAATCTGCATATCATAATGATAAATTTTGTGAAGCAATTAAAAAGACGCGAAACATATGAAAACGAAGTTTCATGAAGAAGTTTCAAAAGAAATGATGGATGGGGTGAATGCGTTGGAGGATTAATTATACTCAGGAATGCACCAATAAAGACTGTAATAAAGACATAAAATGACTATTTGAGAAACAAAATCTGTAAAATAAGGAAGTGGAAATGGTAAAGAGTCTAAAAGCAAAATATCCATTGAAAAAAAAAAGCTACAAAAAACTCTGAAAAGATTATGAATCAAATTAAACTATACATAATTAGAACGCATAGAATAAGTAGGAACAATGAAGGCTGTAAGTTTGGGGGTCGTATAAAAGAGCACGTCTGAAAAGGGAAAGACGATCAATATGCTTCAGAACTTGATTAATATTACAAACTTCTTTTTGAGTTACTTTCACTTGTCATTTTCAACATGAAATTTAGAAACGTGACTTATCTATTTAAATTTTAATATTTAAAAATAAATATGTCGATAAAGTTGTGTTTAAGGAGAACTTCAGGATATAAAAACTAGACTTTAAAAAAATTAGTTGAAAAATTAACATACATTTCAAAGAATCAAGATTTCTATGAATTTGGGAAAAATTGCAAAATAAGACTTTAAAAATAAAACTTATTCTCTTACTATGTATAAAAAGACTGCCTTTTTATCTAAATAGTTTCGGTGCTTCAAAAAAGTAGAGTCCTCTCGACATGAATGGAGGCATGTAATAACGTAGCAAGAAACAGCAAAAAGCTTTTTTCTGATCGAATTGCCCTATAATTGCTTCTCAGATGGACGTTCAGAGCGATGCAAAACGCCCAACGACATTTCATTCTTGCTTGATACATATTTAATGAAGAACATCACAAATAAACTAGGCGCTCACTGCGTAAGATAATTATCTAGAGCAGTTTCTTCTTTTTATGTCGTTGATACGTATTAGTTTTCATTAATTTATTTTGTGTTATTTCCCAGATTGAATGGAAATCCATTTAAATGCGACTGTGAGCTGTCGTGGCTGAAAGACTTTTTTGAAGCGAACTCTGAAAAGTTCAAGGACGTCAAGCCCATCTCTTGTGGAGCCCC
Organism: Piscicola geometra; assembly: GCA_943735955.1. NCBI lineage: Eukaryota > Metazoa > Annelida > Clitellata > Hirudinida > Piscicolidae > Piscicola > Piscicola geometra. The sequence continues at coordinate 6,372,498 of OX030956.1, forward strand.
TTCCCATCTGCTCCACCAAAATCTCACCAACGTCTCAACAGCAAATTTCGAATGCAAAGCACCCACCTTCCGCAACATCAATGCCTTCTTCGACGTCGACCAAGCCATCCTCAAGTGTTCAGCATCAGGAAACCCCATTCCCACGCTCTTCTGGATACAACCCAACGGCAAGACCATCAAGTACGAACAACCATCTTCCGCTGCAACGCCATTCGTTGAGGATCACGACCAAATCGAAGCGGTTCTCCGTCTGCAAACAGGCCGACATCACCATCGCCACCACCACCGGTCTACTGCACTCCCGAGCATTTTTTCAGACCACGAAAACAACGTTTCTCTCGAGTCTGGCATGTACATCTGCGTAGCGAACAATAAAATAGGCAACGTCACCCTCATGGTGAACGTCACTTGGCCCCTGGGTCACCGCTTCAAATCCACGCATCACCACAAGAAGCAATACGACTACGAAAACAACAGAGGCATACAAAAAGAAGACGAAAGTGAAAAAAAGAAAATGGTAGAAAAGACGATTGGAAGAAGAGATAATTCTTCGGTCTCCAAAAAGATCGATAAACTCAAACATGACGAAGTTAATCGCAACAACGTCAACAACATTAACAACAACTACAACGACGATGTGAATTACGCTGAAGAACATAACTACCACAGTCACAACTACCACAATCTTATAGGCCAACAAGACGACTCTGAAGAAGTTACGGAGATTTCACTGAGGTCGGTGGGCAGAAAGGGCATCTTCACGCTGGCCGAGATGGTGGTCGCAATCATTGCCACCCACCTGCTGACCATCGCACTCGTTCTGTGTCTCATGCTAGTCAGGAACGCCATCCTCCGCTCCAAGAGACACAAGTCTCGCTATGTTGACGAGCCTCAGATCAACTCCTCAGGCCCCCTCATCGGCACCAACGCCCGCATGCCCAACCACGTCATCAACGCCGATCCCACTTACGACAAGGTAGGAAACGTTTTTTCCGACGTATACACCAACTCTTCCGTCTCCAACTTTCCCAGACTTGTTAACCGATAAGTTCACGAAGGAGCTTTAAGAACGTTTATCGGGTAATTTAGTGGAACGTGGCTGATGTTTGGCTTTTATGATGTCTTCCAGCTTTTATTCAAATCAAAAAACAATTAATTTTAAATTCAACTATTACTAGAAAATTGTGACAGAAAATAAAAAAGAAGCCACGAAACACAAAAATCCCATAAAGCATCTACAAAGCGTACAATAAGTGGATAAAGTCAGACCTCGATAACCCCAGCAGTTTAACGGCTTCCAGTGGAAGGAGGTTAAGTTAAAGTCGATTAATTTTCTTCAAAGGAATTCGTGTACCTTTGATCGTATTTTTGATCTGCCCTTTGTGACGGAAACTACCTTCAATGCCACAAGCCTCATCTCAAGCATCCGACCATAACGAACTACAGTGCTATTGATCTTTGCCATTCTGCGTCACACTCCATCTGATATGACCATAATATTTACATATTATTTTGTCTATTAACGAAATTACTGATGGTCAACCTTTGCAAACTTATACATGTTTGTTTTTGTAACTATTATGAAAAGCAAGTTTACAAGAATGAGTTCTTTTGAACTCTTTGAGCGAATCTACATTTGCACATTGTGACTACCACCCAGTTGTTAAATACTGTCCGAGCATTACCAAATGTTTTTTGATAAAACCACGTTCTATTAGTGTACATAACGACATTTGTCTAATTGCATTATATTCTAATAGACATTATACAGATGGCGATTTTAATTAAAATGAACTTTTGCGGATGGCGTAATGCTTTATTACATAAAAATATTGCATTTATATGTACATTTACTGTTTTTTAAATATTTGTAATAAATCGATGTAAACTTCAAAGCGTTGTTTTTATTAAATATTAAAACAAACCCATAAAAATATATAGATACAAATAATGGAAAAATTGAATAGGCTTCAACACTAGACAATAAAACAACAGGTATTTTGGAAGAGCGTAAACCCTTCATGCTTTTAGAATCACAATGGGAAAAAAATTGAAATTTAAAAATAAACTTTGAAAATATGATAAGTTTCAATCTAAAAAATTAAAATAATTGAATTCATCACATGGCGATGGCTTAAAGGTAGTTATGCCGCGATAAAGTTAGCCCTGGACCTAGCCTAATCCATCATAATTCCCTAATTGAATGCCTGATTGTGCCTTTTAAGATATAAATTCATGAATAAACTTCAACATTTAAATATAATGACAGATAGAGATAAAAATGTGTTTTTAATAAGAATTAATGATCTCAAGAAATTGTAATAAAATGTATAATGATAAAAAGTTTTTCTACATTAAATTATTTATTCATTCAATTTATAGAAATTCAAATAAAGTACATTAAGAAAATATTTATTTTTTACATATTTATATTCAAAAAGAAATATACATTTAAAAGAAATGTATAAATGACTTAATTAACATGTTTAAATGATATTTTGTTGTTTAAACATTTATTTATTTATTTGGTTTTAGTCGAAAATATTTTTTTTAGTTTTGGCTTGATTTTTGTTTTCAGCGAAATTGAAATTTTTGGACGTCTTTTCGTTTTCGGTAAAAACATAAATCAGTTTCGGACGGTCTCTACTTGAGAACGAATTAAACATTTAATTATATAAAAAATAATAAGAAAAAGTCTTAAAATAAATAACATTTAACTTTTTTTATTCCTATTTTAATATTTATTTAATCGAAATTTTAATTTTTTAAGTTTTTTATTAATGTCGCAGTCGAGCTCGATAATTTGAGTTTTATTAATTATTTTATATAAAATATACTTTTTATAACTTTTTAATTTTAACAAAATATAAAAAAGGCACGAAACAACGATTTTTTAAAATTAAAAACCATAAAAACACTTAGTTGTACTATATTTCCAAAAAGATCATTTCTAAATCAAAACTGTGCATCACAATATAATGCAATCATAATATTGTTGCCTCTTAAAAATCTTAGAAGTATAGACTAGGAAAAAATAAACTATTTATTGTTAGGTTGGAAAGATTTTTCAAATAGAAACGGCCAAATGTCGCAGTCGAGCTCGAGAATTTGAGTCAATGAGGAAAATTACCACAAAGATTTGTCGCGGCTAAAAAAATGGTTATTCTACTAAAAACTTTTAACTTTATGCAATAAAAGATTCTAACCTAATAGACCCGAGTCTTTCCCTCTTGGAAATATTTTTTTCTCATGACAAATATTCTGGGCACTCATTGGACTGAATTTTACCCATCTACGTCATAGGCCGTCCAGTAAGAATGATAATGCCATAGTCAATTCAACTGAAAACCAAAGCAGAAGCCAGTGTTTTCAGTGAATAACAAAATGAATTTTATGGATCTTATTTGCCGTATAGATGCAAAGTTGAGTAGGTTTGAGTCATTTTGCTCATGTGTGTCGTCATGGTGAGGTCTTAATAGAGATTAATTCCTAGGTTTCTAATACTTTCGGAAATAATATTCTTTTTTCGACAATTGCAAACTGGATCTTTTGGAATGTGAACAGAATTTCGTCGGAATGAAACCAGATAACCTCGGGTTTTCTGGATTTAAGCTTCAGTTGATTAGTTCTCATCCAAGCAGTAATTTCATCAATGCATGATGAGACCCTTTCTTGCAGGTCAGCTGTATGACCTTTAAAGCAATTTCCGTAAATCTGGGTGTCAACAGCATACTGATGAAACGCAAGCTCATGTCACTCAGCTATTTTCTCAAGATCTCTGGTTCTCAAGGAGAATGGAAAAGAACCTAGAAGGAGATGCATATGTAAAATTGATGGTTGGGTTAGTTTGGAATTCCCGTTGATTACATTTAAGCTTGTGAGACAACGTGTGTTCGAAATAACCCCTGAATAATCAGTGAGTGTGTAACGTATGGTTGTGCTTGTGTTTGTGTGTTTTTTCTGTGTTTTCTTGATAATAGAAAATTTACATACATGCCTGCGTCGTCGATCTATGCATGAAATGTGAATAGACAGTGAGGTATAAATCTACAGACATCTTTCCTTAGCGATTGCTTTAAAAAAATTCTTCAAGCATGTTTTTAAAAGTGGACGATGCTCAAAACTTCTTCTCATAACCAACTACGAGGTTTCTTTCAGCTCTTAGAAAATCCTGCCACGCTCACTTTGCACTCACCCATCTTTTCCTACAGTTTCCATTTTAATATCATTTTCAAATAAACAAATTATGCGTTTTTTTCTTATTTTGAAACATTGATAATACTAATATAAATGTATCAAAAATTCATGTGTGAGTACCTACATAGGAATGGGTGAAAGAAAATAAAAAAATATTTTGACGTTTTCTTGGTATTCATACAATATTCATTCTTTCAATACATTTATGAGCACGCTAAATCTAATTATGAGTATTAAAACATTTTTTAACAAATAACTGCAACAATTTAGATAATGAATTGACAATGTATTATAAGGAAAAAAATCAAAGTGAGAATTTATCATCTTGTGACTTAGATAATATTAACAAGTGAAAGTTTAATCGTGAAATATTAACTCATGAGCTGTAAGTCATAAACTTCTTCAACTAAATTAAGGTAGTGAAAAATTTGGAGTAAAATGAGAGAGAAAGAGGATACAAATGAAAGGGTTTCTTGTAGTGCGTAGGTATTGTTTAATCTTATGCTTTCGAATAGTTTAAGTGTTTTTTTATGATTTTACGGCTTGTTTGGCAAAAATCATTAAAGCCAAAATGTTGAATAATTTTATTATTATTTGATATTGGTTAAATTTTATTATTTAGTTTTATTTCAATTGTTAATGATATAACATTACTTTCATGCTTTTTTTATTGGTATTTTATGCAGCACTGCATCGATTTTAAACCCTTAAGGCCTCTAAAGACGATTCAAAATTCTAAAATAAAATATTTGTTTAAAAATAATAAAACAAACTCAAATTTAAATAATTGAATGTTTTTTTGAAACACACCAGATCCAAGGATGTTTTTTCCAAGGAGAACTTGTACTTATAATAGTTTCTGAATATTCTGAGAAGAACATTAATAAAATTTAAAATAATAACTATAAAATTAACTTTTTATAAAATTTTTATTTATGAAAAAGTGTTTAAAATGTGAAAAATAATTATACCAAAACCATAAACTTAGAAAGAAATAATTGAAGTAAAAAGTCGACATAAAGTAGGTCAAGATTAATCCAATGAAAATGCCGTTCGGAAATTGCATGCACGCAAGAGCACGCATGAGTAAAGGGACATAATCAGGTGGTCCCGGCATGGCCGACTGACCACGTATTAGTGGCATGCTCCAGTGCCGCAGCTCTTTAATCCATCCGTCTACCCACTCGTGTGTGCGAGTGAGTTTGTCATTATGAACAAAAGAACCAGGTAGCCTGGTGTGAAGGTTGATTGGATCTGCTGTGTTTGTGGAAAGTGAGATGATGAAAGGCGGGATGTGGGGAAGTGGGTGGCAAAGTGGAAGAAGGTTGCTTGATGAATTGGTTTATTGAATTATTTGATGAGCCTTTAATTTTTAATCTTAAATTTGTATATAAGATAATTAATAAACAAAGCTTATTGCAAAACAAGTTTTTCCGTAAATTATTTGGTATTTGATAAAAACTAAAAAATAATTGTCAAGTATAAGATACATTTCTAAATTATTATTTATTTATTGCTTTAATATTATTATTCTTCCTATTTATTGCAAGCGGCCAACAAAGGTCTTTTCAATTAGCCTGGTCGCTGTGCCCATCTTTCAAATGTCCCTTTATTCTGCCAATTGCGGACTGCTAATTACAATTATAATAATTGTTTATTTTGTTTTTTGTTTTTTTTTCCTACAATTATTTTTTATTTATAAGTTAGTGTCTCTGCATAATATATTTTTATTTTTATTTTATACATATTTACTATGGGTTTATTACTTCTTTAATATATTCATTCATATCTTTGTTCCACATTGCTTATTGGTTCTATTTATAGTTTATTATGCTTTATTATATTTTTATGACTTTTCCTCCATTACCCTCTTATCAGAACCTCTCTTTTCCTCCATTACCCTCTTATCAGAACCTCTCTTTTCCTCCATTACCCTTTCATCAAACCCTCTTTTCTCCTCCTTCTCATCAATCGGGACTTGCTCCCTTGCATCACATATATTGCTTGGCTAACTTGTTTTTGAATGCTTTTTCTGTTTATTTCTTCTTTATGCTATAAGAAAACATTTTCTTTCTTTGATATCTGTAATTTATAATGTTATATAAGTTTTTCGTTATTTTTAGTTTCAATATTATTTGTTTCATTCTATATTTATGTTAAATTATTTTTTACAATCACGTTTAATGCGCAACCCACAAGTTCATTGTTTGTTTTGTTGTTACAATAAACTCAAATATATCATTAAAAAACTTTTTTATTGAAAATAAATAAATTATAAAAACTATTGAAGATTTATTGACCTTTATAAAAACCAACTTTTATTAATCAAGCCTCATACGCCATCGAACAGCGTAAAAGCAAAAAGCATCAGTGAGCTAAACAACCAAACTCCCAGCTGAATCGATGCAATTAACACTGGTGATTTGGCAGATTTGTAAGGCTTACACAGAAATGCTATTCATTGAAATGCGTTTTGCAATGAGACAAAAATATGCTCAAGTTCGCTTTGAAACAAAATAAAATAAAAAATAATAATATAATTAACAAAGGTCGTAAAGAAGGCTGCTATTTGAATGGAAAGATTGCATAAATTAAGCGACAGTAAATTAACGGGAGACTATAGAGAGGACTGGAATGCCAATGAGAAAGATGAAAATAAAACTTATTTTCAAAATAATTACTTTTCTGCTAAAAATTTGGCATATTTGAATAGCTTATTAGTATATAGTTATTATTATGCAAAAACGTGAATAATGTAATAGTAAAATTATATATCTTTTTTTACTTTATAGAAAACTTGATTAATTTTTACCTCCACATTATTCTTTCTTTGGGTAAGATAATTGGTAATAAGTAAATTACGCATTAGTGAGGACGCACAACGATATTTTGAGTAATTCCCAAATAAAAAATTGTGTTCATACAGCGGTATATGAATTAATTTTTGTCATTAGCATAAATAATTTAAATTTTGATCGAAACAAGGAAGGTTTTAAGAATTTTTGTTAATAATTTATTTCATAGCAAAGAAGTATCAGCGGACTTAGAAGCATTGTGTTTTTATATCTATAAAAACTTAAGATCAAAAATAAAAACTATAAAACCTTTGAAATACCTTTAAAAGTCTTGAATAAAAAAGTGAAACGCATTTTTTACAATTATTGATAAAGCAAAATGTAAATAAAAAGAATAGTTTAGGTAGCGTTCTAGATTTATGAAAAAATTATAAAAGCAGATACTGCTGCTCGTTTCTTTAAACTAAAAAACCAGAAAAATCATAGATTAAGATAATTAGAGTTCCAAAACAAAAGTTTTCAATCGATAAATTTGATTTTTAAAAATAATAATAAATTTAAAAAAATATTATATCATTTTGTTTTTATATAAATCAAAAAAAATGCCCGAATAACATTTAATTGTGTTTAAATATTTTTCATAATTGAAAATGCTCCATATTTCTAAGTCTTTGAGAAAAATGCTATATTTTGAAAGATTTGAAGTGCATAAAAAGAACTCAGCAAAAAATTCATTTAATGCAACAAATTTTATTTATTTTTTCTGTTTGAAAATAAAATTGATTTTTCTTTCAATTCCTAAAAAGCTTTTGTAAGTCAACTGACTAAAGCGCATTCAGTTGATTGCTTTATGGCAGTGTTTAAATAAGAAGTGCAAATATGTCGAAAGATAAACAGGTATATAATAAGGTACAGGTTAAAATGATCTTAAAAATATTTGATCAAAAGAGTGTGGAATAAAAAAAGATTGATGAAGAAAACGGGATGGGTGAGTTGTGAATGAGAAAAGTATTTGCTTGAGAATATGCAGTAATGATGGAGAGTTGCTCTAATTGAATTTGAAGAGACCTCAAACAGCAGTGTGATCACAAAGCAAAGTTACGTATTTCGAGTTTAATTTAATTTTATCCAGTTTCGTGCAAGCCAACAGAAGCATGTTTCACGCCCAGAACGACATGCCGTGACTGCTTCTGAGGTGATTAAAATTTATTTTAATTGAATTTCATTGTTGAGAAAATTTATTTTAATTAATTCTTTCATTCGTTTTCACGTGCAGTTTTATTTTCATTATAACCTCCCTGGATTGCGAGTACTGGATCGATAACTGCCAACACAGATGTTCATGCGCAGTTCTTCCACGCTAACCTCGCTAATTACTTTCACGAAATTGTTTTTTTGGTTTAATCATAGTTTTAATTCTATTTCCCCAGTCTGAAGCAACTCAAAAAATGTTTAAGACTCTCAAAAAAGATCTCAAACTGGTGTTTTAATTTAGTTTATGAATTTCAAAAACTTGTTTCAGTAGAAACTAAGAAAATAAACCAATTTTGAATATTTTCAAAAATCTATTTATAAATATTTTTTTACAAATATTTCTTGAAAAAACTATTTGTTTCTTTTTTTACAATAAAAGCTAGGTGTCAAAGCAAAATAATAGAGGTTATATGAGGTTGAAGTGTGCATGATAGAGTGTCATAGAATTGCACTAGATAAACTCACTTTCAGAATTTTTTTTCTCACGATTTTCTGTAACTTTTTTTCCATATGACATTTTCTACGAAATATGGGCTATTTTTTAACTTTCGTATAAAAAATTGTTTGCGGAATTTGTTTGCACTGAACAAATTCATTTTCTTATTTCATCGCTAAAACAAAACTGCCAAAAGCATTTCCATAAAGTTTGTTCACTCATCCAAAAAAACGTTAAACAAAGGTTTCATTTTTTCAGTGTTGCAACTACTATTTTTTTGATAAAACTTAATAGGTAATTTCTAAGTCAGTACCGTCTGCAGAATCATTTTTCTTGCAAGTATCACGCCATCCTCAAGATCACTGCCATCATCAAAGCTATTTGCACCTACACAGTCACCAGGAAAAGATAAAACTCTCAAAAGTAAGTAATAAAAACGACCCCAGACGGAGGAGGACTGGCAGAGGAATTGTGATTGCCAGAGATTATAACGTTGGCTGTTGAGCGCTTTCTTGATTATTTCTGTGTTTTTAATTCTAAAAGTTGAAAAGTTTTTGTTTTTGATACGTTATTGAATGGTTGGTCTAATGTAATATGCAAAAGTAGTTGTACATTATTAATTTGATCGAATCCGAAGCAGCAACAGCATCATGAGTACAGTTTTAAATAAAAAATAAACAAATACTAATAAATAGTATCAAAAGCAACAAAAACAAAAAGTGCAGCAGCAGCAGAAAAGCAATAAAGCCTCAATCGGATTCAGCGCCAGTACACCTTTTTAATCGCCTATAACGCCTTCGATCGCTTGCTCGACTCGTTGACGCGAGCAGAATTAATGTTCATCGTCGAAGGAAGCCTTGTTTTGTTTGGACGGTGTTCTCGTTGTAGATGTTCTTATTCCAGGGTTATTGTCGATGGAATCGGTGATGTTGGCGACACGTTGTTTTAAACATGCATCAGATTGTTTCTGAAGCGTTGAAAGTGTAAGAGAAAGGTTATAAACCGCAATCATTTGAAATTTTATTTCGACCAACACAACTCGGAAAAATTGAAAAAGTCAAAATAATGAAAGTAAAACTATAAATGTAGATGATTATGATGACGACGACTATGATTATGAGTATGATGATGATGATGATGATGATTGCAATAATGATGATGACGACGATGACTATGATGATGATAATAGTGATGATGATGCTGATGATGATGCTGATGATGATGATGATGATGATGATGATGATGATTACGATGATGATGATGACCTTGATGGCAATGAGAAAGAACTGTTGAAGCAATCACGATATCTTTTAATTGTTCTGAGAATTGTCTTGATTGGCGTCTCAGCAATGTTCAATTTAACCCATTAACGCATACTGTCCTTTTTTAAGGACAGCAATAAAAAGTTTTTTTTATAATAGTTATCTTGATTATATTTATTATCTTTGCAATTAATCCTGTCCTATATAAACTGAAGTCTTTGTTAAAAAATTTTTTTGTGATTTGAAATTGATAAATTGTTTCGATATTCTGATTTTTCAAGGCGATAACTAAATTTTTTGTGTTTTTGTCATGGCTCATGAAAAAAAGTTAGTTATAATTTTATTTAATGTCTACCATTCATAATTTATAATATTATTTTATTGTTATCCATTCTTATATCTTATTTTAAAATAAATTTCATTTTACATGTAATATTATTTCCAAAAACTGTGTTTTATTGAGTGTCCTTTTTTAAGGACACTATGCAGTAATACAGATGGTAAAAAAAATTATTTTCAGATTCGCTCTTCATGAAGTCATTAGTATTTTGGAAGATGACAATGATTTCTTTTCAGCAGATATAGTCATGATTCCTCCTACTGACCCAAACTGCTCTGATGAGGATAGTGGACCCGAGGATGGTGAAGGTACCCTAGATAATTTATCAAGAAACCAGCTAAATGCAGAAGCAGAAATAGTAATTTCCAAAATTGGGGAAGAGAAAACCACTATAATTAGAGAAGAAACTGCTGTGAAAAGGCCAGCTAAAATAAATTTAAATTGATCGGAGATGGACCAAAAAAGACATTACTACTGGATTATTGGCAGATAATAGTTCAGAGGACAAATCAAATTTAGAAAAAATGTCTCCTCTCACATTGTTCAATTTATTTTTGGATGTACCAGTCATCAAGCTAATAACAGACATGTCAAATTTATATGACAGCCAAAAACTAAAACAGCTGAATGCTACTGAAAATGAATATAGAGTGGTGCTGGCTTTACTCATGCTTTCAGGTTATGTTCCTTTTGCAAACCGCAGGATGTACTGGGAACAGAGCGACGATGTACACAATCTAGCTGTAAGCAATGCTATGACTGTCAACAGATTTGAAGAGTTATTAAGATATTTGCATTGCAATGACAACGAGAAAATTAATAAGTTAGACAAGATGGCCAAAGTGCGTCCATTATTTGATGCTATGAATGAAAGATTTCTCAAATTTTGGCCCAAAGAATGTCATTTGGCGATTGATGAATCAATGGTGCCATATTATGGAAGGCATTCATCAAAACAGTTTATCAGAGGAAAACCCATAAGGTTTGGATATAAAGTTTGGTGTCTAAATAATAGGCTTGGGTATTGGGTAACCTGTTACCCGTATCAAGGAGCCTCGGAAGAATTCAATAGCGAATTAGGACTTGGTGGATCGGGGGTATCTAAACTAATAAAATGCTTACCAAAAGACACTCCATGTTATACTGAAATATTTATAATTTTTTCATATGGTTTCAAACAGATCAAAAAAGAAAAAAAAGAATCCATGAATTTAGCTAAAAGCGTGTTGCAGATGTCCGATACGATGGAAAAGATCATTTTATTGGTAAAATTGAAGATGGCCAAAAAAGATGCAAGTAATGTGGAAAGAAAGTGGAAAAAAAATGCCTTAAATGTAATTTAGCTTTACATTTGGAGTGCTTCAGCATCTACCACGAATCGTGATTACCGTCAGTAGCAACGCATAGTGTCCTTTTTTAAGAACATTTTTTATTTTCATCATAACTTTTTTCGTATAAAATATTTTAGACTAGTTTTTTAATTTTATTTTTTAGAATCAGTTTTTCAATAAAATGTAAAAAAATTAATTAATTCCTTTGAGTCATGCGTTAATGGGTTAATTAACAACAAACAAGGTATTTAATTATAGATTTATTGAAGGACTGCATAACAGGAAGGATTGTCACATAGGAATGATAATTTCATTTCAAAAAAGTAATGGTGTTGAAAGTGATGATGATAGTAATGATGATAACGATGATGATAGTAATGATGATAACGATGACGACAACGATGATGATGACCATGACGATGATGATGATGATGATGATGATGATGATGATGATGTTAATGAAGGTGGCTACGAAGATAAGAATTGTGCTAATGGGAATGATGGTTGTAATTAGATAGAAGCTGGAGTGAATAATTATAGCTCGTTAGCGCCTTGTTTGGGCGTGTGTATTTTAGATGAGCGCAGTTCTCTGGGTATTCGTTGCCTGCTTATCAATGAGAAGTATTATGATGCTAGTGATGAAATTTTAGTGATGTTGATCATTGAGGTTGACGTGATATGAGCATGGTTTTGTGCGGATCTTGCTTGAAAAATTAGAGCTAGAGCAATCATTTTGCGGTATTTAAATCCAAAAAATTTTTCGTAGGGTTAAAAGAAAAATCAATTCAAAACATTTTCCACTTCAACAACCTGCATCGCTTCACGTTAAACGGCAGATAAGAGTCACGCGAGAGACTGATAAGCACATGCGAGTGTGGAGCTGTTAAGTGCTCAGCCAAGGTTGCGAGTGGGCAAAGAAGATAAGTTCTTTAGGCTATCTTGAAAACTTTGTCTCAAAAACTTCTTTTTTATTAACGCATCATATGTTATATAGTTTTTATTGAGTTTTAAAATTAAGGTTTTTTCTACTACTATTAGTACTATTAGTACTTTTAAAATATGTTACACTTATTATTTTACTATTACTAATACTGTTTCTAAATAATCTAAATTTATGGAAAATTATAATTATTCTGCCATTAATACTTTGAATATAAATAAATGACAAAACTACTATCCCATTGCCGCCATGTCTACAGTGAAAGAAGGGCATATGAATATACAAGCACTCAATGAATTTTTAATAGTTTTCCATTTGTGTGTTTAGGACTCTACTTTAAAATACAATCAAGAGTGTTTGTTTGTGTATGTGTGTGTGTGTGTGCCTGTTTGTATGTACGTTTGTGTTTTTCGAATAAGTACGGCGTGGGTGTATTTTTATAACAATAATAAAAATGTTTGCATAAAAAACCTAATATATAATTTATAAATACAAATTGTAACAAAATGTAAAGCATCCTCAAGTATACCTGAGCATGGAAGAACTTACTAAGCTGCCTTGCACTCGGCATTGTTCACAAGAAAGTTGCATTTTTGCGTGTATATACCCACATCACTAACCAAAAAGGTAAAGAATTTTTGGATTATTAGCAAGAAAAGATCGAATGTTGTTTTCAAGCGTTAGCATGGCAAGACGGAAAAAACATACGTTCAATTATTCTGTCTCTCAACGAGCAACTGGCATTATGACAATTTAAAAAATGTCTAAAAACAGGAAATTATTTTAAAAGTATGAAATTTTTTTCAATCTTCAAACCCATCATGAAGAAAGAAGGAAAGGAAAATGTCAGTGGTTGTTTGGAGTGCATGTGAACACATATTTTAACAACAGAAATCCATGCTCTTTATTTTTCGTTCCTTCTTTACTTCTTTTAGTGTCAGCCAGAAATTCCACCCTCATTTATTTGTACAATAATTCATCGATTTAATTAGTTTTCTACTTAATCATTTATTTATTTATTCATTGCATCAATCCTTCTTTATTGATTCGTCCATCATTTTTTATTGTATTTTTGGAAAGTTGTTTTTCTTTATTATCACTGTTTTCAAAATTAATTGAAAACTATTTAATAATTTTTTCTTAATAACCTTACTTTACAATTTTAGAATTTTTCTTTAGCTGAAACATTTTTTTAGCCATTATTGGCCTATCCGTCATTTTGTCCACTTCAATAAATTTAATCTATTCAATCCTTCACCCCGCTCATTCACCCACCCACCAACTTTATTCATCTTCCCATCCATTCATCAACTTCCATTCTCCATCCATCAGCGCCCAGTTTAATTTAAATATTCTCCATTGAAAACACCAGTCCCACATAAACACAACCCAATTTATTGAGCAATTTATCATTTTATTAGTAATTAAACGTCTAAATTCCGAAAAATTTGAGTTATATACATACATACGTATATAATTTATTATTTATAGCTATGATATATTAAGAAATATTAACCAAAATTAACAATAAATCTGCTTGTTTATATCAGAAACAGGCAGTTGATAATTGAGTAATAAATCTAGGATCTGTGTTTTACCAAGTTCGTTCGCTTATATAAAATCGAGTGTTTTTCTTTCTCAATTTGCATTTTATTTTATTCAGAAAAAAAGCAAAATGGATTCATTCACTTGACGTAAAAAAAATTATTTCTTAAAAATTCGTTTTTAAAAATAAGTTACTTATTTGATTTTAAAAACTTATCTATCTAATAAATCATTCACTTACCACCCATCTATCATCACCCATCTATCACCACCCACCCGTCCATCCTCTTTGAAAGTCTAAATCATCGCCTGCTTCAGAAATAATAAACACCCATCCAACTACCTCGCACCTCACCACTGCACCATTATCCACGCGTAATTAGGCATATAAACTCTCGCTTCAGCCCCTCTAGTAAATCCTACTTGGAAGAATTATTTAAAAAGGCTAAATGCTCGAGAAGTTTATGTTCTAACTAATGTTGGTCCGTGTGTTTTCAAGTGATCTTGTTTCACTTTTAATTGAAAACCCCTGTCTTTGACTTTCTCAATAAAACACTTTTTAATTTAAATATATATTACACCACCATCATCACAACTATCATCAAGACCCTCATCTCCATCATTACCTTTGTCATCTTCAACATCATCATCATTTCTTCCGTCATCTTCGGCATCATCATCATCATCATCACCTTCATCAAACGTCATTAGAACTCACACCCGGGGGTTCAACACATGACCTTTGTTTGGTGTTCGTGATTGATGGGCCATGATGTTTATAGGCAGCATGCGCAATAACAATCAAAGAAAGTTATTAACAATAATAATAATAAAAATTAGTTATTAACAATACTAAAATAAAGTTATTAACAATAATAAAATAGATAAAAAGTTAAAATAATTATAAATAGGATAAATATGATGAGGTATGATAAAGAAACATATTATTATGAGTAACGAGAAGTTAATTAATAGCTTTTGCTTTTGTGGGTATTCATTTTCAAACAATGAAAACGACAAAACCAATAATGAGAAACTCTGCCTACACACGCCTACCAGTTACTGTTAAATACCAGATTTTGGAAAAACTCATTGTTTTAACTCAGACATAATTGTTTAAAAAATGTTTGAGTGATAACTATCGCGAAAAATAATAATAATCTTAACTGAATTTCAATAATACATTAAATTTTTTTATTTGACTAAGAATAGAAAGGCTAATGAACCGAGAACTTCAATATTTAAAAAATTTAGAATTTGTTACAAGTAGTTGAAAAAATATTTTTATTTCGTAAATTAAAAAAAAACGATTGTTTGAAATTGTCTGAATATGCATTCGCTCATACTAGTCAAACTAGAGTAGTAATTCATAGTGTTCATTATTTAGCGAATCAATAATTATTGATTTATTAAGGATTATAGGAGCTTCTTGGTTAAAACTTTGTTTCTTATGTGCTTTATTTTTGGCTGGTGTTACATTTTGTTGTTGTTTGCATCGTATTGACCACGAAAAATTGTTGAAAAAACTAAATTTTTATAAAAGAATCAGAGTGGTAGCTGCTTTAGAATTAACCATACAAGGCCATTCAATAGCATTAAAAAAATTTACAATTTTTTTGCACTTCCTATTTTGAAACCCGTTGAATTGTTAATTTCTTAAACTAATATTTAGAAGATAAAAGAATAAAAAAGTAAGTTTAAGTGTTATCTTTATTCATTTATTTAAATTAAGTTTTCATTATAGAATAATGAGAAAAATAACTTTATATAAAAATTAGTCCGAATAATATAAAATTTTGAAAAAAAGAAGCATATAAGAGTTTCAATAAAGACATTAGCAGTCGAATGGCGAACAAACTCATAAGAATTATCAATTGTGTGCCGATAAGTATTACTGCGTGCTTAATCAGGATGGATGTTTTTGTACCGACCTCTCAGAAGCAGAAATGCAAACATGGCATTGTTATTTATCGAAATATCCTGACTACTCTTTTCAATTCGGAAAGCTTTGTAACAACATTAATGCTCATACAAATATTAATGATTTTGTTTTTTTAAGTGGAATATTTTTGTTTTTGGAAATATTTTTGTTTTTGGAAATATTTTTGTTTTTGAAAATATTTTTGTTTTTGAAAATATTTTTGTTTTTGAAAATATTTTTGTTTTTGAAAATATTTTTGTTTTTGAAAATATTTTTGTTTTTGGAAATATTTTTGTTTTTGGAAATATTTTTTTGTTTCAGATAGAAAGCTTTGAACCTAAAAAAAAGCAATTTCTTTATTGAATATTTTTGTATCTTATGTATAATTTTTTTCACAACAGATATTCATCGTCAATTCCTGAACATTCTATAAAAAATTTATTGAATCATCTTAAATTATTTTCAACTAGATAAAAAAGAATCCCCTATTTCTTCAAGTTGCACGAATGCAAGTTTTTGAAGTGCATAGACCTAGGGAGTTTCGTGCAAAAATCAAGGATGACTCATAGGAGATGATCAAGAGTCAAGAATGATATCATGAAGGAGGTCACAATGCACTAAACATTGTTTGTGTCGTACTGTCTAGAGACCCTCCCATAGGCTTCCCAGGTTTTAGCTAAAAGATATTTTTCAAAGTTTTTTTATACAAAAGTTTTTGATGTTCTTATAAAACTTTAAACTACTTTAATCTACTTTTATTTCTTAGATACTGGCTTTTGATGGATCGCTGAAACATGTCTCCTTCTTTTGCGCTGTTTACAAAGTGGAAACACTGCTTTCATTCTAACTCTATTTTTTAGCTTCGGTTATTCACGATTAAATAATTATTCGATTTTAGTAACTCAATCGGCCTTGTAAAATTTCAAGTTAATTTATCATAAAAGAATCTTAAATAACTTTTTTATTTAAAAGTCTTTTTAAAACTTTGATCATCGATTTTTTCAAAGCTTTATTTCCCAAGAGCATAAGTTGATTTATATAAAGTATACATTTCTATATTTCAAGATTTTTTAGATAAAATATTCTATTTATATAGAATTATTATTTTATTGCTTTCAATATATCTATAAAAAACCCATTATATTTTAAGCATATAACTAAAATCATTTGTTTATGAAGTATTTTTTTAAAGAATAATTTTGTAACGTCACTGAAGAATTGTCTCGAAGGCTTGCTGTGTCTTGATTGGCGACGGTGCGCCTATATTAACCCTTGAAAAACTCTCAAAAGAAATGAATTAACATGAATGAAAAAACACGTAAACACACTCCAAAAATATATAGCATAAACTCGTAGTTTATCAAAAATGTTAATGTCATGAAGACAGGCCCCATCACTTTAGTCAGGCATTCATAACTCACGCACCAGAGATCTCAAGCTCGACACACGGAGGAAGAGCAAACAGCATACTGGCACTGTGCAAACATCTCACGAAAGTGATTTAATCTCAAAGTAATCAGGGTACACAATTGCAAAAGTACTAGGAACTCGAAAGTTTCAGATTCGCAAACAACCTTGATTAAAACCAAACTTTTAGCATTTCATCTAGATGAGCAAAAGAACAAAGTTATGTACCAAAAGTGCACAGAACAAAGAGAAAAAGCACGCAGAAACAGGAATACGCAGAGGCAAGTACACACAAAAAGAAGATAGTATTTGAAGAAGACTGAGTGGACGTCAGTGAATGCAATTTAAGATGCACTGTTCGTTTATTTGATCACGGAGTGGTAGAAGGGGCTGGAGAAGAACGGTTTTAGCGTAGAATGGTGAGAGTGGAAATCAAAGCACGAAAATGATTCTTATTGAAAAAATAAATAAAAATATTACAATTATATTTAATTTGAAATCAGTAGAGAACAGAGTCAAAAAGGTCAAAAGTATTTGTAGTGTGTATATGCACTTAAACTAATAAAAAAGTGCATTCTCATGAGGATCATTCGTGAAAGATTTCAAAGGTTGGAAAAAAAGATGAACAATGAAAATAAAAAAATTAAGAAAAACAACCGGGTTTATTTAAATATCAGAAAAATTTCCAAGAAAAAAAACCGACAAATTGCGGACATTAATAAAACTGGAAAACAAGAATGTGAGAAATAATTGAAATAAAGATTTCATGGACGGATTTTTGGCTGTCTGTGCAGACATTAGTCTCATACACCCAAGTGCTTTTCTGCTCATTGGCATCGCCAATGTCATTTGTCTCTGCTTTTATGCACGCCTACAACGACAGAATACTCATACGATATGCTTGCAGAAAGTATTGCGTCCTACTGCATATATGTGCGGAGTTGAAGTGATAAAAAGAAATGTGTAGAAATAAAAATAAAAATGCAATAAAGGGGCTCGTCAATTCATACAACTCGCCCTCTTTATCTTCCAAGTAATCCTTTTTTCCAAGAACCTTCTACACGACAACACATGGAGTTTTTTCCATCCATCTGCACTCATTCTACCACAACAACTATCCCACTAAAAATCCATCACACTTTACAGACCATCCCTTCTTCATCATTCAGCTCCCATCATGAATTCTTTCCCGTCTTCTTCTCATCACTTACAAACTTTAAATAAGGGACTTGATTGAAACGCGCTAATCAATCAAACCCTGTTTACTCTTTTTTCATTGGGGAATCGTTTTTTTAATTCTTTTTCCCAAACAATCAGTCTAGTGTCAACACAACACTTGTAAGGCGTGAATAGGCAGGCGTCAATTGATGTGCGGGTGCGTCTGCTTGTCACGTTCCTGTCGCATTGCTCGTCTCACTCTTTGCTTTGTTTTGTACTTGAAGTATTATTGATGTTAATGCTGTAAAAAGAAAAGTTTTTTTCAAAAATACTTTAATTTATGTTAATTTAAGGTATCAGATGTAGAACTTACTGTCTTAATCAATTTATTTTTAGGCTAATTATTTTACTTAAACAAACAAAGCAAAAAAAACAAACATACAAACAAAACTTATTCAATAATTATTAATTTTTCAAAAATGTTTTAGCCAAATATCTCGGCAAGGTCTCGACTCCATCACTGCACAAGAGGCGTCAGAGATGGAAACTCTAATTGTAAGTAATGACATTGAAAGCATGGATCCGATATTCGGGGATCAAGTATGATCTTGAAGTGGTAAGTTTGTCTTTTTGGCTTTAAATTATTTTTTTCAAATGTTTTTTTCACTTTTTGTTTAATACTTAGGCATTTATCAGCATAACTTTTAAAATACAATATGTGAATTTTGGTGTAGGTTTCTAACGCATCATTAATGCATTCATCTAAGCGCGAAAGGATGTTCTGTTTGTAGTGCGGTAGCTTAGAGATGTGGAATATATGGAGAGTCAGTAGTGGGTTGTTGAGAGCTGTAAAGACAACATAAATGTGTAAAATTGTTTTTTAAAAAGACAGAAGTGAGTGAAAAGGGGCATGCTGCATAAAGGTGTGTTTCGGAACCGTTTGTGGAGTGATAAAGTAGAATTCAGGCAGGATTAGACAGAGGAGTTCATAAAACTTGATGCTGATTCAAGGAAATGCGATTAGGCATATTTTACAGTGCAATAAACTGCTAGATCTATCCACTGCACAAGGACTTCCTGTGCTGAGTGGCAACACCTTAATTAGCATTCCAGAGGCTTGCGGACTGCTTAGCTGTACGCCCATCCGTCACCCTTTCCTTCCCATTGCACTCGTTCTTTCCGTGCCTGTCTTTGTACCTCTTCGTCAGATCGCTGCTGTGTGCGTTTGATTTGTCATTATTGCTCTGGAGCGCTGTATTGTAAGCTGTGCACGTTTGCAGTGCTTCTGTAGTGGAGTTTATTGAAAGCAGTGGTTTGGTACATTGCACTATTCCTACTTCTCACGCCTCTGTCAGGATTCTATTTATCCAATCAGGATTTTGTATTGCCTGCTTTTAAGAGTAATCTCATTAAAAATGAATTTTTCTACCCTCATACACGAATTCAATAAACTATAATTTGTATGCAAACATTTTTCGATTTTATTAATTTGTTTTTTATGATTAGGCAAACACTTGATATGATATAAATAGCATAGACAGGTTTATTTATTTATATGTAAAAAATCATGAATTTTAAATTGAAAAAGTTGATTCAATAAAATTATTTAAATTAGAGCTGTGCTTTAACCTAAGTTAACTTTCGATTAATACGTTAATAAGTTAACGCCGTTAAAAAATTAAGACAGTAAAAATTTTTAACGCAATTAATAAAATTTACCGGATTTAAACTTTTAAAACTTTTTTATTGTTTTGCTCTACAGAAAATAGTTGAATACATTTCGTGAAAAATATCCCTCATTTTTGAAAGTTGCATTTAATAAAAAAAAATCATTTTTTGTAGATTTTTGGAAAAATATTTAACATGCAAGGTTGGTCGCATTTAAGGCGCAAATGATGTCTCTAGTTGAAGTTTACAGCCACAAGGATGTTCAAAAAGGGAATATAAAAAACTTTTAAAGTTTCAAAATAATCAATTGTTGAATTTTCATTAAATACATTCGCTTTTATCGTATTTTATGACTCTAAAAGGAAATTGATATTTTATAGCGCCTTTTAAACTTTATATTCCATATTTACGACCGAAGTTGAAAGTTTTTTTGACAGTTTCCATGAAAACAGCTTTTTCTTTGTTGTAAGAATATGCCAATTTTTAAAAAATATTTTTTTTGTTGATGTTTTTTTGGTGGATAAAAGCTTTGGAAAATTCATTTATTGATTTCATTTTATTGTTAATTTTTCTAAAAATTATTTCGTTCTAAAATGGGACGAATTTTAAAATAGGTCGGACCATTTATATTATAATCTGACCTCCTCAAGTTAAAGCTTTTGATTGTCGAATGAATGGCATTACACACTATCTAAGTGATCAGCATATAAAAGTGTATGAGGTACCAAATGGAACGTAAATAAGAATGCTTTATGCAGAGTCATTATATTCTGGGAAGGGGAAGAAGCTTCAATCGATAGTATTGACGATGTTCTGCATTAAAGGCTGAATAATCTTAAAAATTAGATATAGTTCTAAAAAGAACAAATACCCTTAAAATATGATAATAAATTATAATAGCTTATAATGAAAGTGTTAAATAGAAATAAATAAAAACCTTTTCGTTGAAAAAAGTTAAAATGATATATTTGCAAAAGGTGGAAAGTATTTGAAACTAATTCGTAGCCAGGGGTTAGCAAAGGCTCTGCCCGGTCAGAAATATTCTATATTTGCCCCTTGCATTTCATTTTATTTACTTGGAAATTGTGTTTTCTTTGAAATGTGTTTGAGACCTTTAGTAAATTAATATAGAAGCACACTAGCTTTTTAGAGGTCAAAATGCATATTTTATATGATTTACGTTATTTAATAAATTCTATGTTACATTCCATCAACATATCGCACTACCTACAAGGGTTTTAAATGCAAAAATGATTTTAAATTTTTTTATTTTACATAGCCAACCAATGTCATACAATAGCAAAAATATACTTTAATTCTATAGGGGGTTAGGAAGAATATAAAAATATCTCAAAATATCTTTGGAAACTTGGATCTTATTTGGTTTCAGTTTTTCTTGCTCCCAGCACCTGATGGTACTCATAGGCAAAGTTTAATTTTTTTATTTTATTACGAGTCTATCTTATATTATTTCTTTAGATTTTTGGTTTTGTCGAAACTGTGACTTTGAAGCTTGAGATTGCTGTAAAATCTGGAAAATGTTTGTGATGATGGGAGTTTATGAAGCTGAGGGTTGTTGTTAAAGTTGGGAGAGAAATTTGAAGTTGTAAATTGTTCTTCAAAGCTTTTTTTGTATTCCAATCATATAAAAAGCAGCGAGACACCCAGATTGAGTTCAGACGATTCTTGAAAGTTTTTTTTTCGAGACTGTGACTATTTTCTCTAAAAGTAAATTTCAGTTGTTGACTTCTTTAATGTCCTACAGTCTAGTGCCCATTATTCCATTTGCTTTTTTTAACCCGGTGGTGGTTTTTTCATCAAATTCACAATCAAGCCGAAAATTACTCATAATTATTATTTGTTGCCTTCCTGTTGAAGTCGTTTTTACGTGTTCAAATGTCATTTTATTTGTTGGTGTTGCCTTTTTGCTGCCCAATGACCTTGCCTTTGTCGGGATGAAAAGGTTGAAGATATTCTTTTAAAACTTCAGTGTCTCCATGCAATATTGTTCCTGCTTTTCAAGTCTCAATTATTCTATGAATCTACAAAATATTAAACTCAAATAGTTTGCTTTGTATTTTTAAATATTAATATTTATATTGTAAATACGCTAGCTTAATGTTTAATAAAAACAGCTTTTTTCTCACATTTTGCATTCTAAAACTAAAAGTCATGGCTACGGACCTAATTTGAAGTCAATTTTTACAAAAATCTTCAACGGATTGATCATCTTTTATGCAAAAAACTTGAAATAGTTTATGATGCCCATTAAGCCAACGGCTCCCTCAAGAAATTACTCTGGCTGAATGCAAGCCTCGGTGCATGTGATTTATTGGAGCAAAGTGAAGCGACATGCGTGATTGAGATCATCCATGTTGTCCACAGCCTTTGATTGATATCAACTAACAATGCGTATCACTCGAGAATTCAAATATGAAACAGTTTCTCGCTCTTAGAACTTAAAATGGCAACCACAAAGGAAGTAATTACCTATTTATTCTATTTAATCTGAATGTCTGTAAATACATGTTTCACAAATTTAATTAATCTTTATTTAAAGTTTTAATTTCACTCAACAATGAAATGATAAAAACCCTAATTGAAAGTTCGAAATCTGAAAATTAACTAAAAAAGGGACTCAAAAGTTTTGTGCTACGCACGAAAGATTGAATGAAACATGGAAAATAAAACTTGCAGAATTAAAAATATATAAAATTCATTTTCTGCACCGAGAAAGTGAAATAGCAAAGAAAATATAAAAGCCGAAGAGATTATAGGATTTTCACTTTTTGATGGAAGCAATCAAATTCGTTCTTCCATAAATTGTGTCTTTTGCTTCACCCCGTTCCAGCGCGCTTTCTTTTCTTATCTCCATTCACGCACGCGCTTATTCGATTTCACACGTCTCCAAACGTCGTGCTTTTTTGAAAGCCTTATTCGGCGCAAGATTTCGTTAGACTTCTTTTTTACAGAGCTTGAGGTCAAACACAACTCGCTAACTAACTCCCAAAAAAAAGTTAAAGTTTTTTCTATAAAAAACGAAACTTTAAAAAAAATAATGTTTATATTGATAAAAAATAAAACTTAAAAAATTTAATGTTTTACGTTTTTGAAATTTTACGCTACTCGCATGGAAGCTCAAGAGATGAATGTCGCGAGAATGCTGGAGCATATATTGGAAGACAAACTCCAAGACTATCACACCTTCCGTCTTATATCCCTCTAAGCCTATCCCTCAGTCTCGGCAAATCCCTGAATTACACCCATCTAGACTTTAATCCAGTATTTCCAAAGCCTGTCTGCGCATTTATCTTTCTTCCAAATAATTACTGATAATAAATAATTTTCAAAAGTTTCTGCTGATTTATTTTAGAATTTATTTTATTTTGTCATAATTTATTTAAACTTTATTAATCAAAACGTTTAACTGAACTTGATACATTCAATAAAACGTAAAAATAAACGATGAATGAAAGTATAAATTGAATAGCTTTTCATCATAAAAAGCCAAAAACGTTTCTTGACCCCAGTGGAAACACACATCCAACTACCCATCAATTATTTCCTTTCACTTATGATTCAAAAATATTTATTAGTTACCAATAGGATTTTTAAAATATTATAACTACGTCTAGTTACAGCATTACATCACCTGTCCTTGACTTTAAATTTTGCTCACGATTGACAACAGACTTTGAATGCCATTTATTTTTATAATTTATTCTATTTGCATGGGGCATTCAGCTCAATGCAACTGTTAATTAAATAGATGCAATTCGGAATAAATGATTTACTTGCTTTTATTATTTTTTCTCTCAAATTTATCATCTGTCAATCCGTCCACCCACTCATCCTTCTATTCATTCACCCACGCATATTTTTATCCATCGAACATACACTCAATGACCTCACAAATAAAAGTGATCAATGGAAAACTCAAAGAAATAAGGCGAATATACACAGGTTGCATTGCCACTCATGCACTTCTGATCAATAATAAGTATAAAAAACTAAATTCTTTAACACATTTAAAGTGAATATTTAAATTTATAAAAATAAATTTTCTGAATAGGTCCCAAAATCAATTTTTTATTGTTTGGGCGCAAATAAAATTTGAATGTCGAGAAATGATTATTCGCTGTAGTTCAACTTGCCCGTAACATGCTATCACCATAAAATAACCGTAATGTGTCCATAAAAACACAAATAAAAGTACCTTAAGCTATATTCACTATAATTCAAAACAAATTTTCATATTTTCAACTTCTATTTAGAGTTTTATGTTCTATAAAAACCTTTCTTTGATTTACTATTTTTAAACAGGAAAAACAATTTTATTTTGAATGCGGTGATGATTATGATAGTTTCTAAAGAAAAAAAAAGATTTTACAGTTATATTAACCATCATGAAAAAAAAAGAAAGAAAAAAACGGAATGTAAGGACAGATTGTGGACATGTCAGGGTGCCTTTGGGGGGGAAACGGCATTGTGTGTTGTCGGTTTCTTGTTGTGAAGGTTGTCTACTATGGTTCTGTTTACTTTTCCATTTTTAATAGAAGTAGATTTTTCTGATTTTGAAAATGTAATTTTTAATTTAATTTGTTAGTTTAAAATTTTAAAACAGATTATTTCTCTAATGATTGAGAATTCTACACAAATAAGTTTTTGGAAATTCACAAACTAAAAGCTCAGCACTTTAATTTGCAAAAATAAAACCATTAAAAAATCTCCGAGTTGAAAAAATTCCTAAAATAAATGTGAAAAGAACATTTTTTGTGAATACTGCATCGATACAGTTCGAGCAGTTTTATAAGAGGATTTTAATTGTTTGGTAATCTTCTCAACTTTTTATTTATTTTAAATTTGCGTTTCTATTTTTTCAGATATACACAGTATTCAACTGACATATATTTATAGATGTTTTAGTGCAGTATTTATTCTGATTTGTTTTTAATTCTTAAATAAATTCAAGTTTTGATCAATCAAAACATGCCACAACGAAGGTATTTCTCACGCACAGTTGAATGTAGTCACTTTTTTTAATTACGCAACGCTGCACAATTGAAAGGATAGAGACTTTTGCAAGCATCAAGAAAGGATTTCTGCAATCAAATAAAAACGAAATCGTTTAAAAATTTATTTGAATTTTTTTTTGTTTGAAAAAAAAATTAAATAATTTTTTACTTTTTTTATATTAAAGTTTTTATTGAATTTTCATTGATTTTCTTCACCACGTTAAAAAGTAATTCAATCAGAATTAGTGACCGCTAACAAGCGACTGCACAGTAAGTTTACAAAGAAGGCAAGTACTTCAGTAACAATCAACTCTACAAAAGTACTTTTACTCACTGTCATGAGGGTCGAATAGAAAGTTTTTTTTTTAAAGTTAAGGTTTCTTCGTCTTTTCAAAAAGGTATTTAAAAATGAAGTTTAAAAACTTGAAATGAAATTTTATTTTAAATATATAAATTCATACATATATTTATAAAGTATTTATAAAATAAAAAGTATTAAAAAAACAATTCAGATATGTTAGGAGATAGGGCACTTGATAAATTGGTTTTGAGTTGATGGTGTTGCATGCTCCACTTGACGGGTATTAAAAGATACAATTTTTTTCTTCTGTCTCTTCCAATCAAGCAGTTGCCTCTACTGTTTGGCTGCGATGAAGGCCTACAACTATCAAAATCTCTCTCGATTTGCAAATTATCCCAAGACGTTCTAAGCAAGTTTTTAAAGAAACAGTGGATGAATTGTTGTTTTAAGATTTTATTGTTTGAATTTGTTTTTTCAAGGCAGTATGTCGCATACTGTTTGTGAATTTGTCTGTGCTTTCAAAGCCAATTCACCTCCGTCTATCTAGAGTCCGATACTCCATCTCCAAGGGAAGATAGGGCGACTGATTTAATAGATTGCAATAGATTTAAAATAAAAAACTAATAGATCGGAGCATAGTGAAAGGGTTGGTTAACGAGAATCGAATCTTAGATTGAAAGTGCTGGAATATTTGTATTATAAACTTAATGGTAAGAAATAAAAGATTAATTGAGTAGGGAACTGCGGAAGTATGTGGTGTTTGATGTGGGTGAGAGTGCGTTGAATGAAGTTAAAGGCAGAAGGATGAATGGTTGGTTGATTGAAAGAACGCTTGATTGAAAAATAAATTTTAAAAAATTGAATTATTCTGCGACAACGGATGTCGGGCCGTAATTAATCTGATTGATCATGCGTGCCTGATAGATGCATTCACCCAGCGTTCGAATAATGACGGCCTTCAATTGCCATTATACTTGAATACAAGTGTGAACAATAAAAATGTAAGATAATTTGTTATCGATTTTAAAATGCTTTTAAATTATTTGTTAGATTTTTAGTTTTTTTATACAAATTTAAAACTTTAAGATAATTTGTTATAGATTTTAAAATGCTTTTAAATTATTTTTTAGATTTTTAGTTTTTTATAAAAATTTAAAACTTTGGAATTTTTATCCACCAGTCAGACGAATTGAAAAAAATATTTAATAAACATGTTTTTCATTTTCTGAATTTATTTTTTATTAAATAAAAAATATATAATTCTAAAAAACTGATTTTAATTATCTTGGTTGGTCGAGGAGATGATAGGTGTCAATATCATTGTCACGTCATCACA
Organism: Piscicola geometra; assembly: GCA_943735955.1. NCBI lineage: Eukaryota > Metazoa > Annelida > Clitellata > Hirudinida > Piscicolidae > Piscicola > Piscicola geometra. The sequence goes on from OX030956.1 coordinate 6,399,404, forward strand.
AAAAGTTGTGATGACGTTGGTGGCACCAGTGGGGATGGTGTAGTGGAAGTGAGAGTGGTGTTGGTAGAGATAGCAGTTTTGGTAGCGGTAGTGGTGGTGGTTGTGGTGGTGGTAGTAGTAGTGGTGGTTGTGGTGGTGGTGGTGGTGGTGGTGGTAGTAGTGGTGGTTGTGATGGTGGTGGTGGTTGTGGTGGTGGTAGTAGTAGTGGTGGTTGTGGTGGTGGTGGTGGTGGTAGTAGTGGTGGTTGTGGTGGTGGTGGTGGTGGTAGTAGTAGTGGTGGTGGTGGCGGTGGTGGTGGTGGTGGTGGTGGTGGTGGTGGTGGTGGTGGTAGTGGTTTTGAATATGGAGATAATGACGATAGCGTTAGTAGTAGTGGTGGTGGTAACATTGATGGTAATATGTGGATGAAAATGAATTGAAATTGAATTTATGAAGAAAAAAATTAATTTACAGTTTCATACTTTTTCAAGTTATGAGGCGTATAAAACTATAAAAATGGGAAATAGCAAACGGGAAAAATCTGAATAATTTTAAAAATGAAAAAATAAAATGGCATTTATTGCATCAGCAAGTTAATGTTCAAATGTTATTGTCATCCCCACCATCATTTACATCATCCTTTTCACCCTCATTATCATATTCTTCATCATCATGACCGCATTGTTACCACCATCGCTATCGCTTCATCATTGCTATCTCTATCTTTTCTGAATACCAATACATTCAGTTTTCTTGCAAATATTTTTGTCTTCATACGTGTATTATTTTTTATCGCAATACTGTGCGTTGTAATAGCACTGCTAGCAGGAATGGTAGGAGTTGTGACAGAAGGTGCAGTAGGGGTAGTAGCAGTATGACTTCAATACTAGTTGTAGGAACAGTCGCATAGATAGAGTTAAGAACATCACTCTATGACATTTTTCAAACAATAACATTAAAATCATTTTCCTTTTTCTTTTTTTTTTTTTGAAAAGTCTTAAACAGAAGCATCAACGATTGAGACGTTTTTCCACTCTAGTGTTTATCGATGATAACAACTCTCATAAAAGAAAAAAAATCATTTTTACATATTTTTATTTTATGATAGTTATGTTCAATATTTATAATGATTTTTTCTATTAATTTTGATTATAATCTTCTTTTTAATATTTTTAGTCATTTGGGTTTCTTAGAATAAAAACGATTTGAAAACCAAAAAACTTGAAAAGGTTTAAAATAATATTTTTTTAAAATTAAAATTTTCCCAATTTTTTCAAAACTTGAGATAGATCTCATTTTAATATTTTTCTTCAGCATTGAATGTCTCCCATGGGTCCGTTTGTTTCCAAATAAAATAGGATTTTTGATTTGAGATAAACATAATTTTTTTTCTCAAATTTTAAATTTTTAATAGATAATTACGTTGTGGATATTTGTTTGAATGATTAATCAAAAATTAAAACCACGAGTATTTTTTAGAAAAAGTAGTACATGAACTATAAACTTTTTTTAATTATGTATTATGTGTATTCTTTTTACAAATAATTTTATTTTTCCAAATTTTATTTTTATTCCAATAAATATGTTGAAATATATTCAAGATAGAGCCTTTAACGTGACACGCAAAAGAACCATAGTTTCTGCTAATGATCAAAATAAATCGAAGTTACTTTTAAATTATAAATCGAACTTGGTGAGATTTTTTAATTTTTCAATAATGAAATTATATATAAATATTCAAGATTTAAAAGCACTAAAGATTGCTCTGGCTACTGACGCTATGGCTTCAAAATGATTCAGTCCTGGCTTGGAGTGGAGGTCAGTACTCATCTTTTATAATTTAAACAGTTTGTGAATAAAAATTATGCATAGAGAAAAAAGGCATAAAATAGCAAAACAACTTACTTCTTAAAAGACCACTGACACCACAAGCATCATCATCGGTGGAGCTGTATTGAAACACATTGCCGTTCAGATTAGACTGAAAGTTTCATTTGTTTGGATCAATCTTCATGGATGATGATGACGAGCTTACTGCGGTATGGTGACTGACATGTTGAGAATAAAATAGCTTCATTGCTGATGATGATGATGATGATGAAAGAAACGTTGTTGTAACTCTTGGCTTTATTTTAGCGTGCTTTAAAAAATGTATATGATCGAAATGACAACGATGAGAAAAATAAAAGTAATTATACCACTCCTTTCATCTATAAAATCATTCCCATCCATCCACTCTTCCCACTCCATCGCTTCAATCAGCCTCTAAATTATACCAACCACTCTAGAGACGGCCAGATATAATTTGCAAGGCTGTCTGATTGATGGGCAAGCAGGATTCATCACAATATTCAATGAATCTCTCACGATGTATGTGCCTCCTATTCATCATTCTAATTGTTTCGCTGCTGCCTCCGATAGCAGTGCTAATCCTATCAATAACCTCGCTAAAAAGGACTCGCTAAATTTAAAATTCAAACATTTCAGCGACATTTGTCGGTATTATTCATTTAAATTTTTGTTTAAAATACTAATTTTATATTGAAAAAAGGCTTTACAAATTCTCCCTTCGCCATCATCGTCATCATCATTAAGAGACCTTCCGTCCAGTTGTTAAAGTGATTGATGCGGCATCTTATTGATGCTCTAGATTTCTTATTTTCATTCATTATCCTCTTCTTCTTTCCCCATTGTCAAATTTTTATCATCATCAACACCATCATCAATATTGCTTTCATCAGTATCATTGCAATAATCTTATAAATGACCAAAATTATTATTGCGGGGTATAACTTGAACTTAGACCACTTATTATTAGTTGCTTGCTCCAGTATCAATTCCATAATGGAACGTGGCATCATGTACAAACTCCTTCTATTTTTGCTCTGTTCTGAGCCATTCTGTTTGCAGCGTAGACTCTCGTGTTAAAAGGCTTCAGATCGACCTCTTAGGCGCAAAATATTCATTCATGCCTATAGGCTACAAGGGCATGGGTTGCACTCGAGCCTAGAACCATTATATATTCATGAAATCACAGTCTCAATTCTCACCATTTTTTAAAACTCCATCATTATCACCACCATCATTACATCATCATCACCACCAGCCTCATCATCATTATCATCTTTGGCATTGTCATCACGTCCAACTTTATTTAAATTTGAGACATTGATCTCACAACTCGATTCCAAAACTTTCAACCTCAGGGCCTTCTTTGAATACTTCGAAAAAAAATATATAAATACTTGAAGTTTTGCTTCCGTCTTGGCTAATTTGGTTTTATTTATGACTTTTAAAATTTCTTTTTTGAAAATTATATGCATACCAGATTATTAGGATCTTAGGATTATTACATGAGAAGATTCATTAAAAATACATTTTTTATATATTTTTTATTCTATGCTATCAATGGAAAAGCCTTGCTGTTTGTATTTCTAACTCGAAAGTGTCGTATCTCTCAATTAAACCTCACAATCAACACTAAAATTACCAGTGCTGTTAGAGTAAAATAATTAATAAAACACTAGAGTCCAATCTGTCTGTGCAAACAACATCTCAAGTTTCTTGATTTGTCTTCCACAACTCTCCATCGACCATTTTCGATTATTATCTGTTTTCGAAGGTATGGATTGAAGTCGTCGACAATTAATTCGTCCCACATTGATTGGTTAGGTTTGAGGGTGAGATTAAAGGGGGGATTCAACGGACGACTTAATGTGTGGCCATTAGGTATATAACTTTAGGAAAAATTAGCATAAAAAGAATCAATGAGCTTTTATATGAAAAATATAAATATAGCAAAGGTTGATCAGTATTGTTAAAAAAGTTTATGAACAAACTATATTTATTTTTATTTTATGATATCGAACTAAAAGTCATTTATTTAGAAAAGTAAACTTTAAAAAATTTCGTAAATTTCTTAATTAAAATGAATAAATTTGAAAAATAAAATATTATTACGAAAAATTCAAGCCTAAAATGATGGATGGAAAGACATTAAACTGCGAGTCCCTCTCTAGCTATCGTCGCCATTCTTATCCATATTCAAGCACTTGCCTCAAACGTTAATATACTCGTATCCATCATTATCCTCATCGTCATCAACACCAACAACAAATCAGCAACTGCACTATCATCATCACAATCATTATTCTCATCAACGGCATCATCATCAACTATAAAAAATTCATTAGTTTTATGTCCGGTCGAATGGTCACGTGGCATTGGTCCTGCGTAAGGCACGTCACTTTGCATCTACGCTTGTCCCACGGAAGCTCTTCCGTCACTGCCAACCTGCCTCTTTGCTCACACAGCCTGCATTGAAGGCTCGAGGCCTGACGCAGTGTCAGGTTTCTGAAATTGAACCAAAAATAGGAATTTTGTTTTTTTCCATAAAATGAAATTGTTTTTCACCAGTGTAAATGATGTTTTTAGTTTCACTTTTCATGTCTTAGGGATTAAATTAAATTTATGGACAGTATTTTTGAGAAATTTATCTTATCGTTTTTTATTTCGTTTATTACATCGGAAATATTATTTTATTTATGCTATAGGACAATAACTTTCTTTTTTTATTCATTCATTTCCAAATAAAAACAAAAACTTTCGTGGTTTGACATTTTTTGGGCTGATGCCATTTTAATCACATTTGTTATTGCAATTGCTAAAAAGTTTGAGAAACGTGTGATTTGAAGGAGGTTTGGATGCGAGCCATGGAGGGATGCGGTGGTGAGGCAAAAAAAAACACTACATAAGAAAAACTATTGTGGCTTTTTTTAGGTTGTTAATGTTTATAGAGCTGAAAAATTGAATATAATTTTTAATCCGCTGGAAACTTATTCTATTAAAAAATATGTTCATTAAAGAAACGAATGTTTGCAGCTGTATTGAGATTTGTTTTTTGACGTAAATGGCATAATAATAACTCAAAAATCGAACATATAAACGAGCAAATGCCAGCCATTTTTATCTTCCAGATCGCTAAATAATTGAACAGATAGGCAAATACTGCGGTAAAGCAGGCTTAGTTGAATCGTTGTAGAGGAAATGCATCATGATTCCATCATGCTAGTGTGGACATAATGATGGTGGTATGACCTTACCATACCGTGTGGGTTGCTGAGTTTAGGGGTTTTGGGATGGTGGAATGGTACTTGAGATATGTGGTGGTTGTGATGGCCATTGATGATAGTGATACATTTATGGATTCTAAAAAATATTTTTTTATTGTATACCTCATTTAAAAAATGTAAATTTTCATAATTGTAATTCAAAAATTAATTTTGAAAAATGTCAGCAAATATCAACATTCTTATGTGCATTTTAATGTATTTGACCCAAGAGAGTCATAAAACATAGTTTTAAAATGATGAAAAAGTATCATGGAAGAATGATTAAAAAAGATAATTTTAAAAAATATATTGGAATGGCCATTTTGTTTTTAAAATATTTTTTCCCTTTCAGGCAATATTCTTGGTTTTCTACTTGTCTTATTAGTATTTTTATCAATCATTAATCATTAATTGAAAGCAACAGAAACCTCTTCGGATCAACAAACCCCAAAAGGGCATATTTTAAACAAATGTCTCAATATAACAAAGCCCTGAACAGCAATATTACCATGAAAGTCATAAATTATGATTGAAGAATAAAAAAGAATTATTTTGATCATTTCTAAAATGTCAAAGAGACATATTATTCACATAGGTAACATTGCAGAACACCGTAGTTTCAAAAAATGGTTTAGCTTTACATAGAGCAGGATGGATCACAACTGAGCCTTTTCATTTGCATTACTTCAAAACCCTTGTTATGTCTTTGCAATCAGCTTTTCCCGAACCTTGCATCACCATTTCTTCCCACACAAGCGTGCAATAATCGCTGTCATAACTCAACTTAGCACCCTCCGAAACGCCCTCAGCCCTCCACGTCGTGCATTATTGCAAGTCTTGTTATTTCCTCCGACTTTTATTTCTTAGTATTGCCTTCAGCCTTGTCAGATCTACGCTTTCAAAAACCTCAGCATTCGCTATGCAACTTTAGGTTATGTTCATTTTATTTGGTGTGTTCAAGTTACGCTTACCAAAAACTCTTCCACGTCATCTGAGGGTACTATTAAGTCATTTCGAGTTAATCTCAGCCTCGTGTAAGACTTTGTCATTTTTCGCGTTTTTTATTCGCTTTTCTATTTTTTTGGAGTTTTTTATTTATAAACAGAAGTTTTATTTAGACATTCATCTAAATGAGTGTGCGAATTGGTTTCTAATAGCATATCTCCATGTGTGAATGCCTGTTTGTAGCTGCATGTCACGTGGCTTTATGTGCGTGCGATGCTGATGTCTATGCGCTGTTTATGGTCTTATTAGGAACCCAACACAGGAAACTGTGTGACTTGATGGACTGGGTGCAGTAGTAATAAAGTTTAAGGACAACATTAGGGTCGGATGATTGAGGTGTGCCTAAGACAATTGCATGTTTCTGTACCTCGTATTGTGCATATTATTTGAAACTTGTTTTTGATTTTGAAGATAGTCGCATATTCAACTGCCTCAAAAGCATTTTGAAGAATTTATACTCATTTGATTTCAATAAAAGCTTTTTCCAATTTTTATTGTACAATTTATTTCTAAATAATAATACTAATAATTACGAGCATTATTATAGTGGCGTATAAACCCAAACCGGCTTCTAGGCAAATTTTTCAATTCACGTCTATGGGTCACTAGGGCATCGGTTGCACTCGAACCTAGGATCATCAACCGCTGGTTAAGCCGAGAGTCGTTATACACTGGTCTACCCGTTCATCCTTCATTCTTAAAATATTCACTCATAAACTCTCCAACGTGACTTTTCACTCTCGCTTCTTTTTATCGTTCGCTTCAAATCCTCAGAACACCCTATCATAACGGGACAATTAAAGTCCATTTAAACTTTATAAACGTAGTTTTGTTTATGAAAACAAGATTATTCAAGACTTTTCTTACAGAAACTGCTTGTAGGTTTTGAAGTTATGAGCTCGGGAATGGCTGATGTTTATTGCAGGATGCTTCTTTCTCTAAACGAGAAGATTCGCAGTTTGATGGTTGTTTTAAGAGGAATATTAAAAGAGAGGGTAGTTAAGGAAGGTAGTTTCGAGTGCTTATAGTGAAATTGGTCGATACATTTCAAGATCAAAATGAGTGTGATTAAATTGTTGATGTTGTGGTAAGTGATTATAAAGGCACAATTTAAAAATAACTTTGAATAAAATAATAAAAGCGCGTTTGATAAATGATTATAAGTGTAATGAAGAGAAAAAGATAAAGTGGAAGATGGAAGTATAAAAATAATAATATCGGCATCGACATAACTTTTCCTAGAAAGTTATTAGAATTAAAAAAGCTGTTTTAAATATAGCAAATAACTTTATAAGTGCTTTAAAAGCAAAGCTGAAAATGTTTAGATAAACAAAATAAAGAGGATTTCAAAGAATAATCAAACAATATATTGAAAATTCAAAAGATAATCCTATAATAAAACATAATCACGAGCACATAACTCCAGCATGTGGAGGAATAAAGGAAGAGTGGGAGATAAATAACGGAAGGTCATTTGCTTGCTCAAGTGCTTCGAGCCACTGCTTTCATTTTCAATTGTTTCAATCTTTTTTTTAAATTCCCAATATTTCTGCATGTTAAAAATCTTATTCTCCTCTTTTATTAAAATTGGTCTGCACATTCATCACCGGCATCCTTATTTATTTACTCCTATCAACAACAACATTCTTTTCACCTTGAAAATATGTTCGATAGCTTTATTCTCACCTTCGTTCGTGAAATGAACAGAATTCGTATTGTTTTTGTCCAGAATATTTACAATAACACGCCAAAAAGTGTTCTGAGTAATTATAGGCAGCCTTTATTGCCGATCCATTTATCATTGTTTCAATCCTTTTTAAACCCTTCATTATATCGATAAAACGATATACAGAAAGTATTTGGCTGAACAATTGTTACTAGAATCTCCATTAATACTACGTGGGCATTCAACATTTTTGCTTTATCACCTAAAAGATAGAGAATGAATTAACGCCATATCTTTTTGTCCGAATTCTTCGCTTCATTGTGTCTTCCAAGCCTTTTTATTATTAGTGAATAACTTAGCGCTGACTTTTGAATTTTTAATAATTTAATTACATAGTTCTAGTTTTTTATATATATTTTACTTTTCCACTTTACCTCTTCTACCGCCCATCTACTCTCCCTCTATCCTAGATGCAAGACCTCTCGTTGACACTCTATTACATTCTGAATCAGGCGTCGATATCGTCATGACAAGGCATGATTTATGAAGCTCTTAACATTTCAGCGATTATTATGACGCGCCTGATTAATCGTTTCAGTCAGCTTCAGATCAAAACTCTTCTCTCGCTCTTCTTTCGATCTTTTGTCTCTTTTTCGGCCATTATTATTTTTAGCTAGTTTTATTTTTAAACCTTAAAAATTATTTTTTTCTCAAATTTTTTATTTAAATTGTATATATTATTTTTTTAACGTTTAACAAAATGGCTCTTTTTTAAAAATTAAAGATAGAAAAAAAGATCTTTCCGTTTGTTTGTCTAATTTTTCTATCTACGAAATTGTAAACACTTTTTTCTTTTACTTTTAAGGTTTAAAAATATTTTTTTTAACGATATTAAAAGATATTCATTGTTTGATTTCAAAACTTCACTTAAGTATTCACAACACATCAAACGCAGATTAACATTAATAATGCCTCGGGGAGCTTTTGATAGACATGCCTAAATAAGAAAATTAATATGGAAATTTTCGACAAATCAATGGAGTATCGACATTCGAAACTCTCGCAGCAACTTTAGACTTTTTAAGGTCTCAGAAGGGTATAATCACGAATAGAATTCTTTAAAAAACTTTTATTATCTTCTTCTCGAACGATGCTTCACAGGAGAATGATAGGGTCATGGCGTGGTCGGTCAAGGGAGTGACAATCGATCAGAGAAACGACAGGCATTCATGCAGCCTTGCACACCACAAATTAACTCTCGCGAATTCAACAAAAGATCCATCAACATAATGCAAACCCACCAATCAAGAATTCATTAAGTCCTTCACGCCCCTCCGTGTTGAGTTGCATGCCACCAAAGTTCAATAAGCGTATACAACTTTTGTACTTGACAATGATTTTATTTCACTTTATCTTATTTTAATTGGAGTTTATTCTTGTTGAAGTTGAATTATGCATAACTCATACTTGTATTTAAGTCATTTTAAAAATTATTTGACGAAACCCATCCAACTCGCGGTGTATTTCAAATAAATCGAAAGTTTTCTTGTAACTAAAAGATAGCCGGAAGAAGACTAAAAAAACAAATCCTTGATCGAATGTAAAAGACGTTTTGTCAGATAAAAATTATGATGTAATTTCAGTCGATTAAATGTTCTGTTTGTTGCATTATAAATTATTTGACTGCTTCTAGAAAATATGTGCTTATATCAAAACAAGTCTTATTTCAACACAATGTTTGAATCAAAAAACCTTTCGCCTTAATTATAAGTTTAAAAAATTTATTTAATTTTTCGTAAAGAAAACCCACTCGTGTACATTGTTATTCATATTATTCACAAAACTGCATTGTATAGGTGGTCGCAAGAGAGCCTTCAGGACACAGGCATCAAGCGGACAGATTGCTGAATGCAGAAGACACCGCTAATTGAAAGTGTTTGCTGTTCAGTCCAAAGCCATTCCATCCGATTTAAAAGAATTTTTTTGTTTTTAAATTTTTATTTTAGTATTAATTTTTAAGAAAATGGTTTTTTTTTATTTCTGTCGTTTTATTCACTTTGTTTAATTAAAATTTTTAATAGCTATGCTAAACATCTTGGACAGATCTATTCGAATGCACTACCATTTGAAAGCATTTAGATTAACACATTTTGTTAAACAATACTTCAAAGAGTTTAAAGAAATGAAATTGCTAAAAATGTCGAGTTTATTCTCATTAAACAGAAAAGAAAGAATAAATTTGTTATAAAAGTTTAACATTTTAAGTTTCCGATATCAACGCATGCATAGGCAAACTAGGTTTAGCATTTTCATCGAAGACAAACATCAAACCCATCAATTCTGTTGACTATTCCGCAAAACCCACTGTTTGCTCGATCAAATAGAATCCAAAATCAAAGAGGGCTGTTTAATATGCACAAGAAGGAAAGTCGAGAGAAGGTCATAAGGATGAAAGACAAAGAAATAATTCCCTTAGAAAACTCATTGTGGTGTTTAATAAATATTTTAAATAAAATGTGAATATTGAGTTACAAAGCAAACAAGAACTGAAGGATTAAAGCGATCAAAAAGGGTATCAAAAAGATTACGGATGGGATTAAGCTTATAGATGCACGTTTGAAGAAAAAGAAAGGTGCATGTGATGGGGGAATGGCTGAAGGTATGAGTGGGTGGGAGGCAAAAAACTAATCAAGAATAAAAGATTCAAAGAAAGCACCTAATGAAGGCTTTAGAAACACCGGCACAACAGATGCTGGGCGGTTCTTGTTCGTCCCCTCATTTAACGTTTAATTATCCTTACTTCTGTTTGATAAAAAAATATCATTGTTTATTCTTTGAAAAAATATTTTTTCTTACATTTTTTCATACATTTTTGAAAAGTAGTTATTACATATAAATAAGGTCTCTATAAATATTTTTTTTTATTGAATAAACTTTAAGACTGAAATAACAGTTATTTCAGAATTTTTTAATGTTGTGATTGTTTTGAATGTCTCTTTTAATTAATTGTAAAGAAAGTTCCTTCAATAGAAGGTTTTAGTGTTCATCAAACTCTTATAAGATTTGTAACGACAATTTAGGAGTTGTAACGGACTATGAAGTATCGTAACGGACTTGGTCCATATACATATGTATATGACACTTCATTGGAATATATTAGCCTAAAAAACAAGTTTGTAGCGTTTTTTTCATGAACGTTTATTAAAAATTATTATAAGCGGATTATATGACAATAATTAGTTTTAAGATCAATTACTTAGTCGGTTCTATACTCTAGTATATACTAGAAACAGTAATAATATTATTTCTATACTCAATTATTTAGTCGGTTGTTGTTCACGACCTTCTCCAACCTGTCAACCAAATTTTTGATGCTCTTAAATGGATGCTTTGATGACTTGTGTAGCATGAAGTTTGGTGCTGGCCTAGCCAATTGTTATTTTTAGTTGCATTACATTTTTCTTGAGGTTTAAGTGGTAGAGGTCTTTGTTCGCTGTGCTTTTTAAATTTCTTAGTAAATTGTGCAATTACAGTCTTACCAAACGCATATACTTTTTGGATGGAGTTCTGGCTTGACTTTTGACTTTGGTACATCTCCTGAAGCCATGCAATTTTTTGGGTTTACATTTATGTAGAAGCACTATTTTTCATTTCCATTTACCTTTCTTTTGACGTGGTTAAACGGCAGAGTTTTTTTATAAAACAAAGGAATTATAAAAACGCTATTAGCCTATTTTTCAATCTAACATTTCTACCGTCTGTTTCTAATCCGAATAAATGGTCAAAATTGAACAGACTTAACGGTGAACGACTGGAAAAATTGCTAATGTTTCTTGACTTAATCTGATGTGGGTTCGATTCCCAAACAATATAGTTTATACATTCTTGGGGAAAGGATGAGCGGTGAAATTTAAACAAAAAACAGAATTAACAAATAATTATATTTTTTTCTATACATTATTGTTATAGTAACAATTGTAGCTTCTCAAAAATTTACGCTCGTCAATTTTTGAACCATCCTCGGAGATAAAGACCCACTAGATAATTTCCCTAAAACAAATGTTTAATGAAAAAGATTTAATAAAAGTAGTTTGAAAAATAATTATTTTTAACAACAAAAGCATTGTGTTTTTTTCTTGTTTTGGTTATAAAAAACTTTAATGAGATAAAACTTTACATTCGTGCTTAGAAATTCTTAAGGGTCAATTGTAAGAGGCTTTCAAGGGTTCACCACACCGAAACATCGCTTGGCATTCCCTTAGTTGATGGGTTTTATCCAGCATAAGGATCTCCTGAAGCCATCCCATCCAATAGAATATTCTGACATAATTCACAAATACGTATTTTACATTCAAAAGTAATTACTGTAAAATATCAATAAATTCACATTATTTTGATTACTTTTTTTTCAAATTTCCGAAAATATAGATATTTTATCAACTAATTAAAAAATTAAAAAATGTTTAAGTTCTTTGCTCATAAGTTTTTATATTCTTGAAATTTCAATAAAATTAAAAAAATTAAATATTATTTAAATTTAGTTACGATTATTATTATTGCTCGCTACAACTTCTATTTAAAAATTATTGTTTTTAAACTTTATGACCAAAATAAAGGCCCATAAAACAAGTATTTTTAAAAAAAATGATGATGTCTGAAACATCTGGTATTTTACGGTAGTTATTTATTCTTTTTTGAAAAGAATTGCCTAACGATGTCGCCTAAGCGCCTCTTTGTCGGTCCATCTGCCACTCGTCTACACACGCGTCACTTTGAAATTGAATCGACGTCCATTTCAAAAGTTTATTTGTTTAGCATTCATGCTTTGAAATGATGTGTACCCACTTCTGTGAGACCTATAAGCCTTAACGACACTTGAAGCCTTCATATTAATAAAATCTTTCGTTTTTTTATATTTATATAATATTTATTATGCAATATTGTAAATAACTATTTTTTTCCTTTATTAGTAAAGCTTATGCTCGTAAAACATAAAGCATAAGAAAAATCTCATACATTAGCTACATGGTAATTAAAATGTATAGTCATTAAAGTGTGCTTGCATTAATGATATTGGCATCAATACTTAATTAATCATGCGCACGTCCTACCCGGATTGGAGGCCTCTGGAAGGACACGCTCCCACATGATCGATGGCGCAATTATAAGAGATGGCCGATGTATTAAGAGATGAAGAAAGTTTAATGAAGCGCTGCCAAAATTCAGGGATTAAAGGCATTATGAATTTTAATTTGATGCACTTTTGAAAAGCTGCTTGTTAAAATGTACTTAACAAATTGTGGATCTTTGAAACGTTTAAACGTGAAACTAACTCATTATAAAAATATTACCATAGCGATTCATCTATATAACATAGTAGTATTGTATCCACAATATTTCTTTTACATTTCCCAAAGTTTTTTTCTCGCTTTTAGGTTCTTCGTAACCTCTCTCTTTATGTTGGCACTATCGAATTGTACATAGTCAGCATTGCGTGAGGGTCAGCACAAGAGACTGAAAAGCCAGCAGACCGGAAAAAACTACTCTATTTGAATGACTGCACTCGCCATTTAACCATTTCCGATTTATTTTTAATTAAACCTTTTTAGAAACTTTCTACCGTAAAAATGTTTTTTTCGCCAAATGATTTGTTTAAAAAATATTTTTTTAATTCAAAAACACTTTTATTACATTTGATGTTAGAATAACTGGACTATGATGAAGTGGCACATCCCTGTAGAACTGTCACCTCAAATCATATTTGAATACTCTTGAAGAACCACACGTCAAAGAAGGGGGTGTTGTTTTCTAAATAAAATTATTATTGTAGATATTAATACTATCGTTACTATTGTTAAACGAGGTTCAATTATCTTAGGCACGGATTATTTAACGTTTTTGCATTACAAGCCATCAGGGATCCCTTTGAAAGACGTGCAAACCATGCACAGTGTTATAAAATTGTATCTTGTTATTATTCGTTTTATACAACGACTTTCATTTAAGATTCCTTTTTATTATAGTTTTTATTTTTTTATTTGGTGCTCTTATTATATTTTTATTTCGAAATAGGACGATAAATCATGTAACGATGCGACAGAAAAGCGCAATTAAAGTTTTACAAGGCTGAAAGAACTTTCGTAGTAGTGCTAAAAAATAAATCCCAAAAAAACAACTTCCCAACTACATGGCACTAAAAATAATAAAAATAACTAATACAATATCACTCACTACCAACCAAACCAGCCCACCCAACGACAATACCGACAGCCTTAAGAGTACTTCAGGTACATAAAAAGTAATTACAAACAGTTCTACCACAACAGCAAGCGTATTATTACAACTATGAAAACGAAAGATATTACAACAATGACAGACTTCTAACAAAGTTACAAAAGAAAGTTAATAGAAGTTAAACAAATACTAGCAGGCAAAAAATAAAGAACACATTAAATAAGGATACAATTTAAAAATTAAACTACTTATTCTTCATTTTTAACAATAATAATATTTTTATTGCAAGTTTGAGTGACGGCGCACATGATTCCTGTCAGAAGTTGGCTCAGCTCCAGACGACCCCAGATCACTTCTGCTGCCAATAAAGCGCTATATTATAGCTGATAATATAATACAATACAATATAATATAATATAATATAATATAATATAATATAATATAATATAATATAATATAATATAATATAATATAATATAATATAATATAATATAATATAATATAATATAATATAATATAATATAATATAATATAATATAATATAATATAATATAATATAATATAATATAATATAATATAATATAATATAATATAATATAATATAATATAATATAATATAATATAATATAATATAATATAATATAATATAATATAATATAATATAATATAATATAATATAATATAATATAATATAATATAATATAATATAATATAATATAATATAATATAATATAATATAATATAATATAATATAATATAATATAATATAATATAGTGTAATATAATATAATATAATATAATATAATATAATATAATATAATATAATATAATATAATATAATATAATATAATATAATATAATATAATATAATATAATATAATATAATATAATATAATATAATATAATATAATATAATATAATATAATATAATATAATATAATATAATATAATATAATATAATATAATATAATATAATATAATATAATATAATATAATATAATATAATATAATATAATATAATATAATATAATATAATATAATATAATATAATATAATATAATATAATATAATATAATATAATATAATATAATATAATATAATATAATATAATATAATATAATATAATATAATATAATATAATATAATATAATATAATATAATATAATATAATATAATATAATATAATATAATATAATATAATATAATATAATATAATATAATATAATATAATATAATATAATATAATATAATATAATATAATATAATATAATATAATATAATATAATATAATATAATATAATATAATATAATATAATATAATATAATATAATATAATATAATATAATATAATATAATATAATATAATATAATATAATATAATATAATATAATATAATATAATATAATATAATATAATATAATATAATATAATATAATATAATATAATATAATATAATATAATATAATATAATATAATATAATATAATATAATATAATATAATATAATATAATATAATATAATATAATCATTACTACTACTACTACTATAACGATTTTTATTGTTATCATTTATATTATTATATTATTCATATATTAGCTGCTTTTCAATATCAAGGTAGTGGTATCAAGAATATCACCAGCAATATCAAACTGACTTTTTCCTCTAGCCAGGGGCGCAACCAGCAAAAAATGCTGGAGGGAGCTCAACTTTATTTTAATAAAATTAATTGTTTAATTTGTTGCGTTTTTGCAACATCAATTTTTATGTTTTCTTGCTGTTTTAATACCGAGTTTTTCACATATTTTGTACAATAATTTTGAAATTTAATTTCATAAGTTAAATTTGAAATTATATTTTTTTATAATCATTTATTTCCTGTTCACATTTCAAACTTCTCAAAACAAATTTCCTCGCTTAGATAATTGCTTAATTTTTTCTTTCCATTTTAGTAATTTCATAAAAATTTAGTTTTAATTTCAGGGTGAAAAGATAGTTAATACTTAAATTAAATTTTTTTTATTCAAAATAACATGTAAAAAGTTTTCAATGGATTTAAAAATCAATGGTGCGTTTCTTTAAAATAATAAAATTATTATTTTAATGTTAATGTATTATGAAATTTATAAAATTAAAATAAAAAATTGATTTTTGTAGATAAATGTTGATTTGTATATTTCGAAAAAAAAATTTAAAACCGCAAATGCTTCACATTTGACGTTTTTATTGAAAAAAATATAATTTGTTAACCTCTCATATATTGATTATAAAATTTTTAAAAATATAACATTCGTCGTCAGTGTCATCTTTGAAACAGCACAGTTTATGAGTGCTGTTGTAATTCACGTTAAATATTTTGCTTTGTTGTAATTTAAATAATAATTATTATTATTTCTATAACTAATGAAATAATAAGAATTAATAATTTGCAATTGAAATTTATAATGTTTTAATAAATGATGTTTAAATCGATTTATTTATGATTTCTTACTGCACAGAAGTATGTCACACTTACCGCTCAAGTTGCGTTTTCGCAAAATTTTGCCCATTAAAACTTATGAAATAATTGTTTTGAATTTTGCTTGAGTTATTATTATAAACATATAATGCAAGTCTAAATGTAAAATTCATGTGAACTTTTTTTTCGGGTAGCCGCGGTAAATGGGCTAAATAAACCAATCGTAATTGGAAAAAATTTTAGATAGTTTATTACTGATACAAAAGAAAAATTTCAAACTAAGTTGCATAGTATAAGAGCACTCTTGAATTTGGGGAAAGAGCGCTATAGAAATTTATTTGATTGATTTGATTGATTGATAGTATTCTTAGAGTTACGCCATCATTTTTTAAACTAATGTAAAAAGTAAAAAAATAAGTTTGATATAAGATCCTAAACAAAACATAATTGTTTTAAATATATAGTTTAAACTAAATTTAGATGTCTTCTCAGTTACAAAATAATTTTTTGATCAGTTTGTGAAAATCTTTTAACCCTTTCATTTATTGGAAGAAGTGCAGTAGCTGTCTTGATAGCCGATATTCTCAAACAAGCTTTGCTAACAAGCATTAGTGCAACTGTGGCTGAAGGCTTGTGGTTTAAAAGAGTTCTTGCAGTTCGATACATGCAATGAGATCAGACTGATTCGCACGTAAACTTGTTGATGTGACTTTGAACTGTCTTTGCACAGTTTTAGCATCCTTTCCATGAAGGTTGGATAATTCTGAAAGCCCGAAAGTTATTTTGTCTATCTGCGTTATTCTATATATACTGTGTCATGGCTGGAAAAAATTACATATGATAAGTGTAAAGATTTAAAAGTGTAGTTAAGGAATATTGGCGCTCTATTTTTTCTCAGAATTTGTGACATTTTAGTGTTATTTTGGTGAGATCTCTATGTTCTGTGTTGACATATGAAATGTTTCGTGAGATAAAGACCCGATGGCCATCCAGTGAAAATATCATTTTCCATGGCATATTGAAAAATTTATTACTCCCCACCAGTGATTTTCCAGTTCGGATTTTTTAGTTCAAGTTCAAGTTACAGTTAGGAAAAACCTAATTTTTCAGTTACTATTCAAGTTGCAGTTATGAAAATTGTAATTTTTCAGTCACTATTCCAATTACAGTGTTGAAAATTGTAATTTTTCAGTTACTATTCCAGTTTCAGTTATTTTTTTAGTTACAGTTTCAGTTATAGTTAATCAAGTTGAAAAAAAAGAATTTTTATTTTTAATATCACCCAAATTAATGTTTAAAAGTCAAATTATTTAAAAAATAAATAAATATATAATTCATAATATATGCTGCTCATTTTCATAAATGTCTTCAACTCCAGATTTTTTCTGAGACGATTTTTTCTCCAATCAATCAATCAAATCAATTTCTATAGCGCTCTTTCCTCAAATTCAAGAGCGCTGGTAAATGAATTTGTTAAACAGATATGTCTTCAGATACGTAATAAAGTAAATAATGATATAGAAGTAGTTACATAAGGAGGTGATAAGTTTTAAATATATGGACATCTTTAAAGAAGGGTCATCTAAGTAAGGTAATAATTGTCTAATACATCAGATTCAATAGATAATAGATATAAACAGTCATGTGTAGAAGATTCGTTCTGACAGTCTGTCCTTCATCTGCAGAGCTCATTTGCCTTGTGAAGTAAGTAGCCAGTGGGTGCTTGCAAGCTGTGCACTGGTGTTCAAATTGAGGCCCTGGCACTTCTTCATAAACACAGTCATGTATTGAAGATTCGTTCTAACAGTCTGTCCTTCATCTGCAGAGCTCATGTGCCTTGTGAAGTAGGTAGCCAGTGGGTTCTTGCAAACTGTGCATTAGTGCTCAATTTGAGGCCTTGGCACTTCTTCCTTTTAAAATCAGTTTTTATTGTAGTCCGTTAGACAGTTATTGGTTGAGGATTTTAATTCCGAGAGCAAGATAAATTTAAAACCAGAAAACAAGAAAAGATATAAATTATAATTACTATAATTATTTGAAATTAAAAAAAACTAAATTATTAGATAAGAAGACAAACTATTTAACAACATCATTACGGTTAAAGCGGCTGCCAAGATGGCAGCTGCTAACCAAAGATCCTCTCCACATACGCTTGTGAAGTGGGTGCTGAAACAATGTCTTGTGCAAAAAGAATAAAATATTGGGCATTGCGCTTTATTTCTGTCCAGAAATATAGACCATTTCCTTTCAAAAAAGTTGTAGCAGGAGTCGTTGAGGAAGCCGAACTTCAGAGGAATCCTCTTGCCATTTTTTCTTCTGAGTGGTTGCCTGCTCTAGTGTCACTGTTTTTCAACTTTTTCAACACTATTTAATATTGTTCAAAGACTTTTCTGGGCATCCTTTTTCATTTTGTCGTAACACGCTGGATGTTTTCATTTTAGGTGATTGATTAAATTTGTTGCATTTTTTCCAGAAAGTCTTTGACTGCATTTTTTCATTTCTTCTTATCATTATCATTATCATCCTCTTCCGAAACCTGACATTCGCTGTTGTCGCATGAAGCTTCGTAAATAAAATACGCCCATACGGCATTCTCTTGTTTTCTGCAATTCTTAACTTTAAACATTTTTTTCAAATTTGTAAAATTAAAATTGTCAGAAAAAATTAACAATATAAAACACTAAATTAATATAATCGGAATAAAATATTTTCAAAATATTATTGCTCAATCACGTGACGCGATTGTTTTATCTTGTAGAGCTTCTCTTTTTTTTAAATATTTTTTTCCAGTTACTATTCAGTTATTATTCTTGTTTTTCAGTTTCTATTTCAGTTACAGTTATGCATTGAATTACAGTTACAGTTAAAGTTACAGTTAACTTAATCAGATTTTTCAGTTAATTTACCATTTCAGTTACAGTTAACTGGTACAGCACTGCTCCCCACCCACCAAGAAAACTCATCGATTTTCTAAAAATTGCGAAACCCTTCAAACTGGGCTGGGGGGGGGGGCTTGAGCCACTGCCTCCAGCTGAATATAAACTAAGTACAATCAAGTGCAATATATATATATATATATATATATATATATATATATATATATATATATATATATATATATATATATATATATATATATATATATATATATATATATATATATATATATATATATATATATATATATATATATATATATATATATATATATATATATATATATATATATATATATATATATAATTCAGAAAAAAAGTAATAATGCATTAAATTATTTTTTTGTGAAACTACTAATGATAATGATTCCAACTTGTTTAAAACTATTATTTAACTATTTTTTGATAGTTGTTGTGGCTTTTTTAAAGTTTATTATTATTGTCTATACTTGAAAGATCTCGATCTTGCTATACCCTAATCTCCATGTGTAAAGCGCACTAGTTGTTCAATTAAATTTTAGAAGTTAAAACGTGTGCCTCATAAACGGTTTTGTTCGCTTCATGTCTGGAAAGATTAATTAAATGCGTTAAATTTTTTTGACTATTAATATTGATTTTTTTGTTTTTATATATTTTTCGCTAGTTTATATACAATTATATAATAAATTATAGAATTATTCATTGGCATAGTAAATATTCCAATTCATGGTTATATTGACATGATTAGCTTCTTCAGATTTGTTCCTACAATAAGAGTCTGAGGCATCCGCATGCATACATCAGCCACACAGGCCAACTTATTGGGGCTCCATAGTGGTTGTGGTGAATGGGGTCTTTATTATTGATATGAGCATTGAGACCTTCTTAACGGGGAGAAGAGGGTGCTACTACCGGATGTGGGATTAATAATGCCGCCATTATTGCTTCCTTTAATGAATGATCACCCGAATATACATATGTATGTGCTCTTTAAACACACGTGAATTGAAAGCAACTAAGCATGAAGAAGTGCTGGCCATTTATCACTTTTTTCATTTGTTTTTCAAAATTAAGCTTATTGGGAGTGGGGTGTTAGGGGGTTGTGAAAGCAAGACAAATTCATTTAATCGAAAATGAAAACGGAGTAAAAATATCATCGATAAGTGAATAATTATATCTAAACAATTAATAATTTATATTGATTGTCTTTTTTTATATGTGAATATTTAAATATTTATTCACAAAAATATTTTTTTTCTCACAATAGGTTCGAATGAATGAAAAAATTAAAGATGATTTCATGACTAGAAAAATAAAATAGAGATTATTTAAAAAGATGAAACTATATTAAAACCTAAAAATCTCGATTTTTTATTGTTTTGCAGCACGCAAGAAAAAAATCTTAAAAGCCTTTAAATAAAGGATTTTCTGAATGTATTTTCCTTCAAAGTTGTGACTTTTGAAGAAAATTAAAACGCAAATCAAATGGTATGAAAAAATTAAAGCTTTTAAAAGAAACAGAACTCAGAGATAACTGTGTGAAAGAGATTTAAGTTTTAAATTAATTTGAATTTGGTTTCCAAAATTATTAAAGAGTTCGTAAAAATCAATTTCAAACTATTTTCAGCTAAAAGTGTCCAAAATGTTTTTAAAATTTCAATTTTGTAGTGATGAGCATCAATTTAATATAAAATTTCTTTAACAATAGGAAATTTGCAATAAAATATATAAAAAGAATTCTAGGACCTTAAAATTAACGTTTTTGTATTTTTCAGAAACGTGTGTGAAATTCAAATGCTGAGATTTTAGATTTAATCCTAAAAGATATTATTTCAAAGAAGCTTTGCCATTTTTTCAGTCTTTAAAATATCAAAATTTTTGCTAAGTTTTTGAATTCCAAAACTAAACTATTCTAAAATAATTTTAAAAGCTTTAGATTTTTCATTAAAACTCTTATTTAACAATTGATTCTAATTCATTTAAATATTTTTTTTTACTAATGAGTTTCTCGTTTATTAATTTTAAAATGTATTCTTTCATTTTTTAAATACTTTTTGTCTATTCATCTTTGATTGCATTTCTGCCATAATTTCTTCCATTTTCTTCTATTCACCCGTCTAGCTGTCGAACAATTCAATTCATTTCTCTAAAATCACTTTTAATATTGGTTTCTTCTCCAGTGCTGGTACCTCCACCCAATGTTTTTTTATGTCGGTTTTATCAATACTTCCAACACTAAAAATATATCTTCAATCCCCACATTGGTCTTATCAAATGATAGAATTGATTTCATATATTTAGAAATATATTTTTTTTGGATAAAATTGGAATATGAAAAAAAATTCTTTGTTGAATTAATAGCATAAAAAATCAAATTCTTAAAAAAAAATTTCCCTTTATTTGACGGTTCGTTGTGGGTTTGGTAGGTGGTCCAAATGTCTTGTTAGAAGTCATCAGACCACCTCCTTTCAGAGTTTATATGCACCGAAGGAAACGAAGGCTTGAAACTCAACATCCCCAACTTTCTGATGCATTTTGTATTTGTTTAAACAAACAAGATCCAGTTAAAATTTCAATTTCAACCTGATGAGATAAGCTCAAATGGGTTAATTAAACAATAGTATCAGTAGAACTAGTTTTAGTAGTAGCACTAACGATTAATACATTAATTGTGGAGTGTAGATACAACAATCACTTGTGTACTAAGGAAGCAAGTGAAGTAAGAATATTAACATTGGATTTGCACTCAAGTTATATGGCTTTTAATTAAAACTCCAATCTTCCGATAAAAATGAGACATTACTGCACTTATCGTTGAGAGGTTTGGTTGAATAGACGTTGGTGGGAAGGTTTGCTGGTGTTTTATGAGAAGAAAGAGATTTTGGAAGAAATCATTTTCAATAAAATAAAACTAGAATTAGAAATTTGGCGACTACTGGAGTTATATATAATTTTACTTGCATGAAGCAGAACGATTGTGCAGTATTAAACGGTGATCCGTCTCTGTTGAAGCCGTAACTCGACTTAGAGCCATACCTAGTCAAACGCCTTTTTCGATAGTATTAATATTGTTATTAATTACGGCTTGTTTTCGATATAGGATAAGAACCACTTTCTTTCAGCTGTCATCGTGTTTTTTTTATTTATCATAGTTATTTTTCTGGGTAATAAATCTAATCTATCAAATTCACCAATACCAAAATGAGATTCGCTCAAAAATATCATTCATAGATTAGCTTTTTTTCGAAGCAACAGATTCTAAAAGTCTGGGCGTTAAAAACCTCCCACCTCATCTCAAGAAGTTGCATAAAATGAAATTTTTAAAAATAGTTTTTTCAAAAAACTTGGAATTATACATTAAGCGCCATTTTGGCATCGACTTTTTGAAAAACGGACATCCCTGCAACGCCTCGGGTCTTTCAAAAAAACTTCCTGTGGTCATATTTTAATCATTCTTTTTTACTCTTAATATAAATTGTTTTCTTTGTGTTTTGCATGACAACTTTTTTAAAGATAATTTTGATTTTTTTTCTTTCTCTACTGGCCAAATAATAAGATGGAAATTTCGAAAAGTAAAAATATTTTAATACTATTCATTACTATTTTCCGAATTTTAAAACTATTTTTCTATTAAAAAGGTTTAAACATTTTTTTCTTCAATCTCCTCGGTCTTTCATTGTTTCCTCCACCACTCTTGACCCTGCCATCAATCACGCACGATAACAATATGGCGCTGATGACGAATATATTGGAGTGCGTCTTTTTAATCTCACTCCGCTCCATCAGTCGGCCTTTTCTTCAGGAAGCTTAGAAAGATTTCATTGTCCCTGTCTTTGAAAGACCAGGATGAATTGGAGAGGCACGTTTGAGAGGTTTAATGTATTAAAGGTTCAGACGCTATTGAGAAATGTATGAGATAATATATAGGAGAATGCCATTGTACAGACTGGCTTGGAGCAGGGTCTCTGATCGGATTTAAGAACAGTCGTTAGCTTCAACTTTAATTTTGTAATTGCGAGGCGTCATTGTGATCTGTCTTGAATACTAATGCCATTTCGATTATTTTAATGACTTTCCAATTATTTAGACACCATTTCCGCAGTGACTTTGAAGTGGCCGAAGGCTGGAGGGGATGATGATGGATTACTTGCCTATTCATGGGTTCAAGCTTTTTGGGTGCTTTGAAGCATAGGTGAAAATGTCGAAAGACACGTGTAATGAATTGTGGAAAAGTATATGAAAGGGTTGGAATGGAGCGTGGTGGGGTGGGGTGGGGATCTTTGGAGAAAACTTATCGTTTTTTAAATACATTTTTTATGTTAAAAACACCAAAATTTATTTTCAACGTTTGGCAATCTAATTTAATGATGCTTTAGGCGTTTAGAAATTCAAAAATGTTCAGGCTAAGGAGAAAAACGGGGACGAAAAATATTTCATAAATTTTACAAATCTTAAAAGTCTTGCTGCTAAATAAACCTGCGTTGTTTGCCTAATACCGAGTGTGAAAAGAGGAAAAGAGAGAAACTTTTATTAAGTCAAGAAAAACTTCATCAAAAATAAGTTTCCAGCATTTTATAATTAAAAAAATATTATCATAAAGAAAATCATAGCTTTTCAGTCAATATTTGTTTAAAAAATAATAATTTTTCCATACAACAATTTTTCCGATGCAACTCATTCTCCCTCTTCTTCCTCTCATAGCACTTTGCAATGATAAGACACTCAAGGTGATTGTGCCTTTACTCACCCGTAATCCATCGCCATTCTGAAAGCACTATTTTCAAATAATTCTTTCCAGCAGTTATTCTCTGTTACTTTAAGAAAATGTAAAATATTTTTATACTCATTTTTTTCCCACCCTCTTTCTTCCAACACTAACCAATCATCTTTTTTTATCCAATCAGCTCTCACTTCAGCCACAGCCCTCCTCCACTCCCACCCACTTCATCCCCGAAAAGTGTTTCCATAAAAGGGACATTAATTTTATTGGGCGTTTCAGATCGATTGCCGCTTCGACAGGAAGCGAACGTAAGTGACGGTTGCAATGCTTAATGCCTGAGTCAAGAGAACTTTTAAAGGAATGTGGCACTTAAGATAATGTCACTGAGGGCTTGTAATGCCATGCTGACGAATACGAGAGGAAGGCTGCAATGGCTTGGATGAGGGAGGTGACGGAATGGGGAATGAAACGCGTGATGTAATCAATGACGAAATGGATCATAGCATACAAATCGATGAAGGTGGTTAGCTTTTTGAGAGTTTAGAGACTTTTATTTCTACAATACTATTTATTATGAATTTCTATGGCAGGAAAAATTTTCAGTAAAAATATATAAAAGTTTAAAAAAATAGAAAGTATATCTTTAAAAATATTTGTGTGAATTTTAGCTTGCATGTACTTTTTAAATTATAGAAAGCATCTTTGCATTTTTCGAGAGTTTTTTTGAATAGAATCCAATCAGCATAAAAGCATGGCACAAACTTTAATTAAAACTACCGTAAAGTTTGCGCCGACTTAAGTTAATCGTTTCTATAAAAGCTGAATAATAAAAGTTCAATTTAAGACTTATAAATGACGAATTTTCCTATAATTACGTCTAACATATCACATTGTGAAAGTCTGGATATTGAATTCTTTAAAATTATAATTGAAAAGTCACAATGCTTCAAGATGCAAAACGATACGATACAAATTGAAAATACTACTAAAAGTAATGCAAAATAAGTGGGGGGGGATTATTATTAGTGAATGCTTGCTCCGGTATGAGGCGTGGCATCATGAGCAAACTTTTCACAGTTTTTCCGGTTCTAAGCCATTTTTAAGGAGTTTAGATGCTTATTTTTTTAGAGCTTTAGGTCGGCCTCTATGGTGGATAACCATGTCAGGACGCTTCCAGTTCTTGGGTAAATTAGGGAAAAGTGCGTTTTCAGTGTCGGACTCATCTGGATTACGAAAATCATGACCAAAGAGTTTCAACCTTCTCCTCTTGATCATGTTACAAATGAGAATCTGTTTAGTTCTTTTAAGAACGGATTCATTTACCTTTTCTGCCACTGAATACTGTATATTGATCGCAAGCATTGGGAACCAAAAACATCCAGCTTCCTGACGTCTCCTTTTGAGAAGATCCATGTTTCAGAGGCATACAGCGGAATTGGAACGATACATGTGCTGTATAGGCTGACTTTCGTTTACTCTTTTAAAACGACTAAGTCAAAAACAACTACTGAGCTTACTAAAAACACTTCTTGATAATGCCAGTCAACGCGTTATTTCTGAAATTTTATAAATTTTATACTGCTTATCCATTGTGAAAAAAATAATGATAGCGTAAAAAATGTATTATGTTTTCAAAGAAAAAATTTGCCAAAAATTATTTAAACCTAAAACAAAGTTTATAGGTATTTCATTCCATCCAAAGATCCATTGTTTGAAATTGTTTCAACTAAGTTTATCTTTTTAAAAAAAGGTTTCAGTTTTAGTTGTTTTGAGAATTTTTCAAATAATTGGAAGTTTTTAAAACAATGGTTTTTTTGGACATTTTTGAAAAATAAACCTCATTCCACATTATCTAGTGATTATTATTCATTTAACTGAAAAAGTAGCTTTACATGGCATTTTAAAATTTTTTATACAATTAATATTAAAAATTGTAAGATTATTTCACTTTTAGTTTACAGCTTTGCCAATTCTGGCGGTCAATATTTTAAACCTATTTATGTTTTTAATTTATATTATAAATTTTATAATAAACTATATTTAATTTAATTAAAAATTAATGACAGTAATAACTTCAAACATGGAAGAAGAATCTCAAAATCCAGACATTATTGGAGTTGATGAAAATGGAATTCCAAGTCAATGATGAGCTTTTTTTTAAAACGTAACATTATAATTCCATTAAATTTATTACTTTTATGACATTTCCGTTTCAACAGTTTACAAAGAAATAAGCATACCTGATCTGGCAACGTTGGATTGTGATGAGACAGGACCTCGTCTAATAATTTCCAAACTTGTAATTGAGAACTTCAAGTCGTATGCAGGCATTAAGACTTTAGGGCCATTTCATAAAGTAAAGATTACTTTTTTATATTAAATTAATTATTTCAGAATACTGCAAAGAAAATATATTCTTTAAACTTTAAATTTTGTCACAGAACTTCACAGCAATTATTGGACCAAATGGAAGTGGCAAGTCGAACGTCATCGACTCCATCCTCTTTGTCTTTGGCTTCCGAGCCACCAAGATCCGTTCGAAAAAGTTGTCAGTGCTGATTCACGAGAGCGATGCACACCGAAACGTCACGTCCTGTTGCGTCACTGTCCACTTCCAGAAGATCCTCGACGATGGGGTGACACAAACACACTTATGCACACACACACACTCTCAATCACACAATCATTGTCAATATACGTAAACATATTCGACACCCAGATCAGAGAGAAGAATGTCTTCAACGTGGTGGAGGGCTCGGAGTTTGAGGTGTCGAGGACCGCCTTCAAGGACGGTTCGTCCTACTACAAGATCAACGACCGTAAGGTGTCTTTGATGGTGTACTGAAGGTCTTGAGTATCTATATTGTCTTTCTAATGGTCTGCAAACTATTCGGGTCAATAACACATTAATTAAAAAAATTATGGGTTTTTATGTGATCGACTCATGCCATATGAAGTGTTTAATGAGAGTGAAAGCAAGTGGTGAATAAGTTTATAAAAGAGTATTAACTATCTCCACACTAGACTACAGCACATTAATCACACTTAACAAATCAGCAAAGACCTTTGGCATATTACACGATTTTCACTTTCAGACTGATGATCAGCTTCATCAGCCTGAACCATCTCAACAACACAACAACATCACAACAGGTGCACTTCAAGGAGATAGAGAAGGTGTTGATGGCGGCAGGAGTCGACCTGGTGCACAACAGGTTCCTCATCTTGCAGGTGCTTGGGCTGGTTGTCGAGGTGGTTGTGGTGAGGTATGGTTGCTATGACGGTGGGTGTGCTCATAATAATGCATGGTCGTGCTGGGTTTATGCGAGTTGAATTTATGAAAAAATAATATATTTGATTGGTTGATTGATTTTTATGGTTGTATGGGTGATTATAGACAATAATTTATTCT
The DNA here is from genome assembly GCA_943735955.1 of Piscicola geometra. Taxonomy (NCBI): domain Eukaryota; kingdom Metazoa; phylum Annelida; class Clitellata; order Hirudinida; family Piscicolidae; genus Piscicola; species Piscicola geometra. The sequence continues at coordinate 6,426,901 of OX030956.1, forward strand.
GGGTTTGTGCTGGAGATGCTGAAAGGATTTACAACATAGTTGATTGGATGGCGCAAATGATTATATCCCTAGCATGAACATCATCATCATCATCATCATCATCATCATCATCATCATCATCATCATCACCAGGGGGAGGTGGAACAACTCTCGCTGATGAAGCCGAAGGCGGCCAACAAGAACGAGGAGGGCCTCCTCGAGTTCCTGGAGGACATCATCGGCAGCAACAGGCAAGTCCTCGGAGGAGGGGGTGGGGAGGAAGAGGGAGAGGAAGAGGGAAGGGGAGGGAGGGGGGGCAGTATTAACTTTCAACCAGCTGATATAAGACATCTGTTCAAGTGCATTCGAAGCATATGTATCAAAAATCGTTTTTTAAATGATTTTTTTCATTTTGCCCTCACTCTTTTACCATCCCTTCACTTACTCTTTCACCATCCCTTCACTTACTCTTTCATCACCATCTCTCCACTCACTCTCATCATCATCACCATCTCTCCACAGGTTCAAGGACCCCATAGAAGTGTTAGCGAACAGACTGACAGACTTGACAGAGCTGAAGACAGAGAAGGTGTGTTCATTGAAGTGGCGTCTGTGTGAAGTAAAAGAACATTTTGAGATTTTCTAATTTAGTTTAAAAATTTATTTTAGTGCATATAAATAATTAAAATAAAATTAATGTCTTCAGAAATAATAAAGAAAAGCACATGCTCCCGATAATAGTACCAGAGACTGAAGATGATCGAGGGAGAGAAGGATGAGTTGGCGGAGGAGAGGAATGAAGCTCTGATGTTCCTGCAGCTGGAGAATGACGTCACCAAGGCGAACAACCAGATGCTGCAGAAGCAACTGTGAGTCGTTGGTGCTGTTCACTGTTCACTTGCATCTCGCTGTAGTTTGTGTTGTCGATGTTGATTGAAAGAAAAGTTAATTTATTTATATTTATCATTTATTTATTCATTTTATATTATTTTTATATTCTTGTATTTTCCATAACCGAGTGGTCTTGAAGCTCGTCCGAGTTAACGCCACGTTAATCATATTGGTATTGTATTGTATTGTATTGTATTGTATTGTATTGTTTTGTATTGTATTGTATTGTATTGTATTGCATTGTATTGTATTGTATTGTATTGTATTGTATTGTATTGTATTGTATTGTATTGTATTGTATTGTATTGTACTATATTCTTATGCAATCATTTGAAACAAACCAACCTTGTATAGGTTGGAGGTGAAGAGGGAGGAGGAGGAGGCAAGAGAAGCGAGTGACAAGATGAAGGAGGAGGCGAAGGAGGTGGAAGAGAAGTGTCAGGAGGTGGGTGTGGTTGGTTGTGGTGTGGTTGTGGTGCTGTGGGGGAGGCAGTGGTGTGGTTGTGAAGGGATGGATGGATGGTGTGGTTGTGGAGGGATGGATGGTGTGATTGTGGAGGGATGGATGGCGTGGTTGTGGAGGGAGGGATGGTGTGGTTGTGGAGGGAGGGATGGATGGTGTGGTTGTGGAGGGATGGATGGTGTATGGTGGTGGGGTAGTGGAAAGGTTCTTCACAGTCAATGGATGATGAATTTCTTCTAATGATGAAGATGGTTATGATGATGATACGACGATGCTGATGGCAGGTGACAAGTCTGATCAAGGAAAAGACCAAGGAGCACCAGGAGTTCATCAAGTTTGCGAACGATGACGTCATCCTTCCATTCCACCCATGCCTTTCCCTCTAATCAACCCCCTCTTCACACCCTCTTTCTATCCTCCTCACCCATTCAAGTCACCCGCCATCTTTCCATCTTCTTCTTCTTCCCCTCCATCATCCACCCATCATTCTCTCCTCCACCACCACCCACCCACCCGCCACCACAGACACTTCAAGAAGCTGCTGAAGGAGAAGGAGAAGAACAAGGAGAAGTTTCAGTGGTTCGAGGAGCAGGACGTGAAGGGGCAGGTGGAGGTGAAGCAGGTGCTGGTCACCATCAAGAAGCTGGAAGAGAAGATCAAGAGTGAGGAAGCCAAGGTTGTTGTGCTTGTTATTTTTGGGGTGCTTTTTGTTGTTGTTTTTGTTGTAGTTGTGGTATTCGGTTGTGGTGGTTTTGTTGTTGTTTTTGTGGTTGTGGTGGTTAGGTAATGGTTGTGGTGGTTATGTAGTGGTTGTGGTGCTTGTTGTGGTTGATGTAGTGTTATTGGTGTTGTAGTGCTCATTTCTGTGGTTGTAGTTGTGGTTGTTTTTTTTGTTCTTGTTTTTATTCTTGTGGTGGTTATTGTAGGGAATGTTGTTTTTAGAGAAACGGCTCGTAATGGTGGGTGGAAGGGGGTTGAGGGGTGAGAGAGATGCCTGGAGAGGGCAGTCTTTGTGGAGGAGAGAGAGAGATGCCTGGAGAGGGCAGTTTTTGTGGAGGAGAGGAGAGAGAGATGCCTGGAGAGGGCAGTTTTTGTGGAGGAGAGGAGAGAGAGATGCCTGGAGAGGGCAGTCTTTGTGGAGGAGAGGCGCTTGAAAGGTGCCTTGAAGGGAGTCAGGATAGGCTTGTTGAGCATTCTATGTAGCATCACCACCATCCATATCCCAACAACATCGTCATTCAACATCACCATCAACACTCAACAACAACACCATCATCATCAACACTCAACAACAACACCATCATCATCAACACTCAACAACAACATCTTCATCATCAACACTCAACAACAACAACACCTTCATCATCAACACTCAACAACAACAACACCTTCATCATCAACACTCAACAACAACAACACCTTCATCATCAACACTCAACAACAACAACACCTTCATCATCAACACTCAACAACAACATCATCATCAACACTCAACAACACCATCATCATCAACACTCAACAACAACAACAACACCATCATCAACACTCAACAACAACAACATCAACACTCAACAACAACATCATCATCAACACTCAACAACAACAACACCATCAACACTCAAACAACAACAACATCATCATCAACACTCAAACAACAACATCATCATCATCAACACTCAACAACAACAACAACATCATCAACAACACTCAACAACATCATCATCAACACTCAACAACAACAACATCATCATCAACACTCAACAACATCATCATCATCATCAACACTCAACAACAACAACACCATCATCAACACTCAACAACAACATCATCATCATCAACACCCAAACACTCGCAGCTCGAGGAGTACAAGATGATTCCGGAGAAGCAGGAGAACGACATCGCAGTGATGGAGAAGAAGATGAAGAAGATGCAGGCGCAGAAGGAGCAGCAGGAGGAGAGGTTCAACCAGGTGATGGCCACCTTCCAAGATGAAACCAAGGACCTTCAAGCCCAGAAGTTCAGCAAGGAGTCAGAACTGCTGCAGTTGCAGAAGGCTGTCAATGAAGACAAGAAGAAGGTGCGTTGTTTTGTCTCCAGTTGTTTGCCTTGGTGCTATGTTAAATATTAAATAAAAACTAGATTAAATAAGCTTGCATCTTCGCCATTATTTTCCCTCCACATTCCTCCTCCTCTCCACCATGCAACCTTAACTCACGCCTCAACAACAACTTCACTACTACAACCACAACAGTACCTGCTGGCGAAGGGTGAGCTGGATCTGCTGAGGAGCACTCAGAACAAGGACGCCAACAAGGCCACGGAGGTCGAACAGAGCATCAGTCGACTGGAAGCCACTATCGAGGAGAAGGAGAAGTTTGTGGGGATTGGTCGTTGTGTGTGTGGAGTTTTTTGCGTGGTTGTTGTGCGGTTGTGTCGAGTTGTTTTGTGCTTTTAGTAGAGACTTTTCGTGGGATTGTAAGAGGTAATAGGAGGGAGGATTACTATGATTATTAGTAGTGTTAGTTTCAGTGGAAGCGACCAATTGGATCAAAACATGGTTGTGTCGGTGTTTCATCGGCGTCATCTGCCGCCTTCAGACTGCTGCACGAGTCGCAGGAGAGTCTGCCCGGCATCCAGGAGTCGCTTCAGGCCGTCAAGAAGGAGTTCGAAGCTCTTGTTTCCGCTGAGAAGAACAAGATGGATGTGGTCAGTCAGTTTGCTTGTTGTTTGATCATCTGTGCGATGTGGTGTGGTGTGTAGTGTGATTTGGGGTAGTGTGGTGTGGTGTGTTGTGGTGGGGTTTGTTGTAGCGTAGTGTGGTTTCGGGTGGTGTGGTGCTGTTGCTATGTGTGATGGAGTGGATTGCGGTGAAGTGTGGGGCTGGTTGTGCATTCATCTTGCATACACCTCCATACATATACCTCCACACATACACCTCCATACATACACCTCCATGCATACACCTCCACACAACACACAGATCAAAGAGTTGTCGACAAGGGTGGAGATAGCGCGCAGCAACTTGCACTCTGCGCAGAACAACAACAAGGTGATGGGGTGTTGGAGGCTGAACGCCATTCCAAAAATCATCGTTTTTCATTTTTGTTCTTCGTGAGGTTGCCTTTGTCAGGATGAATTATTGGTTGATACTTGGGGTTTAAGAACATTAAAAATAAGAAAGTTAAATGCTATTAAATTATAACTAAAAACTAAATAAATAATAGTTTTAAAATTAAAAATTAAATAAAACTTTTGACGCAGGTTCTTGATTTCTTGATGGATTTGAAAAGGTCTGGCAAGATTCCCGCCATCATGGGCAGACTGGTGAGGCGTGGTGCAGTGGTGTGCAGTGGTTGAAGTGGTGTGCAGTGGTGTGCAGTGGTTGAAGTGGTTTGCAGTGGTGTGCAGTGGTGCAGTGGTTGAAGTGGTGGTGCAGTGGTGTGGTGATGTGGTTGAATGGAGTGGTGATGGGGTGATTTGGAAGGATGGGTGGAATGGAGTGGTGTGGTGATGAGAGATGATGGGGGAGGAAGAGTGGAATGGAGTTGTGCACTGGTGTGAAGATGATGGGTGGTACTGTCCAGTATTTGTTATTCAGTTCTCATAAATATGTGTCAAAACTAGATGAAACTTTTAAAAACAAAAAAATAATTTATCAATTGCTTGCTTAAAAGTATTCACAGAGTTCTATGTGTTAATACCTATCTTTCAAGAAGTGCGTCTTATACATGGTATTCCACGGTGATTTCATACCCATCAAGTCGCCACAACCAATCGCTACCACCACCTCAAGGGAGACCTGGGAGCGATCGACAAGCGGTACGACGTCGCCATATCGACCGCCTGTTCCCTCCTCGACTACATCGTCGTCGAGGACATGAACTCCGTGCAGGTGTCTGCCGTTCCATTGCATTTCAGCACTTCACCATCACAACTCGCCATATCCATTAAATTGTCCCACTCAACTCTATAGAACGCTTCAAATGCGTGTACGTACAATATAATAACGAAAATAATTATTGTTACTTTATTATTATTATTTTTAAATTATTTATTATTACACCAACCCATCACACCACACTACGCCATTTCTCCACATAAATACTCTACCAGACACACGACACTACAATAGTCTTGACACCAACACTGCACCCACCCACCCACTCACCCACCCACACACCCACCCACTCAACCACCCACCCACTCACCCACCCACTCACCCATCCACCCACCACAGAGGTGCATTGAGGAGCTGCAGAGGGCCGAGGTGGGCAGGGCGTCGTTCATCGGACTCGACAAGATGGCCGTCTGGAAGGAACACTGCTCCAAGCAGAAGACGTTGTGAGTCGATGGGAAACTCTGTGTAAATCACTGATAAGTCGAAGGAAAACTCGGCTAAATGTAAAATTTATTTTGAAATTTTTCTGTCGGGTAGTGGCGGTAAATGGGTTAAAACTGTTTTGAAGACATCCATCATTACACCCCACTTTCCAATCCTCTCACCTCACATCACCCTACATGCAGTCCAGAGAACGCACCACGCCTCTTCGACCTGGTGAAGGCTTCTTCTCCAGCACTCTCTCCCGCCTTTTACTTCGCCCTGAGGGACACCCTGGTCGCCAACGACATCCACCAGGCCACCAGGATCGCCTACGGAGGCACCCGTTACAGGGTGGTCACTTTGGGCGGACAGTTGATCGACCTTTCCGGCACGATGAGCGGTGGCGGCAAGAAGGTGATCAGCGGCAAGATGGGCTCTCGCATCAAGGAGGACGTCAATCCAGCTGAACTGCGCAAGATGGAGATGAAGCTGGAGAATGTGCGTCGATGTCTTACTCGCCAGTACACCGCTATGCAACTCCATTTGATACACATCCTATTAATCTTCGTTCTTTCTAATCTTTTCATAATCTCAACCATCTTTTTCCACCCCCCTCCCCTCACCTACCACCACCACCACAGGCACAGAGGGAGGTGCAGACGTCGCACGAGGAGAAGTATCGACTGCAGCAGCAGATGGAGGCCTTGCAGAAGAACCAGAGGGAGGTGTCCATGAGCATCCAGAAAGGCTCCAACGAGATAATGGTGTGTGTGTGTGTGTGTGTGTGTGTGTGTGTGTGTGTGTGTGTGTGTGTGTGTGTGTGTGTGTGTGTGTGTGTGTGTGTGTGTGTGTTTTTTTTTTAATGCATGTTTAACCCACTAACCCTGAAACATTTTTCTTCACCAACATCTTCTCTCCCCACACTGTGCTCCATTTTCACTGCATCACCACCATCCTACCACAGCGGTTGCAGCAGCAGATGGAGGGCTTCGGGCAGCAGTTGAAGGAGTTGCAGGCCCGCATCAAGACGAGCAAGAAGGATGACAAGGAGGCCAGCCAGATGCAGAAGAAAGTCGATGCCCTCAAGGATGGTGTGTGCTGGTGTTGTGTGCATGGTGTAAAGGGGGGTGGGGTGTTGTGGAAGTGTTGTGGTAGTGTTGTGTGGGTAGTGTTAAGGGGGGTGGGGTGTTGTGGAAGTGTTGTAATGTTGTGTGGGTAGTGTTAAGGGGGGTGGGGTGTTGTTGAAGTGTTGTGGTAGTGTTGTGTGGGTAGTGTTAAGGAGGGTGTGTTGTGGTGTTAGTTTTTTGCGGTAGTATTAGGGTGTTTGGGTTGTGTTGTGGTGGTGTTAGTGTGTTAGGTTGGTGTGATTTCAGTGTTTTAGGGTTATGTTGTGTTGTTAGTTTGTTGTGGTGCTATTTTAGTTCTGGTTCTTACGATTACTTTCACTGTTCTTATTGTTTATCTTTTAAACTAACCTAAACAACCTCAGAGTATGATAAGGTGCAGAGTGTGGCTACAGAGATGGAAGAACAAATTCACAAGTGGGTGGTTGTCAGGGTGGTTGTCAGAGTGGTTGTCAGTGTGGTTGTCAGTGTGGTTGTCAGGGTGGTTGTCAGGGTGGTTGTCAGGGTGGTTGTCAGGGTGGTTGTCAGTGTGGTTGTCAGGGTGGTTGTCAGGGTGGTTGTCAGGGTGGTTGTCAGTGTGGTTGTCGGGGTGGTTGTCAGGGTGGTTGTCAGTGTGGTTGTCAGAGTGGTTGTCAGGGTGGTTGTCAGGGTGGTTGTCGGGGTGGTTGTCAGGGTGGTTACAGGTTATCATAAGATGATATTCAAAGTGGTAGTACCAATGGTGGTACACAGAAATTAATCATTTCCACACGCAACAACAGCACCAAGCACGCACGCACACACAAACAGACTGCACAAGGAGATCATGGACATCGGGGGCAGTCAGTTCGAGGCGATCGAGGCCGAGAAGTGCATGCTCGAGTCGCAAGTCGAACAACTGCGCACCGCCAGCAACAAACTCACCGTCTCCATCACCTCCGCCAAGAGGTTTGGATGGGGGATTCACTTTCAGTGTTTGCGAGGTCTCAGCGGTGGTTAAGAGTGGGTTAGAGTTTCCAGCGTGGGTAGATATGGATCGGGTGGGTGGGTGGTTGTTGAGTCGGTGAGGAAGGGTAGATAGCTCTTGACTGAAGTCATTGACGGCGCTTCTCACAAACTTCCTCGGCAGGAAAGCAGCGAAGAGTGAGGCGAGCATCACGACGATGAAGCAGGAGTTCCAGGAGGCTGCCGACAAGTTGGTGTCGCTGAAGGAGGAGAAGAAGAACATCGAGGTGGAGGCGCACCAACTGCTCACCTGCCTCAACAAAGTCGAGGTTCCTGTCTTCTGGCGTCCTTCAAGATTCATTTGATTAATTCCTATCGTAAATTATATGTTCCGTGAGAATTTCACTGGGAAATATGTGATTTGTATAATTTTCCGCGAATGATTTAAATTTATTCGCATCGATCAACCTCTACTCAAGTATAAAAGACTTTACTAGATGTTATAATTGCACACTGCATGATCACCCGGCTTGACAGGCGGAAGTGAAGGAGAGTGAGGTGGAGTTGAACCGCATCCTGCAGACGCTGACGCAGTACAGCGAGAAGGAGAAGGAGAGCAAGCGGCTGTTGCTGGAGATGGGCAGGAGGAGGGAGAAGGTGGAGGAGGACTTGCAGCACGCCTCCAGGAAGGCTGAGGCCATCACTGCCAAGGTTGGTTCTGCTACTGGTGCTGGTGGTGCTGCTGGTGTTGATGAGTTAGATGTGCTTCATTTTTACCCTCTCGTTTATAGACTATAAATTATATGATAATTATAAGTATAAAGATAATTATCATCACAAATAATGTTTCCTTTATGGATTCGCAATTCTAAATGGTATAACCACACTGTCCGCTGCAGTTGAGCTCTCTAGTGCTACACGAGATTGACGAAAAACCTAAGGAGTATCTGGAGAAGTTGACTCCTGAAGAGGTGCACGGCATGGGGGGGCATGGCATGGGAGGGCATGGGATGGGAGGGCATGGGATGGGATGGGAGGGAGGGCATGGCATAGGAGGGCATGGTATGGGGGTGCATGGCATGGGGGGGCATGGCATGGGAGGGCATGGGATGAGAGGGTGGGCATGGCATGGGGGGGCATGGGAGGGATGGGATGTAACAGGGGGGAATAGCATTTTATGATTCAAGCTTTTCATATGCTCAACGAGCATCGCTCAAAAGACTCCGACTGACACTGCATACATGCTCACAACCTCACACCAGGCGAGGAAGGTGGACACTGCAGCGCTGATGCAGAGTGTGGCCCTGGTGCAGGAGAGGCTTAGTCGCCTCAAGCCCAACATGGCCTCTATCCAGGAGTACAAGAAGAAGGTTGTGGTGATGATGATGATGATGATGGTAATGTTGATGATGATGCGTTGGTTATGATGATGATGGCGTTGGTTATGATGATGATGGCGTTGGTTATGATGATGATGGCGTTGGTGATTATGTCTGTGGTGACGGTAGTGGTCACACAAATTCCTTCATCACAACCACGTTGACTACTACCACCAGAACGAGATGTACCTCAAGCGGGCAGAGGTCTTCATGAAGGTGTCGACTCTGAAGGAGACGCAGAAGAGCCTGCATGGCGAGTTCAAACGCAGACGACTCGACGAGTTCATGACTGGCTTCTCGATGATCAAGAGCAAGTTGAAGGAGGTCTACCAGACCATCACGCTCGGAGGCAACGCCGAGTTGGAACTGGTCGACACGCTGGACGCCTTCGCCGAGGGGGTGGTCTTCAGCGTCAGACCGCCCAAGAAGTCGTGGAAGAACATCTCGAACCTCTCTGGCGGCGAGAAGACGCTCAGTTCACTAGCGCTCATCTTCGCATTGCACCAGTACAAGGCGACTCCGTTCTACGTCATGGATGAGATCGACGCTGCCCTCGACTTCAAAAACGCCTCTATCGTCGCCAATTATATCAAGGTGATTATGATGGTGTACATCGATATAGCGCCTCTTGGGTTGTGGCTCAATGGCGGTGGATGATGCTAGATGGAGTGTTTTTTTTTTGAGGATGCGATTATTTTCGCCATTATGCATCACTGCGCCATGCAACACCGTGCGCCCTTTACCACGCACCACTACTACCGTCCACCACATCACTTTTGCACCACCATCGTGATCCTCACCATCCTCTCCACCACTTCTACCACCATCCTCCCCACCACTTCCACCACCCCTTCCACCACGACCACCACTTCCACCACCCCTCCCACCACTACTTTCACCACCACTTCTAACACCATAGAACCGCACGGAGAACGCTCAGTTCATCGTGATCTCGCTTCGTGACAACACCTACGAGTTGTCAGACAGACTGGTCGGCATCTACAAGGTCTTCAACTGCACCAACTCCATCACCGTCAACCTCCACTCCAGCAGATACGCCGTGGTGTCTGCCGCCGCTGCTGCTGCTGGTGATAATGTTTTAGTCAACGGTACTGCCAATGTTAATGCCGCCGCTGCTGTTGGGACTGGTAGTCGTGATGGTGCTGTCGTTAATGGTTATATTGGCAGTAGTGGTGAAGCAGGCAGTGATGATAATCACATTGCTGGTGGTGATGATAATGATGGCCGAAAGATTGATGATGATGAAGAGGGAAGTGAAAACGGCGATGCTGACAACACCAGCATTTGTATGTTCGATGCTGGGCAGGCAGAGTAAGGCCAGTAGTGTGCTTGTCTTGCGTTTTTAAATGGTAGAGACTTTAGCAATAATTGTTAAATTTATTGGTTTTAGAATAAAAGTTGTAAAAGTGAGTTCCATTAAAATTATTAAACAGAATAATTAATCATGTTCAATGGCGTTAATTTCTTTTTGACAGAATGTGAATTTAATGTCGTATATGTGACACAATAAGCAGTGGCTTTAGTTACTCCTAGTAAATAAAAAAAATAATATATAATTAAGTAAAATACGATTTTAAGTATTATATTTTAAACATTTCTTTTATATGAAACGGAATTATGAGATAAATGTATCTACTATTTCATTTTTATTATTTAGAATTTTATTCAAAATTTCATTTCACACTTTTATTGTCAATCAGAAAAAGCAAATTAATTTTATACAACTCTAGAAATGTTGTCAGCTGAATGATACAATTTCTAAAGCATTAAAATATGGGAAAAAATATTTTACACCAAGAGTAAAATTCACATCAAAAGGTTGAAAGAGGAAAAAGCAAACAAGAGAGATCCTCTTGTGCAAACGGAAGAGAATAAAAGATGGCAGTTTCTTGCTTTTGATACTTGATAGTGGTAGCAGCCGCAGTAGTAGTATTAGTAAGAGAAATAGTAGTAGTAGTAGTAGTAGTAGTAGTAGTAGTAGTAGTAGTAGTAGTAGTAGTAGTAGTAGTAGTATAAGAAGTAGAAGTAGTTAGTAATAGCAATAATAGTAGTAGTAGTAGTGGTAGTAAGATCAAGTCTTTGAAGGCACATTTCGAGTGGCATTTGAAACAAGATGGAAGTTAACATTAGCAACAACGATGACGGTTCATGTAATAAACCATCATCGTGTAGAGTCCAAAATGTTAAAACTATTATTATTATTTTAATAATTTATAAAACACCGAAAATAAGCTCATGTTGTGACAGTCATAATTACACTGTTTAAGGTGAAGCCTGGTAATAATTCGGAAAAGATGAAAATGAAGTACATTCAACTTAATTTCAAATGATTTCAATGCATCTTGACTACGTAGAAACGAATGGTTATTTCAATAATTTGATATTTACAATTCTTTTCGAAAATGAGTAGCAAGCTTCATTTGTGGAAGTTTTGAACACATTGTAGTGAGCTTTAACAATTTCGTAGTATTCAATCATTCGATATTCTTTGCATTTCATTTAAATTAAAAATCATTTTTTCTTGCATGTTCATTCATTTTTAAACCTGCCATTATCATCATTCATTCATCTAACCGTTTAATTTCATTCTTCCCTCTATCCATTTATTCATCCACTCATTCACTTCATCCATCAATTCGTGAACAAATTTTCTACATCCATTCATCCTTTCTTCCAATCATCCACTCATTTTCTCCATCCACCCTTCCAATCATCCATCCATCCATCCAGTTACTCCATCCCTCCATCACCCCCATCACCTCCTTCCCTCCTCATATCAGACTGCTGCAACGAGAGCAACTATCCACGCGGTTAATTCTTGCGATGTTGTTGTTACGGGGACTGCTGTTATTACTATGACTACTTCTATCATTATTATTATTATTATTATTATTATTATTATTATTGTTGTTGTTTACATTATTAATGCAATTGTTGTTGTTGTTGTTTCTACTGTTGTTGTTGTTGTTGTTGTTGTTAGAGTTGACTGTGTTACTACTATTGTTATCATTATCATCATTATCATTGTTATCATCGTTATGATCGATGTTGTTACTTTGATTATTACTATTGGTGTTGTTGCTTACATTGGCATTATTACAACTACACTGATAATTTAGGCTTCCTTCACTTTTACTCATACTACTACCATTACCACCACCATTACCACTACTATTACCAGCACCACCACCACTACTATTACCAGCACCACCACCACTACCACTACTATTACCAGCACCACCAGCGGCATGATGATGATAGTTGTCCTTGAGGTAGCTGGTGTGGCTGTTGCGATAGGACCTCGCCTCGTCACACTTCTGCCTCACCTTGTCTCGGAACATCTTCAAGCAGTTGAGGCACGCGTCGTTGATCTGGAAGAGGGCAGGTGGTTTGGGATGGGTGGGAGGTGGTTTGGGATGGGATGTGGTTTGGGATGGGGTGTGGTTTGGGGATGGGATGTGGTTTGGGATGGGATGTGGTTTGGGGATGAAAGGTGGTTTAGGGATGGAATGAATAAGATGAAAGGTGGTTTGGGATGGGATGAAAGGATGTGCTTTTCGAAGGGATGGGATGGATAGGATAAGATGGAAAAAGATGGGATGGGATGGAAAGGGGTTGGAAAGAAGAGGGATGGGTTAGAAAAGTATGCGTAATTGAGATTGAATGGTGATGGGCGACTTAAACGGTGATTTCTGAGCCAAAAAAGAAGCGCTTGAAGAAATCACACACCTTGCGCGTTTTGCAATCGGTGCAGAAGTTGCCGTAGCCTGAGGAGAGGTCTCCCAGGATGCCATACAGACGGGCAAGTCTGTCTCCGTACACCTTACGGTTCTGTTGATGGAAGAAGGAGGGATAGATGGATTGTGATAGAAGTGGTGAAAGAAAGTTCACTATCACCCGATATATTTTTTATCTTCCTTTTACATAAATTATGACCTTTCCCCATCCATCCAAACACCCTCACCTCACTTCCCCTCACCTGGTCCATGATCTCTTCCAGATCAATGACCTTGAGTTGGAGGATCGAGATTAGGTTTTCTGGCTCCAACTTGTCGAAGCAAGGGTCCCTTTGCAGGTCTGAAAAGTTCTGGCGTTTGACCTTGTGATGGGATGGGAATGTGATTGAAAGGGGATGGAGAAAACTGAGGATGTTGAAAGAAGAAATAGGACAATTTTTAATTTATTTCTTCCATTCCAGTAACTTCACCCACCTGCTCAACACACTTGGCCATCACTTGGTGGAGGCTGTACTGCTGACCCACCAACAACAACTCCATGCTGCCGGGCTTCGTGAGGAGGAATTCTGGGAAGGGCAGATGAGTGAATGAGGCTTGGTTCGAAATGGGTGAATGAGGCCTTGGAACGAGAAGATGAAAATATAAGTTCTAAATTAATCTGGTTTATAATTAAAGAGAACAAGGAGGTTATGATGATGATTGCAAACCTTCACACTTTTTCTTCACCTCCAACATCTGGTATTCTTCCACCAGAGGAAGAAGAATAAACACATTAGAGTCTGTGGTGGTGTTGGTGGTGGATGGTGATGAAATAGGATGAATGAGTGGTGTGATATGGTGGAAGTTACTTCAATTTGCCTGCTACCACATCCATCCATTTTATCTAGGCCACATTACACCCATCCTCTACTTTCCTCCATCTCTCCTACCAACCATTAATAGGCTTGATTGGTGGGTAGAAACAATGCAGCAACTCAATGATATCTTCAACCTTCTTTCCAGGCAAATTGACACATTTTTCATTCTTTTCTTTGAAATCGTGAATAAACATATGACGGAAGACTGGAGACCAGAGTGCTAGAACCTCTCTGTGCACGTAGAGGTGTTGGTCCTCCACCACGATGGTGATGCTCGAAAGGGGGTCAGGAATGGTGAAGTCATGGGGTTCAGTTTCCATCGTGTGGAAAAGCAGGAAGTGGAGAAAAAGTTATTCGGCGGATAAAAGGGTGGATGCGATTTGTGCGGTAGAGACAAGTTTTCGTGAAAACTGCGTTTCAGAGTTTTAGTTTTTTAAATACAATTATTTTAAATATATTTCATCAGACTTTAACATTTTGCGAAAATAAGAACACAACTGCGCTTTTTTTTCATGACCTTACATCGAAATGTTTTTGGAACTTAAACGCGAAAAATTTTTCTAAAACAACTTTTAAAGGCCATGAAAAAGTATTAGAAGTGAATATTCATATTTTATTAATTAAATACATGTGTAATTTTGGAGAGAAGTCTTTGTCTGCTATCAACAGCTGAGAGTGTTTATAAATAAGGATACGGCCTTCACCTTTTGTTATATAATTTCTATTTGTAACAAAATAAACAGTTAATGTGAGATAAAAATAAAAAATTTGGAAAAAAATAAATTGGAAAATGGAAATATTCATCATTCATTTTTAAGCCACTTAAAGGGCATTTAGCTTCAATAAAAATCTGTTGAAAAAATTAATATTAATCATGAAAGTGTTGATATAAAAATGTAGAAAATAATTTTAAAATTCTATTTTTTTTAAGTAAAAAATTAAATATTGATGAGAAATAGGATCACGCTAGATAATCATATTTTAAATATTTTCCTCCAATCAAATGTTTGCTTCGTTGTTCCGCCATAAAATCCTATTTTAAATTCAAGTTAGTAGCTGAACTTTAGTTTGTTTCTTAATTCCTTACAGTTCAATCTCTTTTAAATTGGATTTACAATGGCGGAAAAAGTGATTTTAATTCATAAATATATAATTTTTGATTTTTCGAAAATAGATTTATTAAGTAAATTAAAGCTACATTGATTTGTTCTAATTCTCAAGACACAAATCAAAACACTAGCCTTAATCATAAACTTTAAGATTTAGACATTGATTCTAATGCTTTTATTTCATTAGAAAATGTATTAAATGATAAGTTTTATTACAGGCACCTAGCAGACTTGCAAAGCCCTCCTGTCTTAGGCCAGTAAGCTCGATATCATTGAAGAGGAAGCTCCTTTCTGACGATGATGTACGTCTCATGAATATTATAAGGCGGAACTACCTTTTAAATATTTAAATTTTTCTAATTCTTTCTTTTGATTTTTAACAATTCAATTAATAAAATTTTATTTTTATTAAGAATTATTTAATAAATCAGGCAGTAGAGCGTGCTCCAAAGTTATTGAAAACAGTTTCTACAAAGAGTAACCCAGCAAAGGGACCGATACAGAAAACTACTTGTGCATCACAGTCTTCCCTCAATGGGTCTGCAAAGAGTGAGGGACGAGAAGTAAGGATTCTTTGTTTTGTGTGAATAATAATCTCATTAGTCAAATTGGCTGTCTTGCAGAAGATTTCTTGTTTATGCCAAGGATAATATATTTTAAATATTATTCTTACTACTATGTTTTTAATCATAAAGGCAGGAAAAACAGTTGCTCACAAGCCTGCTGCAGCAAAGGCGCCACTCAAAAGCATCAGCCACCTTTCCAAAAAGAACATTCCTGAATCTTCCTTCAACGCGTCTCAAAAACGTATCTGCAATTCATTTCAATGCTGATTCTAATACACCACTGAATAAATTAATGTTTTTATTATGCAAGTTTGAATATGCCACTGAATAAATTAATATTTTAATTATGCAAGTTTGAATATGCCACTGAATAAATTATTTTTTTAATTATGCAAGTTTGAATATGCCACTGAATAAATTATTTTTTAAATTATGCAAATTCGAATATACCACTGAATAAATGAATGAAGTACTATTCTAATTGCTTCTGTTGCATTGGCATTGAAGCGCGACCAGGTACAGCCGTGGTCAAGAAGTGGGAGCCACGGGATGTGGTGCAGTTGCGCAAGAAGGCCACAGGAACGGCCAACCAGTTGCAAGTGCTGCAGGAGAAATTGAAGTGAGTGGTGGTGGAGGAGGTTGTTGTTGGTGTTGCCTCTCTGGTGAATGGGCATGAGTGTTTGGCACTGCTTCAATGTTCTGTTCGGCATTGCTGAGCACCAAAGCTCGAGATCGTCTCAAAGGCATCAAACGTCTGCAACGACTCAGGCAGGTGGAGGAGGAAAGGCATGTGGAGTGGAGGCGTCAGGAGGAGAAGCAGCAGGAGTGGCAGGTGGTCTGCATGCAGAGGGATGCTCTGCAGGCCGACCTGCACAAAGCGCACGCAGACGTGCTTGCCCTCAAGAACTCCCTCGAGGACAGCAACTCTCTTCGTCTGCAACTCCACTCACAACTCACCACTGCTCAGGTGAGCACCAATGAACGAGATCACCACCGTTGAGATTTCATTTCAGAACTTGTATTCAGCCACTTTAGTAAATCTTTTTCTCCACCATCATCATCTCCACCACCATCATCATCATCACCATGGCATGTCACAGACAGAGCTGAAGGAACGCAAGGAGGAGGTGGAGGAGGGCAGGAGGCAGGTAGCAGAGCTGCGGAGGCAGGTGCAGTCGATGGAGACGAGTCTGCACGAGGCGGCTCTCAAGGCCATCGAGGAGGAAGAGAGCAGGAAACACCTCCACAACACCATCCAGGAACTCAAGGTGCTGATGATGATGATGATCAATGTGCAGATATGTGTTTGTTTGTCGGTTGTGGGTGCTTGAATTATGCTTGGTGTATTGATGTCCACTACTACTATCACATTCACTACAACATCACTATCACCACCACTACAGCATCAATATCATCATCACCACATCATCACTATCACCCCCACTACAACATCACTCTCACCACCACTACAACATCACTATCATCATCACCACCACTGCTATGCAGGGCAACATCCGCGTGTACGGCAGGGTGCGTCCGCTGCTGGGCGAGGAGATGCTGGGCAAGGATTCAGAGCTCCCCAGTCACATGACCTTCCCTGACCCGAACAACAAGGTCATTGAGGTCGAGAAGCTCGCCCATGCCTGCCCCAACGAGGTCAGTCTCTCTTCCTTTGTCCTTCCTTCCTTCCTTCTATCATTCTCCAACCTCAACAACCTTTAATATTCAACCACATCATCATCACTATCACCACCACCATGATCATCGTCATCATCATCACCACGACGACAGAGTACATCGAGGAGGACAGGCGCTCTGAAGCAGGAGTTCCACTTTGACAGAGTATTTCCCCCGTCCGCCTCTCAAGAAGCCGTCTTCCAGGAAGTCTCACAGCTCGTGCAGGTCTCTGAAGGCCTTCTCCTCCATCTTCCAATAATCCCTCCATCATCATTATCATTTTCATCATATACATCATCATTATCCTCATCAAAATTCACCCACCACTACTTCTCACCATCCACATTACTACTCACCACCCCCTATTACTACTCACCACCCCCTATTACTACTCACCACCCACTATTACTATCAAAAATCCACCCACCACCAAAACTACCACCCACCATCATCACCACCACCACTGCGGCAGAGCGCCCTCGACGGATACAATGTGTGCATCTTCGCGTACGGGCAGACGGGCTCGGGCAAGACGTACACGATGGAGGGCAGGGGCGCGGGCAGCGAGAGGGGCGTCATACAGCGCTCTGTGCAGCAGGTGTTCGCCTCTGTGCACGCGCTCGCTTCCAAGGGATGGCAGGTGAGGCTGCTGCTGCTGCTGCTTGTTGTGCCATTGCTCATCCAAAGGCTTTCCTATTCATCGTCTTGCGAGTCAAACTATAAGCAAATCGTTTACCATTATATTATATCCGATCATCATCATCACCACTGCACCATTTCTGTCAGTACGAGGTAGAAGTGTCCTTTCTGGAAATTTACAACGAAGTCATCAGGGACTTGTTGAAGAAGGATGAAGAGGTGAGGAAGCACGAGGTGAAGCTGGTAGGCAAGAACACCACAGAAGTCTACGTCACCGACCTCACCACTCACGTCGTCACTACCGAAGAAGAGGTTTGTGTGCCTGCTTCTGCTGCTACTGCTTTGCTCACACCCACCCACCCACCTATGCCACATTCATATTTCAAGTCCCCTATTCCGTATGCACCTACCTAACAACCCTACATACACTTCTTCTAAAGCCACTCACTATTCATCTACATTCACCTCATTCTCGCAATTACACACACACATAAACAACAAACACTCACGCACACAGGTGCAAGTGCTGCTGCGACAGGCGATGCAGGCGCGGTCGGTGGCGGAGACAAGGTGCAACGATAGGTCGTCCAGGAGCCACTCAGTCTTCCGCATCAAACTCTCCGCCTCGAACGCCCGTCTCTCGGAGACCTCCTGTGGTGCGTGCCTCTGTCTTGCTTCCCTTGCCATCGTCGCCATCATCATCAGCACCTCCCATTTCATCATCATCAGCACCTCCCATTTCATAATCATCATCAGCACCTCCCATTTCATCATCATCATCAGCACCTCTCATTTCATCATCATCATCACCACGACCACTCGACAGGCACGTTGAACCTGGTGGACCTGGCAGGCAGCGAGCGTCTGAAGGAGTCGGGCTCTCAAGGACTGAGGCTCAAGGAGACGCAGAGCATCAACAAGAGCCTCGCCAACCTCAGCAATGTCATCATGGCCCTCGCCAACAAGGTGCGTGCTGATGATGATGATGATGATTGGTATGCTAGTGGTGGTGGTGGTGATGGTGATTAGGATTCTGCTATTGTTGGTGGTGATGATTGGGATTCAGCTATTGGTGGTGATGGTGATGATGATTGGGATTCTGCTATTGGTGGTGATGGTGATGATGATTGGGATTCTGCTATTGGTGGTGGTGATGATGATTATTTGCATGCTGTTGATTGCTCCATTGGACGGATGATGGATCGATGGATAATGGGGTGATTTGTTGACCACTGCTGCAGGACAGCCACGTGCCCTACCGCAACTCGAAGCTGACGCACCTGCTGCAGAACTGCCTCGGCGGCAGTGCGAAGGTGCTCATGTTGGTGAACGTGTCTCCGAGTGAGGAGTGTCTGCAGGAGAGCCTCAACTCCTTGAGGTTCGCCAGCAAGGTCAACCAGTGCCACATCGGCGTCGCCCAGAAGAAGTTCAAGTGAATGCTTCTGTGGTGGTACTGGTGTGTCATTTGATGGGATGTAGATAGTTATTGCGTTATGGTATTCTTCAGTTAGAGTTGGTAGTTGCTCAGTTTGATCTGAACAGCATTGTCTGATTGATAAATGTATATTTATATTACACAATTTACATAAGAGTATCTCTGTAACATTGTTCGCTAATACTATTTGATGACTTTGAATACTCTAGTCCAACTGTACATAAGCATTCACATTTTAGCAATTCCTCTCTTCTCAGCTCTTACTGGCAGCAAAACTGTAAATAATCTTCATTTCATAAATACGAAACATTTGTATTATACTTTGTAAATACAACTCCATGTACGCCCATGCCTTCACAAACTTCATGTCTCCTGTACAACTAATGACGATTATCATTTTGCCAGTTTTCTGGGTGTCAAATCTACACACGACAAGCTTACTAATAATAACCAAAATGCTGAAGATATTTTAATTTTGAGATATTGTAGTCGATTTTATTCGATTCTAAACAGTCTTAGAGATATTTGTTTAATAAAATTGTGTTTCTGGAATTTCAATAACCAATTCAAGAATATATATTTAACTTCTAAAAATTCAAAACAGATGGTAAATAATAGACATAGAAATAATAGAAAAATAAAACTCCAAAATCGACCGCTACATCATCCATCACAATCCCCTCTGCATCCTTCCATGGCACCTGAGACCACAAGCAGACACCACTACTGGCACCTGTCTGTCCTGCAGCACCACCTCAGCAATGCCGTTCATCCTGACCGGCCTGACATAGCTGAAGACACTCTCGAAGCAGGCCCTCCCGCATGTGGAACACATCTTGTGCGTGTGTAGGTACGCCTGCGTCAGTGTGTCTGTGTCTGTGTAGCTCAGTCTGTGTGCGATGGTCAGGGGAGAGAGGATAGAGAGTTATTGGAGTGTATGAATATTTAATAGATTAAGTCATCACAATATTTAAAACGACATTTTAAGCACTGACTTGTTGTCGACGACAATTCGGGCTGATAGTTCATAGAGAGAAGGAGGGAGGTGGGGAGTGGTGGGAGGTGGTGTCGTAGAGGTTTCCCGTTGGAATGTGAGGTCTATCAAGTGCAGTGCCATGCCCATGATGCCGCCAGGCAGATGGCTCAGCTGGTGGAACAAACCAATCAGTGTGCATTGAAGATTTTTGAAGGATTTTGAAGTTGATTAACGAATTAAAAGAAGTTTGACATATAATCATAAAATTAATTATAATGGAAGCGCCATATAAACATATTTGATTGATTAATTAAGTACATTCGTTATGGGAGGTTGAAGCACCTGGTTGTGGCTGAGATGCAGTTGTTGGAGGTGCTTCAGACGAGACAGCGTTTCAGGCAGTGTGGACAAGAGGTTGTTGCTGAGGTGCAAGTTGCAGAGGCTTGTGAAGTTGCCGATCTGAAGGGGAGCATCATTAATAATCATCAGAAAATGCATAGAAAAACCATGGAAAACAGTCAAAAAGTATTTAAATTATGAAAATAATGGAAAACGCCATAAAACCTACCTTCCAAGGCACGCGTGACAGCTGGTTGCACGCCAGGTTCAAAGTCCTCAGACCAGCCATGACGCCACTACCACAAAAAGCAACAGGAAGCTTAGTTATCTGGTTAGTTGAAAGATTCAGGTCGACCAGTGAAGTCAGTCCATCCCACCCTTCATCTGGAATCGTCCTGATTGAGTAGCAAGTATTGACACATTTGCACTTTAAAAAATATAAAAATCATAAGATGCTTGAAAAAGATGAAGGAATTGAAACATGATTATGCAAGTACTTTATGTTGTTGTTGGAGAGGTCAAGTTGTTGTAGATGCTTCAACTTGAAGATTCTCAGATCGACTTTGGTCATCCGTATTGCATTGATGCTGAGATGCACGAGTGAGGAAGAGAAGTTGGTCGTGATGGGGTAGTCACGTCGACTGAGGATGCTCATTCTGGTCTTTGCCAACTATTGCAGAGTATGATGTATCAAAACGTAGGTAGCATTAGAATCATGCATGCAAGTTTTTCTAGAAGTGGAACTAACCTCCTTGTTGGAGAATGGAGTAAGTGTGGAGAAGTTGGCATTGCTGCTGCTATTGCTCTTATGAGTGTTCGATGTGGCATTCTCATTTCCTGAAGAAGTCACTAAGACATTCAGAAATGCCTTCAATTGGACTACACCAGTCTGTAAACATTTATGAAGTTGATTTACCAATGCACATTGAGATAATATGAATATTTAATTAGCGTCATTTTTATGAATTAAATGTTATTTTTTTTGAAGAATATGAGAAAGGAGAATTAGAAAATAGTTTAGTGGGGGCAAGTGCAACCTTGCTGATGAGGACATCATGATTGGGACTTTTGAACCGAAGAGTAGCCATTCCTTGCTCAGATCGTGTGGAAAAAATACGAGATATGTTTTCATGAATCTGAAAAAATCAAACTTTTTTTAACATATTATTTAAAATCTAAATTTGAGATATCATTTGATATAGACATTATCTTCCTACTTGATAAGTGCTGCCATTTCTGTTGTTATTTGAGCTTATGACAAGAATTGGGTGTGAATCACGAGGTCGTTTTTTACCAATTGTTAATTTACATTTGCATTTAGGCTGAATGGGTTTGTGGTGGAACGAACTTAACTCTAGGTTAAATATCTCAACTGTTGCTAAAAGTTTCATTTTTTTGAAAAAGTAATAAATTATTCATAGGCAGTTAAAAATTCAATAAAAAAGTAAACTAATTACACTACACTGATTTTATTAGTTTACAACATTTAATTTGTGCGCTAAAATTAAATGTCTGATTTAAAAGTGGTTTTTGTCACTACTAAATATTGTTTATTATTTTTTACAATTTGAAATCAATAACTTTTTTGCAAAAAATTTTTTTAAACAAGTGACTAATAAAAAATCAAGCTTAAATAATAGAAAATGGTCACCACATTTAAATACTTTAAAATATCTTCTGATCTTTATTTGAACCAGATGGTATAACACTTCCCATTTTTTCTTCTTCTAAGAAACGATTGTTGATTTGAGATCAAAAACAATACTGAGAAAGATCTTCTAAATCTAGTTATACGCCTCAAAAAACTGAAGAAGACCTACTATTATGAAGAAGTTCATTAAATGTTGAATTTGAAAAGGCTTTCTAATGAACGTCTTAAAAAAGCATTTCATATTCAACCATCATTCTTCAAATCTTTTTCAAAAACAAACTCTTTGAAACAGGCCCCTGCGTGGCCTGGTAAGTTTTATAACTTTTAAAACATTTGTGATACCAGAAAAATTACAATTGATCAATTAAAACTACAATTTAATGCATGTATATTAAAGCTAGAAAGGATTTTAGAATTTATTGATGGTTTGGAAAGTGGTTTTAATGTTGGAAATTTTTGAAGCTATAAATTGTTGTTCGAATATAGAAACGATTGATTGAGACTGGAGTGGGGATGGCTTAGATGGTAAACGTCGGACTTGCGACTCAAAGGCTGCCTGTTTGAATTATTGATAAGCAACCGTGAACTATACCTAGTGTATATGATGCAGTGTTTGCGACGTATCCATTGAAAGATGTTTATGTCGTGTGGAGTGGCGTTTCTGGTGCATAAGAAGCATGGTTCTAAGAACCATTGTAACATGGTCTGCGTCTGTCAGGCTGTGAATAGTATAGACCAAAAAATAATTGTGTTGTTGAAGCTTTCTTTTGCTTCCGATTTATATAGAAGCGGATGAGCCATCGGGGAGCCGTTGTAGCATTGTGAAACTATCTTGGTGTTGCGTCACCAAAGTATTACAATATTTGAATAAAACATTGCCCTTAAAAAAATTAATAGTTTCAAAAAACGAAATTTACATTTTTATTGCCATTAGAGGTAGCCCTTCAAATGCTTGACTTCACTGTCATAAATTGAAACTTTCTTTAATCATTTGCTGATTAAAAAGAAAAAAATAGGAATCTAAAATAATTGAACGCGTTTTTTTATTTTATGAAAGAACATTTCTAGTTTTTATTGAATGAAATCTCAAAAGTAATTTATTATGGAATCGAGAAAAAAATATGTAGTTCTATCCAAACACAAGCTCAAGGCTCAATTGAAGAAAAATAGTTTTTCAGAGTTATAATGGTCAAATAATTTTCAGCTTATTTCAAGTTCTCATAATGACGTTGAACTTCATGTATGTGTCCTTTCACTTGGAAGCTTCAAGAAAAATAAATAAGTTATGATGTATAAATAATCGAAAGTAATGGGTTATTATGTCTGTATTCAAGTTGGACTTACGACAGCAGAGGGGACACGCTCCTTCCCAGGTCTGACCTCCTACTGATGAGTAGAAGGAAGACGCCACAGTAGCTGAGGGATACATAGAGAGGGCTGAACACGGAAAAATAGAATATTTTCACCCTATAGATGTTTATATAAATCTCTTAAAGTTGAATTATTTGGATTATAATCTCACTTGGGTTGTAGTAAAGGTAAAGCTTCACAAGAGCAGGTTTGACGTTCGAGACGGACAGAATGTTTTTCTGTCTGACGCTGAAACTCACAGGGGAAGACGCCAACTGGTTTTCAAAAAGTAATAGTTATGGAACTCAAAAATGAAAACTGTATTTTAACAGTTTTCGTTAAAAGTTTAAAATTTTATTGAAATTCGAAGAATGTTATTACCTCGTCCAGGTAAATCACTATCTTGTTGTGTGACTTTTCCAGCTTCTTGAACGTTTCTCCTATTTGACTCGACAGATTCTTCTCATCGACATATTCAAATCCTGTCAGCAGATTCACTTCCACCAACACCATTCCAGTCACTTCAGAGCCTGACCATCTTGTATGGGAAGAAAAATAATACAGTTTTAAAAAATTCAAAAATTGAAATTTCTTTTAAACATACGTGTTTTTAAAATGTAAACTGAGATTTGGTTGATAAAAAAAGTGTGTCAAATAATGCATTCGGACCTTGCAGTAATGTCAAGAACAAGTTCTTCGCCGTCCTTTCTAGTCCTGAGGCCCATCCTCAAGTTTTGAGACCTGTCTTCCACTTCGACGTTGTATGTGACCACCAGTTGCGCCAGCGCCACACCCTCTCCCGTCGCCCTCACTGTCACTGAAGTCGTGTTTGCTGGCAACTTGGAAAAAAAAGAAATCGAATAGAGTTTTATTGAAATACTCACACAAAAATGTATTAAATTTATTTTTATAAGAGTATGTGGAATTTATTTTTATTTAAGAGTATGTGGAATTTCTTTTTATATAAGAGTATGTGGAATTTATTTTTATAAGAGTATGTGGAATTTATTTTTATTTAAGAGTATGTGGAATTTCTTTTTATATAAGAGTATGTGGAGTTTCATTTCAAATATAATAAAGATAGTTATAATTTAAAGATGGCTTATTACGAACATACCTGGAAAGACTGGAGAAGCAAAGAGTTTTGCTTGGTGATCTGGTCGTAGGTGTGCAGGACTGTTCCTGAGGCACCGAGCACCTTGACGCTGATGCCACTGCTCGTCGTCCTAGGAGCGATCAGGAGTGCGAATGCTGAGAGCGCCTCCAATGCCATCACTGTGTCCTGTGGCCATATTAAATTTGTTACAAATCAGTATTTACATTTTCAGCATATTTTTGGAATAGATTGTTAAAATAATAAAAACTGTTGAGTATTACGCACAATGTGTTATTTTAGCATAAAAAAAAAAATTAAACTCGTTAAACACCTCACCTGGGTCGATGCGAAACCTCCTTGTGCGTTCCTCTGACTCAGCAGCCACTTGGCAATGGGCAGGGAGGCTGAAAGGTCCTTTTTCTGCGCATATACGAGCAAGACGTACGAAGCCAACTCGACGTCGTTAGAGTCCGGCACTCCGTATGGAGACCTCCACTGGGTCGTCGTCTCTTCTGGCTGGTCTTTCCAGTGCTTTGTTCCACCTTCGATTATATGTGTTTCCAGATTTGATAACTTTAAAGATTACATTTGAAACATTTAGAACTTAACAAACAATTTCAGGCCCTCATCACAATGAATGATCTACATGACATACCTTGATTAACTGCCAAGCCATCCAGCATTTGCAGAATATTACTGAGCTCTGAGCTGTTTGCTTTGAAGAAGGCATACGAGATGATGGCTAGAGAATAAGGCACCGAAGCGTAGTTTCTATAAGACGTTTCTAAATGAGCTATTGCCTTGTTGATGCTCTCCTTGAGACGGATCTTGTCCACCTGCAAGTAAACAATTTATTGCGCTTTCATGCATACATTGTAATGAAAGGAATAATGCCTACTTATAATGCGCCAAGGCACGCAACTGAGGCGCCGCTCACACGACATACGTCGTGAAACCCCGCATCATATACACTAGGTATATGATAGCTCACGGTTGGCTGAACAGGGATTCGAACTGGCGACATTGTACAAATAAGCAATAAAAACAATTGAAATAGATAAACCTGAAAAAGCGAAATGGGTGTAAATCTTACATGAGGATTGTCGAGGTTTTCAATGAGAGAGATGGCGACGTAAGCCGTCATCGACAAGCCCGTTCCTGAACCTCCCTGCCTCAATGTCACTTAACTATTGATTCTAATGCTTATTCCAATGGTTTTAAATAGGCTTACAGATATATATATCTATTAGCCTATTTAAAACCATTTCTTATTGGAATAAGCATATATATATATATATCTATTTATATTTAAGTTATTTTCTCATGTTTATAAATTAATTAATTGTTCACATAAAAAACACATTAAAAAATTGTTATTTAAACTCCCAATTCATGTTTATAAATAAATTAATTGTTCACATAAAAAACACATAAAAAATTGTTATTTAAACTCCCAATGCATAGAATTGCGGACACATTCCTTGCGACAAAGCAATTTATTGAAAGACCTGCATGGCTGTGTGGAGGACTTTTCCCATTGGAGGCTCGCGGAACATTCCATTGGAATCCTGGTTTCCCATAATCCACTCCAATGTTTTGGCGATTTTCCTTTCTTCTATAGGAATAAAGTCTTTTGCTTGGTGGAAGCACTTGATTGTAAATGCGCTAAGCCTGTTTTGAAAAAAGAAAATTGTGAAAATAATCATTAATTTGAAAATTATAAGATTCCTTACTCTCGTTTTTTAAAATTTTGAATCTTGTATGTCGAATAACTGTCAAAGCATCAAATATTACCAACCAGGTGCTTCCTGCTTTGTCACTGCTTCCGAAGGCACTGAACGAATAGTCGTTTCTCTGATAGGTCAGCTGTCTTTGGTAGCCTGAGTGAGTTTGAAAGTAAATGAAAATTACTACTTTTGAGATCTTTTTTTATCCTAATTTGTAAGCAAATCTTAAGAGCTTAATCACTATTCAAATCATTGTTTAAATTGGTAATGAAGTTACAATTTACCACATTAATAAAAAATGTTACCTGAAGTAATATACTTGAGGGCCTTTTTCTCAATGAGCGAGGTGAGTTGGCTGGTGGTTTTGAGGTAGTGGAGGATGAAAACATCTGGGGCGAAGCTCAAAAGGTTCTGTTCTCCACATCCGTAAGGCATCTTGAGAAGATCTTCTATGCCGTCCAAAGAGGCTCCAATTACGTCCCCTTTAATAAATTCAAGTTTTAAAGTTTCAGATATAAATACCTAGTTCCAAAAAAATACAATCAATGTTATAAGAAATAGCCGACTCAAAAAACTTCAAAATAAAATGTCTACACACCAATGAGAGTCATTTCCATCTGCGCTGATCCAGGAACAACCCCTGTAGAAGGGAAGGCCACAGCAAACTGCTTGTCATAGGAGCCTCCGCTGCTCAGCTGGATGAAGTCTGAAGCACTGTACGACTGAGACTGTCCTTCGGGCTGGAATGAAGATCAAACCGGCGAGAGTTTAAGTGAAGAAATCAAGACATACATTTTTTTCATACTTTAAATGTTTAATTAAAGCAATAGTCAGAGTATTATACAAGTTCAAATTTTTAGATTATTAACGTAGACACGCGTGCACCTTCACTAGCAGATTGGCCCTCATCGCGTCAGCAGCAACGCCTGCAAGTACAGTCACTTCGATGGGGATCTGGCCCAGAGAAGTGGCAATAATCCAGAAGTACACTGCTGAGGCGTCATTGTTTGCCACCTGGCAATTGAAAGACGGATTATTAAAGTTTTTATCGTTATTTTAAGACCCGCAAAAAATATAATTGAGAATTTTTTACTTTTCAATTATATAAAAACAAAATATTATATTCTGAATTCATGTAGTTCCATCAGACTATTTATCAGAAAATTACTTTCACTTCGAAAATAAATGGTCTTTTGAATGGTGAAATGCAAAAAAGAATAATTCTAACGTTGACTCTTTGAGAAGCATTTTTGTTCTCGGGAACTTTAGTTTCACAGCTTATGACTTTGAAATACTCCGACGTTAACAGCTTGACTTCAGCCTGTGTTGAGTTATCGATTTTTATTCCAGGCATTATATGAATAAATTTTGAAAATTTGAAAATAGGACGTTATTTTTTAAATACCGAAAAGTTTATTTTTAAACTCTTTATCCTTTATATTTATTGACTATTAAAATTCTATAAACCAACCAGCAAATCCTGTCCGTAATAGTTGTTAACTGTCACTTGCAGGGCAAACTCTTCACCTCGGATGATAGAGTAGGGAAGGTTCAAAGAGATGAAGAATGGTTTCACCACTGTCAACTGAAACGTACAGTATTCGTTTTTAGAGCGGTATATTGATGAAGAGTATTTTTAAAACTGAAAAATCAGTTGTATGTCAAATTTCTAAAATTATCTTATCTAATGAAGCTTGCAACCTTGGCAGGACTGTCTGACAATCCCAGTCCGAGGTTCTGGTTGACAGAGAAGCCAGTGATCACCCAAGAGGTGATCGTATCTGGAACCTTAACCTTCAGCTCCACTTTGCCTTGGTCACTGATTCATTAATGATTAAATCGAAAGTCTTGAAAATGTAAAAAAAATAAGAATAAAAAGTGTTTGGTGAACTAATAAAATATGGGTAGTGTTAACTTGTAATTCAGCCTCACTTGGACATGACATCGGTCCAGATGAAAGTTTCTGGAAAATCTTTTCGGATCACTACAGGTTCTGCTTTAGGAACTTTGCTATCCAACCAGACCCTAGGTGGCGAGGGTGCAAGTGGCAAAGGTGCGCCAGCAGCGAAAGCTACTTCAGGAGGTCCTTCCATTCCTCCTCTTAAGAAAACGTCTGAAAAGTTATTGAATTAAGAAATAGTAGAGTTTGAACTTTTCAAAAAAAGCCAAATTTAATTTTTTTTAAATTTAATTAAAGAAAGAAGAACAAAAATTAAATAAAGATTTTATAAAATAAAAAAAAATATATATTTTAATTAGTCTTACGATGATTTCGATAAGGATATTCTGGCTCCTTGATGTGAAGATTGGTCAATACGAATAAACCCACATTCTGGCAGTTGATTCGTTTTTTAATTATTCAGAGAAATAATTAGCTTACAAAATGAATAGTCAATATAAAAAAGTTTAAATTACAACAATTTTATGGAATGACATACAACATACATGTAAATAAAACTTTAAATTAAAAACCTATTTGAATTATCTTAGTGTAATTTGTTCAAACCTCGAGAAGACTTGAAGTGTCAGACCCTCCCAAATAGATGGGCCACCAAAAACAAGAATCGAAACAGCCCATGCCTCCTGACCTTCCCCGAGCGTTCGTGCCCACCTCTGTGTACTTCGCCATTTCGTGACTAACCTGAGAGTTTGAGGTGACGTGAAGTGGTAGTGAAGAGAATTTAGTATAGAAGCTTTTTAATGAGGTAATAGCTCAGCAAACTTAATGACATTTTCGATATATTACATATTTTTCGATTTCATATTTTAAATCCTTTTTTCAAAAATACATGAAACTGAGCCTCGAGAGTTTCACCTTATCGCGTGTTAGATCGTTGCCAGCGTGCAACAACAGCACCGACTGGTCGACTCCCAGAAGACCCACAAAAGCGTTTGTGCTAGTGTCAACGTCCAGAAGCACCGAATCATCACCGGGCTCTGTCTGGTTCTTGTTGAGCGAGAGGGAGATCTGGAGGTGGTAACTAAAGTCATATTGGCAGTTCGAATGACTTTCTCTTGCAGATTACATCGATGTTTCAATAAAGTATATGAAGAACTTTTTAAAGAGAAAATATTGAAAATTTCTAAATAAACACAAGACGTCAACAACCTTATTGTTTAAGTAATCTTCCACACTGAGAGCAATGCTATCTGCAATGAGTTCTCCGTTGGTTGTGATGTAGGAGGCCACGAAGCGGACTTGTGGTGCGAACGAAGCCAGCGCATCAGTGATCATAATTCCGAAGTCGTGAGATGTGCTCAGTCCAGAAGACTTTATTTCTGTACTCGATTTCATCAAACCTTTAGCCATTACCTGAGTTATAAGAATAATGAAAGTTTGAAAAAAATCTTTAAAAAGTTCGAAGTTTGTTAAATCTTTTTCTAGAGTAATAATGAAAAAAGAAATATATTAAATTATTGTTTTGAACGAGAATAAAAAAATGATATTAATTGCTCTTAAGCAATACATTTTCGATACTTTATTTAGCCATTGACTGAAACGATACATGGAGTATGTTATGTTATGTAACCTGGAAGTAGATGGTGTCCACACTGTGCACCGTGTCCACGTGGAAAAACACTTTCGTGTTCGCCTGAATAAGTAAAAAAATAATAAAAATCTTAGCATATTGAAAAACCACTTTTTCATAAAGATGCAAACTTTTTTGATAATAACTGTTCATAATCAAGTTAATTAATCAGTTCATTATAGAATTAAATGAGCTCAATGTCTATATAGCTGGAGTCTTTTTTCAAACAAATGCTACTATTTGAAGTCATTATCAAGCCTTCGCGTTCACGAATGCATTTAATTTTTAAAAATCCTCTTTTCATCATCCCCATTCAACACTCATCTCTCCACTGACCTTGAGAATGTGGCTTCCGTCCTTGACGCTGAGTTGAATGCCGCCTTGGTCTCTGGTCTTGAACTGACTGATATACTTATTTGCCATAACATCGTTGCTGGTTAACTCATCACGGTAGGTCACCTAAAAGATAAACAAGTTAACTTTTTTTTAAGCATAAAACTTCCACAGAAGTAAATTTATTGTTATTAGTGTGGCATCATTTAAAACCGAAAACGTAAAGTTCTCGATATTTGAATTTGCGAGTTATCTATGCGTACTTTTGTTGAGTTTATTGTTAGGGCCAAGGTTGAGGTAAAGGTTACGGTTTTAAGCCATTCTCGTTATTATTACCTTTGTGGCTCCAAATGAAGCCAAAGAAGTTTCAAGCTTGTTTGAAACTATAAATCACTAAAGGAAACCTTTTAGAAAGAAAAGGAACACTCACATCGATGCTTGCACTCTCAGTGCTCGCTACAGTTTGAAACTCGAAAAAAGCTTGCCCGTTCTTGTCGAGTTTAACGGAGAAGGTGCTTGTGGAAGGAGAAGGAGGAGGTTGAATCGGTCGTGGAATAGATAATCTTTCACCAGGAGCCCCTATAATCCCTGCAATTCGGTGAGAAGGAAACAGGGTTATTGGAAAAATTGAAAGGGAAGAAAATATATTCGTTCACAATAACGAATATGAAAAGTTTCGTTACTTAATATTTTGAAATTCAAATAAAATATTAAAGATAATTTTCCCAAATGTTTAAAAAAAAATATATAAATAGTTAAATAAAAAGTTGGAATAGAAGGATAAAAAGATATATATATACAAAAGTTTTAAATAATTGGTGTGAGTCAAAAGTACAAACTAGGGGCAGGAGCTTCTGGAAAGGGACGGGGGTAGTCATAGTAGGGGTAGCGGTTAGTCACCCTGATTTCCAATGAACGGAAACCATTAGAGTCTTGAAGATCCCTCAGATCAGCTGGACTGCCATCAAGCTTCGTTAGAGCCAGCTGTTTCAAGTTTTTTTTTACTTCGCATACAAACATATGAATTAGTTATTATATACAATTTTTAGAAACATGAGGAAACTAACGAAAGCTTTGTAGGGCAAGCCAGGCTTATAGCTGTCTGGTGAACCAGGCAAGAACGTAAGCTGCAAACGGCTTGGCTTGGTGTTCACGGTCTTACTTCCTCTCAATACAACTCCTGTTATTGCTTCAGTGACGTTTGCTTCGACAAACAATGTTACGTAGGAAAGAGAGTAGTGGGGTGGAAGAAGGCTGCTTAGTTCTCCGACACTCACTGAGATATCAGCTTTTCCATCGGTCAGCTGGTGGTGGGTTTTTAGAATTAGAAATAGAACTTTAAAAAGTGAATGAAATACATTACCTGCAATAGTTTGTTTATAATGACAGGCTCTTCTCTCGTATAATATTCTCTCTGTAAACGTATTCCAAAGTTAACTGTTCCTTTCACGAGTTTACCGTAAGTGTACCTAAGTTTAAAGTAAAAAAAAAACAATAATTAAATCTTTTGAAATAGGTTCTTTTTATGGTCCAAAGTTTTTATATTAATGGGTTTTAACTTAGTCATTCATTATAACTTGAACAGTTTGAAATGCTATTAACACAAGTCACTGACTTAGCAATGACGCTGATCTTGAGGTCTTCTTGCACGGAGGGGTTGTTGACGTTGACGAAGAATAACTCTGGAGCAATGACTGACACTTCAAACTTTGGCAGAACTGTCAAAGTGAGAAAACAATGGTTTGACGATAGCTCTTTGGAAATTTCATTTTGGCATAGTTTTTAAAATTTAGAAACAGTTTTTAAAACTTTAAGTCTAATTTAGTCTAATAAATTCTTATTTATATTTATTTAACGACTCAATATTTTCTGGACTTTAATCTGTAATAAATCTTTCTAAAACGGGTAAAACTTACCATACTCTTCTACTTGGAAAAACTGTTCTTCTTTAGTGTACTTTAAATAATAGTTATTTAACTTAACTTCATTTTTAAGTATTTTTAACATATGTATGAAAAAAGTCTAAGTTTATAAATATAAACAACTAATCTATTATAAAAGTAAAGTAAAATATAACTTAGATAAAATTAATTTATCGATTTTTATATATAGACTTAATCAACCAACAAGGGTCTCAGCTAGAATTCGCCACTGTCCTAGAGGAGTGATGTCGGAGAGTTCCAGTTTACCAGTTATAACACCTGTGGTTTATAAAATATTTCAAAAATTGTATTTTCAAGTTTTTGAATTGTAATAATAAATGATTGTTTATATTTATAATAAACTTTGTTTTCTCCATTATTTCTACCGTAGTCATTCTTTTGGTTCACCAGCTTGATGATTTTGTTAGAGTTCGTGTCCTGAAAATAATCGATTAAAATCTAATATAGATACAAAAATTAATTAATCATTGATCTCTTCTGCTTTTCTTCACTAAATTAAGATACATTCTCTAAGATAGAACCAAAATTGTACATTTAAACGTTTACTCATAAGCCAACACTTATCTTTTCTGCAAACATTACTAAAAACAATTACTAACACTACTCTTTTTTTGATACATCTAAGACATAATAAGCTATAAAAACTAACGTAAATAGTGATGTTGATCTCTTGTTTGAAAGGTTTGAGATTCGGGTCAAAAGCTATCACTCTAAAATGGCCTGTAATTATAAATTCTTTTTTTTAATATCCTCAGATTAATATTTGCAGTATATACAATTATTATTTGTATTTTTAAAGTTATTTAATACGAAAGAATTACAAGTTTGTCCTGGTTTGTAGAGGCGTTTGTCGGTTTGGATGGCTAGAGAGTGGACATGTTGGCTGAGGGTGAGAGGGTAGCTTTTGTTGAAGGCCACGCCGTTTGAAGCAACTGCGTTGAAGGTGTAGCTCCCTGCAGGCACTTCTACAGGTATCTGAAAGGATTTTGTAGCTGTGTGTGTGTGGGTTCAAAGGTCAAACAACTGTTTATGACTTGGTTTTGTTCTAAATGTGTTTTTTGGTTAGTTGGATAAGTCTTAGCATGGTGAATTCCAGCTTCAAGCTGTTTACGAAATGTTATTCAATTTTTATTTCAACTTTTAATAGTTTTCTTAAATTTATGTATTTTTTTGACTTTCTTGAACTTTGAAAATGTTGAGTTATAAAATGTAAAAAAGTTTTTTTTCATAAACATTTTCATGTCTATTTTTAACCTAGCATTGAAAACTCACTTCTTGCTCCAGAACTTCGGTTTCGCCTGAATAAGTAAAGTATTGAAATAGCATGTTAGATCTTATATAAAAAAAACTTTCTAAAAATATTAATATGCACGTCAACACACATAAAAATCAAAACACAAGCCCCATCAACCTTACTACATGGATTCCTACCTGTATTCAGTACAAAGAGCGTCTTCACGAGCTCTCGACCAGATTCCGTGTTGGTGATCGTGATGGTCAGATGGAACGTAGTATTGACTGACGATCCTGAAGTGGTGATGCTGGCAATGTAGGCGCTCCCCGGTCTCATAACTTTCGGTCCTGTGACTACATACTTGCTGAATAGAAGAGTAGAGAATTAATCGCTAAATCACTTGAAGTTTCACGGTTTTACTTACTAACAAACTACATTTTGCTTATTAAAAATATTGCGTGAAATAATAAAAGTTGATAAATCTGTTGGTATTTTACGCAATTTTTAATAAAGCACTAACAGCTCGCAAGAAACAAGTGTAACCAAGCACAAAGCCAGGCCAGTCAGAACCCAATGGGTTCGAATCATCTTGAAAATATTGGAAAATATCCTAAAAACTCAAAGTTTATTTACGAACTTTTCTGAAATCTCAAATGTTCAGCTTCTATTTATAGGAGAACCGGCGTGTCATTATAACCAGTATAAACCAAACAATAGACCCTCTTTTATATATTTAAAGAGCTGGTTGGTATTTATAAATATCTTCTTGCATAAAGAACATTTTATATGAGTGAATGGTTTCAAAACTTGTTTGTTCATTAAATGAATATAAAATGAGCGTAATTAAATTTCGTAGAAAGTCTGTGCCTGTGTGTGATGGCACTGCTGGCATCAGAAACATTAAAAACACGAATAAACTAAACGAAGTTTCTCTTTTTTAAAAATAAAATTTAGAAGTAATATTTTCAAAAACGTAAATGTATGAATAAATAGGCATTTAATCTGAAATGAGAAGATCTTAATTGTTATTATATTCTGACATGTGGTTAATTACTTTTTTTAGACTTTTTTGAACTTTGCCTCTCGTTTTGATTGATATGTTTTTAAATATATATTTAAATGAAATGAAAATGAAGTCGTTTTATACCAAAGAATACATTTACTCCACACACTTAATAATATAAAAAACATTAATTCCCATTTTTAATTGAGAACGCATTTGGTTCTTTATTTGGGTATTCCAAATAGTCAATTAAAAATAGTCTCTTAAGATCTTCAAGATCGTGCATATATCACTATGCAGAGAAGTCGTGACAAACTCAGCGGTCGGTGATATCACGAAATAGAGATCATTAGAACTTTCGATAATTAATCTTTTCTAATTAAATTTTTTAAAGTTAGATCTTAGTTGAGACTATTAATTAGTATAGTGTTTCCTTCACCCATATTCAGACCTTTCATTTTCTTTAAAACGCCTTTTTGGAGTGATAGTTTTTAATAACTTGTTTGAGGAATTTTTTTAACAGATCATTTATTTCTATCATTTTGATGATAATTCTGTTTTTCTACGAAAAAAATATGTATGAGATTTTGCTGATGGTTTGGAAGTTTTTTTTTCATGCCTAGAACTCCCCTCAACTGGAGCCTTTTTGTTTAGTATGAGGGCATCCGCGATTCTTGCATGTCTGCATTTCAGACGGACTTAAAGTTATACTCAAAATAGAATTATAAAATATACAAATTACGATTGAAACAAGATAAAAAGATTATCTATTTTAAATTTATGTATATAATATCTTTAATGTCAATATTATCTACAACAAGACATTTATATCCAGTTTCAGGGATAAAATCAGTGGTTTCAGAGGTTACCCAGGGGCGGATTTAGTTCATTGGTTTGCAATGCATGGGACCACGACGACACAGAACACTTTGAATGCGGTGGAAAAGTCCGTGAATACAATTAATTTCAGTGGGAAAACATGGTTAACTACGTTAATCCAACCAGATTTTCCCCTACAATTAATTTTTTTTACGGACTTTTCCACCATCAAGTTTACAAAAGCGGCGATTTTCTGCAAATCTTAGGGGGTCCTATTCAGTATAGACGGCGATTCTGGGGGGGGGGGGGGTTCTGGGGTTCAAACCCCTACACTTTTTGGTAGTGGGTCCACTTCAATGTGTTGGACTCAAAGACTCCTCCTCCTAGGATAGCCGTTTATACTGAGTAGGACCCCCCCCCCCAAGATGTGCAGCAGATCGCCGCCCCTGTTAACTTCCAAACATTGCACCAGCCTTTTTTAGAAAAAAGTGGGCTTTTTGGATTAATGAAGGAGAATGCGGAAAAATGAGCGGCCACAGGCCTCTGATAAAGTCTCATTGCATTATCCATCAAAAAGCTTGTGTTGGAAGGTGCCGGTGGTGGCGGACATTGTTACCAAAGTCATGAAAACTTAATTTGGGCACAAAAAATAAAATAAATTGAAACAATGATATAAATGATTTTTCTATTATTTGTTGAAATATTGCGTTTGAAAAATGAATTAAAACAATAATTTTCCATCCTTGTTTTATTTGGCACCCAAGTTTTATCTGTAACAAATAATCTACTTTTTTTTTAAATAATATAGTTAAATTGTAATTTATTTAACGTTTTTTTAAAAATATTTTTAATACTATTTTGAGTTAATTTAGTTTTTATTTAAATTTTAAGAGCAGGTTAACTTTTAAATATATTCGCAAAATCGAATACAATTATATTATAATTTATTATAAGAAAAAAATTAATTCACAAAATATTAATGATCAGAATTTCCCACATTACTTCAATTTTAGGACTTTTAGTTGCTCTGGCTACCTATCTTATATTATACACTGAAGAAAGCTCTTTTGAGTTGAAGAGGAATATTAACCAAACTTCAGAGCTTGTTTTTAATTTTCTTAAAAATCCCGCTAATCTTGTGCTTTCTAGCCATAGTTTCAAGAAAATTACATTCCACAGCATTTTAGAAGATTCAACAGAAACCCTCAGGGTGCATTTTTCAGCTCTGGAGTATTTCCAGCACATAGGTCTTCAGAATGTGAGTGCCTTGTTGGTTGCTGACACGGAATTCAACAACGTTTCCATGGCTTTCCTGGCCTTCAGGGGTTTTGTGAATGTCCATTCCTCATATGCGATCCTTCCAGAAGGAGAAGCTACAGAGCTCAAGGTATATTGTTCTCTCAAGGTTCCATGGATTCTGAATAAATTTCTTCATAGAAGATACATGGATAATTTTAATGAAACTCTCAATGTTTTGGAAGAATTAATAAAATAAAAGTAATACATTTTTCAATATTCTTGTTTTTTCTATAATGTGACATTGGGAAAAATTGTGATTTAGTTTTTAAATGTTTAATTGTCCCATATATTTGAACTTTTTGAACTATACACATCTGCTCATTTTTCAACTTCAGACATTTTCAGTTCTTTTTCTTTTTTATTGAACTAATGTTTTCATGGCTTTGAAGGAATAAAATTACTTTCTAGTCATTTACCTTTACATTGTACATCAATGCATTCACATTATATTATTATTATTATGAGACTGGTGGTGAAAGAAGGATGACGAAGAGGAATGAAAGAGTAAAGTAAGAAGAGTAGGGTAGTTTACAGAAAGATTAAAAATAGGATGATATTGATTATAATTTGCTTGTTGTTAGCCTCTTTTTTAAGAATACTAAAGGCTTCAGTTGGTTGTTCCAGGTGGTGATTACGCTTGGAAAAAAATGTGGTGATAATATGAAGTTGACGGTTGTGAGTGGTTAGCAGTGTTATTTTCGTTTTATAAAATAATTATAGTTTTTATTTCAGTTTCGTTTTGGAATTAATTATATTTTTCGATTTCGTTTTGAAAATAATTAAAGTTTTTATTTTCGTTTCAGTTTTAAGAATAATTCAAGTTTTTATTTCATTTTGGTTTTGAAAATATATTAATTTACAACTTTGAACACTATTTTTTTATATCTGGAAAAATTAATTGATCATAAAATGAAAGAGTAAAATAGAACTGTATATT
This sequence comes from Piscicola geometra, assembly GCA_943735955.1. NCBI lineage: Eukaryota > Metazoa > Annelida > Clitellata > Hirudinida > Piscicolidae > Piscicola > Piscicola geometra. Next base: position 6,464,260 of record OX030956.1, read on the forward strand.
AACAACAAATGAGTTTAAAAAATTGAAATTGAACAGTCAATTGAAATATTATAAGAATTGAGTACGTAATTTATTGAGTAATAACAAATTTGAAATATAATAACAAATTTACGATTGAAATAAGTGACAATTTAATTGACAAAGCGAAGCGGTAATAAAATAATGTTTTTTAAATGGCGCTACTTTCGTAAAGCTCAAAGATAATGTTTATAACAAAGACCTATATTTTTTTTTAAATTATACATTTACTTATTATGGCATACTTTAGAATTTATTTAATTTTCGTTTGAAAATAATTATAGTTTTTATTTCAGCTTCGTTTTGAAAATAATTATAGTTTTTGTTTTCGTTTTGAAAATAAATTTAGTTTTTATTTTCGTTTTCGTGGAACGATTATTCAGAATTGTCGTTTTCGTTTTTGTTACGAAAATAACACTGGAGGTTAGTCCATGCTCGGTAACAGTCAAGGGACATGTATTTATTGTCTGGTATGTCCACAAGGTTGTTGGTCACGTTGTAGATCATTGTCAGTTTGCTTTTGGTGCTTCTGGATTCAAGAGTTTCCCACTGTAGGTGGTGAGGCATTGATGTGACGATACTGATGTTGTGGTATCTGTTAGTCACACAGCAGATTGCTAGTCTACACCATCTCCAAGTCACTGATCTTTCCCTTATTGTATGGGCTCTAAACAGTGGCGCAGTACTCTAGGTTTTGAAAAACGAGGGAAAAGTAAACTGCGTTTTTATATTTTTTCGTTAGCTATGCGTAAGTTCTTGCGTAGAAAACCAAGTGAACTGTGGCTTTCATGATCTCTTTGTGAATATGTGACTTCCAGAACACAGTCATTGTCAATTCAAAACCAAGGTATTTTGAAGGTTCTTCGCGTGAAATTGTGTGGCTTTTTAAGGTGTAGGTGAACATGATGAGTGCTTGATTTCTGTGTACTCGCAGAATGCAGCACTTTTCTGGGCTAAACGACATTCCCCAAAGCTTCCTTCCTTCCCACAGATGACGCTGTTTTTCTTTAAGCAGCTCACATTCCCTCTCTGTATAGCTCGCCTCTCGAGTCGTTGAGAGGTTGCATTGGCTTCTAAATAGCTTTGTCGATTTCTTGTTAATCTCATTTTTTGTCGGACAATTTTTTTTTCCTGTGAAGGGCCTTGACAGTTTTCGAAAGCCAAGGTTTGTGCACCTTATTTCCAAACAGCATATTTAATAGAATATGTTGGTTGATAGGTCTTTTTAGTAGTTACTCGGTGATAGACCACGTGTCATTTACTGTATTATCTTTAGTTATTTATTGAACTGTGAGAACTGAACGGACAGCACAGCAGTCAGCATTCCTGCATTGGTAGTGGTAGATCTTTCTTTACGGTTTCTTCACCTTCCTAGGACGTAGAATCGAAGTAATGAATATGGCTTCGTGGCCGTTTATCCCAGAGACGGTCTCACATTCATCAGAAGGGTAGTGTTGTTCGTGAAGAAGTTCCAAGTATTGTAAATTGTCAATTTGGAAATAGAAATAAGTTAGTTAAATTATTATGAAAAATTATAATTATGAAAATTGAATAAAAATATAAAAGTTGAATTAAAATTATGTTTATTATTCAAGATCAACTGTTAACTTTCTGCCTATTAGTTATCTACCGTTATTTGCCGCCAAGCCTTGATAAGTATTTAAAGCTTTTGTATTAATAAGGTTATCTAAACTTTTAATATAATTTTTAGAATGGCACCGAGAGTTTATGCCGCAGACAAGGGTATTTCATTTATTTTGGAAATTCATAATGGTCTATTATCATTTTTGTCGTGGAAGAACTTGTACTAACACTATTCTACATTTTACAGAAAAAATCAAATCTTTTTTGACTGAGTTTTATGAAGATAAAGAAAATGGATCCAAAGAGTTTATATACGCTAAGCAACTGGTATGCATATTCAAAAGTTTTACCAACTTTAAACACTAATAAAAATCCAAATAATTGGAACTTTTAAATATTAATCGCAAGACCAAGCAACAATCAACTTCACAGACTCAAGTGGCCAACAGGGAGCAGGTGCCTATTGAGATCGACCTTGAGCAGTTGTCTGAGCACGATGACGACCTGTGTCAGGCTGTCCTCAACAACACCAAGAGGTACACCCTCCTCTTTGCAGACGCAGTGCACGAACTGCTGCCCCAGTTCAAGACCAAGGAGGTTTCATACTTGAATGTTTTCACATTTTTTTACATTTTGGACATTTTTTTCATAAAATTGAATATTAATTTTTGTATATTAAATACTCTTCATCAACTACTTAAAACCACACCACAGTTTGTAGTGAAGGATTCCTTGGACATCTACATAGAACACCGTCTGAGCATGGAGCGTCTGTTGCATCCGGAGAGTCAGACGTCTGTCAGCAGAGACCCCTTCAACAAGTACCCCCCTGAGCTGATGAGGAGATTGTGAGTGTGGGGAGGGGTGTTGGGATGGGGTTGTGTATGAAAGTTATGAGAGTATTAGCAAGAACAACTTTTTATATAATAAGTTTAAAAAAAATACTTTTATCATGTTGTTGAGTGGGATTAAATAGTATGATTAATAATACTAATAATATCACTTGCTAGTGAGGTGTCGTTCAAGGCACCAGCTTCTCAGAAGTTTGTGCCGATCAGGTGTGTCAAGGCGAACAGCATTGGTGAGTCGTCTCATTCAAATTCATTTGATCCATCAAATTGGATGTCCAAGGGAGTTCAAATCACAAACTTTTGAACACATTGGATTGCTGTTATCACATGTTCCCCTGTTGTTTGCTGCAACAACCACGCATCAATTGTGTGCACTTAATTAACAGAGGAACATGCAAATAAAACGTTAAATAAAACTATTGCTTCAAAGGCAAGCTGGTGTCCGTGAAGGGAATCGTGACACGTGTGACGGAGGTGAAGCCGATGATGCAAGTGGCGACGTACACGTGTGACCAATGCGGCTCGGAGACTTACCAGCCGGTTAGTTGGGTGTCAGCTTGCAGGGGATGTATGGTGGTCGCGTCTAAAAGTGGCTTCCGTCAAGATGAACCTCGTTTTTTCTATATTTATACCACACCCACCAACCCTTCCACCCACTTACATACCCCTTCCACCATCCCTTCTACTTACTCATATGCCCCCTTTTCACACCATCTCACATACCACCCTTTCTCTCACATACCACCCCTTATCAACCCCCTTCTCTCACCCACCAAGGTGAACTCCACCTCGTTCATGCCCTTGACCATGTGTCCCAGCAACGACTGCGTCACGAACCGTTCCGGTGGTCGCCTCTTCCTGCAGTCGCGAGGCTCCAAGTTCACCAAGTTCCAGGAAATCAAGATACAGGAGCATGTGTGTGGGGTCGGGGATGGGGGTATAGGTTTTTTCTTCTTCCTATTCCTCTCCATCACATCTCACCAACACACTTTTTCTCACCGTCCTTACCATCTTAACACGACCCCAACCATCCTCACCATCAATTCCACCACACCAACCCAACAGAGCGACCAGGTGCCCGCGGGCAACATTCCACGCTCGATGAGCATCCACTGCACTGGAGAAAACACCAGGAGCGCCTTCCCCGGAGAACACATCAGTGTCACAGGCGTTAGTGTTGTTCATGATGTTGCATGTTTGCATGTTTGTTTGCTTCTTTCTACAGATGGCTTTCACAGAATTTTGTATCATTATCCTCTTTTAACTGTTTTGTTATGTAAGAGGAGAACAGTATCTAAATGATGTTCTAAACTATTTTGTATTCAAATTTTAAATATTGTATACGAATTTAAATAATTCATTTTTAATTTAATCATCAATTCTTTAAATTCATTTTCTCCATTCACTCAATCTGCAATGTTCTCCCTTCAACCCCTTCTTTTCCAGATCTTTCTGCCCCTCCTCAAGACAGGCTTCCAGCAGATCGCACAAGGCCTCCTCTCAGACACCTACATGGAGGCTCACGTGAGTGATCACACAAAAGTCTAATAATCTACTAATCTAATCTAATTTTCCTAACAATCGTCACATCAGTAGCGCGTTAATATCGCGTCAACTATACAAGTCCTAGAAATAATAGACTACTTCCTAACTACTATACAAGTCCTATGGTTGACTAATCTCACCAGCGTTCTTCGATATTTCAACTTTACAAATGCACGCACACTGGCACACCCGCAGAGGGTGATGAAGATGAACAAGACGGAGGATGATGAGTTGGACGCCACTGAGTTGACTCCTGATGAGCTGAAACAAGTTGCAGGTGCTTCATGAATCCTCCACTTTTCGCCATCATCATCATCACTTCGTATCACCATTACCACTTGATTATCATCACTCCATCATCATCACTGCGTAATCACCACTATCTCCAGCACTCTATCATTATCACAATCGTCTTCACAAAATTTAGTTTTGTGTGACGATTATTCTAACTTACTCCATTACCCAGAACCAACAAACACACGAACCGAAAACCCAACCTACCTTCATCAAACACACAACAACACTCAACCCATCAAACACCCAACAACAACACTCCACCAAACACCCAACCAACAACCAACCCATCAAACACCCAACAACAACACTCCATCAAGCACCCAACAACAACCCACCCACCCACCAGAGGACGACTTCTACGACAAACTCGCCTTCAGCATCGCACCAGAAATATTCGGACTGGAGGACGTGAAGAAGGCCCTGCTGCTGCTGCTGGTCGGAGGGGTGGACAAGAATCCGAAGGGCATGAAGATCAGGGGTGGGTGTTGGTGGGGGTGAGGGTGAGGGATGAGATGGGTGGGGTGGGTAGAGTGGGTGGGTGGATGGTTTGATGAATGATATGTTTGTGAAAGTAGGTGAGACGATTAGTTTGATTAAGTTTATAAATGAAGGTGACAATCACCAACCACTTCATAAACATTATAATCATCATCATCACCACCAAGACAATATAATAATCATCATCATCACCACCAAGGCAACATCAACATTTGCCTGATGGGAGACCCAGGTGTGGCCAAGTCTCAACTCCTCGGCTACATCGACCGCTTGGCGCCACGCTGTATGCTCTTCTTTCAATCGAGTTTTTAAATAATAACATTTTTCACTCATTTCCGAGTCAGTAGCCTCAACATTTTTTCCATAAAAATCACTCACATAATTACTCTACAGGCCAGTACACGACGGGAAGGGGCTCGTCAGGGGTGGGTCTAACGGCCGCAGTGATGAAGGACCCGATCACTGGTTTGTTTGTTTGCTTGCTGCATCTCAACTTTCACCGAACAATTATCACAAATTATATTATATGAATTAAAACAGATTATAAAAAAAACCAGTTTATATGATGTAAGTTATATCTCCTACAACACCAGCTCATTTATGATATATAAATCAATCTCTTATCTAATCTTTTGCACTTTTTCATGGCAGGCGAGATGACGTTGGAGGGGGGCGCTCTGGTGCTGTGCGACGGAGGCATCTGCTGCATCGACGAGTTCGACAAGATGCTCGAGTCTGACCGCACGGCCATCCACGAGGTGATGGAGCAGCAGACCATCTCCATCGCTAAGGTTGGTTGTGGTGGTTGTCGTCGTCGTGGTAGTGGTATTGGTTGTTGTGGTAGTAGTGGTGGGTCAGGGTGGTTGTCGTCGTCGTAATAGTGGTATTGGTGGTTGTGGTAGTAGTGGTGGGTGGTAGTTGTAGTAGTAATGGTAGTACTCCTTGAACACCACAGGCAGGCATCATCACAAGTCTCAACGCCAGGGTGTCCATCTTGGCTGCGGCCAATCCAGCCTACGGACGCTACAACCCTCGCAAGACTGTCGAGCAGAACATCCAGCTGCCTGCCGCCCTCCTCTCCAGGTAGTACTTGTGGTGACTGGGGTTTACACCATGCTAATAATAATCATCATTGTATTGTATCCACATCTCGCTTGTGTGTGCTGTTAGATGTTCATGCACTTCAATGCCCCATTTACTCTCCCATTCATGGTTTTCTTTGGTTTGTAACAATGATGATTCTCTGCAGGTTCGACCTGCTGTGGCTGATGCAGGACAAGCCTGACCATGATAATGACTTGAGGTGCGAGTTTAGTTGGAAGTATCTTGATAACTATTCTAGATTCACCTCTTACCATCATTCATTCAATATTTTTTCTTCTATTTTCATCACCACCACCAACAACAACAACCTGCTTCTTCCACACAGACTGGCGCAGCACATCACGTATGTGCACCAGCACAACGTGCAGCCACCCACGCAGTTCACGCCCCTCGACATGAAGCTGATGAGGCGCTACATCATCCTCTGTCGCAAGAAGGAGCCTGCCATCCCCGAAGACCTGACTGACTACATCACAGGTAGTTATTTTAATATAGTATTTTATTATAATAGTTGGTGTGATTATGCTTGATCGATTAGTGTGTTTTTGTGTGTTTTTGCACCACTTGCCGGTTATGAAAAGTGTTTTAGATTAGTGTTAATAAAGTGAATTCGCCAAGTATGAGCGTGACGAGTCAGTCTGCAGGTTATTACTAAACCTATTATAATAATATAATAATTATTTGTCTTTTTGTTTTCAGGATGCTACATAGAGATGCGCAAGGAGGCACGCACGCACAAGGACACCACCTTCACATCCGCAAGAACACTCCTCGCCATCCTTCGTCTCTCCACCGCCCTGGTCTCTTCATCTTGCTCCTGCCTCTTTGCATTTCACTCATTTTTCGTTTTGAATACATGATAATGATTTATTTCATTAGTCTTTAATAAATATACATTTTTATAAATATTGTATATATAAATTATATATATATATATATATATATATATATATATATATATATATATATATATATATATATATATATATATATATATATATATATATATATATATATATGTATGTATAAATCTTTTGATGAATCTTTGTCTTTAATTATCTTTCAAATACGGCATCACTTTCCTGCACCACAGGCTCGTCTGCGCTTGTCTGACGTGGTGGAGAAGGATGACGTGAACGAGGCGATGAGGCTGATGGAGATGTCCAAGGACTCCCTTTCCGGCACTCAAGACTCCGCCAGGTGGGTAGGGATGTGCTAAGAATGGATGTGCCAATATTGGAATATAGGGATGTGCGCGTTAATTAATTTACAAATTATTCAACAATTTTTATTTATTTTAAAACTATAATTTAACTTCACTTTTCACGCAGACCAAAACAGTCTCTCTCGGACCAGATCTTCTCGACGATAAAGGAGATGGGCGGGCAGGGCAGCAAGGGCGTCAAGATGGCTGACGTGATGGAACGCTGCACGACGAGAGGCTTCAAGGCGGCAGACGTCGAGAAGGTGCTGAAGGAGTACGAGGAGATCAACGTGTGGCAGGTGAACCAGAAGAGGGACCGCATCACTTTCCTCCTCTGAGGGGGTGGATGGGAGGAAAGAGAAGGAGAAGGGAGGTGTGCTTGAGTGTTTGAGTTGTTTGGCGGGAGAGATAGATTAGTGAATATAACTGAATCAAGAAAAGAAATGTTTACACTTATATTGTTCATTATAATCAGTGAGTCGTTAAATAAAAAATAAAAAAAGAGTATACATTTATTTTCCAATACATTGAAAGTTCTATTAAAATTATCCATGTATCTTCTATGAAGAATCCATGGAACCTTGAGAGAACAATATACCTTGAGCTCTGTAGCTTCTCCTTCTGGAAGGATCGCATATGAGGAATGGACATTCACAAAACCCCTGAAGGCCAGGAAAGCAATGGAAACGTTGTTGAATTCCGTGTCAGCAACCAACAAGGCACTCACATTCTGAAGACCTATGTGCTGGGAGTACTCCAGTATCAGATCGGATCATATAGGTCATAAACCTTCATAACCTAAATAAACAAAAGTGTCTTATTTTCGGTCTTATTCCTTGAGCATGCACAAACACATGGACTCCTGTTGCAATGACAAGCAGATTTACTTTCCTAATTAAGACAGGTTAAACGCTCTTAAATCTCTAATAAGACGTCCATACAGTCTGAATGATCCTCAGCAAGTGTCTTCTTTACGGTCCTCCTTGCTCGTCCTCTTTTCCATCTAGGCACCACCAGACACATTCTTTCCTTCCAGCCATCTGCATAAACTCTCCATCAACGACTTGAATCATTTCTTTTATTTGTTGTTCATACACCTATCAATAACTCATCCATTCGTCCAGAAATCGTTTCATTCATCTCTCCATCCGTCTAAGGTCGTCTGAGTAAGCTATGCCTATTGATCGGTGGGTGGAGTCAGAGGCTTGACGGACAGGTGGCTGGGAAGACAGCTGGCGTGAACAAAATAGCCAAAGACTTTTATTATATTTGCAGCTCGTTAGTATCATTATTTTAATGCTTCATTATTGTTTTTTTTTAATTTTTATTATTCATACACTTTTGCAAATGTCTCTTTATTTTATACTTCTTAGTAATTTTGTAGCCGTCTTTCTCAAAGAAATTTGCCGTTGTGGGAAGGAGAGCTTTCCAGCTTTGCTATTCACAATCTCCACAAATGCTATGAAGAACAACACGTTGTTTGATAGAAATTTTCAACTTTTGGAATGTTTGCCAGCCCACACATGGAAAGACTCAACAAGTGCCCCCAAGTCGTTGGCGAAGACAGGCGCATCATTGCTTGATTGCTTTTGGGAAAAACCAAGATTCAAGAAAGCTTAATAACAAGTTATTCGCGGAAAATAAGTCTTTTCTGAGTAAATAAAGTTAAAAGTCTCGACATTCATGATCTATTCCTGGATGCATTTCTTAGTAAGAGACTAGGAAGGTGATTAAGCCAATTTGCAGTAATGACGTTTCTGATCTGGCAAACGCTACAGTTGCCGCTTTCTTTGAAACCTTGAAACTACCAACTTAGTTTTCCAACTGATTTTCTTGAAAAGAATCAATTTATTCATTGAGAAAATAGAGTGGTGTCAATCACGGGCTAATTCGGATTCCACTTGTGCGTTTTTCTTAATGGCTCAAGGCATCACTCAGCCGCTTTGTTTTCATGCACTCGGACGACTGCACCTTTTATAAATATTCATGTTTGTATACTTATGTGTGGGTGTTCATGTGTTGTGTGTTCATGTGTTGTGTGTGTATTTGCAAACGTTTGTGTGTTCATGTGTTGTGTGTGTGTTTGCAGACGTGTGTGTGTTCACGTGGTATGTGTGTGTGCAGATATTTGTGTGTGGCGGGGAGACGTACTCGCGTGTGTATGTGTTGACGTCTGGTGCTGCAAGCGCCATGGAAACCAATACGCGAGCGACAAAAAGTAAGACTTCTTCGATACAACACATACAATACAACATTATTCGTATATAGGCTTTATAATATAGTCTGTTTTTAAAATATTAACTAAAGTTTAAAGCTCTGATTTTTCGTAATCATCATTCATTTTCCACGGCAGTTTTCCAAAGTAAATGTTTTCTGCTTTTTCAGGAAGTAAGAGACAGTTTTCGGCACTTTTTGAAGCAGATGAAAGATAAATGAGATAAATCTTGAGTTGGATGAGAGCTGTGCCTACAAGACGCTTGTGTTCCACTTCTACAGCATGCTTTTGAGGCTACTGATGGACTACTAACTCTTCATGAAGAAATATGCTCTCGCAAATGGTTTTTTGAAGCAGAAATAGCAATTTCTGGAGACTCTTTTTTCCCATGAAAAGGAAGTGCATCCATATTTTACAGTAAAGTAAGGAAACTAATGAGAAGAGAAAACATAGCAAAATCAACATAGCATAGCAAAAGTGAGCACAAAGCTTTATAAATATTTTTACCATTTAAAAACCCAAGTTAAATGTAAAGAAATAAGATTAGCAATGGAGATGGTACAGAATGATTCCAGATCCAATAAAAGTCAATTGTAAATGACTTGGTTCAGTTTCTCACGACAATGCGGACTTTGCAGGGGGCAAGCATCTTTCAAAGCTGCCTTCTCCACACCACCTTAATTCCGCCTCAATAAGAAAGCTCTTAATGGAAACAAAAGTTGCTAGTTTTGTAATTATTCCGCCATGCCTGTCGAGATTGAAAATGATGGTTTGAGTGATGAATTTGGTTCGTGATGATGTTGTTGATGATGATGGTGGTGGTGGTGATGATGATGATGATGATGATGATGGTGATGATGATGATGATGATGATGATGATGATGATGGGGGTGGTGGTGATGATGATGATAACGTTGAAAGAGTAGTAATGATCATGAAGATGATTAATTGGGTGATGAGGGAAATGATGATACATTGCTTGCATGTCTATTTTAAATACAAAAAAATATTTTGAATTCATGAATGCTTCTTAAGTGCATACTTTAATGTGTCTTTATTCTGTGTGGTGTATGTCTTTGTGTGTGTTTGTGTATGTTTGTGTGTGTGTCTTTGTGTGTGTGTGTTTGAATGTGAGTGAAAACCTTTTATGCATGTGTTCCCTGAAGGTCGATTTGACACTTTTTAGTGAATAAATTTCTCATTTATAAAAAGCACTTTGAACATTTTAATTTTTATTTAATTACAAGACATCTATTTTATCCTGGTGACGTTTTTCGCATGAAAAGAGTGAAAATGTGCGAAAAAAAGAAAATGAATGGAATGTTTAATGGTAGCTTCAAGTCTTTTGAGAAGGATCGCTTGCATATATGGTGACTTCACAACTCTTCAGCCCTGATGTATCCAAGCATTCCGATGCAGGGTTCCGATGGCTCCGATAGAAATAGCTTCTTTTGGCCAGACTTAAGCTCTTAAACGTTAAACCTTTTCTCTGCGTAACATTCATTTAGATGTATAATGATTCACGCACTCAATACACATTAATGCATTGTGAAGTCAATGTTTTTGCGTTGTATCTATCACAAAAAACCGCCATCTCAAAGCATAACATGCACCACACTGCCTATTCAGTATCTAAAACACCCTCTAAAACAATTAATCTCACATAGATACGTGGATCCACTCACACTCACAAAGAATTACAAAGACGCCAGACACCTTGCGTGAATTAAACGTTGAAGATATAATTTGATTTTTCTTATAAGATTCATTAAAGAAAAATAAGTAACTTTCTCCACTCTGCGTCATTACTCATTTACTCATTAACTTTGCATAAATTTTTAAGCAAAATTAGCAAATAATTATAAATAATTTAGAAAAATTGTTACATATTCAAACATTTATATTAATTATCATTATTATTGTTTATTATTATTATTTAATTACTTTCATCTTTCAAAAATTTATTATAAATAGACTGATAATAGAATCAAATTTAGAGTTGTTTAAACATGTTTTCATAAAGTAATGTATTGCTCCAGTTTATCACAATTGATATTTCTTTATTGCCCTGAAGAATTGATATTGGCCGAATAAGAAAGACGAAGGAAGGCTGAGAGAAATAATGGCATCGTAAATAATATGCAAGGCAGAATATTCCACAACTCTCACTGCATCAAAACGGCATTTCGTCATTGCTTACTTCACCATTCAGACGGTTCACAGTTATCCACTAATTAAGTCTTAATTTGTTAGAAACGCCAAAAGTGCTGAGACTAACTGCACAAGTGGATTACCAATGCGTTTTAATGTCTTTGCAACACGTCTGCCTTCACGTCTACCTCTCAAGTCATCACATCACATAGTGTGCCTGAAATGCAAGTACTTTGATGTGAATGCAATGACCATAACTCCTCCGTCATCTACACACACACACACACACACACGCAAGCATGCGACTCTTGGCAACATTCTGAATAAAACACAAGGTGATCAAGCAAAACAAACACAGGCACTTGTGTCAATATTCCTTAATTGGGAAGCAATTAATAGGTCATAACTTGCCCGAATGAGGGCCGATTTATGGACGTTCTCCGTGGAAAAGGACAACAAATCGCATGCAAGTTCCGAAGAGATGCGCAGTTCGATAGTGTCTCGTGTGCCGCTCGTAAATAAGTGAAATGACTGCAAAATCTTGTTAAGGCGGTCGTTAATCAGAAGAAGCGAACGGTTCATTCAGGAATAATTGCAGAAAAAAAGGCACCAGACACACCGATAAGAAATTTGATTCAGTGACAGACTAAAAAGAATACAAGGAATAGAAAAAACATAGTAAATAAAGAAAATATATTTTTGCGCATTTTGTTATCATGAACTATTTATAAACCGAATATCTTATTATTCTTAAAAAAATTATATTTAAAAGTTTCAAAAGCCTAAATATACGACAATTTTCATTTCCTTTGATTGTTTCCAAATAGCTCTAGGTTAGAAGATTTTTTCCATAAATTTGAGATACAAATAGTTTTCTATTTATTTTTCCCATTCAACTTTTTTATAACTCTGGAATGTGAGGGTTGAATTCTTATCAGAGGTTAACCAAGGTTCTGGCAAGATTCACCAGACAAATGATAGTTCATTTAGCTTTGAAATCTACTGTAATGAAATTCAATGCAGTCTCATGCATAAGATGCACTTTCGTGTGTCTTTTATAATGATGAAAGTGGAAAGTTATGTGTGTGTGGGTGTTTGTGTGTGGATGTGTTTGTGTGTGTGTGTGTGTTTGTGTGTGTGTGTGTGAATGTGTGTGTGTGTGTTTATATGTATGTGTTTGTGTTTATATGTGGTTATGCCATTAGATCAACTTGAGTGTTTGACTTACATGAAATATCATGCATGCTTTTTTCTAAACTTTTAATTAATCGAAATTATTTTTTATTTAAAAAACTTTAGAAAACTATGCATCCGACTTTACTCCATCTTGCAACAAATATTTTTGGCAGAAGGGTTTTTTCGAGAACACACGCTCAACACATCACCAAGTCTAGACTAGTCTGCTCAAAAGACTCAATAAGAAAACTACATTTTGAGTTTTCAAGATAATTGTGTCAAGAGAAAAACTTTGACACTTTCAGTGTTAAGTTCAAAAATAACATTTTCGCGAACTAAATAGAAAAAATAGGTTAATCTGTGTTTGTTTTATTTGCAATGACATTTTCATACTTAATTCCCTAATAACTCATATGCAATTTTTTATGTTTGATTTGAGGTGGAGACTGTTGTATGTGACCAAGACATTTGTATTTGCCTTAGTATTCTTTGAGATGCGGGTTAAGACTGCGTGTGTTTTTCCATCCTATTGTCGCTTTTCTCAAGTATCACTTGCTTCTGAAAATGATATTGACGTACACCACGTACATTTCATTCATGCCTTGAGTGTACAAAGAGGTTTGTACGCGCTGCACGCGTATGGGAAGATGATACATGCTGGCACAGAGCACGTTGTACGACTAGCGTGTCTCGAATGAGCGATGTTGCATTAGAAGTTTGCATTTGAAATAAGTATCATCATCAACACTACTTTGAAACTAATACCATAATATTAATGAAATTGCTTTTAATATTCTGCTATCGATGTTTTAGATGCGCTCTAAGGTTTTAAGGTTTGCTGGAAGGTCTGTGAGCTTGCTCCGCTGTGCCTGCTGAAGCTTCATTTCACCCATTTTCATCTCCATCATCATCATTTCCACCATCTTCATTTTCTCCATCATCTTTTTCCTTTCAATAATCTCCTCATAATCAAGTATTTACCATCATTCGACCAATCTTCATCACAACGTCTTCATCATCATGAATTTGCAACATCGTATTCTCTCTTCTCTTCCATCTTTTTTCTTTTCATTCACCCTCTTTTTTGTCTTCTTTTTCCTCATTCCGTTGCATCTTCACTTCCGTAATCATGCTTGTTTTTTTGACGCAATAAGGCACTCGTCGGATTAATTAACGCTTTATATTTAACACACCAGCAAGGACGGCCTCCAGCTCCGCGCATGCATCCAGCGTGTCTGCTATTAATATTTACAGATTACTAGGGTCCATTTGAAGGACAAATAGTGTTGAACTACTGCATATACGCACTTTGTGTACGTCTTTTAACGTGGAGTATCCAATAGCTTTTAATTAAGATTTCGTTTCTTGGAATAAAAAATGCTTTAAATAAATAAAATTTTCATTAAAATATACTTTTTTCTTATTAGAAGTAAATGGATATTTCATGGAAATTTAATGAGTTAAAAATGTTAAAACCAACAGTTTTTACAATTCCTTATCAATAACCGGAGGTTCCATCTTTTAATATATATACAGATAATTTTTATTAACTGGACATAACCGATTCCTCTGAATATGTAATACACTATTTCGATCAAAGTCACTTGAAATAGGATAAAGTTGCGGACTGACTTCAGTGAGTCTCATTGAAATCATCATCGGAGCTTCGGAGAAGCATTCGAGGTGCCAACCAAATATCTGAATCTGACCACATCTGAACTCCGCAATGAATACAACTTGCACAATTGTCTCAAAATAAGAGGCTTTATGGAAGTTATGTGTTTTCATTTCTAAAGTTTAACCTCAACTTCCCATATTCTTCATTGGATACTTCTCAAAGGTTGGTGAAATATGATTTTGAAATCATTAAAATAATAATATTGACTATAATTTAAAGTGTCATTGCTGAAATTTAAAACATTCACAGAAAATATGTTCAAAATCATGATTTCATAAATATTATATTTAGAAAAAAATTTCCACATAATCATTGACTCAATATTAACCGATTTAAGATTTTTTCTCATTTTAAAATTCAATTTTTAAGGGTTTTACCAAAATACTCTTTGGATCAAAACTTAAAAAGCCTGACTTTTTGCTCAATTAAATATGCACCATTCATCTTTCGACTCAACTTTTTCTTTCACTGCTTCGTCATCGCCCTAAGAGTTTATCGCGTTTCGAACAAACACATTATGCAGCTTAATCTTCGTTTATGTGAGGAATTATTTATAAAGAAGTTTTCCAAAATCAAGAGAGCGGTTCATGATGCAATAAGCGTTGGTCTCTCAATAGAGGCACAAGTCATTGACACCCCATCGATCAGGAGGCCACGTTGCGACAGCAGTCTGTAATGAAGACTTTTTGATTTATGGATGCCTTAGGCGGGAATACCTCTTCGACTTTCATTCTTTGAGTGTCGCATAATGGATTCTTTCAGTATAATTTTTTTGGGGTTTTTAACATGTAGAGTAGTTAATAATCACTGGTTATATTACACTGATGATCAAACAACTAGAGACAAGGATTTTTAAAATAATGTATTCTGTTTTTTAATATTTGAACATTTTATATTTTCATTAGAATTAAACAGGTCAGTATGAAATTCTAAGAATTTTTAATTTTCTGTTTTTTTCATTTCAGGGAGAACCATAGACGTCTGAAAGGCAAATAGTTTAGTAGAAAAGCGTTTAAAGAATAACTATCTCAAAAACTTATCAATGCAAAAATAGTTCAAATCTGTGGAAAAAATATGAATAAAGTGCATATTAAAACCTCAGAATCATCAAAAGACCGATCCAAAAACAAAGCTAGCCACATTGAAAGCAGATCAGCGTCCAAGATGACGCTCACTCCAGCACTCCTGCTGACCACCTTCTGCCTCTTGGTTCTGCCCTGCAGTGAGGTTCGTGCTTACGATTTGTCAGCGAAGCTCATCACAGAATACTCGCAGAACTTCGGTCAGAACATTTACGAACTCAGCAGCAAGATCAGTGCCATTCAAGACTTGCGCATCGTGAGTGTTTGCATCAAGAACTAATTGGGTTGTCAGTATGTTTTTTATTGAAATTTAATTTACTCAAAGTTTCTCTAAAAACGATTAATTATTTAAAATGTTTAGCCACTATATACGACAAAACACAGGACTACATAGTGATGGGACCCAAGTTTAACCACGTGAACGGACAGAAAATGACGAAAGAAGTGAGAATGGCGATTCAGGCCCTGCTCAAGAAGAAGAACATGTCTCTGAGGGTAAGTCTTTCAAGTTTGCTCATCAAATATTCACGAAACCTCCTTCTTCCCAAGTCATTTATGAAAGGATTTTCAAAATTCTTAGATATTTTTTAAACTTTCTAATTTCTTGTACCTATGAAAGTATAATTGACTTTAACCTAAATTCTTTTACATTTTTCTTACAATTCTGATAGTTTTAATTATAGAAAAATTATATATTTTTTATATCGTTAAAATTTAATTTTTTTTATTTACTCAAAACAAGATTTAATGTCTTTTTCATAAACCATTATCTGAGGTTATTCTTTAGCAAGGACTTTTTTTAAGTCTTAATAAATAAACAAAAAAAGAAAGAAAAATAATGGTTTTATTAAAAGTGTATAGAGTAGGGTTGAGAGGATTAACCCGCCTCGGAGAACTAAAAGCCAAAGAAAATGGAAAAGCACTTTTAAAAACATAAATAAAATAGTAAAATATAAAAAACATCCAATGTTTGTTTGTGAAGGCTTCACACTGTGAAGTTAGAGGTTTTTACATTTTTGCTAGTTTATTATTCAGCACGTTTCTTTCTTTTATTACTCTTTTTTGTATCAAAAACGTGTCATAAACTAATTTTATTTGATGAAAAAACTATAAATTCTTTTGATTAGAAGCTTAATTATTTTTATTACTATTTCTATTTCCAATTTCATGATGCTACGTCAGCATCACGGCGTCACACATCTTCCCTTTCTTCCCTTCCAGAAACTCCTCCAGGATACACAAACCTACCATCAAGCACATCCATTCGACAATTCTCTCAAGGTTATAAAATATATTCAACTTTTTGTTATAAATTTTTTCATTGCTCTATTGTTTGAAATGTTTAAATTATTGCTTTAAACTAAAATATATTAGAAAATTGTCTTAAACCCTCTTTACCGTTTTCCAAAACTTCACACTGATCAAATACTCATATTTTTTACATTTTGTGTTCAGAAATAAATATGCTATCTTTTTTCGAACATGGCACGCACTATCAATAACTAAATCATTTAATTTTTTTGAATGTGATAAAGAATATTGTTTGATAGATAAATCCTTTGAGAGACTGCGTGTAGGTACAAAAGGTATTTTAAGTCACGTGCTTTCTCGAAAGCATTTCCACATAACGCCATTGATTAGTTTGATTTCTACAGGTGCTTCGGCAACTTTCTAATCCGAAAATGAGCTTTTATCTTAGAATAAAATAAGTAACACTTGATAGCTTTAAGAATTTTTTAATGAATTAGTTGAAAAATTATTTGATGAATTAGTTGAAAAATTAGTTAACAAATTTTTAAAAAAATATTTGAAAAGGTTAAAAAATTGTATTTAAGAAGTTATTAAAAAAGTAGTCATTTAAAAAGTTTAATGAACACCAGTGCAATAAGATCAATCATATAATAGTGGAAGTAATTAAAAAAATACTACGACTACTACTACAACTAATATTGATACTAATAATGCTCTTAATAGTACTATTAATAGTACTACTAATAGTACTATTAATAGTACTACTAATAGTACTACTAATAGTACTACTAATAGTACTACTAATAGTACTACTAATAGTACTACTAATAGTACTACTAATAGTACTATTAATAGTACTACTAATAGTACTACTAATAGTACTACTAATAGTACTACTAATAGTACTACTAATAGTACTATTAATAGTACTACTAATAGTACTACTACTACTACTACTACTACTACTACTACTACTACTACTACTACTACTACTACTACTACTACTACTACTACTAATACTACTACTACTACTACTACTACTACTACTACTACTACTACTACTACTACTACTACTACTACCTCTACTACTACTACTACTACTACTACTACTACTACTACTGCTACTACTGCTACTACTACTACTACTACTACTACTACTACTACTACTACTACTACTACTACTACTACTACTACTACTACTACTACTACTACTACTACTACTACTAATACTACTACTACTACTACTACTACTACTACTACTACTACTACTACTACTACTACTACTACTACTACTACTACTTCTACTACTACTACTACTACTACTACTACTACTACTGCTACTACTACTACTACTGCTACTACTACTACTACTACTACTACTACTACTACTACTACTACTACTACTACTACTACTACTACTACTACTACTACTACTACTACTACTACTACTACTACTACTACTACTACTAATAATAATAATAATAATAATAATAATAATAATAGTAAAATAATGGCAAAAATTATTAAAGTAGCATATGCCCGTACCAGCTTCAAGGCCATTCAAGCTTGAAAAAAAATTAATTCGCGCTTGGGGGATATTCGAAATGGCTTGAAACCAGGACCATTAGTTTAGACTACGAGACGTTGCACTACGACCACCCATTCGCCCAAGATAATTATTACAATTATAAAAAGAGTTTTCTTAGGCAAAAAGAAAAACATCTAGTTACATTTTGGTGACAAAATATATGACAAAAAAAGGCAATGTTTTAAAGTTAATTATTTTATTTTCACAAAATTCATAAAATACAATTATTACTAAAAAAGTTTAAAAAAACAGTAAAACCACATTCCTTTGCCACACCACTCAAGAAACCATCACCCTACCACCAACACAACCCTCAATGAGAATGCCAAGGGCAAAAAAAAATGGTCTGTTAATAATCAGTAAATTATAGCGATATAGGTTCAAACCTGCGACCAGATTTTTCTAAGATATCCTAAGATAACACACACCACAATTCAGTTGACGTATCCAGACTCGGTGAATGTCAACGCGAGCGAGTTTGAGCTGCGAGAGAGTTCTCGTTTCAACGGCATGATGATCAACCTCAGCATGAGCACCGTGCATATTCCTGGCAAGGTGTTCGAGAAATGTAAGTAAGGGGAGGATGGGTGTTTCATTGGTGCTGGGAAGCTGGTGGTTGTGAGATAAAAGTAGTTGATTTAAATAAGTAATGAAAATAAAAGTATAAAAAGTTTAATGTTAGAAGATTGAAGGGGTAAAAAAAGGCAATAGAAAATTCTTTTAAAGGTTGGAATTCTTTCAGCAATGGCATGGCATGACGAGAAGTTAATAAATGGTTTCGTAAATTTTTCAGACAATTTAATTATTCTAGCGTTATTTTGAATAATAATTCAAAGTTCAAAAGATAATTCGTTGGTAAAAAATCTATATAATAAAATGTTAAACTAAATTTGTAAGAAAATTTATTTGGCTGTCATGTTTCACATTTTAATTAGCTTTATAATTCATAAAATATGTGCATTTTGGGTTTTTTTCCAATTCTTAAATGTTCATAATTTTTCATGTGTCGTGCTTTCTGAGGGGTAATGAAATTAGCGCGAAAAGATTCTTTTCTGACACAGTTTTTTCCAGCTTGTTCACCAAAAACGTTTTCGATTTATTTGGATATCAATAAAAAATACTTTTCACTTTAAAATAATTTTATTATTTTTTAAAAATAATTATTTAATTATTTTTAAATTCCATGGTTAAACTCAATGGATTTAGAATAAATAAATTCTATTTGGTTTTAAGATCAGTTACATATTTCACAGATTAACGTTTCAAAATTCTTAATTCACATTCGATAACAATATTTTATAAAATACAAAAAAAGTTTCAATTATTTTAAACTTTTATTTAGAAAGAATACTTTTATTCTTACTCTTCGAAAGGGATTTATTTTTCAAGACATGCTTAAGCTTTTATCAATAAAGAAAATATTTTAAAGACTTTTAATTCTTTTTCATCTTCAGCATAAAACTTTAAACAGTCTGACATAGCCATTCAACACATCAACCACACAATCTCCTATCACCGTTTCACTCAAGTAGCACCAAACTTACACATTCAACATTCAACCATCTTCCCTGCACACAGCTCCAGAAGTACTCAACGGGCTGGCCTGGTCCACGCAACTGGATCCCGCCTTCAAGTTGAACATGCAAGAGGACTACGACACCAAGTGGCAGTTCTTCTGCAGCGTCTCTGGCTTCTTGCGCATGTTTCCTGGTTTGTATGGGTGTGTGTGTGTTTTTGTGTGTGTGTGTTTATGTGTGTGCGTGTTTGTGTGTGTGTGTGCGTGTGTGTGTGTGTGTGTGTGTGTGTGTGTGTGTGTGTGTGTGTGTGTGTGTGTGTGTGTGTGTGTGTGTGTGTGTGTGTGTGTGTGTGTGTGTGTGTGTGTGTGTATGTGTGTGTGTGTCTGTTTTTTGTGGTTTGTACTCACATTGATTTGTTCTGAGGAAAGTGTATGTATGGATGTTTATCGTGCTACTTTCACATTTTGCAGGCTTCTTTTATTTATTGTTAATTGAATTCTTATCTAAAAATTGTTTAAGAAAAAATGTAATAACCAAACAGTTCAAAATGTCGTGCTTATTCAAAAATATTTTAATTTTACGTAACAAAAATTTAATATATTTCACACTCAGACCACTTTAAATATCTGTAAAAAATTTTTGAGTTGTATTCCAAACAGCGTGTTTACATTTAAGTGCTGTAAAAACTCCAAAAAAGGCTAAAAGAAGTTGAAAAAGATTTGCCGTAAGATTAGTCAAGATGATTAAATGAAAAGGGCGTTTAAAGGATAACTAAGATGCGATGCTGAATAATTGAATAATGTATTTTTATAAGAAAGAAGTTTAAAGAAGAATAGTTTTAAAAAAAGATTTTAGCTTAAATTAAATTAAAAGTTCAAAGCTAATGGAAATATTCATACAAACCTCCTGCACTCACATACACATGATGCACACTGCTTGGGCATCCGCTGCTTACAAACATCTACAATCCGTTTTTGCTTTATCATTACAGCTAATTGTGTAGCTTCAATGCTTTAAGGGGACATTCCAGCGCTTTGAGGACTGCATTCTGCATTCTATCAGCTCGATCCACGCACAAGGAGGAAGACACATTCCCACCCTGCACACTTTTTATATCACTACTATTTTGTTTCGTCTCAGTGTTTCTTTTTCAAGCCATTGAAAAAGATATTGTTGCTTTTTTTATACTTGCTTATTATATTTAGTTTTTTAAATAATGTTCTTGAACGCATTGCGCTTTTATAATGCATGAAACGGGCCTATAAATTAAACTTAATTTTGTAAAATACACCTTAAATCTCAAAATATACGCTGCGTTTTTATAGCTAAACTCAAGGGGATTTTATTTAAGAAACCTTTCACTTTTTTCAGCGATAATGTATTTATTAAGGAAAGATTAACTTCAACTTGAAAGCTTTAAAATACTTAACCTTTTCGTATATTTTCTTCCAATCATCCACATAAACATCTATAAAATTCACACTAAAACCACAGGCGCTACTTGGCAGAAGACCCGTTCGAACCAGATCCACCCCAACGCATACGACTGCAGAATGCAAAAGTGGTGGGTTCCATTTTTCTTTTCCAAATTTTATGTTTTGCAGGAAAGAGAAATGGTTTGACAAACACTCGTTAATGTAATAGAGAAGCGGACAAGAAGTTGACGTTCGGAGCCAGTCTGTAGAATTTGTCTGTGTCGCTCACACATAATTTTCTTTTTTATTTGTTTACAACCTGAGCGTACAAGTGTCTATAAAAATTTAGTAGTATATAAAAAAACCTAATTCTACTCCAAATAAATGTGCTTCTGAGACACGCAAGCACGTAACAAAACCAAACGTAACAAACAAAGGTACATTCAGGCAGCCACTTCACCCAAAGCGGTTGTCTTCTTGCTTGACGTGGGTGATGCGATGAAGAAAAAAATGCCTTTCGCGGAGAGAACACTCAAGTATTTCCTTGACTCCTTGGCAGACGAGGATCTCTTCAACGTTGTATATGTGAGTCTGTAAGCCTTTGATACCCCCTCCCTTCTAAATCATTTTTTGAAGCCTTTTTTTTGAATTATCCTTTCATATTTATTCCAATTTTTTGTTTTTTATAGAAAATATTTAAATACTGTTTTTACGCATAACAAGGCTCGTCGTTTATTTTAATTAATTATGATGACCTACGTTAGATTACCTAAACGACATTTTTGATTTGAGAAATTGTTTAATTATTTTTTATAAAGAAAGCTCCAAAAAACACTCTAAGAAATTTTACTCGATTCCAAGCGAGAGCGATGAATAAAAATGGCTTTATTGATGAGAGAAATGCCATGGAATGCCATCATCCCATCCATCCTTCACATCGCAACAATTTCCACTGCAACAGTCAGCAATTAAACAACCATCACTGCAACAACCACCATTGCATCAACCACCACTACAACAACCACTACTACAACACCAACTTTCAATTCAACACACAACCCTCCAACCAACCTAGAAAAGTACTCTAGCTGATGAATGCTTGATAGGCGTCATCAATTAACCACAACTCGCAACAGCGTCATGGAAAGTGTGTTTCTAGTAAAAGCATCACATAAAACGATTGGAGTGGGTGATGTTGATGTGTTTGTGATAGTTGAAAAATTGCGTGAGGTTAGATGTGATAATGGCGATGTCAATGATGTTGTCAGTAATAAAAAAAATTTAAAAGTTTAGTTATTCAAAATAAATCACTTCTTTTTATTTTATTTTATTATAAAATTAAAAAAAAGTTATATAATACTTAATTAAAAATAAAAGCCGAATTAAAAATAAAGTAATAATGAAACAAACATAAAGACCTGCCTCGGTATTTGATGCTGGTATGACGTGTTGGAAGACATAAAAGAAGAGAAGAATAATATTAGCAAGTAGATCAATAGGATGAACTTTTGTTTCTATTAAGCAAGAGACGTGGAAAAATAAAAACAAGGCATCGTGTTATGCAAGTATGATCGATGGTCGTCGAAGAAGAGTATAATTAATTCGGTAGTGGTAATTAAAAATATATATTAATTGGAAAAGATAAAATACAATCAATTAAAATAATAAATATAGGGAAGAAATGACAAAACAAAATAAAATATAAGAATAATAAAATATTACAAATAATTTAAAATATAATAACAATAAAAGAATACAAATAATAAGAAATAATGGAAGTTATTATTATACAATCAATTATAAGATAGAATAATGAATGGGAGAGTTCTTGTGCAAACGATCGATTGGCGCCCTTACTGCAAAATCGAACTGAGCTGATAATGTGTTCAATCACATTTATTTAATTTTAAAAATAGACTGAGTTTAATTAAATTCTTTTTAGTTATATATATATATTTATCTTAATATGTTTTGTAACGATGATTTTTTTAGTATTATAGAAAGGATTTTCGAGTGTCCATACTCTTTTAACATTTTAGCAATTTTATTTCTAATTTTATTTTTTTAAATAAAACTATTTAAATATCATAGCATCATTATGATCCTTCTAAGTTCGTGCTTCATCGTAATTAGCATCATTCCCATCATCATCATCATCCTCATCATCATCATCATCTACCTCATCATTTTCAAGTTATTATCTTGATCATCATCATTATCTTCTCCTTTCTCTTCATTCCCACATTACTATTTCGTCTCCATTGTATCCTGAATTTAATGCCGCCATCCAGACCCTCATGCGCTCCTCATCTTTCAAATTACAGTTCTCCTCCTCACTCCACTACTCCGAAGACTGTTTCAACGCATCCCTCGTCTACGCCAGCAACAACAACAAAAAGGTCAGTCGTGCGTACACTCGAACATAAAAGAGCGTACGAGAAAACGTACTCAAACTTGAAGCTGTCTTTGAGGTAGTGTGCACTCTAGAGCATACGGACTTGGTAATTAACAAGAAAACCAGTATGGAATAATCAAGTCGGTCAATCTTCATTTTACGGAAAGCACACCCACAAGGAAAAACAAAATCAATGAGTTTTTATGTTTAGTAAATGACTGGAACAAACTTACAATCACTCAAAAGGTCGTTTAAGAGAGTTTGACAGCATAGCTGTTTCTTTGAAGCTTTTTCAATGCTTTTCTTATAATAAAAAGCTTCACAGGAAGGGGATTAACAGACGCGAGGCTTGAATGAGGCTTTTAATGTTTTGCTTTGTTAAACCTTGGCTGATCAGTGCCGTATTAATCGTCGTTAGACATTTTTTTCGTCGGTAAAGTGTTTACAGTTAAAATGCATTTCCCTGCTACTTTACAGTATTTTAACTTTATTCGCATTCAAAGCTTTTTTTAATGTTTATATTGCAGCCATAATCATGTTTTTTTAGTTATTTTTCTAACTGAATTTTAATATATTCACGCACGAATGAGCAAAGACGTGAAAGCAAAAATAGAAGCAATTATTCTAGCATAGCAGGCATTACAGAACTGCGCTTTGACACTTTCCACAGAAAGCTCTCTCGTTTCTGGAAAATTTCGAATGGCAGAAAAATCCTTCGAACTATGAGGCAGCAATCAGTGAGGGGCTGTCGATCTTCAACCAGGTACTTTGGTGCAAAGTGTCTTGGAAACCATGCAGGCGTTCACATGCGCTCAATACTTGAAAAAGCATTGATTAAAGCAATTCTAACAATTTATCATTCTTTAATTAATGCGAGTCGTTACAATGAAATGTTTAAAATTTGAAATCACTTTTAGTTTGAATTCTGAATTTTATTTTCCATTGATAATTTTTTTTGCATTTTAAGAAATAGTTTAAAGAGCATAAATAACGGCACTATTAGGCCAGATATACAAACTTTTGGAAAAATAGTAAAAACAATTTTTATATTTTTCTCGTTTTGTTTTGACATTATATTTTCCTCATTGTTTCTGATGATTAAGAAGGCAGTATCTGATGGAGATACCATCTAAATGATGAAATAAAGCTTCAGTTTTGTAAGTTAAAGAACATAGTTTTTGTGAAAAGACTTTTTCATGAGCAATTCAGCGCAAAAACAATTAGAAAAGATAAATTATAAAATATAATGGTTTAACATCAATAAAAACATCCAAAATCCAAATATAAAAATTAAAACTTACAAACACGAACAACAAACAGCTGAACAACACGGTGCACAGTGGAGTGATATGCAGCAAAGTGCTTGTTCTGATTACTGCTTCAGTAACTGAGGAGATGGCACAGATCGTTTCCAACTACAACACTCCTCTCTTTAACGTGCGTTTGTTGGCTTAGTAGATGATAAGATGAACAGGTGAAAGAAGGTTTGAGAGATTTTGAAAGATGTCGGTAACAAAAAATTGAAAGTTTCAAAATCAATTTTTTAAAAGTATTTTGTCTTCTTCATCTTGAAGGTTCGGATCTTCATCTACCTGATGAAGAGGCAGAAAACTAGCATGGAGAATGCCAAGAAAATTACATGCTTACATAAAGGTTTCAATTTTCATTGTTATCAATGTATAAGCGCTTTCTTCCATTTTCTTCTTTTCCTAGAACTTCTTATTCATTAAATGTGAAATTGACAAAGCATATTCTTTTTGTTGATATCTAAAAACTAAGCTATTTGCTAAAAAATTAGCCATATTTCAAGTTATATTAAAAGAATGATCACTATTAATCACCTATTCATGCAGCATTCTTCTCCATACAAAAGCATCGGCAATTTATTCTCAACTATTAAATATCTTTACAGAATTTTCTTAATAGTTATTCCACTTTTAAAGTTTCAATTTTGGTCATAAATTCTCGAGCATATTATTTATTATATCTGTCCGCAGGATACCACGCTTCGCTGGAAAGCGATGAAGACATATTCGAGCAGATTCTGGTTGGTCCACGCCTTCGATGAATTTCCGTGACAATACTTATATGAAATCCTATATGCAAATAATTATACATTCTTTCACATATGGCAATTTTTAATTTAAAATTTCAAAGAGATGAAATGTATAGACATTTATTGTCAAATTCTTTGTTTCGTTTTAATTTGTGCCGTAGAGAAAATATTGAAAGAGTTGTGCAATCATTGCGTGTAATCCTTAATGGTTACTAAAATCAAAGTTAAAATAAGTATAAATGCATTATGTTTTCAAATTTATAAATACTATTGTAAAACATTTACTAATGTTTCAAAGTTATAGTGGAAAAATGGCAGTGTTTTAAGGGGCTTTTTAAAAATCGACTGAGTTCACGTTAAAAAATTCTATTTTAATTTATTTGGTCCATGAAACATTAAGTGTTTTCAAATAAATTTTATTTGCTTCTAATGTAAATGACTTTGAGTGGTTGTGAAAGGTATTCTTTATTATGACATGGACTTCTTATCAATTATATATGAAGTCTATGATTAAGACCAAAGGAAAATTAATAACAGTCATTAATTAACTTATTAATACATTTACTGCATTAATTTTTATATAAAAATTATTTTATTCTTTTTCAAAGAAATTCATCAACATCTTGAGCACAACGACCAAAAAGACCGGCATTCACCACCACCATCAACACCATCACCACCGCCACCAAAGCAACTATGACTTCGACAACAGCAACAACAACAATGACAACAACGACAGAGATGAAAATTACAACAACGATGAACCATACAACAACAACAACAACAATTACTACAACCACAAGAAGAGAGGATATGAAGACGACTTGTACCCACATCCCAACAACAACAACAACAACCCAGAACATCCTCAACACCACAACCACGACAACAACAACGAATACAATGCTCACAGACACGGCCAAAACAACTACAACGCCTACAACTACAATCCCAACCAATACGACCACAATAGCCACTCTGGCAACAACAACAACAACCATCACCGATACCCTTTCGTTTGGACTAATGCTTACGAAGACACTGCGGTGTGAACGCCTTCAAAACTCATTATAATCCCATTATTTACTGAAAAGTTATTTATTAACTAAATTTTAATTGAATTTTTTAAAATCATCTAAAACTCAACTAAACCTTCAAACTCTCTCTCAGGGTTTAGACTTAGTGATGACATTAGCTTCTCCAGTCTACGCTGCAGATGAGGTAAACAATGTTCACTGAACATATGTTTGTTGTTGTTGTTGCTGTTGTGATCGCCAGATTAGTATTCAAGATTTTAAGTTTAATAGAAAAAAGTCTGAAAAGTAGCTGAGATAAAATAATTAAAATAAGTTTTTAATAAATTATTTATTTTTAAATCTTATTAATCTGATTAAATATAAAACATCTGTAGAATTAAATAATTCATAATCTTCTTGAAATTCAGTTTAAAATATTATTATTTTTGTCATAACTACTACCACAGACATTGAAGTTTTTAAAATTAATGTCCGAACTAAAATCTAAAAAAAGGTTTTTTCCTCAAAAATGATTGTGTTTGAACATTATGAATATCCGAATAATCTAGTTTTTCACGGTATAATGATGCTTATATAGTACATAGATTATTCAAAATAAATAATAAACAAAAATGAAGTAAATTAAAGGAGCCGACGGAAGGGACAAAGTAGAATGAGAATTATATAATTTTTGGGAAAGAGAGAAAAAGGGTTAATTTTTTGATATTGTGGACAGAAACCCCTGTTCACATCTGGCTATGGGTCTGATGATCTTCAAAACAAAACAAAAAAGCTGTTATCTGAAGCTTTTTTCAGAATTTATCATGTGCCAATGGGTTGAAAAGCGTAAAACCGAACGTTTTTATCTCTAAGTTTTATTCTCATAAGCTTTCCAAATACTTGATGTGATATATTTTCTATTATTAAAATGGTAGAAAATCCAAATCAAAGTTTTTTTAACTTTTTTTGTGTTTTTTTCCTATTAAAGAAATATAGTTTCTTTTATTCTAATATATTCTTAAAGCTGAAAGTCTAAAAATACAATAATTTTAAACTTGAAAGCAGTCCCATCAAATAGCAATCTACCATCCATCACCTTCCTTTCTCTTTTTGTCTCCTGTACGATATATCAATTTATTATTTCAAATCTTTGCAATATAAATTTCCAAAACGATTAATCGCGTTCTTCTTCAACTTCTTCTTCTCCGCCATATCTCAATCCTCTGGCACGTCGACGTAGGCTCTCACATGATATTGTTTGCGATTTTCTTCATGAGAATGCTGCTGATAACCATGTTGTTCTTGGGCGTCATCCCTTTGTTATCCAGTTTGCTTTCTGTTCAGTTTATTGTTTGCAATTCTGATTTTATTCATTCGGAGTATAATTTTCAAGCCACTGGTGTTGACATTGGTGAACTCTTTGAACTATCGTTTCTGTCTGCTTGAGCACTTTTCTGACGCCGTCCCTTCCCATCTCGTCCATGATGTGTGACGCAAGGAGTGATGCGCCTAGTTTACTAAATTGTTTCAAACTAATAGTTTAAATTTGTTGTAGTTTCCTGTATAGTTTAACTTTAAAATATATAGTTTAGTTGAAATGACAGTTTAACTAAATTATTTCAGTTGCCAACTAAATAGCTTAACTGAAATATTTTAGTTAGCCTTTTTTAAAAATAGGAATTTTAAACTGAAAAATGCAATACAGTTGAAGTTTTCCATATTTTTCAAGCCAAATACATTTAAAGTTTTTGGTTTTACTCGTTTCCTAATTCTTTTATTTTCTGTTTTCTGACGATAAGTGAGTTTTAAAGTATCTTTTTGGTTTATTGATTGATGATTTTGTTCCTCCGAATGATAGCAATATCACTCACTGCACTCAATGGTATGTTCTCACTACCACAAGCTGAGGTCAGGATTAATCCGAGATTGGGTATTGACTTTGTCCAATAGGCTAGAAACTTGTTGCAGATTTTTTATTATTTTGACCTCCTCTACCCCTTCGTCTTTGATATGCTTTCCTTCTATGCCATCTACTCTAGCTGCTTTTTGACTTTTTATTTCAGCAGTGGCTGTTTAAGCTTCGCTTCAAGTATGCCCGCTTCCTATTTTTCTCTTTTGTTTTAAATTATTAAAACACTTTTATTCGTTTCAGCCCGTGTATTAAAGAGATTACTGCCGTATTCATGCCACTTTTTTTAATATTTCGGCATCCTTCGTTATTAGTTTATTCTATCTGTCTCTAGTGTTGTTATAGGTATCCTCAAGTTTTTTGCCTTCACTTTTTGTGGGCTGTTGCTTTTTTTTGCCTTTAACGTTGTTGGTCAGCCAAGTTGAGTACTTCGCTACTGATCAGCAGCTCTTTTTTCGACCTTTAAAAACCAATGACTTCTTCAGCTGTTTTCTTTAGTATGCCATTTACAACTTCCAGTGCTTCAGCCTACTTTACTCATTTCACCACTTCCCCAAGAACTGAAATCCTATTTTCCCTAAACCGCATACCTTTCCCACACTTCAGTCACCACTAGTCTTTCTATTCACGTTATTAAATCTCATTTATTTATTTATGACAAAATATTTTTAATTTTTATTTTAAATTATCAGTAAATTTGATTTTAAACCTCCACAGAAATTCTTGGGAGTGGTTGGCATCGACACTTCCATAAACGAGTTCGCCAAACTCTTCAATAAATTCCCGGTACTCCTTCACTTTAAAAAAAAATATTTGTGTTTGTTGTGGATATATTTAAATAAGAAACGCTTAATGAGTTGTTATAAACGAATCGCCTCTCAATAGTTTGCAGTTCCTGTCTGTTAAAAGCTTCTATTAATGCCTACTAAGTACCATTTACTTCAAGTAGGGATTTGAGTTAAGAATTTAAATCATTCTGATTTTTAAATATTTTAATAGGTTTTGTTTCTATTAGAAAAAAAAATTGAATCATGCTTTATTTGTAAAACTTGTACAAATAGCTCGGAGTGGATTCGAAAGCGTTCATCATTAATAGCAAAGGACACACTGTCTACCACCCAGACTTCAAAACAAAGGTGCTCTCACTGAAACATAAGCTAGAATTATTAGTACAACCACATGACAATAACCACTACTACCCTCTTTTTACAACTATCCTCCCAACCACCTTTGAAACCATCAGTAGAATCTTTCATTTTCATCATTTTTTAGTTTACCACTAATTTAAATAATAAGCAAGAATAATATTTCCGTCAATTCAATTTACATTACTTTATGACATTTGACATTACTCTCGCCAGAGCAAGTACCGATACGAGTTTTCCTTCAATCCCACTAGCAACCTGGTGGACATAGAGCATCTGGAACACTCCAAGGCCATCATGGAGGTTAACGATTAATCTGTTTCTTTTTTGGTTTTTATTTTAGTTGCTGCTGCGCTTTTTTGTGGGGTTGTTCTGGTTTTTTCTTTGATTGTTGTGTTTTTTTCTGGTGTGATTAATTAAGTGTCATAATGATTTTATCATTGCTTATTAATAAGCTAATAAGTTATAAATGGTTTGGGTAATTTTTAGATAAAACATACGTTAGCTAGTTGAAAGTTACCCTAGTGGAAAGAGAAAAATAAATAACTGTTGCACAGTAATAATTGACGATTTATTAGAAAGATATGAACTAAATTTTGGTATATCTTCATTGCTTACTACATTATCAATCTTTCTATTCATCCATTAAATTGATCGTCCATGCAATGCAGATCAAAGATAAAATGATGAAAGGAATGATAGGGAGAGTTGAAACGGACTCCATACAACTCTACGATAATTATGTACACACCATTTCAAAACTTTAAACTATTTACCAAATAACTAATTGAATATAATTTGAAAAAATAAGAATTAGTGAAAAAATCACTGAATTATATTTTCATGAATCGCTCGCTTCGACCAACAGAACAGGGTTTCGATGAAGAGCATGGTGTATCACTTCCAAGCGATTCCCGACACGCCCTTCAGGCGAGTATCTAGATTTTTTATCGGATATGACTTGTATTTTTAAAATAAATTTTTTTGTTGAATTTATCTAAATAATTATATCCATGAAACTTTATATTCCATGTTGCTTTCAGGCTTGGGATCGGTCTGCCAACGCTGTATGACCGCGCATGGCTCGATGGATTTGGAAATCTTAAAGATTTCGGTTGGCTTTTTTGAAGTTAAGCATTTTTTGCTACATTTTTGTTTTGGTTAAAAAAATACTTTTCCGCTGAGACGATAAAATATAATTTGCTAAATATTCGTAGATTTTGCAAGCTGGTCATCAGAGCAGTTTCTACTTTCCCCATGGTAAAATTTGTTTTCTCCATTTATTCATTTTCACACCATCCTATCAACTTTCACGCTCATCGATCACAAACCCAGGGACTACTGCAACGTCGAGAAAGCGAGCAAGACGGAGAGCAGGTCGGAGGCTCTCTTGCGCAAACTGCATGGCATCCAGAGGCTGAAGGAGCAGTCGATGATTAGTGAATTCAACAGATCATGTTAGTTTTTATCTCTTCTTGCTTTCTTTAAATCCATTTTTTAGTTATAGTTTATTTTATAGTTTATTTTTTATTCTTTTTAAACGTTCTCATATTCTAATTTTTAGTTTTTTTCTAATATAAAAAAACTAATATGAACTAATAACACCAATAGGTAACATGGAGTTGGTGAAATACCTGTTGTTCGACATTGAAGCGAGCAGAGGTGCTTCGAACAACTGGATGAAAGAGAACTGGAACTACAACCAGTCCAGAGTCAGGTGCCTAGTTGAATGTATTGCAATGTTTTGTATTTCTGTTAATTGTGTTGATTATGAAGTAAAAAAATCGAAACTAAGTGAACAAGAGTTTGTTTATTGTAAACTCGCACGGATTGTCCTTCAAACAAAACTACCACTCATATTTTCTTAATTTCAGTTTTATATTTAATTTATTAACTTTTTTACTTTCTTTTCACTTTTCTCTTCATCTTCTTCTCGCAGAAACGATGGCGCTGACCTGGTGTATCTGGAGACGAAGAGTGGCCTGATTCGATACCACGTCTTCAACCACTCCAACACCAAACTAGAGTTGGTGGAATGTCATTATTGCCAATTGGAATGTTGAAGGAAAAAGCTTCAGTGTGTGTTGAATTAAAAGCTTTTGAGAGACATTTTTCAGTAAAATAAAAAAGTCTTTATGGTAAATGAAAGTTGCATTTAGTTTTTGCAAACTATTTAACCAATCTTTCTGTAGAGAGTACATGGAGCTTGTGGCATCAAGCGTGCACTCGAACACCTACTCCAAGGCGGTGCTCAGTGGCGAGGAAATGATCACCTTCTCCCTGCCCTTCACTCTCGGTCTGCTTTATAGATTGCTGGCCTATATACTCTTCGAGAGAAAAAAATGTTCATGAAGATTGTAGATATGAAACAAATCTTAACAATTTATTTTCCTATTGTATTTACTGCCGTTTAACGTAGAAACTTTATTTTAAAAAAACTTTTTTCATATTTTAAAAATTAAATCAAAAAATTAAAAACGACTTTTCAGACTCAATGATGAAGAGCATGGCGTCATCATCGACATCGCCATTATTCACTTCTTCTTACCAACTGGCCTATCAGCCTCCTTCGAAACTCTACACCGCCAACCCCGAAGACATCCTCATTACTGGTGCTCCTTCAGTGATTTATTGCATGGAACATTGGTCGCATACCTCTCAATGCCTCGTGATTTTTTTTGAAGAATTATGAGTTTTTTGCGTGTTTTTTTAATTTTAATTTATACGATCTTTTACAATCGAGTTCTTAAAATTAATAGTTATACTAATTTATTAAGCATGTAAAATTATAGAAAACATTTATTGAATAATCTTTCATCAATTTGGCTCTTACAGCCAGTCAGCCTATCATCGTGCACGAGAATGCCATGGAAGTGGTGGTAGGAGTGGTCAACACCTTGCTTCGCTATTCTTGGTTCAAGGTCGAGGCTTTCAATAAATCGAGCATAAAATTTAAATTATCTGTCAAAAAATTATTTTGGCATAAATATATTTATATTTAAAAAAAATGATATTTAAACCATGATTTTTTTGTTTGTAGAACATTTTGAACAAAAGCATTCCATACTGCAATGATGACAGTCTGAGATGTTCCAAAGTGTGCGAGGCTGAGGTGGGTGAGAAAAGGATTTAATAGATTTTATGGGTCTTAGTAGAAATAGTCTCAAAAGTTGTATTTTTAAAGTTGATAATAAAATAATTGAATATAATTAAAGCATGCAAGTTTATCTAAATTCAGGAAGTGGAATGTTACCTTCTAGACTTTAATGGGTATGTGGTATACAGCGAAAACCAAGCTGAGGTTCGTTTCAGATTTATAGATTTAAAAAGTGAACTATTTTTTTTATTTTTTCATATTGTTGAACTCCGTCTTTAAACATTTTTTTATTTTAACCTGCATAAAACGTTTTCTAGGTTGGTCAGTTCTTTGGGGAGCTAGAAGGATGTGCTTCTTCGTTGTGGAATGAGTTGGTGGTAGTGGACGAAGATAATGACAACGACGACACTCGAGAAAAAAGCTACAACCAAAAAGGAGTCTTTCATAAGTTTGTGGATAAGCTCATTTGTTCATTTCGAATGCTTAATGGTTTTAAAAATAAAAACAATAACGCAAAATCAAATTTAAAATACTATTCAAATACTTGTTTAATTTTCCCACACAAGAGTAAGTGGAGAAATTAATCGATAAATCAATGACGCCATTCCATATTCCACAATGGCCATCAAACACCATCCGCCATCACGACCATTAATAATTCATACATACACGCCTACGTAGTAATCGATTCTAGCGCACTTATAAGGCCATTTGTGTGTACGAAATGCTCATGTAAGGAATGCATTTCAGCATGATTTAACTGCGTCCAGGATCGAGATCACAGACCACCACGCGGTGTGTGAGATGATCAGGAAGTCCTCGTCAAGGTCGTCTCCCATCAGCAACTTCGTGAGTTCCTCCTCCATCAGTCTCTTCTTCTCTTCAAATTTTCTTAATAACAATAACTTTCATTTTGATTTTTATACAATTTTCGTCCTATTTGCTTTTGAAGTAGTATAAAAGCAGCGTATACATTTATTAAATGAAGCTTTGAGAATTAATGATAGAAAAATACGTTTTTATGCTTGTTTTTTTAAACCAAAAAACTTGAAATGGGGTTTTCTGCAATGAAGAAGCTATCATAATTCCTTGCTAGTTGCATGAATACAAAGACGGCGTCTTCTTAATGGGGTAGTTTTAGTTTTAGATTATTGCAAAGTGATCTAATTTTTTCAGTTCTCCATTGCGAATGCTTTCAAGTACTTCCTCTGGATGATCAACGAGTTTTTCCTGTAAGCTTTGATGAAAATAAAATCAAAACATTGAATAATTAGCATTCAGTTTTAAAAATAATTTTACAAACATTTTTCAATAATTTACCATTCATATGTAAAAGCACGCAGTGTACATTAGGGAGTTTTCTTATCTACATTATTTATAAACCTCAGATGTGTATTCCAGCTAGAATACAATGAAGGATGCTTCTTCAGAAGTATATTTAAAAAATAGAATCTTTAATTTAATTAAAATATTTCTATTTATTACTTATAAATCCAATAAACGGAATAATACACTCAATCGACCTTTAATATCGACATAATCGATGTTATTCCCATTTTTTCATCATTTCCATCTTCCTCTTCCACTAAAGAATCAAAATCAGAAAACGCGTCAGAGCCACCTTCAGTGAAAGACTTTCCCGATGACGAAGTGGTTCTGAAGAAGGGAAAGGGTGACGATGTCTTCCCTTCGAGAGGTGAAGAAGCTGCAACCGACTTGGAAAGCTACAGGTCTCTCATGTCTGACTTAGTCAAGATCTCTTCTCCTGAACAAGTTGGTGGAGTTGGGGAACTGTATCTGGCTACAATTTAATTTCTATACTTTATCAAATAGGTTAATTAACAAATAATGGAGTATTATTTTTATTTAAGTTTTTTGAATTCAGGTTGAAAAGTGGAAAGAGAACTGCTTGCGACAGTCCAGCTACAACTCCGATGGTACTGTTTCCTGTCTCAAAAACATAAAGAAGGCCTATGAACCAGGCATTCTAGGCTACCGACCCTGCGTCCAATCATACGTCAGGTATCTAAGTCACCTAAATGAACTCAATTCAGGCATAGCCAAGGATGGAGAATCGATGATGACTTTAAGTATTTCCAAGGCTAAAACTAATATTTTAAAATGAAAAGTCATTTAATTGAGGTTTCGAAATATCTTTAATTTTAAAATTTTATCTTTACAACTTTATTTTCTTTCTCACAGATACCTACTGGACTCTTCCAAGATTCCCAGGTACGAACACGCTTCACAGAACGACCTCTGCTCCAAGTGATTCAATTCATTTACTTTCTAGTTTTTAAATTAATTCTTAACTTTTTGTTGTTTTTTGTTGTTTTAGAAAAATAATTTAATGTTTTACAATTTTGAAATATTTTTATATCTTTTCTTCTTTCTCTATTATACCCTTTTCCTTCATCCCTCAGGTCCTACTCCATCAACCCCGTTCCCAGAACCAACCTGGTGTTGTTGACAAT
Source organism: Piscicola geometra (assembly GCA_943735955.1). Classification (NCBI taxonomy): domain Eukaryota; kingdom Metazoa; phylum Annelida; class Clitellata; order Hirudinida; family Piscicolidae; genus Piscicola; species Piscicola geometra. The sequence continues at coordinate 6,499,526 of OX030956.1, forward strand.
AGACTCGATGTGTCAGTGTACAGGCCACTCCCAACAGACCAGGGTCAGAGCCACAGAACTCAACCATGGTGCCTGAATTTTGCATGAGTGCAGAATTTTGAAGTTTTGATTGAGTGAAAATTAACTTGAATAAATATTTGTTAAAATATTTAATACTTTTCATTTAATAAATATTTTCTAATAAAATAATCATCATTTTTGATAGTTATTTTGCAAATTTCACTTCTTTTCCAACAGAAACCAAAGACCCCAAAGAAAGCCACCAAGACTGTGACAAGTTCATGGCCCATGAAGCCCTGCCCAAGCACCTGCAGTCCACCTGTTACCAGCACGTTGAAGAGGTTGGCATTCTTGTAGTTCCCATACGCTCTAAACAGTTTTGCAAATTTGTTAATTTTATCGATATCGTCATTTAGTGTGTTGTTCTTGTATCGGGTTGATCATAATCAAATTATCAATACTTGAATAAGCTCCACGACTTATAGCTCAATATCTACCAAACATCTACAGTCTTCTGGAGAGTATTACTGTGGTGGCAGTGGGAAGCGGTGGGGTGGAGGTGCAAGCATGGTGATGATAATGATGGTCGTATCGCTTCCTTTCATCATTCAATATCACCTCAAACATCATCATCATCACCACTGAGTAATTCGTCTTCTTCTTCATCACTCTCCTAATGCATAAAAGGCATGAAGAGTTCTTCGGAAAGCCTATTTCAGTATCCTCGAAAAACCAATTTGCTCATAACTGTTCTCTGCGGCTTGACGCCAGCACAAACGTTCATCGCATCATCGTTTCGGTGCCAGCTAATGCCCTTCAGAAGTCCAGAAATAAAATCTGAGATTGTATGGCGGGAAAGAATTTAAGCAAACTTTTTCTTTGGGGCTTAACTCCAGAGTGACACCAGTGATTTGTCCAGAATAGTCTTGCCTAGTTCACCAAGTTGAAGCTGTCCTCAGACACTTCAACATTGCAATAACACCATCAAAGACTCCTAGTATGTTGGAAAAGTCTACCAGAGAATCTTACAAGATTCACGTATTACCCATCAAACAAACCAAACACCTTCAACCCTATCTTCTTGTTTTCTATATATTTGTTCTTATGGTATAAAAAAATATTATTTAAAAAATTATTTCTGTGATTGTTGTGTGTGTAAAAGTGTGTGTGTGTGTGTGTGTGTGTGTGTGTGTGTGTGTGTGTGTGTGTGTGTGTGTGTGTGTGTGTGTGTGTGTGTGTGTGTGTGTGTGTGTGTGTGTGTGTAGGTGTGTAAAAGTGTGTTTGTGTGTGTGTGTGTTTGTGTGTGTGTGTGTGTGTGTGTGTGTGTGTGTGTGTGTGTGTGTGTGTGTGTGTGTGTGTGTGTGTGTGTGTGTGTGTGTGTGTGTGTGTGTGTGTGTGTGTGTGTGTGTGTGTGTGTGTGTGTGTGTGTGTGTGTGTGTGTGTGTGCACTTAGAAAAATTTGAGTAATCAATCGCCATATTTGTAAATGTTGAATTCTCGTACACTCATCTACTCAAAAACGTACTCACTCCGCGTTTGTACCCGTCAAACTTCACGATTGAAAACATTGAACTCTGACGTAGATATGACTTTGCATGCCACATTAGATATAAGAGATATGCCATCTATTTAACGGTTCGGAAATGAAAGAAGATCTATTTGAAAGAAGATTCTCTCAATCGTGGTACTGATTGAGATCCCTGTGGCGTTGCTATCCTGCTATAGGGCTCAAACACGTCAGAAGGGGGAAAGTCAATCGTTTTGAAATATTTTCGTAAAATTACTGTTTAAACGTCTTTCAGAATCTTTACTTTAGTTACTTACAATCATTTCCATTCACTGGGCATACGTTGTCTCTTACCTCTAAATAATTTTTTCTCAATTGGCCGACAAGTTTTAGAGTCAAAATTATTTTAGGCATGCACCACACGTGGACCTTTCAAACGCTAAATTGACATTTTGCCTCCGTAGGTAAAGTTTGGTAGCTTTAACTCATTGTCAACATGTCCTATGGTTTATACAGTGGAGCGTTAGTTGCGTAGTTGATGCTTAGAGTCTCGCTTCGAGTCTCTTCCTACTCGAACATTGTTACTTTTGTTAATCGCTTTATTTGAAAAGTTAACAATCCGCATTGTAGAGCGCCATTTTTAATGTTTTATTATCGATAATGCTATGTCTAAATATTTTATTTTTAAATGCATTACACATTTTATTTAATATTCTATTGTGTTATTTATTGAGTCAACTTTTATTTATTTTTTTCACGTGATTATTTCTTATAATCCTCAATTGTATTTTTTATAGTCTTCAACAATGCTTAGAGCTTTGATATCTACCTCGAGTTATTGAATTAATGCAAAAAGCAGAACTACTCTCGATGCCATTACAGCGTCTTCATTTGCACAATGAGTAAAACCTAAAACTCATTAACAATGAAAATATTATTTTTATTTAATTTCAGCAATAAATAACTTAAATTTTTATATGATGATAATTAGGCATGTTTATAATGGAATTGAGTGCCATCAAGGTAGAGCATGCGTACAGACACGGTAGACGCACTGGCTAGTTATGTCTTAGGCTAGAAAGGTGTTGTTACTTAGTTATATCATGATTATTTACCTATTTAATAATTTAGTGATCTATTTAATATATTTATTCTTTGATTTTGAAGTTTTTCACTATATCATTCAATATATCAAAACCAAATTAAATTTATTTTCTGTACGTTTTTTCTTTCATTCCTGCAATACAATAGTATCTTTCAATGTACTTTAAGCGTTTATGTGCTTTGAAATTGCTAGACATTTTTTCTCTAAATTTATTTAACTTTTTCATGTCAAAGAAAATCACTAAAGCATTTAGATGTCTACTATTAAAAGTATATAAATTTTTAAAGTATTTGAACTTGTATGGTAAAGTGTTTAGGCTGGTGGAAGTTTTTTGAAGCCCATTTGAAAAGATTAACTAAAAATACAGATTGTTTTAGAGTCTTAAGTTAGAACTAAATCTCTATTTCCCCTGCTATGAGACACCTCCCTAGTGACAACTGGATTATTTCGTCATCAGTAGTCGTCGATTAGTGATCATTTAACGTCTTCGCTCTCATATAATTCGGTTTATAACAATAATTCCCAAGTCATTATTTTAATTAAACAGTATAACTAATTATAATAGTTTTTAAATCATTAAACTATGGGCATAGGCATGAGAATTGCTTGCTTTAAATTAATTAAAAATTTGGTCGTTGTATATTAATGGACTGTCATGGATTGTTATGATGAAGTCGTGTTGTTACGTGTTTTATATTGAAAAGTTTTAGCAATTCTAAACCGAGGATCTTTCCAGCAAATTAATATTCATCAGTAAATGTCTATCTAAAATTATTTTTTGAAAATCTTGTTTTGATATTTTAGCTTAAACATATTTCTTTAATTAGCAATCGTTGTTATTTGGTCGTCAGATTTTCTACAATTTAACAAATCTTTAAAACAGTCGGTTTTCCATTTATTTTTTCTCACTCATTAATTTAAACTTCTTTCTTACTCAGTCATCATTTTATTCGTACCTATGGTGACTTCGGAGCTAATAACGTTTTTAATTTTTCAATCCTAATTTAATTATTCTTTACAATTCTATAATGCTAAGTAGTGCAGTCAACAATAATTTTTGCTTTTTCTTTTCCTATTAAGTTTTCATGATGAAATCCAAAATTAAATGGTTACGTAATGTAATGCGTTTTCCTTACATTTATTTTTATATTTCAACTAGATTTTTCGAATAATGTGTAAAATAAGACAAAAAACTGTCATTCTATTTTTTCTTGAAACTTAATAATCCTACCAAACCATTTTTGTTCAGCGACTTGAAAGTAGATGCTAGATGATTTAAAATTACAATTTGTGTTATCGTGTTAAAAATTGCTTTGAGCTATTCATCATTTGTATGTTATTTAACATTTTTCAAAGCTTTATTCTTCCACGTATCAATGTATACATTATTTTTATTAGCTAATTAAATAAAAGATATTTTGCGTTTGCGTAACTACAGTAGCCTTAAAAAACTATTCCATGTACCTCACGCACAAGTACATATCTGAATAAAAAAGAAAATACTTTCGTGTAAAGGTAGGCGTCTTAAAACGAAATCCTGAGACACATACAAATAGTGAGACCCTCTTCCGTTACAGACATTTGGGCAGATAAGTCTTGCAGAGTTTTTCTCCACAATGACACAGCTTACCGTCATGTTCAAAACTACCTCGATTCTTCAGTTTCCCACTTCTTCTTCCTCTCAGACCATTTCCATCTCTAGCACTTACCTCACACCCAATTCCAAATGAACCTCTTTCTAGATTCTTTTCTTTAATTTCACTTTCAAAATTCTGTTCACTTGCCAATGGAGCACTGTGATCCCCAACGTCCTCGTCGTTCAATTGCTTCCCTTCCTGCATACTGCTTTCCAAACATCCAGAGTAGTCGTAAGACAGCTCTTCCCCAGCTTCTATGTCTCTCAATGCAAACAAACAAGCCCTGTGGTCAATAGTGATTAAAACCTCAGTGAAATTCATCAACCTTTCCTTTTTATTCCATTCACACCAACTCAAACACCTTACTCACCAACAGCAGCTTTTCCAAAAACCCACAACACCCACCTGGGCACCACGGAAGCCACTCGGATCAGACTCATGAAGAGGTTAGGGCGGCAAGAGTGGTTAATCAGACGAGCCACACTGCCCATCTTCGTCGCATCTATGTTTGTCTGTAGCACTCTGTATGTGTCTTTAACCTTGTTTGCCCTTATGGTTTTATCAGCATCAGTATTGTCATCATCTTTGTTGCATTCGATGTATTCAGAAGCGATGTTATTTTTTATCTTATTTTTCTTCAAGTCTTTTTTGTGACTCATTTTGTTGTTGGAATGACTCGAAAAGTGTTCTGACAAAGTTAAAATGTAATTATGTGGTGATGAAGTCAACGCCTTTATACTTTCATCTTTTTTCACATCACCGGATTCTTCATCAAAATCTTTAATCGTCCTATCTTTACTTACGTCATTGCTGTCTAAAAACATAGACACTACCTCTCCGGTATACTCGCACACAAAAGAATTTAAGGGAATGGCTTCTTCTGCGACTACACCCAATCCTTTGAGAGGCGTTCTGACCACTCTCAACCTCCTAGTCACTCCTTCTTGAACCACCCTGTTGCAACAGGAGGCCTCAGAGCACTTGCACAAGTAGGAACACTCACGCTGGAATGCTATGTTTGCACTGTACGGGTCTGTGGAAATGAGACGTTTCTCGCTGCTGTATATGGGACCGTTGGAGTAGGCAAGACAATGGCAGAAGGCTTCTCTGCAAGTACTGCTTTTAATGTTTCTTTTGTGGCTTAAATGGCTGTCCTCGAAGGTACTATCACTTTTATCGTCTAAGTTAGCGTGGGAGTCACTGGAATCTTGTGAGCCGCAACAACAACCATCGAGCACCCAGCTGCTGACATCATCTTCATCATTCTCATCGTATTTTTCATTTTTCTCTTTGAAATAGTTTTCCGTCAAGTACTGGAATTTATGGAATAGAGTGAGCTCACGATGTTAATAAGAATGTATATAATGAAGTAGTAAAAAACATTTTAAGTTTGAAAATTAACTATTTATTATTTTCTAAAATCTAGTACGAATGCAATCTCGACGATGAATAAACAAAAGATTTTCACAATTTCTTTGATCAAAAGATTTTAATATTTAAAACTAAATTCATATAAAATGTTAAACATAATTTTTCTCAACAAGTTTCTTAATTTTTAGAAAAATTGTTAAGTTTTGGAGCCACAAAACGATACCTGTATCGTATGTAGTTACGAGTATTCTTATTATTCGCCTATTTACCGCTCTAAGGATTCTTGTTTTGAAATTTATTTTAGAACTCAAGGCACAAAAAACTATTACTTTTTCGAAAAATGATAGTGTCTGAACATTTTGAGTGTCCGAACAATCTAGTATTTTACGTAATCACTGTTTTGAAATATTCACGAAATATAACATATTATGTTTATTATCGTTAAAGTCTATTTTTAAGGTCGTTTATGCTCTTATTGACTCGAATAACAAATCCAAAGAGAAAGAGCTGGAAAATTAATGTTCACTCTCGTTCGCTTGAATAAAAAATTCATTCGAACTATTACTGATTGGCTCATGTTCAATTTTATACGCTCGTTGAAATAAAATGTTTAAATTGACAAAACTATATATTTTTTATATACTATGGATGGCCGTTTGCGATGCCATCTTACAAGTATTTTTTGTATAATAGATATAAATGAAGGTATTAATAAGTGACTTCGAAGAGCAAAGAGGAATGCCCGATGGCGAGAGAGTCAACAATAGGAGGGCAAGGTTCAAGGCAAGTAAGATCTTTTTCTACTTTTGAAACCATAGTACTTTTTTAAAAGAAAACCTTTGTTTTCAAAATAAAAGTGAAAGGTAAACTTTAGTTTTTTGAATTATTCATAGAAAATACATATAAATAATTATATAAAGACTGTTTATTTTTTCAATCTATACAAAGTAACTTATCAATATTTTTAAGGAAATACTGCATTTGAAGTTACACGTACAAATATAAATACAATCGACAGATGCCGCAAAATATTTATTTACCCAGCGTTCAGTCACAACTTTGAAAACAGAGGAATATTTATAAAAAGTATCAACTACTAAAGAAAACCTTGAATAGTTTGAATACAAAATCATTTTTTTTATGAAAATAAATAGAAAAGACTACTTTTTTCTTTATTATATTTGTATTTAACAATTCAATTAAGGCATGCTAGCCGCATTCAACAACAGCAGCAATAAAGAAACATCATCACTAATCAAATGCTCTTTTGATATATAGGGTCGGCAAATTTAATTGTCGGCATGCCATACCTGATTTTTGGCATTTCTTTATTGCAATTATGAGGCGTCCATTACTGTCTTAGGGTTACAATTAGAGTAACTCGCCAATTGGATAATTGAAACCTAAAATGTTCTTATGTTATTATTTTATTTTTTCATCTTTTTGGCTGAATATGGAAGTTAGTAGTGATTGCCACATGTGCCGATTCCATCTGCAAACACAAAGACGAATAGTATTTTGACTTGGAATCGTGACTATTGTGAAGTTATATCGACAACATCATTATAGCCATTGATAACATCAGCCTTGTCTGTCACGGTGCCCACCTTCATCCGACACTTACAACAAAGCTTCCTTTAGATTCCTTTATTTGGCAGTTTGAGTCTTAAAGTTTAAAAGAAAACTTGATAGTATATCACTGACAACCAAATATTCCATTTCATTATATTTAATTCAATTCCAATGCGATAAACACAAAAACTAGCGCTAAAAACTCTTTAAAATGAACAAAAACCTATTTATCGGGTCACCACTGTCTTAAAACGCATCAAAATTCCACATCTCTTCTGATGGATTGTAGGGTTTCAGGCGTTCAAAGAAGCCGACGTGTCTCATATATTATAGAAACTCTTATAGTCTTAAGATATCAAATTCAAAGGTTTGATGGCCGCTTAAGATTAAAGAGTATTGGGAAAATTTCGATTTAAATAGGTAGATTACTATAGATTTGTTATATTTTGTCAAGAATTGAAGAGGAGGGAGGGTGTAATTTTGGAGTATTAATTAATCAATCAAAAATAAAATAAGTCTTTAAAAATCAAGTTTAAGTATATATCTCTTTAAGCGATTCTGAAAAAATAATTGGAAATTCTTTTTGAGAGTATTGAGCTGTTGATTTGAAGAGAATCGATAAAATGGGTACGCAAACCTACAATGGTGCATTCAAGTGATATGATGATTGACATGACACTTATTGACAAATTTCTCACTGTTGACTCCTAAACGAAAGAACATACCATATTAATCATAACGTTAAAAAAATTACCGACTTTTTTTGTTATAAGGTCACAACAGGCTCTTTTCGTGCGTATTAAAGAGCACATTTCGATTCATGTCTTTCATCTTTGGAGCAGCAGTCGAGCATCTTCGCTAATGAAAGCAGCATGTAAGTCATTGAAACACCACGCCAGAGATTCCCTCGATTGATTGGCTGCATTAAAAGAAGGCGCAGCCATTGCTTGAGTGACGTGCATCAAACCCCGCCTCTTTTAATCCGCTCCAATTGATTTGTTGATTTATACAGATGGAATGGAATCGGGAGATATAAGATAGCCATCATCAGAACTTTTATGCTTCCGTTTGGACATTTAAACGTTAATTCAAAACTTTAAAGAGCCTGCTCGTTCTGAAGCCATTTTCCACAGCAAATTTGTTCTTATATCACCTACTCGGTGCGTGTTACTCTCAGTTAGTACCTTCTTGCAGTTGGTGTGCGAAGGAGCTTAAGAACTTACTAACTATATTTTAGTGAATTAATTTTTATAAATTAAATGCCAAAGAACTCAATTAAGTTTTTGATTCGTGTGCAACAAAATTTGTAATTTGAACATAAAAATTGAAGTTCTTTATAATATTCACTGGAATATTTACTGAGATTAATTGCAAAACATTCTAAACCAAACAATTAGCTTGAATCTGAAATTTAAAAAAGTTACTGCTTGCAAGTTGAAAAAAGAAGAATGCGAAAGTAACCTTTACCTGACCAAACCACCCTTTTAAAGGTTTTTATCATTTTATCTTAAATACTGTATACTGCGGCAAATCATCAACTTATATATTAAATGAAACTAACTTAATTCCAAGTTAAGTTTTTTTAAAAAAAATGCAGGTTCCAACTACTGCAATTCTACTGACCCTCACAGCTCATCAACTCAATATTTCAAACTGACATTCCTTTCATCCAACCTCAACATCTCAGCACCCACAACTTACAACACATCTTAACGGCTACAACAACAACATCATTAAATACGGCAACAATAACCACCTCAACAACACCTACAACAACAACACAAGCACAACAAGCTGGCTCTTCCGTGGCCACTGTGGTGCTTGGGGGCTTTAAGAATGCAGGCACCCCAGCTTCATTCGTCCCTTCCATCCCTCCTCTCGCAACAACAACAACAACAACAACAACATTTCCAACAGCAACAGCAACAACGTTATCAAAACAGTTATAACCATAATGATGTCAAAAAATTTATTGATGTCGATTCCAAACCACAACAAAAAGCCACTATAAGTCCGAAAGAGGGTGAAGATGACGCTAAAAGTCCAACAAACGTGAGTAAATAAAAATAGTGAAAAAAATAATAAAAAACTTTTCGTGAGTGTGATCAAACGAGCAAAGTAGTAACTATTCACAGCACAATAAAATTACAATGTATTCGCACATTTTAAAACAATTATCTCATCAAATATACGAGAGTATTTTTTCTACTAAGTCCAAATTTTTTGTAATATTTCAGTTTGTTTCTCATTCGTCTTTCTTATCATAAACAAATTAGCCAAATCATAATTAATAAATTCTTATTAAAATTCAATTTTGAGTATTATTATTTTACACCATTAATACCACCATAGACATTCCAGTGTTATAAATGTATGTCCGAAATAAAAACTAAAATTATTATTTTTAAATAATGGCGTCTGAACATTCTGGTATTTTACGTTAATCCAACGAACAAAAACACACATATAAATGAATACACACAGAGGCATACATAAAATCTTTTACACTCACTCATTGATTAATAAGTTTGTTTTTATTTTTGATAACTACAACTAAATAGACTGTAATTTATTAAAATCTGCCAGTGAACAAACTAGACTTGTCGAAATATTGTCTGAGAGGTGAGGAATGCACTGATCTCAACTAAATCAAACGCTGTCTTACGACGGAGCAAGCGTTCCTTCTTCGACGCTCCTTCTCGAAACTTGAAATGTCGCTAAAAAAGTCAAAATGCAAAACTGGGAGTTTCATTTTATACCATAAAACTCAAGAATAGGCATAAAAACAAAATGATTTTTGTGAATACTTTTTTTAATATTTATTTCAAAAATCATTTTTTCTGAGTTTCATGACAGCGAAATGAGAAACCGCGGCATTAAGGAATGAATCGCAATGTTGACGCTGCAGCCTACCACAAGCACCCTCCCACCAGACGACCAATCACAAGGCTCACAGCAATGATGACACCGATTCAGAAGACGCTGATGGACAGAAAGACAAAAGTCATAATAAAACAAAAGAAAGTGTGAATAATAGTACAAATAATAACAACAACAATAATAATAATATAAATAATAATGTTAACACTTCTTGTTCAAAGATCGATAACAAATATAAAGAGAACGGAAAGAGGCGCTCAGAAGCGGGAGATGACAGCTTCGACTTCAGGTCCGACGAAGAGGTCGACGTGAGTTCTCTGGAGGAAGAGGAAGTGGAAAAGGACCGGGATGCCGGATGTGATTTTGTCAAGAGCTCGAGTGACAATAACGACAACTCTGATCACCCTAAGCATAATCATAGTGATCATTTTCTTGATCATCATCATCATCTTCCTAACGACGCCAACAACACAACGAAGCCTCACAAGCAGAACAAGAGGAAAAGGAGTAGTGGAAGTCAAATGAAAGTGATGGTGGAAGATGAAGGGAGGAAAAGAGAAGAAGATGGAGAGAAGAAAGAAGGAAAGAAGATGAAGGAGGATGCTGAGGAAACGAGTGGAGGCGAAGAGAACGAAGGCGAGATGCATGCAGAAATCCGAGTTCAGAAGCCACTGGGTCTCCTGGCGCAGCATGGACTTACTCCCAGCTCGAAGAACCACCTCAGCAACCCTTTCTTCCACCAACAACAACTTCATCTGCAACAACAGCAACAGTTTCAACAGCACATGCAGCAACAGCACAGACAACAATTTATTATGCAACAGCAACAACAACAGCAATATAATGCTTTTTTCAACAGTGGAAACAGAAAACACAAGCTGTTTGGGCCAGAGGTGAGCAACGAAGCATTTCCCTTATTGCCAGTCAAGAACGAGAAGGGGCAGAACGGAGCCATCTATCCCGAGTGGACTGCCTACGACGACAACAAAAACAAAAGCAACAAAAGCAACGACAACAACTACAATGCCAACAAAAACGTCAAAACCGATGCAGACGACTGTGACAAGGATCTCGATAATGGAAATGATTCTTCAGAAATGGAAGATGGCTTGGTGGATCTGAGTCGGCAAATCCTCTTGACCGACCAACGATTCATGCCCTCTCCACCGCCCCATAACTTTCCCATCCCTTCTCCCTCTTCTCCCAACAGCAAGTCTGAGACCTCAGGGCATCATTGGACCTTCGAGGAACAGTTCAAGCAGGTTGGTGCGCTGAATTGTGGAGTGATAGTGGCGTGGAGTGGCGTGTGTGGTGTGACAGTTTGGAGATTTATCTACATGAATAACTAATTTTTTTATTAAAGCTTAGAGCAAATAGATTTGTTGTGTAACAAAGAGTATGCACAAAGTGGATTTACAAAGGTAACAATGGAGTAAGAAGATACCCTGGTTGTTGTAGGGCGTTTGAGGAAGGACGGATGTCTGTTTGTTTTGACGCCTTGTTGGTGTTCGGTGTCCGTGTGTGTTTATTCGTTCCACCAATGCTATTTATGTCATGTGTGCTAAGGTAAGTTAAATTAAATTAATGAACGGATGGAGATGTATGTGGTGGGCTGATGGGAAGTTTCAGAGACGCGAGGTTTTGAGAGATTGATGTTTTGAAGGGACGAGTCTGCCCTCCGGAATTAATGCAGTGGTGTCTTGCAAAAGCTTTTAAGAGGCAGAAATCACTCCGTTGTTAATAAAAATATCGTTTGAGTCTGTGAACTGTAAACCTGATGGATGCATGGACGGACGGAAGTTTGAATAAGCGCAGTGATTGATGGAAATAATAAGTTAATAATAGAGAAATAACGGAGAATAATGAAAAGAGTGAGTGATTGGATGGATGGGTGATGGATGGAGGGCTTGTGGTAGTTGTTACAATTGTTAATGCATTAGAGGGATCGGGTAACGGAGGAGGCTGTATGAGTTTCCGAATGGTGTGTCGGAGTGCAAAAGCTGGCGAGAAGATGCCCGAGTGCTAATGCTGCAAACGAGAAGGTTGCAGGTGCTCGCATGAAAATGTGCCAAGATTCAATTTAACGAAATAAATCGGTTAATTAAAAATATAGATATCTCTAAATAATTTAATAAAATAAAAAGCGGAAAAAAGTTTTAAAAAATACTTTGAATGACCATTTTGAGAAATGCGTGCAGGAAACTTCAATATTTAACTCAAACTAAATAGGGTATCGTCTTTCGAGGTATCCGCACAGACGTTAATTGCTAAAACATGTGAAGAAGGTGATCTATCGCTATAAAATATATTCGATAATTTTTTATTTATTTATTGAATTAAAAATTAATGTTGAAAAAATTGTATTTATAATTATCTATATATCTCGTACAATCTAGATGATTTTATATAAGTGGGTATCTATTAGATTGAAAGATGCCTAGGGAAGAAGTATTTATGGATGTATACAAGGTAAGCATGAGATGATTGGCTAGAAGGCTGAAATATTGTTGTTATCATAAAAGATGTAAAGGAGGAATTCAAACATCGCTAAGCAGCAATGTTTAGCGCTGAGGTTGTGGTTGGGGTCGTGCTGAAAAATATATAATTGCTGAAGGCAAGTATAAACAAAAGAGAAATTTTTTAAATTATGATTTTTCGAATAACTTTTGAAAAATGATTCGTTTAACTTTATAATTAAAACCATTTGGAATAGACGTGTTAATGAGATAACTTGGAAAGATTAATTGTTGAAAGAAGAGGATATGAATAACAATGCCAAAGATGTTTTGTAGATTGAAAGCTATAATTTAACGTTCATTTAAAAAGCTTGTTTGATCTTGCTTGCAACATTTACGCCCTTCAATTCATCTATTCCTAAAGTTGATCAAAAAATATTTATGATATTCGCATTTATGTTCAAATCGAACGCAATAATCAGAGCACCGTTAGTTTTATTGCAGACAGCCTCCTAAAACATGGCATGAAAACCTTCAATAAGAGGCATCGTAGAAGCTTCAGCGTCAATATCGCTCCCAAACTTATGAACAACCTACCTAATTTATTTGATTATACATTTTCTCTCCATAAATTCTTCTCATCTCACGTCAAAGAGCCTTGTTGATTGATAGAAGAAGTGTTGCAAAAATGTATTTTTTTCACTTTTAGATAGTAAATTACAACTTATTTGTTTTGTAAATACCTCTGTACTTATAATTATTTTGACTTTCTCAACCAATGTTTAACTTAGCCCGAGTCAGTAACAATAAAGCATTCATATTATTAATACCATTGCCATTAAGTCTATCGGCCTTTTAGCCGGGAGATATTTTTACAACGATCATATTATAAAAAACATCAACTGAACGCTTCTGGTGGACTTTTGAGTGCTCCTGTTTTTGAATTCGCTTGAAACCCATTACCAACACCCAATAGCATGAAACCTTTGAAACTCAAAATTGAAACTAAATCTATGCATATATGTCTATTTGTCTGTTTCCTTGTTTGTTTTTGTTTCTGTTTATGTAGTCATGAAAGTGTTAGTATCTAGTATTTGTGTCTGTTTGTCTGTTAATTTTTTTGCGTAATTTTGCTTTTGAAAAATGTATTAGCGAGTGTATTTATTTTTAGATGCAAAACTTAATGATTTATTTAGAATCCTTCATAACCAGCACACCATGTCTGAAAGTGTCTGCCTTTTTGAGAGTAAGAGTGGATGCTTGTATTTGTGTGTGTTGACTAAATTTGTTTGTAAGTATGTGTCTGTATTTGTGTGTGAGATCATCAAAAGTATTCGATGAAAAATAATTTATTGTTGCTAATTGTTAATTTGCGACTACGTGCGTGCTCATAAATAATGTCTTGGATGTGTGTGTAGTTGAGGGTATTTGTTATTGCGTGTGTCAGTCCAGTTGCGGACGCGAAGCATTCATCATTATGCTCCTCATAGCGAAGATCACGCCGATCCAGTTTCATCCTCTTTCCGTGAAACTGTAGTCTATCTGTAGTCTATCGATGCATCCACTCGCACAATTGGTGTTGCCTCAGAGTTTGTGTGTTTTTGTATGTATGTGTGAGTGTGTGTTTTTGTATGTATGTATGTGGGAGTGTGTGTTTGTGTATGTATGTATGTGGGAGTGTGTGTTTGTGTATGTATGTATGTGTGAGTGTGTGTTTGTGTATGTATGTACGTGTGAGTCTATGTTTGTATATGTGTGTGTGGGCGTGTGTTTGCATTTGAGTTTGGCGTTATGTGAGATTGATAAAATGTGTTGGTATAGGCTTCTTAGTGCTCGGTCAAATATTTATTGAATGTTTTGGTAAGGTATAATTATAATTATCGATAAAGATTAATGGGTTTCCTTTAATAAAAAATGGAATCAATCCATCAAAAGATTATTTTTATTTTTATTGTTACACTCAAAGAGTTTAAAGTTAATGGATCTTAATATCAAACTCTACGTGGAAGCACGAATGGAATTCCCGGTGTATCAAGTGATATCTAGCACCGCCCTGCAATGATCGCACTCAAAGCCATTAATTTCTTTAACTTATCCTTTTCTGACGCAACAAGCCAAAAAAACAAAATATTTTAATTAAATTATTTTCTTTATTTGTAAGTCTATAATTAATTCATGTCAGGATACCAATAAACAGTTTACTTGAGTGTGCAACAGAGCAATTAAGAGAGTGTCCTTGTCGTCTCATAGTCATTTAAGCAGTAACTTGCTGCTGTGTAATGCAAGGGTCACCGAGTGTAATCATGGGTGTGCTATTTTAACTCTTCTGTAGGTACTCCTGTAATGTTTGATTTAGAAATTAAAGTAGAGTTACAATTCAATAAAATACAATGACGTATATTATTAACGTGGCGTAAGCCTAGACGATTCCCGTGAGTTTTTAACTTTCAAATGTAGTTTTACATACAATCTGTTATCTCAGTAGAAGAGCACCCAAAATGCATGCAAATAAGGACACCAAGGCAAAAACAAGCATCAATAATGCGTTATTGTGAAGGCAGAATGATGCCGAATGAAGGCTGGGTGTTTCCATGCTACGCCTCCAAGTTTCCGAACCTTGCCTCACAATGGCTTTGTCTTCATTTAAAACTTTAATTCGTGTTTAGAGATAGGGTTGAGTTCAATCAAGAAGAGCACTAATTATTAATTATTAATTTTTAATTGTAATTTCTCATGAAGTAAATGTTATAGATTACTCTAATGATGCTTTTGGACTTTATTACTATTTATTATTGTTATAAATAACTATTTTTGTTGACTTTTCGTTAATTTATCGATTTTATTATGAAAATTTAATTTTTCATAAAAAAATATAAATAAAGAAAAAAAATGTTGATAATAAATAGTATACAATTTAATTATATTTATTATATTAGTTTTTCCGATTTTAATTTAATTTTTTCAAATTTTATTATTATTAAAACAGAATTATTAAAATATTAAACATTTAAATAACGATCGAACAGCTTTACGAGATGAGCCTGGACCCGAAGAGGAAGGAGTTCTTGGACGACCTCTTCTCATTCATGCAGAAAAGAGGTGATGGTGGTGTTGATGACGATTGTGGTGGTGATGATGGTGATGGCGATGATGGTAATAGTAATGATGATAATGGTGGTTATGGTTGTGATGATGGTGATGGCGATGATGGTAATAGTAATGATGATAATGGTGGTTATGGTTGTGATGATGGTGATGGCGATGGTGCATATAACAATAGTCGGGTGATGACAAAGAAGATGAGTAGGATGGTGATAATAACAGTGGTGAAAAATATTTTAATTAATATTTCTGAAAAGAATAACTTTTATATAATATGATTTGACGCTAACAACTAAAAATAGCGTCATGCATTCACTTTCCTTCACTGCGTAGGCATATAAATCACTATTTGGTCACTTAATAATACCCGCAACACGTTTGTGTGGAAAACGAAGCCGAAATAGGCACATCCATCACACTAATAACCATGTTAATAACAATGCTAGTAACAACAATGCCTGCAAAGATGTAATAACTTGTAAATATTTTTTATAATTTAATCGAATCAAATCTTTCTAAAGTATTAGAACTTCTATCCACACTGACACACCAACAAGCATCCATGTGAAAACAATATCTCACATACAAACACACACATTAAGACGAAGGCATTCATCATGCAATTATTGCGACGACCATTCAATCATGACTTGTGCATGGCAATTATAACCCTCATTTGATTAGTCTCACATCGACATGCGTAGCACCAGTCAACGATGATGTCTATTACAACAATTCTTACTTATTTGATCTTCTAGCAAGAGTCGATAAAGTTGAGAAAAGATTGTTTCAGACATTAAAAATGTATAAAAAAATGTAAAAATATTTTTTTTAAAGTAACAATTTAGTTTTTCTATACAACGCTGAGTGACAATACAAACGAACAAGTTCTTCAGAAGATGAAAGGATCATTAACACTACAAGTATGAGATCAGAGTTTAACATCTGAAGGTCACTATTAACGAAAGGTCACCATAACTCGAAGCTTACGATCGAATCAAGGTCAAAAGAGTTTCAATAAAAGGATTCTATCACAGATTATCAGTCTGATGAGCCTTGTCGAGTCATTGTAGTTGTTCTGGAAGCGTTTGACCCCTCTCAACCCCATCAACTTCAATCAACGCTTACCTAACTAGACTTTTTCTAAATCAAATCCAGTTTCTTTATAAATTCAAAAAAGAATGTGTTTTGGATAATCTGAATAACATTTAAATGAAAAAAGCAGGGTGGAGATTAGATTGAAGAATAGAATTAAAAAAATTTAAACGTCTTTTATGATTATTAATTTTCGCTGTAATGTTAATCTGACGATCCATCATGAAACTCTGTGATTATTGTCTCTTCGGCATTTCCGATTTCTGCATGAACAGCAGTCATAAATGGATTATGAAAAACAATTGAATGATGGATGGATGATTGTGTGTCTCGCTTAATCACTGTCCCTTCTGATATCATCACGGCCCCCATCGAAAATCCATCGATACAACGAGAAAGAGCGCAAGTAGATTTTAAAAGTGATATTTTGAGAATTGTAACTGATAATTTTCGCTTTTGGTAATTTTATTGTTCAAGAATATTTCATTACAATAGATAAATACCGTGAAGCTGTGCATGGATTAATTTTGTTTTATGTGCGGATGAGTGTTGTTATAAGACTTATTCGAACAACAAAGATTACAATAGCCTCTTGTGTTCTGATGGGAGAATAGAAGAAGTAGTAATTTCAGTAGGTCAGTAGCGCCAGCTGCAGCCGTTGTAGTAATATTAGCAGCGCAAACTTCAGTAGTAGCCGTAGCAGTAAAATAGTAGCAATAGTTTTATTAGTAGAGGCAGTAACAGTACTAATGGTCCATTCATGAAGGAGCAAAAAATCTTAATTGCAAGTTTCTTGATGGTCTTAAAAACACACACATCTCCGTGTCCACCTAATTGCCTGTTTCGCTAGAATGTCTGAAGCATTTGAGAGATAAGACATCTAGCCAGCCAGCATCTGAACTATCCCATCATTACTGTCCTCTCCTTGGCATCTCCCCCTCCGCAATTACTCGCCTGTTCTCAAGTTCATTTAGATTCTTGTCTGTTGAAGGTGTCTTCATTAGTTTAGACTTGCAGTTTAATGAGATTCATCGAATGATATTGAAGTGGCGTGGGTTTGAAACAGCTTCAAGACCCCAACAAGGATGCAATGACAAGGATCATAGTTAGTTATGATGATGATGTTGAAAATGATGCGGAAAAAGAAGATGGAGATTTAGGACATAATGGAGACAGTGTGTTTACCATGCCACTATTTCATCCGTGTTTTGATTGCCTGGTCGGTGATGATGATGATGATCGCCTACGTCACTGCAGTGTCGATACATGAATGGTTACGCATGTGTGAAATCGCTATTGACTTTGCTCGCTGTGTGCTTGTGTGTTTGTAACTGTGCAACTGCTGTGTGTTTTATAAGAAACATATTTCAAAATGTATGATTTTAAAGAAACAAGATTTGTGAAAATGCTCAGTTATTTAAGTTAATTTGATATCAATTTGAAAGAGGTTAGATAATAAAATAGAAAGAGGTTTCAGAATAAAAATAGATTGGGAGGTCATACGGGTAGTGGTGATGTGGAATGTAGTGGTGATTTACGAGGAAGCAATGTGTTAATAAACAATGCTGCCTTCACAAGAAACGCTATGGCAGTTATTAGCTGGATGTAAAAGCAAACATGTCGGCAATACAAGCATCAAGTAAAGAAATATAAAAAAATTGTTTTTAAAATAAAGTTTCTTTTTATTGTAAAAGAATTTTTACATTTAAAAAAGTTGATTTTTGCTTAAATAATGTAAACATGAAATGCTTTAAAAGTTTAAAATAATTTTTTCTAAAATTAAGTAATAAAGGGTTGAAATGTAGAGTTAATTAATACGCTGAAGTAACTGAAACAAGACCACTGCAAGGAATTAAGACGAGATTTTTAATTGTAAACCCGAAATGCAACACCTTAATAATGATCGTTTCAACAAATTAACACCAAAGACAAGAATAGTAAAGAAGAGAATGGATGGAATCTTGAGAGAGAAATAGAAGGGCAATTAAATTATTCTAAGTTCTTAGAGACGGATGATGGTGATTGAAAGAAGTAACTGAGATACTGTAATGCTAGTGGCTACTCGTAAAAAGTCCACTTGTTAAGCTCAGTCTACAATAATTAAAAATTTTCTAAAATTAAAATCTTTTTTTAATTATTGAATTAAGTTACAAGATTCACATTTTTATAAAAATAACTTCATTAACTGCCTTAATTCATTATATTATAAAGAAAACCTAAAATTTTGAGTGGGCAGCAAAATAATTAGGCCGTGATGACCCACAAAAAATGTGGGTCAAATTAGTGTGACACGCAGTTTATATATTTATTTTGCTTCTTTATTATCTCTGCTTCAGTTATTATTGCCTTTCACATTATTAATTAAATGCCAGTCATATCAAGAGCAAAATACTTTAATCCATGATACTCAAATTCTTTGAAATAAAATCTTCTAGAAATTTTAAAGATAAATAATGGCTTTAGATCTCTAAAATTATATTTTAGTTGCATAGCTTTCAAATATGTCTAATTAGCCCCAAATCATGTCACAAACACCAAAACCTTTGATATTTTGTGTAAACACGGCATTAGCGAAGCGTACACAGCCTCAGAAGCCCTATAAAACATCGAAGTCTGTCCTCCTAGCATCGCCTCATTTACGAATTTATTTACAATAAATTAATTACAAAAGACAAAACAACTGTAATGAAGTAGTGCCTGTTCTCACTCGTTCATTAAGAAACTGTTATGCCTTCTTGCATCAGTTTTCGCTTCTCGCCATCTCTATAAATGGTTTCTTTATTTTCCTTACTTTTATTTTTTTCATCCCCCCTATTTCGTCATCCATTGTTGTGTTTATTCAAACAATATTTTTTCTATTAACTTGTTACACGTCTGTTTAATCTTCAAGTACTCCATTCATCGTATTTCCAGCTTCTCCTCCTAACAGACCTCACTTGAGACACTCAAATCACTTTGACATCTCTGTTATGATGATTACAACATCTAGGTTTTCATTTAAGTAGCACCTCTCTCATCTTTGTCACTTGCGTATGAATCGTGAGATTCTTTACAATCCGCCTCTGCACTTAATTTTTTTTATACAAAACTTTTTTTTTTAATTGTCAAAACCAAAATAGTTTCGTTTAAATACAATTTTTGTATTCATAAAAACAATATACGCAAATACTTCAGGTTTTTATATATTAAAAATTTAGAAATTTTTTTTTTAATTTATAAAAGGATGTTTTTTTACTGCTTTCCAGAAAATTTTTGTTGTCCACGGTGGAAGACCGGCGTGGTTTGTGCTACGGCGATGCAAGAATCGTGAAACACTTTTGAATAAATTCAAATTCAGAAAAATTAAATTGATTTGTGTGTTTCGTCAAGGATATTCATTGCAAATCGAGAAACAAAAACAGTTTGGTGAAATGAGGTTATTCTTCGAGAGCGATCTTTCATTGTGCCATCGTGAAGAATGCATTTCAACAATGGAAGCCACAATGAATGCCATAATGAACTGTTATTTGATGTTCGAGTGGCTGTGTTTAGTCAGAGGAAATGATGTGCAAAATGAAACAATTACAAAAATATGATGAGTGGGAGAAATTTTATTTGAGAATGGTGACGGTGATGATGAATGTGAAGTTGATGATGCGGATGAAAAAGATGAAGTTGAGGATGATGGTGATGATGATGAGGACGCCGATGATGATAAGCATAAAAATATGAATGTTTATATGGTGAGAATGATCATGGTGGTGATGAAGAGGGTGACGTTGGGGACACGTTGAATTAACCGATGGAAGCCGTGAAATAAAGATTTTGAATCACGTGACGTTAAACTAAAACGAGCGGATAGGATGAATAATGTGGTGGGAATGGGTATATCATATATTGTATATGTGATAACAAAAAAGGATGATGAATGGAGGTGAATTGTGCAAGATTTTGGTGGTTACTTACTCAGAAATGGCTGCGTTGAGAGGCTCAATTGAGTTCATATAACTCTCATTACGAGTGATCTTTTGATGGGTATTTTGAAAGTGCAACTTTCAAGTCTAATTCATTAAAGATGAAAATTATATACTTTTCAAGTATCTATTTATGTGATAAAGTGTTGACTAAAAGTATATGATAACGAACACACTATTAAAATACGTTGAAAGTTGTAATAAATATAATATATAAAAAGCTAGGAAACTAACTAAAGCGAATAATTTAAATATGAAATCCTACGAGGTTGAGTAGTAACGGCATTTATTGCCTTCATCGCAGCCTGTTGCCTTACGATGTTCGACTGTTGAGAAATGTAGACTTAATCGCTTCTTCACTTCATTATGGTCCTTCTTATTATTTCCTTTATCATCTTTGTATGCAAGTAAACTTCATTTTTCATGTCATTTATTTTTTGCATGTTTTATCCATTTAATTTTCCATTGTCAATGAATTATGAAGCCTTTCATCACTGCATCAGGCTTAATTCCCACAATGTCAAATAATTTTTGAAGACTCTGAGTGATCTACAAGCAAACACATTTCTCACATTCTATTTCAATATCTCGTTGTGATAGTAATAAATATCCCGTCAGTATTTGATGCTCACAATAATCATCATCATCGCTTTCACCACCATCACTAACATAATCATCACCAATAATATCATCTTCATCATCACAACCAAACCATCATCATCATGATCGCTTTTGCCTTCATCATCATCATCATGATCGCTTTCACCTTCATCATCATCATCATCGCCCTCATCATCAACTCTTTGTAGTGGCTCATTTAATTAGCGATGAAACATCGCCTCGCATGAGAATCATCCGCCATTACAGTCTTCACCCTTAATACGTCTGCGTCGGTGCTCTTCAGTATCGCTCTGTATGTATTTGTTTGTGTATGTTTGTGTGAGTGTTTGTTTTTTATCAAAGCAAAGATGTGTTTTTCCTTCAAAGTTAAACAATTATAAAAACTCAAAATTTTCAATTGAAAATAATTCGAGCTTCCTTAACAGCGCCTCCCGAGTGACCGCTGCTCTGGAGTGCTCGTTCGCTCGCTACAAGGGCGGTTGTGGCGTATCAGTCACTGCAATAATTCCATGCAGGAAAGTACACAAATCTGTTGATATTAGAGAAGCCTCAGAGCTAATTTGAGGCACATAGGTAAACGTGTGTTTAAAATTAATCTTAAAGTGCGTTAGAGTCCCGATCTCCGTGTGGATATATGGCTGCGTGTACTTCTAGGTGTGTTTCTATGTATGTATGGGTTTTACTAAAATTAAAGTAAACCGATGGATGTGATTTAAATAGTTTTAAGGAGAACTACAGTAGATCATTTTGAAGAGCTTTCACAAAGTCGAGATTGCACCTTAGACAGGGAAAGGTGTGCAATAGTTTTGAGTTCAATTGGCCGCTTCAGTTTACTTCTGATTGTATCCTTGAGTATGTCTGCCGATTCCTGCACGTGTGAGAAAGCAGACGAACTTTGTACAAAATGTACACTTTGCACTTTGTGTACGCATAAATTTAAATTACCCAATACAAATCTGTTGCTACTTTTGTGGGATGAGTTGTGATTGTGATTAATGATGCTGGTGTGATAGAAAAAGATGGTGATGATGAGATTGATGGAGAGATGATGATGATGATGACGACGAAGGCGATGTGGTAATGACGTCAAACATAAAGATCGTAAAATAAATCATTGGAAAAAATAAAATTTAAAGAAAAAAAGAGAAATAAGAAAGAATTGATTGGATGACGATGGCAATGATGTAGATCATGATGACGTAATTATTGACGCTCCCGACGAATCATTTAAAAGCTGCTGATAAAGGGCGAACAGCTACGAAAAAGGTTTATTAATTAACAGTTTTAAAGAAGAGTAACACGAATATCTTTACATACATGTATTCATTTTTTAAAAATATTAAAGGTGTTCTAAGTTCTTTATTTCTCTCAATTTTACATTATTATTTTCCATAATTAATACTGCTAGCGTACCTGGTAATTGTGGATGGAGGGGTCATTGGACATGTGTTTCGAATTTCCACAGCGCTATGGAAACTCCATAGACGTTCTGTATTCTTTAATTCTTTCATAATTGTATGTGCACGCAAGTAAACGAACATTTAAACTAACGTACGAACTAAAGTACGTGTTATGAAAAAAAAACATAAAAACAGACATACAAACTGACACAAAAACACATACAAACTGACTTATAAAAACATATATAAACTGACATACAAACACATACGCACACACAAGGGTACAGGGAGGTGTACAATAGGTGGTGTATAATTAGGCGAGGTCAGGTCAAGACATTTTGCGGGGTCAGCGTTGTGTACAGAGAAACCCTAATGCGACTTGGTAATTATGTGCTGTGGTTTCATGGAGAATGAAGGTAATGGTGGTGTTTTTGGTGGTGCGGTAATGGGGGATATAGGGTAGTATTTGTTGTCTTGGTGGAGTGGTAATGGTGGGATTGTTGTAGTATTTGTAGTTTGGTGATGGGGTAATGGTGGTGGATTCGATGCTTATAGTGATGCTATTTTAGTGCCGATGGTGGAAGATTCTATGGTGGTTTAGGTGTAGTATTTGATGAGTGGTGGTTGTTATGACGTGGTTGTGTTGACGAAGTTGATGTAATTTAGCGGTAAAAAGTTTAGGAAAAATCTTAATGAAATATGTTTTGTAATAACTATAAAGAATATAAAATGAAACGAATGATGACGAAAATGATATATTAAATAATATAATTGAAAAATAGTTTTAATCTGTTTTGTTAAAGAAGACTTATTTTTGGCATTGATACGAAAATTAGGACGGGTCAAGGTGAGATCATTGGTTAGGGATTACTGAGGATGTCACATCTGTGTTTTAAGAATTTCAATATTTTTATATTTTATATTTAATTTTTTTTAAATACTAAATTTCCAAAATGACATAAATTTAAAGCTAAATTTTAACCAGATACAATAGAAATTATTTATTGTTTGTGCGGAGTTTTCTTGGATGTATCTTGTGTTAGTTATGAGTTATGGCCTAATATAGTTACCAGGCGAAAGATGAGGTCAATACGAGGTTGTGTTGATTTAGTTGTTGAAGGAAAGATGGTGGTTGCCGTGTGTTGTTGTGTGTCTTACATTTTTTTTCGTTAAGATAATGAAAGTTACATTTCACGTGAAAGTTATTCTGTATTTTATTGTCAATGCTGGTGAATATATATTTTTTAAGTTGGTTAAATAAAAATTTAGAAGATAAACGAGTAATATAAATAATAGTTTACAGCTCTAAATGTTATGATTTAATTAATAGAAGAACAATGACAGAGGTCTGAAGAGACAACGGTTGTTGATGAGCTTTTGTAAACTTTCTTTGTGCCTTTAATCTCGATGCTTTATGCTTGCTCATCTTCATGGAAACATTTTACAATACCTTTTGATCTTTTCTAATTTATTATTAAAATGCAGAAACATTCAATGCAATTAAATTAATCTCAATAAATTTTTTTTATATAAAATTAAAAGCAGTTAGTTGTATAAAACTAAATAACCCCGATATAACTAATTTCTTGACATTAAAATGTGTTTTAACATGGAATAATAATAATAATAAATTCAATTCAATGAACCTAAAAGACTAAAAGTGTACTTTGAAGCATCGAGTCTTTTGCACTCCACGGACCCTTCGAAGTGTTCTAGTGAGAGTGCAGTAGGGCAGGGGCGCAACCAGCAAAAAATGCTTGAGGGGGGGAACTCAACTTTAGTGAAAAAAATCAATTGTTTAACCCCTTTACCGCTGCTGTTGCGTTTTTGCAGCATCAGTTTTTATATTTTTTTGCTGATTTAATACAGAGTATTTTCACATAAGTTGTACAAGAAATTTTACATTTTAATTTCATAAGCTAAAATTCAATTTGTTAAATTTTAATTTCATAAGTTAAAATTCAATTTGTTAAATTTAAATTTCATAAGTTAAATTTAAATTTTTAATTTATAATGATTTATTTACTGTTCACATTTAAAATTTCTCAAAAAAATCTTTTCTCGCTTATTTAATTGTTCAATTTTTTCGTTCGATTTTAGTATTTTTATACAAATTTGGTTTTAATTTCAGGGTGAAAAGATAGTTAATACTTAAATAAATAAAAATTTTACTCAAAATAACTTGTAAAACGTTTTTAATGCTTTTAAAAATCAATGGTGCTTTTTCGCAACTTTGACGAAATATGATTTCATATGATTTTTAATAAGCCTAGTCATTCATTACAATAGTTATTATGAAAATAATACAATTATTATTTTAATGTTAATGTATTATGAAATTTATAAAATTAAAAGTTGAATTTTGTAGATGAATCTTTATATTTCGAAAAAAATTCAAAACCGCTTCACACTTGAAGCTTTTATTGAAGAAAAAATATCATTGTCCTATGGCATATTGAAAAATTCATTACCCCCCCCCCCCACCAAAAAAACTCATCGATTTTCAAAAAATTGCAAAACCCTTTGAACAAATTTGAGCCCTCCCTCCAGCCCCCCCCCCCTGGTTGCCCCACTGCAGTAGGACATCTATTTCTTTAATTAATTTATCCTAAATATTATTGATTAAATTTTACTGCTTATTAGGCTTCTATTGTTACTTTGGATTATTTAAACTTTTTTTTCGATAGCTCGTCTGCTGTAATGTCGAGTGCGATAATAGAAGTTTTCATTAAAGACACATTGTGAACAAACTTAGGCTGAAGAGGAGTTAATCATGCCTATGATGATGAAATGATGCCGATGAAGAGAAAGATTTTGGTTTTAATAAAGATCAATAATTTATTTTTTTTCTATTAGGATTTTGTGCTATCTACTTATAAAAGTATTTTAGAAAAAAACTATTTCATTTGCCATTGTTGGTCTTGCACTGTTTATTTTTAAGACTACAATCACAATGGAAAATCCTCGACTCCCAGAATCTGTTTTTTTGACGTTTGATAGAGAGAAGATCATGGTTGAGAATAAAAATGGTTATTAATGAAAATAGTGAATTTGAGAGATCTCTTAGAACTTATTACGAACTTAAATGCGATGAAAAAACCCACTTAAGAATAATTAAAAACCATTTAATTACAAAATAAATTCATAAATAAAATTTCAAAGCGATAAACGAATAAATAAGAGTGTTTGAAGACAGAATTCATCATTAATGTGAGCTGATCGTAACACTTGATTTACACTTTCAACTGACATCCTGAAAAACAAAAACTATATATAAATGTTATTCAAAGTGAATAATTAAATAATTAAAATTAATTATATATTCTTCAAAGCACGATAAATAAATTATTTATTTGAAAGCCAAAGCATGGGTTTGTGTAGGGAATCGTGTGAAAACGACGTATTTGAGGAGGCCTGAAATGAACGAAATAGCAAACAAACTCGTAAATAACGCATAAAAGGTCTGTTCAAAGAACGACGAATATGACTGGTAGGATGGATAATGAAAGAATTTCGAAAATGAACACGTGCTTTGCCTCACTGCCACTTGCCTCGCATGTGTTTTGATTCCTCGGCGCTTTGTGATATTTTGCAAATCGTCTTCTCAACATTCTGATAAATATAATCAGTTAGTTTCATCGTCTCACTTTCTCTTACACCTTTAAAGGCTTTCACGAAAGATTTATAAGCGGCACGACTCGAGCGGTGATCTCGTTGGTTTATGAAGGGATCGATGACATGTTTGTGTCTCCTAGACAGCCATAAATACTGATTGCAAATAAAACATCTTTTGCTGATTTAAAGACCCTTGCAAACATCAAAAAAGAGATTTATTTATTAGAAATTGCACTTTAAGTATCCTTTCAAAAGTTCCGAAAATCCTTGACGATCGATGAGCCTCACGGTTTATTATTTCTCTAGCAGATAATGAAAATCTTGAAGTTACCGACAACAGCAATAGTAATAGACATCGCAATGCAAGAGCAATTAATTAGCGAACCCTGCAAAGCACAGTGGAGTTTCAAGCACCACTGACTCGACCCTTCAATCCCGAAAGAAAACATGCCACTATCAAAAGCCCTGAAAACAAATAACAATTAATATTACAAGAATTATTGTAGGCATACAAAAAGTGACGATAAAAATTGTTTTTTTTTCGAAATAAGTTTTTCTCTAAAAACAGAATAATTATTGTGCGCTTGAGTGGTGGATGTCTGTAAAAGAAGTGAGGTTGGAAGTGGAAGAAGGTAAGGAGGGGGTCAAAAAAGTGTTGAAAGTGTAGAAGTAATATTTTTACAGTTCGGAGGATTTAGAATGTACAAACCACATTTTGGAGAATGGTTATATAAGCAGTTTAGATTTATAATTGTATATGAAACAAACGAAACAGGTGTGCCTTAGAATCTGGAACTTCTGTCTTGATGAACACTTAGTCAATTAATTATCTCCATTCTTCTCATTTTCTATGTAATTTTTCACTTCGATTTTCAAACAGCATCATCCTTCTCAGCTCATTTGTCCCAGCCTTCATCCTCTATTCCGCGAACAACCCTCCCACATCTCTCATTTTTCATTCTTTTCCCGCCTTTCCATCACCTTCACTGCCTACCACTCATCAACTTTCATTCTTTTCCACTTTAAGATTTTTAAAGATTTTTTTCCAAGAAAAATTGGTAAATAATTCCTTATGTATTTTCGAGCTTATAAATCTTATCAAATAAACTTCATATAGTAGAAAAAATACTTTATTACGCTAAAAAGAATTAAATTCCGGGAAAATTAAGTGAAGGAAGAGATTCTATAGTATAGAAGCTTTATTAACGGCGGCATGACATCTTAGGTTACATGGGTTTGCGACGGCAGATGATACGAAAAGAATAAAACATCAAGAAAAACAATCAAGAAAAAGCCGCGAAAATGCGAGGATTTATGTGATGAAATAAAAGTAATTCATGTCGGATAATAATGCCAGCAAAAATAAGGGGGAATGGCGAGAATAGATCACGAAATAAATCAAACGCCGTTTATAATAAGAAAAGATGATGGATAAAGGTTGATGGTGATGATCATGAAAGAGGATGGGGGAAAAGAAAATGGTGATGATGATGGTCATAAAGATGATGATGATGATGATAATAAGAATGATAATAAAATTGCAATGCGGCAGCAGTTGTCTTGATGCCATACAACAGGTGTTGCCTGGCAACGCTGTGTACAACTACCTACAACGGTATACAATCACCTACTACTACTTACAATAACAAATTTACATTACAACAAAAAATATATATAAATATCAAATTACAAAAAACCACGTGTAAAAATCTTTATTAAAGAATAAAAAAGTATACCAAACTTGACTAAAGAGATGTGCAAATTTTAACTGAGTTGATAAATCGTTAGCAACATTTAAAGTGATGAATTAAAAAATAAATCATGCATTTAGTTTGTGGCTATGGGAGTGCGGACTGCTGCTCTGAGGATGGTCAGAATTGCCTTGCTAAATTACATTCATTTTAAATTAACAAAACTAACAAAGTATTGTTGTCGGTGTTGTTCTATTTTTGATTTTTATTATTTATACATTTTTGTTTTTGTTATTTTTGTTTTACTTCCGGCCCATATCGCGTTTCGTATGTTTTCTCTGAAGTGCTACAATCGAAGGCTGAAATCAAAATAACGACGAGCATAATTATTCTCATAATTAATAAATAAATTAGTTTTTCTTTAATAATATTTATTTGGAAATCATTGATAATTTTTAGGAATTCTCTTAGCTTATAGTTTTTATATCAACAGAGCATTACGCGTAATTGTGGACTTTTAATAAGATAATTAGTTATTAAACTTTTCATTAAATAATTTATATAATTTCAATCAGCTATCATATTATAAAAAATGAAATTGCATTAAATGAAAGGAACACAAAGAAGCGAGATGGAGGAATAATGAGAAGAAAATTATAACAACAAAGATTTTAAATTTATGAGCAACCATCGTAACATTAAACAAATAAACAAAATAAAGTCTGTACGATAGACAGGACATTCCCTCTTTATGTTGAATTCTTGTGAAAATAAGATGAAAATTAAACCCAGGAATGTATTACATTTAAAACCAATTATAGAAGTATTATAAGAATATTAAACTTGAAAAAAAACAGAGGTAAACTGTAAAATATAATAGAATTAAAAAAGAAAAAAACACCCAAAAAAATATTCGAAAAATACATATTTAAAAAAATCAAATATAAAACAAACATTAGATTTAAAAAATTATTCAAAATATTAGGAGTAATAGTACTACAAATACTAGTAATAAAGGTAGCAGTAGTGAAGGAGTGAAAGTGGAAGAGTAATAAGAAGTGAGGGAGATAGTAATATATTAGAAGGCAGAAGAATTATGACTCGTAACTGTTGAAATTTCATTATATCCGATCCACTTCTGCCTCAATTATACACAACAACAACAATAATAATAAGGCCTTAAATACACCAAAAACAACGGAAATAAAAATGATTTTGTAAAAAAGTATAATAATAATAATGGCGGTCAGTATTGCTAATTATTTCAATAGCTAATCTTTCAAATAATAGAAGCTTTTGAAGATGAAATAATAATGAAAAATACAGAAACTAATACCGTTAATATAAATGTAATAGCATCGTAAAAGAAGGCATTTGCTGCCCACATCAAACCGCTTTGCATCTTTCGGGATACAGTTAAAAATTAAATACGAATAAATAAAGTTAAAAAAGTAATTTTAAATGAAAAAGATAGAAATGTATTGAAAATTCGCACAAATATAATTTTGAAAATTCGAACTTATAAATAAATGAATATTTTAAGTAGAATTTAGTTCAAATTTGAATACTTATGCTTTAATTCGATAAACCGAATGACGATTGAACCATGGAAGTGTTTTGTTATAGTGTTATTCATTCAAAATTCTGTTAAAATAACAAGAGGTGATTAGATTAAAAGTAAAAGTTGGAATTGATTATGGAGATGAGTTCTGAAAGTTTATGATGATGAAGAGATTGAGAAGGTGAAATGGACAATGATAATATATGGTCTGATGCCAGTGTGATAATTGTGAGAGTAATTGAAATGAAAAGCTAAAGCTGAAAAACTTTATCGAGTGGTTTGTTTGATGACGTATCGTGTTCCCTTTGTTGGAGCTGACAATGATAGTTGAACCCATCATCCTCACTTTCATCATCACCATCGTCATCATCATCACTTTCATCATCACCATCGTCATCATCATCACTTTCATCATCACCATCGTCATCATCATCACTTTCATCATCAGCATCGTCATCGTTGTCATTAACAATTATCATCATCATTATGGACACTTTAATTCTCCCAGATACCACTATCATTATCTCCATCATGCCTCACCACAGAAAACATGAAGCTTTGTTATAGACAAACAAGATTTTATTCAAGACAATCATAGTCTTTTTATTAGATTTTCAGCGGAAATTAAACGCAATTAGTTTAAATTATTCAAACAAATGGAGTATTCGGAGGTTAAATAATAGTTATATCGCAATTAAGAGCAATGGTCTCAAGTCACGGGCGGCATGATGCTTTCGTTTGGTGACGAAATCGGATACACGTGACATAAAGTGTATATAACTTTTGTATATGATCTGCGAGTATATGAGTGTATGTGCTCCATTATTATACTGTACGTGTGAATATATTTGATCCAACTTGCAAAGAGGTAAGATGATTAAAAGTGGAGATGGAATGTGATGATAAAGTGCTTAATTACAGACTTTTTTGCCTGCTTATCTGCCGTTTCTCTTCCATTTGTCATTAGTCTAGTCTTTCAGATTCATTCTTTCATACCTTCTAACACCTTACTAATCCGATTCTTTCACTATTTTTGGGTAACTGGAATTTGAAAAACTTACATTAATAGTGATGCCAAAGCGGATTTTATATTTTGAAATCTTGTAACAATGAAACAGAAACAAATAAAAGCGCAATTTGATTCAAAATAACTCATCGACTAATACCTTTTCATAAATCCAGTTTATTGAGAGTTCTTGCTCTTAATCATAATGCTCTCAAGCCATGAGAAATATTCCGCATTACGGTGCAACTTAACAGGTGTGATACTCCAAATGAAAGGAATTGCTCAGATTCTTGCTTCATAAATTAGGTTTATCTCAAAGTAGAGAAGGAATTCAAAAAGATACATTCATGGCAGAGGCACGTGAGATTAGGTTCAAAGCCAGAAAAAATTATAAAAATGATTATTGACTTATTTTTATTAAATTTTTTATTGAAATCGTCAAAGTCATCATCTCTTTCATCACATCTTGCTTAAGCCCGTAGTCAATTAAGCTTTTGTGACAGGGACACTGCGCAGACTCTGATTATAACTGGATTGGTGATGGATAATGGTACACGGAGGATGAGCTCGTGTGCACTTGAATTGTTTCGGTGTGAAATAGGTTAAAAAATAAAATTAACAAATACAATAGCATCAATTGATTAAAATGATGCTTGCTCAGTATGCAAAAAGCTAATAGTATAAAAAAAGATTTAAAAAAAACGAAGAAATTCAAAAACACAGAGAGACGTTTGGAGTTAAACTCGTGGTGTTTTGTTTCTCAAATGCCTTGAAGCCTCCAATTAAAAGACTCTCTAACGCACCAAACACGATTCGGACCTCGTCTTCCATTCAATTACCCTCTTATGAGCACAGTCATTCGTAGAATTTAATAACTTTTGCTTCTAGCTGTGTAATTGAAAAAGGAAATAATTTGGGATGCATGTAAGCTGAGATTGAACTTATTTGGAAAGATTCGGGCGAGTAAATTGTAGATTCTAATCGACATATGCATTGAAAAAACCAATATTTATATTACTTTTGGGAATGGGTTGCACGTTCCAATTAGGCGTGTTGAATCTTTTGATTAACTAGAATGAAATTGAGATTTAATTTTCAATGGATCCTCCTTGCAGGCACACCAGTCAACCGCATCCCCATCATGGCCAAGCAGACCCTCGATCTGTACGAGCTCTTCAGGTTGGCAGCAATGAAGTCGTTTACTGAAACAAATTTAAATTCATAACTTTAAAAACTCACCTTCAAACCCCCATGCCCCATAAATGCATCCATCCATGCATAGCACCCAGCCATGCATTCATCCATCCATCTACCATCTTCATGCACACAGGCTGGTAATAAGCAAAGGTGGCCTAGTGGAAGTGATCAACAAGAAGTTGTGGAGGGAAATCACCAAGGGTCTCAACCTCCCCTCCTCCATTACCAGTGCCGCCTTCACACTGCGCACACAGTAAGAATTATGGCAATTATTCAGTTTATAATTTTTTTGTTTTATTATAAATATTTGATTATAGGCTTCTAGTTGTATAATCTAATAAAAGATTTAAAATTTTAATTTACATAGATAATAAATTCAGATATTAGTAACAATAAATATACCTTTTCATATATCAATTTTCACTGACATTTATTATTAACTGTCTTTATATACAACATGGAATGGTCGCTCAAGCCTGACCCTCGTGACGCAATTCTACGTCACACGACACAATTACGTCATGCTATATTAGTTTTGTTTGAAAGACCCGGCGCGACGGATGAGAAATGGTGCGATGACAAAACAGATTTTGTAGAAAAACGGAAAAATGTTGGGAAAAGCGTGAAATTTTGATTTTTTTTAAATTTAAAAAAGAAAAATCTATCATTGTATTTTTCATAAATTTCTTTAATTGTTTGGTTTGAGAATTAGGTTAAGATGTATTCATGGTGTTAATGTAGAGAATGCTTGAATATCGTAGGTTGTGGCCATTGCAATTATTGCGTGAAACAACAAAATTTCAATAAATCTGAAAAAGCTCTCATATTTGTCACCAAATTTTATTTTAAACCCTCTGACAAAGCTTCATTGTATATTTGCATATTGTATCTTCATGTGTGTGCACGCCTAGATTGAATATTGGAAGCTAGATTAACTTTTCAACGTCTGACATGCATGCCATGTCCGCCCATGAGTGAGTATTGTCCTTCAAAGGTCAACTCTGTGCATTTATGAATGGATGGGTACATGGATGGATGCATGGATGGATGCATGGATGAATGCATTGGTGAATGAAAATCTTCGATGAGTGTAGTAATAAGATGAAAACTAAATATGAAAATGCACATTCTTTCGAGGCATAGGTTTTCATATCCTTCCAATTATGGACACCCTAATCCACTAGAAGGTCCTATTCTGGGACAATCTCTTATTTCAGCATTAAACCCTCCAAACGTAATGCTATTTCCTCTAACACTTTCACATGTACTCAATGCGAGTTCAACTGCCAATGCTTCAGTACATGTACTCAGATGTATTTAACGGACCGTTTATTGCATTCTGTATGAGCTTCCGTTGTGAGTTTCGAATAAATCCCCTCTTACTATCGCTACTACTAAAACTACTCTGCTGTCCCACTACTGGATTAGTGATTAGTAGTGTCCTGTATCCCGGTAATCCCCTTGCTTCGTTATGATGCATCAATTAAATGCACGTCTTAATAACTGGTTCTTTCCGCCTTTTAGTATTCATTTTTTCCATTTTTAATTTTCCATTCTCATTCTTTCATTTATTCACCTTAGGAACATCTTCTCTGCAGGTACATGAAGTACTTGTATCCTTACGAGTGTGAAAAGCTCAAGTTGAGTTCCTTGTCGGAGCTGCAGTCAGCCATCGACGGCAACAGGAGAGAAGGTAGACGACCTGGCTTTGACTTTCCCAACTTCCCACCCATCATGCCACAAAATCCTTCTGCTCCTCATCTCGCCAACCTCCTAGGCCCCCTCCCTCTCCATCACACCAACACTCCCCCTTCTTCACGGCCCCCAACAATCCACATCCAAGGTATTTAAATGAAATTATCGTCTATATGTTCAATTTAAAGTTCAATCAACGTTTTTATTTAAAAAAGTATATTATTACTTTAATTTTTAGTCTCTGCATTTGTACTTAGTCTGTGACAGCTTTATATGCAGCATACGCTCTTCTATCTGCGTAGACGTGGATTCAATTATGACACAGATAAATGTATTTTTATGTAATGAGTGGAGTTATAAATGTCGAGAGAGGTTTAAAAGTTGATTTATAGACGCGCGCAAATGGAATAGTTTGAGTAGAGGTCAATGTGACCGGCGATGAGTGTTTGTATTGCAAGTCCTGATGCAGTGGCTCCATCTTTGCGATTAATTTGCACTTTGATTAAGCTTTTGTATTGTTTCATTATCAACAGTAATTAAATCAATTAAACTATTATTAAACATTCCGAATTTTATTATTATTTTAATATAAAGATGAGAAAAGAACTAGTAATAATACGCTCATGAAAGCAATCGAAGTGGTGTTGAGGGCAGAGCTAGATGCATCGATCCAAGGAAACTCCATAATACATCATCGTGTATTCCGTAAAATACCAATATATTTGCTTACTTTAAAATAAAAAAATCCAAATTTACGATGATAGAGATAGTTTTCAACTAATTCGAGATATTCTTTATTGTTAAATATTGAAGTTCTATGCTCATAGGTTTTTCTGTTTTTGTTCAAATAAAATTTGTTGTAATATTATTGAAATTTAGGTACGAGTATTATCATTCTTCGCCATTATTAACGCCATATACATATATATATATATATTTTAAATGTATGTTCGAACTAAGGGCCAAAATCATTGATTTTGGCGTCTGAACATAATGGGTGTCCGAATAATCTGGTAGCATCACAAACCATTTTTTAAAGTTCTAAAGCTCTCTAAAAGCACTTCGTGTTAATGCAAAAGAATTCAATCTTTTCTTTGAGCCTAAAACCAAGATATACAAATTCTCAACATTTTTGTCCTGGTGACCACCAACCAGCAGGCCAGATTTTTTCGTTAGAAAGTCGCTGAGAAATGTTATCTTTCACTTTGTATCACTGATTTGAAACCCCAAAGTTGCTGCTTCTTCCTAGATAATGTAAAAAACTGATTCGATGGCTCAATAAAGCTCCGAAAAATGATTTTTTCCAGTTAGCGTCTCCAAAGGCGGTTCCAACATTGCGTGACCCGTTGCCTGTTTTGAACTCGATTCACTAATTTCGGGAAATAAGACAGTATTTAAAAGATCACAAAATGAGACAGTACAATTTAATCTAGCGCATTCACCATCTCTGGTAATAAAACAGTTACGAAAGCATATTTATAATGCCCTGTTGACATCTCTTTAAGACTTTTTAATTTCAAAATTAATATAAAAAAGATACTATAATATATAAAAAAACTACAAAAAACTGCTTATAAAAATACTACTTCTAATATATCATAGGAAAAACAGCAGCAATAAAACAAGAATATCAGAAAAAGTTTCTGACTTGAGATTGATTGAGGATCACCACTAATATTTCGTTTTTTTTGTAAATTCGAAGCGCAATTAAAAATTAAACATAATTTAAACATAATAAAGAAAAATGATTGAAAAGTGAAAAATGAAAAGAATGAAAGAGACAGTTTTAATTATCTAATCATCAATAAATAAGTATCAAATAAGTACAAGATGTGCGTTTGCGTGTGCTCATTCTTTTTTTATCTTCCAAATTATAACAATGCATTTTTAGGAAAACTAAAGTCTTTATAATTTTTTCGAGATTTATTAGTTCCATTTAATTATGGTATGGAGCGATTCTGGTCTGCTGCGGACTAAAGAGAATGCCTCACAAGTAATAGATTTGATAAGATTTTCGGCTCAGAGACTTAACGGAAACGTAAATGTTTCACATAAGCTGTCAGGTTAAATAAATGTTTTCCATAATTATTTTACGGTGTTAGTTTCTTTTGGCAACGCTCATCTCTTCTCCAAGAGTGTTGGGGGCATGTGACAGTAGAACCCACGACCAATGGCTATAAGCAGCAAGCTGTTAACCACTTAACCACTCATCACTAGTATTTTAAAAACAATTTTCAAATCAGTAGATTGTAATTAATTCAAATATAACTGGATAAAAATATTTTCAAGGGCATGTGATTGTGAATGTGATTTAATTGACAATCATAAAAAAGCAATGATGCCTTTTTAGTTGTCGTAATTACATAAAATAATAAGTCTCTTTCATTTTAATGCTTGAACGTTAGCGACATGTGTTAGTCATTAGCCTTGGTCGATTACATAAAGTTTACTCCAACTATCAACTCCCTTACATCCCTCCATTAATTTTAATTAATAACATAAAAAACTATTTTTCTATTAAAACCTTTTTTATTCAATGAATTTATGCTATTTTAAGCTCTGCCAAGAACTCCAATCAGAAATCTTCGAGCCTTGTTATCACTGTGCCATTTGATACCCTTTTGTTTTCGCATATAATGGTTTAATTATGCGATGGCGTTGTATTCACATATACTATCGATTTATACATTCTCCATACTCGCTATTCCATACAAGCTCACACGTGTGTCTAGGTGAAGTGATGGCGTATATGGAAAAGGCAGTTTATATGAATTAAGCTGTCTGTCAGACATGCAAATAATTATTTCAACGCCTGCAAAATTAACAATATCTACTCATTATAAAAACCTACTTCAAACCTTTTTGTTCATTTTTCTTTTTCTCTTTTTTTTGTTTGTCTTGCTCCAGTCTTGTTTGCCTTGTTTAAGTGTTTCTGATGTATTTCATATCTTATTTCTCGTCACAGAAAACAGCCAAATGTTTATGACTTTCTGCCAGTATAAATGTTTTTTTAATTAATAATTATAATGATAACACGCGCAGAAACATGCTTTCACTTATTTTTGGTCTTCAAGGGAACAAATTCTGCTAAATTGTTTGTATTCGAAGCGGATTTTGAGAATCTCTTGAACTAAATGTGTTACTCAGAGGCACATTTAAGTCTTGAATTATTCATCCAATTTAAACTTAAAGAATCGTCAAATATAAAAATATGAAGATCTAATTACTCTTTGAAGACAATTAATGTTTTAAATAAATCACTTATAAAACGTATAAAATTGTAAAATAATAAAATATAAATTTTATTATATATGTTTTTGGGTTTTCATCTATAATTTGTGATACATTTAAAGTTCTAATTATGAACTATAATTACTAAAAAAACAAAATTTTTAATATCAGGAAAAAACCTGCAGACAATAATCGCAGCAATGCTAATATTCAACACGTGTTCAGAAAAATGTATTTTTCATTTACCCAAGAAATGCATTGGTACACTGCTCTATAAATATTTCATATTTCTTTCAACCGTTCAAATGTTTTTATTTATTTTGTGTTTCTTGCTGTTTTTATATAACATTGAAAAACATCTCATGTGAAAACCAGCATATTTAAATTATTTTTTAGTTTTTAACTTTATTTTTATTTATTCATACTTACGAAAAACAAATGATAGCATACTTTTACTTTTATTTCTGTTTAAATTTTTACGAGCTGCATATCGAAACATTTGAAAATATAAAATAAGGATGAGATTTTGAACTGTGGTTGTTTGAGATATTGCAAGAATCCTTTGCCTCCAGAGCCCTGCACTCAACGGCTGATTGAGCGCCTTCATCCACACTCATCAGAGTCTCACGATGCTCCATTCTCAATTAAAACTGCAATGAATATCCAAGAGTTTTTATAAATGCATTCACGTTGTAATTTTTATTTGACAACTCAAAATATAAATTGACTTATTCTCGATTCTATACATCTCTAAAAACCGCTACTTTATACCTCCCTTTTAACAGATGAAAGGTCTCGCATGGGAGCGACAGGTCCGAACCACCCGTCCTTCCTTCCAGGCCACTCTCTGCAGCAGTTGCAACAACTGCATCACATGGGCGCTCCTTTTAGACCCTTCCTGAACGAACACGAGGCGAGGATGATGCACGAGGCGGCAGCAAGAGCGATGGAAGAGATGGCGAAGAGGGTAGAAGAGTCGGCCAGACAGCAGAAGCACCACTTGCAGCAACTGCAACACCAACATGCCAGACAACGACAACACTCTTCCACTCCGGAACATCGCAGATCTGTTCTCACGCCCCAACAGCAAGGGAAACTCTTCGACGCTGAATTCTCTTCTCAGAGCAGCGTCAAAACGAACAACAAGAACAACGACGAGAATGACGACCGGAGCAGCAACAATGCAAGTCGACACAGCAGCAACGACAACAACAACTATGATGAGACACACAACAACAACGAAGATAACAACAAAACCAACACAAATAAGAGCAACAACAATAACAACAACGGAGAAAACGACAAGGGAAGCCCGTCAAGCAAGGCGTCAGTCAAGCAGAGCTTTTCTCGAATCAAGATATGCAGCAAGAAAGGTTGCCAAACGTTTCGTTGAATGTTCAATAATTTCTTCAATAAAAAAAATAAAATTTTAAAACAAAATTATTTTCTAATCTTTTACACCCACCCCTACAGAAGGCAAGAGAGAAGGGAAGGAGAACACGTTGTCAGTCTGCATGGAGGTGGATGGCGTGGTATACGAAGGCATGCTTTTTGCCAGTCCTTCCCCACAATGAAGATGAAGGAGAAGAAGATGAAGAAGAGGAAGATTTTTTTGGGAGAAATTGTCGTAGAGTCGGTCATGGTAAAATATAAATATAAGGGGTACAAATAAAAAGTTGAAATTAAAAATCAGTCAACTAAATGATATATCGTTTTCAAAAAAAAGTATTTGAAAATAAAAATAGTTTTTAGTTTTTTTTCACATTTTTATGCCGCATTTTTCTTTTTGGATCACTTTAAATCCCAACTATGCACTCAAATGTTGTGTACCTCTAAGCAATTGCTCGTTTCTTAGACCACTTCAAATAACACTTTAATTTACTATCTTTTAACTATTTCTAGTTTTTTATTATTTTTAAAATTTGTATTCTTTGTATAATTCTTTATGTATATAAACTTCTTTTTACCGAGGCACTGTGCAATGCACAGTCTGTGCATACCACACGACAGCCATTTCGTAACTCGTAATTCAGCGTGACGGTTCAACGCATCTAACAGTTTGGATCACGTGTTTGTGTAACACAGAAATACTCTGCTTGTTCTTCATGTGTGCGTGTGTCGTTAAGAGGAGTCATCGTGGTGCCAGCGTGAACGGTAATTTTTCTAAAAGTTGTTTTGCTCTATCTAATACAAAATTTATTGTCTTATTTTTTTAATGCTTTTCATCACTTTTTTAAGATAATGGCTTCTTCTGTTACTAACAGACTTAAACGCCGGAGATTTTTTATAAAAATCTTCTTTAACTTGTGTTTCGTCATTGGATTTCATCTCTAATAAAGTATTTAAGTGTACTTTCAGTCTTCACCAAACACCTCTAAGCACTACAAAGAACGTCTCATTGAACCTTCTTTGAGTTTTTAACACAAAAGTTTGCCCCGTTTGATAGGATTGTTAAAGTTTTGAGTTTAAAGTGCAGTTACGCTAATATTTATTTATTCGTATCATTAGAGTCTAAAGTAATTGGAATCAGGTTATGGGAAAGTTTTGTGGAATCGTAATGTGACTCACTCCATCACAGTCTCTTGAGCGCTGCTGTTAATTATAAATGATAAGGATGCTTATTAATGCAAACTTTGAAGAATAAGCCTTTTTGTCGTTCGTAGAAACAAAAATAAAAGTTCAATAGATTCATATGTTAATCTAATCTTTTATTCAATCTTTTAAAAACACATAAAAACCAAAAAACTTCTAAATTGGCACCTTATTGAAACCTTTTTAAGCGTTAACAGATTAGTTATTCGACAAAATAATAATATAATTCAACATAAATATGTAAATAAGAAATATGTGAAGAATAAACATTTTATCATTAAAGCCAAAAAATACTTGTAAAGTGGAGACAGTGATGGAGTATGAATGCGTCTGATGCATGGAGGGTGATGATGTGTGGGAGACGACCGGTTCATCACTATGTGCTGCCTCATAACAGGTTTTCATTATTCTTTAATATCTTTGTTATTACTAGTTATCTTTTAACAATTTTTATTTCTTTTACATTTGCTACTACCAGCAGTTATACTCCAATTATGCGTCGGCTATACGTGCTCCAAGCACCGAATGCCCTGTGAATTTTATAAAATGGTAAATTCATTTTGTATTATCCTAATCAACTTTTAAAGAGAATACAATTATTTAGTTTTATTATCTTTGAATATACGTATATTGAACATATTTGAAAAAATTACTCCAAAATTTCTTCAAGCCTTTTTCACAAACTTAAAATAGACCCTTTTTTCTCATCACCACCAGAGGCACTTGGAGTCTCTGAACACAAGTTGTTTATAATTACTGGCGTCCTGCAGACACTTCCACATTCCGCTTCCCGATGGAGCACATAACAACCGCAAGATCAAGCTCGTCATAACAATCGAACTATGTCAAAAAAACAACTAAAGTTACCGCAATATGACGGCTGCCAGAGAAAATCTTTGTAAAATTTGGAAACATGTTACTTCGAATAAAAAAGATCTTTAAAAATAAACCGATAAAAATGACAAAATCAACGGAAAATAATATTACAAAAAAAAGTTTCTCACAAATTACAACAAAAATTATTTTGTACATCAAGCCTCAAAAAACTATCACAACGATTGGCACTGATTACCATCGTAATCGCCATTTTGAACTTAGTGAAACCTTTTATTTTCCACCATTAGAGTGGAGACGCTAATCAGACGTGACTCTCTTGTTAAGTGATCAGGTTCCTCATACTCTTAATAATAGTGGAAAGACTATAGGAAGAATTTAAATGAGGTTTGTATGTCTAGTTCTCAGCCTATTGCGATTTACGCCATCCTACACCATGTAATTGAATGCAAACCAATTAAGATTTTAAATTCTTCTTTTAAATGTATTTACCATAGTTTTAGGACGCTTTACTTAGAATTGCAAGTTTAGTTTGTGATTAAAATAGAAATTAATGAAAAAAATTACCGTAATTTGATTTAAAATATGATAATTAAATATGTAACAATTGTTAAAATTTACTCTTTAAACAATTGCTCCAATTAGCAATAAAACCTTTATAAAGTTTTAAAAATAAACTTTGTACGTGTGAATGTACGTTTGAACACGCCTCAGGGATGTGTGGAATGATCCCGAGCCAGTTTCAGCGCATTTAATTACTAACCAGATCTCAATGAAGAGATAGAACTGGTTTTAAAGTATTTAGAAATTATGCAGTTTTGCATAGTGACTATATAGTGATCGTGGGATATTTACATCCTAAAAGGAAGGAATGAACAGTGTTTATACTCTAGGATGCTCCCTAATGCGTGTTATGCAATTAATCTCAATGCGTACTGTTAACATTTTTTTGAAGTTTTTTTGAATTCTCAAGTCATTTGAGTTTCTCAAAGATGATCTAGTGCATTTTATCTGCCATTATTACTTTATAATTATTTTTGAGTAAATAATTTATTTCTCACCATCTAATCATCACAACTCGCTGATATGATTGAGTAAGTTTGACTAAAGTGAGTAACTCACATTCTAAATTTAATTTTTTTTGAAAAATAATTATTTTTATGAAGTTCAATGAAAAGTTAATTGAATCTTTAAAAAATGAAGTTTTAGGTTAAATAAGTTCTTAATGCTCTATGAGCAGACGGAAAACCATGCTTTTAAAGTCTGTTTAATTTTGTTCGAAAGGTTGCAGTACGTAAATAGAAAATGCCAAAATCTTGAGATATTTCATGTTGAAAAAATATTCGCTAGGTCTTGTTTCTGGACTATTAAAAGTCAAGCTCATTTTTAAAAAATTCATAAATTGCATTAACTATTGATTACGCATTAAACTTCGCTTGAACAATAAGTCATTTTTTCATTTCACATTTGAAAAATGCCTAACTGAGCAACGCTCAGTCTGAGCATTGAAATTCAATACGAAAGATTAAAATGCAACATGGTTGAATAACAAGCCACCATTGCTCAGGAAGAATCGAGAACATCTGTGCCTTCAAGTATTGTGTGTTTATGTGTTCGTATATGTTTCTGGGCCTGCTCAAATGTTAATAATTTTGTTTTTTTATTCTGTTTTCATATTCTTTTAATGGCGTTTTAACGAAAAATTAATGAATAACTTTTTCTTTTGAATGTGATATTTTGTTCATAAAGCCGTGAGTGATTTTTTGACAAGCATGGGCTGGTTTATATAGGGGGGTACGTGTGGACGTGATTAAATGACGACGTGTGTGGATGCGAGCTGATTATCGATGATGACTAACCAGTTGTGCAGAATCTACCCCGTGCAGTTTATTGTTGTTGTATCTTCGGTCGCTTTAAAATATCGACTGTGCTTGCAAATGAGCACACTTGGTCGTGCATCGCTTGCCTCACTTCATTCGAGCTCATGTTTCAAACGAAGCGATGCTCGCATCCATAGAAATTAACTTTATTTTAATTTTCTGAAATATCTTGACTGCTTCAGATGTAGTGTGTGACAAGCCACATCGGATTATTTCGGAATGATATTCATAACTTCTTGCCAAAATTCTCACTGTTTTAAATGTTTCCATGCAACAACAACTGATATTAATGCTTACCTGGTTCCGAGTGAGGCCTCTAGAAGCACATAAGAAACTCTCAACGGCCCACTGCAGGCCTTCGATTGATGCCTGACAAGCTCAACAGGGAAGCCAGCAACGACTCCGGAGAGTTCAGCGCCTCATCATCCGTCCCCGTCAGTGAGCCTGAAAAAGAAGTACTTGGTTGGTTGCTTCGAACGTTTCTACAATTATAAAAATAAAATATTTGACAAATATTTAACAAATATTTTAAAGGAAATGAATTTATAAAAGTTTTTTTAGGTATAATAAACTAAAACTTTCAAACATGATTGGATTTTACATTGGGTGAATGGGTAGCCGAGTCGGTAACGACTCTCGACTTGACCAATAATGAAAGGTCATAGGTTCGAGTGCAACCAAAGCCCTAGTAACCCATAGGCGAAAATAAAAATAGGCAGCCTTAGTGGCCTGGAAGCTCGTTCGGGTTGTACGCCACTATAATAATGCTCATCATCATTATTAATATTTACATTATATTTTTTCCGTTTGTTAAAAAAATATTTTACTAAGCAATCCCTCTCCTTTAAGACCTCGATACGCAGAAGAACAAGGCCAAGCCAAAGACAGAGCCGACAGAAGGGGTGGGAGATGGAAGTAATCAACTGCCATCCCCCTCGAAAAGCATAAGTCACCCTCCCACGTCTGAGAGAATGGCTTCCGATGGTATGTATCTAGGTGGAGTGCATGTCGCTTGTGAGGCTGTGGTTCGTGAGATTTAAATTGTTCGGAAAAACTATTTTGAATGTAGTTATCCAAATGCGTTAGTCAGATCACATAATCTACGTGGTACGGAGAGTTTTTAAGCATTGAATCCTCGGCGAATAATCAATTCCGATAACATCTCAAAAACAATGCTCAGAGATTCAAATGAATGTGTTCCCATCACCACATGCCATTCAAAGCTCTCTGATTGTTTTCAAAAACTAAAAAAATTAGTATTTTTCGATTTTTAAAATAAGTTTTTTGAGCTTTCATTTCCTTTACGAAAAGAATTTTTTTTTTAAACTTTAATAATTCAATAAGGTCTTTAACATCAAAATAAAAAAATTGATTTAAAATAAATTTTAACAACTTACGCTGTGACAAGCTGGGTCGATAAAATGTAGTTTAATACTAAAACAGCCATAAAAAATAAATCTCAGAGTAAAAAAA
The DNA here is from genome assembly GCA_943735955.1 of Piscicola geometra. Taxonomy (NCBI): domain Eukaryota; kingdom Metazoa; phylum Annelida; class Clitellata; order Hirudinida; family Piscicolidae; genus Piscicola; species Piscicola geometra. The sequence continues at coordinate 6,543,000 of OX030956.1, forward strand.
AATTCCCTTTGAATGAGTAAGTCTTTCGGCTGTACCGCCTTGTGTTCGCTCAATATCGATTTGTTTCACTTGCTCTACGCTTCTCAAGCATATTACCAGTTGCTGATTAGGCAAACTTATATAGATATGAGTGTATGAAATAACTTGAAGCCCCTTCATAAACAGAAGGGTCGATGTTCAATAAATTCAGTTTCGCATCAAAGGTTTTGTGTCTCATGTTGTGATTGATTTGTCTTTTTGAAAGTTTATTTGTTTGGTACTCTTTTTTCATTATGAGCCAAGTTGAAAATAATGGTTTTTGAGAAAATTCATGCTTTCAAAACAAATGGTTCTTATTGATGATTAACAACCACGGCTCCTTGTACCACAATACGCCCTTCGATAGGCTCAACGACAACAACAATTCAAACAATCTCAACAACAACTCTTACAACTATAACAACTACCTGAATAGCAGCCTAAAAGACTACAGGACTAATTTCGAAAACACATCAACCAACAACTACAACTATCACTTTTTTTTGGCAGAAAGTCTACAAAAACAACTGACATGGATGCAGAGGAACCTCGACTTACTGAAGCAGGAGGTTGAACCACTAGTTGTTCATTATACTCATTTTTTTTATTTATGTATAATCATCATTTAATAATTGTTTCAGTAAACTTTTTAAACAAACAAGATTTTAATCTCTCCAAGATTTTTCAAGTTTAAGACATCATAGATGTTTTTCTGTGCTTCAACTCATCTAGCCACACCCTTCTAACACTCCCCTATCATCATCCAGAACTCGGTCTTGGAGAGGGCTGCCTCGGGGCAAGGCCATCCCATGTACAGCATGCCTTCCAGACCAGCGCCTCAAGCCAGCCTCCCCACCAGACCAACCAGTCCTTCCTTCGCCTTCTCCAACTACAAGATCGAAATGGCAACTCTCAGGGTTGTTTTACTTTTTTTTGCGAACTTTATAGATATTTTATTGAGTTTAATTTTAGTATTTGAATTTTGTTCAATCATTGAAAAACATTCAAAACTTCAAACTGTTTGATTTAGACAGTCATTAATTCTACAGGGCGAAATGAGCCGGATAAACAGTCAGTTGGAGATGTGTGAATTGGGACGAAAGTCTTTTACTGAGAGATGGGTCAATCGGCTGCAGACAAGTTTTACCGAAGTGAATACTTCACTGAAGCAACTGATCTCCAAAAGCCTGGACAACCCTGTCGAGAGTGCCATGGTGGGTGGTTGGTTGGTTGGTGGGTTGGTTGGTTGGGTTGGTGGGTTGATGGGTTGGGTTGGTGGGTTGGTTGATGGGTTGGTTGGTGGGTTAGTTGGTAGGTTGATTGGTTGGTGGGTTGGTTGGTGGGTTGGTTGGTGGGCTGGTTGGTGGGTTGGTTGGTGGGCTGGTTGGTGGGTTGGTTGGTGAGTTGGTTGGTGGGTTGGTTGGTGGGCTAGTTGGTTGGTGGGTTGGTTGGTGGGCAGTATCGAAAGGGAAAGTCGCCTTGAACTTGCATGAAGATGAAAAAATGAGGAAAATATAAATCAAGAAGAGTAATTTTTTGTGAGATGATGAAATTATAAAATATATTATAAAATTATTTAGAAAAGAATTTCTTTGCAACGCAGACGGAGTCTCTGAAGGGGAGGCTGAAGGCGGCGGAAAAGAGACTGAAGCTGAGCCGTAAGGACATGCTGGAGACACTGAGCAGCGTCGAAGAGAGTCTCTTGAGCGAGAACTCGCAATATAAAGTACGCTTTGTGTGCCCTTGTGTCTAAATGTGTGCCGACCCATTTGAAAACACATCTGCACAAACTGGGAGTTTTAAATGTTTGCTTTAGTTTTGAATGTTTGTGCAGTTTATAAATTAAGGATGACATTTTGAACTTGTTCCCATAGTTGATAGTCTATGAAATTGAGAAAAAAATGAAAAAGCATAAACAGATATTTGATGAGTTACATTTATGGATGTAATGGTTAGCAATTCAAGATTAAGATCTTTAGAACTAAAAAAAGAGATTTTAATGATTCACTCCGCAGCACATCTTTTTCCACACTGAATCGTCATTAAAGTTTTAATTAATTATTCTACGGTAAAAATTCTTCAATATTTATTTTATAATTTTCTTCGTTGAAATACTTTAAATTTCCAATATAAACATTAAGGATTCAATAATGGAAAAATTCCTATATAGTGCAAACGTGTTGACAAACGGGCCACATTTTCAAATGGGTCCAAACATACAAAAAGTTATTTTTTAAAGTTTAATTTAGTCAGGCTTTATGAAATAACGTATTTATTTTTCAGATTTCTGAAGCTGACGTTCGAATGAATTTAAGACAAAAAACAGATCAACTTCAAAGCATTAGGTAGCAGCTAATATAAATTTCAAAGTTATGCAACAAATAAAAAAATATAATTTTAGCTTTTAGAAGGATTGATAATTAAATATGACTTTTAAAAATAAATTAAGTTCTTCTAAAATTTTACAGTTTTAAAGTAAATGTGTTAATCTGCAGACGAAAGCACCAGTCGCTGATGGAGATGTTCCAGGGGTTGAAGCTGAGGTCTGCAGAAAATGGCATCATTGATATTGTGCGTGGTTGAAAAAACTTGCTTTGTTGCTTTAGATAAAGGGTTGAGACAGGTTTTAGATTTTAAATATTTTATGCAAGCAAAGTAAGGATTTGACTCAAAAGCCTCTAATCGAAAATTCTTTAGTTAGGTTGAAATGAATAATTTTTAAACCAAAGATCATTGGTTGTTAAGATTTTTTTCAAAAGATTGATGCCTCAAATACTTAAATAAATTTTTTTAATTTTCTAAAACAGAAAGACGTGTTGAGAAAGTATTCAATAGAAGACCTGGATGGTAAAGTGGCTGAAACCAGTGGTGTTGCAGATGCATCCATTATGGAAGAGGTTAAAAAAGAACACAAAAAGTAAGTTATTTTTGTTGTTAATGCATACTTCAATAAATTATTATAAATCATTAAATTTTTTATTAGAATTTTAATCCTTCAATTCTACACATTTTACATTGCGCAGACAGGTTGGCATGCTCTTGAAGGAGAAGGCACTGCTCAGCAGTGAAATGGGCGAACTGTCTGACGAGATACATCTAAACAAGATGGAGAATCAAAAGTTGAAAAAGTCTCTGAGTGACTTAAATAATGAATGGAGACGAGAAATCGATGAATTCAAACTAAATCAAAGTTTGTGGGATGTACTGGAATTAAAAATTTAATTTAATTGTAAAATAAAACATAAGGACATATAAATAAAATAACTAAACCTAGAAAAAATTACATTTTAATTGCTTACAAATTTTAACGAGTTTGTTCTTTCGACGACGCAGACGCAGTATTACAAGGGGTGTTGGGGCAGGTGGAGGCTTTCCGGAAGGAGGCTGAGGGTTTGTGCCAATGCGACCGGCAGGCGTTGAAGGCGGTCAAAGTGCTGGAGGACACCGTTGATACGCAGGTGCTTGAGTGTGGGTCTGCTTGAATGGAATGGTCGAGTGACAGTTTAAAGCAGTGTTCTAAAGCATCAGTACTGTCATTTCCTCAACACAAAAATCCTAGGAACGGTTATTAACAGCCGTGACGTCAGAGCTTGACCAGTTGAATGCTGCCCCTCCAGCACCTCCAACCAATCAAAAACCTTCCCTCACCGCTGCATCCACGCAGACCCAAGACGCGCAACCAGAAAAGGTTTTTATAGACTAAAAGAAACTATATAACTATATAATGAACGAGTTTTTAAAATATAATTTGAAGCTTAAATTCACGTTTTTATGAACCACTCCACTTTTACTAACTACCGTATAAAAAAATATTAGAAAAACAAACTTGCTTGGGCAGAAAGAAGCAAAGAGTCCGGTGCAGAACAGCAACTTTAGGGCGATCCTGGACTTCATGAAGCTCCGATCTACTGACGAGGCTTCCAACAAGCCACTTGTCACTGAAATTAAATCGGTTTATTTCTTTTTTACAGATGTTTTAGACTGGCGTTTATTGATTTGTTGAAAGTGGGATCATTTGTTGTTAACTCGGTTTAATTTTTAAATCTTTCAACTTCTCAACAGGAGCCCGCTTCTCCCGTGGTAGACGTGCAAGAGTTGCAGGCGAAAATCTCGAAGCTGGAGGTGGAGCTCGAGTATGCCGAGAAGAACCTTTCTTTCCAGAAAGAACAAAGTACCAAACTTCAAGACCAAGTCTGTGCTTCCGTTGAAACTTCAATCGAATGAACACACACACACACACACACACACACACACACACACACACACACACACACACACACACACACACACACACACACACACACACACACACACACACACACACACACACACACACACACACACACACACACACACACACACACACACACACACACACACACACACACACACACACACACACACACACACACACACACACACACACACACACACACACACACGCACGCACACACACACACACAGGTGTCAGGATACCAGGATGACTTACGGAAGAAGGGTCAGGTGGTGGAGATGGTGGAAAACAACGAGAGGGACTTGAAGAGGGAGTTGGCCTCGTACAAGCAGGTGCTGAAGGAACTGCAGGAGGATCTGGCAGAGAAAGACAAAGAGGTTGGTGAGGGTCAACAGTAAGGAAGTAGTAGTAGAGGGTTGCGTCTTACAAATGAAGAGTTCTTTATAAATATGCAAAAGTAATAGTCTATATTTTGTCAGTGAAAGTACGCAATCCAAATTCGTCTTGAACCCACACAAGCGTACTTATATTATTATTCATGGATCGATATTTGATATTTTATCGATCTCATTTCAATATTCCACCCAAAAGGCTATACATCTCGATAGCATTTTTCCACTAAACCACGCAGTTGAAACTCATGCAAAACGACAAGAGTTCAGTTCAGCGTCTGCTGGAGAGAGACCGCATGAACGTCGATGGAAAGGGGACAACTGGAGACGAAAGGACTGCCGACATCAACTTCATCAAGCAAGCCTTGGAGTTGGACATGATGGTGAGAAGGTGGTCGAAAGATGGTAGTTAAGCCTAAATCTTAGACTGACCTTAAATAATGGAAAATAATTCACTTGGAAATTATTCCTAATAACAATATTTGAATACTTACCGCTCGTCAAACCTCACAAATCACCATCAACACCACACATACTTCCAAGTCTTTCAACATCTCACAACCCAAAGAGCTCCAGAAACAAGTTGGAGGCCAGTTTGAAGGAGAACAACCACTTGAAACTCTCGCTCGACCAGGCGATTCGAGAACTCGCCAACGAGCGAGACCTGACCAGTGCCGCCACCTACGACAAGATGATGCTCCAGCAGCAATTATATGTTAGTGGAAGTGTGCCTAGTGGTGTTGATGAGTGCTATCGAGATTGGGGTAGATAAGTATTTTTTAGTTCAGTTTCGAAAGAGCTTATTTTTTAGTTTAACTGTAGGTTATATCGATTAATTAAAAATTGTAAATGAAATATTAATTTATAACTAAACTATAACTTTCCCAGAATGCTTTAACTTTTAAATCTTTGCTTACAACCTACACAGACTACAGAGCAAGAGCGAGACAAGGAAGCGAAAGAAAAAGAAAGATTGGCGAATGAAAACGCACTGCTTCAGCTCGAAAATAAAAAATTAAACTCATCGTTGCAGGCGAGCCACAACAGCAGTCTCTCTTCTGCCAGCGCTGCCGACAAACAACTACGAAACAACGCCAAAAAGGTGCTCTTGCAGAATCTTCCAACCATGTTCTTTGTTTGCTTCTGTATATATCAGCCTGAATTATACTGAACTTTCAGTATGCAACATAAAAATAACTTTTTCTTTGAATAATTCAGAGTTTATTTTGTCGATAAACTATTAAAAACTAAACGATGCATTCCCAGTTAAGTGCAGAGTTGGAGCAGACGAAGGCTCAGCTGGAAGCGAAGGAAAAAGAATTAGTCTTTCTGCAAGACACTCTCAAGTAAGCGCATCACTTATTCATCAATTATCGAAGAGTGATTCAAAAATATACGAAAGCTTTTTACAACATTTATTTTACAATCTGTGAATCATATTATTACTATTGATTTTTTAAACAATGATGAATCGTTAACCTATTTTTTAAGATTAATTAATAACCCATAAATATGAATTAAAATAATGGACCATAAAAATAAAACAATACGACATAAAGACAACAGTCTTCGTCATACTTTCAAACACTTCCTTTCCAACGACAGATTCATGCTGAAAGGTGCCAACTCGAAGGACTCTCCTGGCACTTCTTCTGCCTCCTGACTCCTTCCCCTCACCCATTTAACACTGCTGTGATACCGACATTACTTCATCTAGTTTTAAACCTCATTTGAATTATTTAAAACCACTTTCATTTTGCATATTTGTTGTTTCGTGAATGTATCGTGAATAGAGAATAGATTAGCATTGGGAGATTCAACTGCATTTCAATTTGAAAAATCTTCTATTATAACTTATCAGTCTTTTCGAAGGCGTGTTGCAATCTAACATTGTGTTTACTGAAAGATATTCCTATTTTTAACTTTAATTTAAAAATTAAATGATTTATTTTTTTTTTTTGTACTATGATTGAATGTAAGTGGGGGTTTGGTTGGTGTAGGAGCTAGATGTAAATACTGTCCCGAAATCTATTCAGATATTATGCGAGCAAGTCTATAAATGGGAAAACAATTTTATACCATATTTACCAGAAATTATTTTTCAAATATGAAATGATTAGTCAATAATTGAAAAAAATAATAGTTGACTTTTTTTAAAGTACACATGATTGTAATTGATTTATTTCCACAATTTAAAATAATAAAATAAAACAACTTTACTTCCCTTTATATTTTCCTACAACTCGCTCACAATGTAAAAAAACAATGTAAATACCATTATTTTTGTATTTCGCCTTTTCATATTAAATAAATATACACAAAACTCGTTCAAAGATTCCTAAATGAGAGTTCATATGGGCATGCACTGAGGTGGCTGGCCCAAGCTGAGAGAAGATCTGTCATGAAATTCGTATAACATTAGTAACCGTAAATGTCAGAATCTTAGGACATTAGTTAATTATGTTAGTACCATATATATATAGTATATTATATATATGGTTAGCACAGTATGTTAGCAAATTATCATTTTTGAGAAAAAAAATCGTTTTTAAAGACCCTTGATTCGTTCGTTGAGACATTAAAAAAATAATTATTCGAAAATGTCCAAAGAATTTAGTATTGTTAGATTACTAAAAAATAAACTTATGAATTATTTGAATAATTATTTAATAAACATTAACTAATTAAAAAGTTTTAATCTCTGTACCATTTAAACATCTAAACTCGCACCTGTTGTGCTTGAGGTGGCTCTGGACCAGATCTCCAGAGGCCAGCGAGGACATGAGCGAGAGTTCGCCTGCCATCACCATCGAGCAGATCACCCTCGCCAGTCTGGTGGCGTTTTCACCGGGTACCTCCTTGTGCGCCCCCCTCACGCCCATCATCTGCGTGTGTGTGTGTGTGTGTTCGTGTGTGTGTGTGTGTGTTCGTGTGTGTGTGTGTGTGTGTGTGTCTGTGTGTGTGTGTGTGTGTGTGTGTGTGTGTGTGTGTGTGTGTGTGTGTGTGTGTGTGTGTGTGTGTGTGGAGTTGCCGTCATGGTGGTGGGGGATTGTTTGGTGAATGGTGTTTGTGATGAGACTCATATATACCGTGAAACCTCCTAATCTTTAGCCATAGTGTTAGCACATCATCATTTTGACATATAATGGAAGTTGTATTTATTTGTTCTCTAACTGCCTGCAGCTCACCTCGAGACAGGCGGCCTGGGGAGGCAAGATGGTGCCTCCTCCCACTGTGCCCACCTCCAACGAAGGCATGTTGCAGCTCACGTACAAGCCCGTCTCCTTCTTGACTCCTCTCTCACCCCTCACTCTCTCACCACTCACTCTCTCACCCCCACTCTCCGAGTCATTCGAAACCGTATGTTTCTCCTGATCTGTCCCACTGATACTCTTTGGCACATCACCCTCCCTCCCATCTACTCTCGCATCCACCATAGTGCCATCCACTGCAGCAGCAACAGAAGACTCCTCCTCCTCCTTCTCCTCCTCATACTCCTCCATTATCGTCAGGCAGTTGGAGCTGCAGACGTTCTGAGCTGGATCCTGTGATGTAGTTGTGGATGGTGATTGGATGGAGGTCAGATGGTTGTGGGTGATGGTGCTCGGAATATGTTTTCATTAAACGAAGTAACAATTATTAACGTAAAAGGCAAATAAATTCGCACACTTTTGAATAAATATTTTTTCAAATGTCAGAAATGATGCTATTTGAGCATTATGGAGGTCCGAACAATCTGTGATCTTACGGCACTGCCTCAACAAAATGGCGGCCACCTGTCCAGTGGCGATGAAGATGGCGGTGACGATGTTGGCGGCATGGGCGTTTGAGCCTCCGATCGAGCCTGCCAGCGTGGATCCGATGAGGTTCTTGTGGATGTTCAGGTCGACCAGGGCCTTCACCGACGTCTTCAGCACCTCCCTCACCACCTTGCCTGTTGTTGTGTGGTATGAGGGAGATTCGAAATGATAGGGTAATATAGCCTAACAAGGAAAAGTATGGGCGCAAACAGACTGTATGCCTGTTTCCGCATATAATAAAACTATTATGTTACAATAGCAAGAGGAATATATATATAATACAGCGACGAGTATTATTAACGTTGCGTAAACCTAGACGGGCTTCAAGGCCGTATATATATATATTTGATAAACACTCAGAAAGCGAAACCTAGTTAATAACGAAGTATAAGCCATTATCGAATCATAAGGTAGATGATACAGACCTGGTATTACTGCCTCACACACCACAGACTTCCCTCGCCCGTCAATCCTAAATAAAGTTTGAACATTACTCAAAAATGGCTAGATAATATAATCCTACCAGAAATTGCAAAAAAATTATTTTAAAAACAAATTAAAATTCTCAAATCAACACATCATCATCATCATCATCATCATCATCATCATCATCATCATCATAAATCCACACAGCAACAACCAGTTGATGGCGTTTGGTTTCTTGTCGGTGCAGAAGTTGCTGCTGAGCGAGATGATCTGCATGTCGCTCAGGTGCTCCTCTTGCAGCACCTGCAGTGCTCTCTCCGAGCCCTGTGCAGGTGTCACAATGCAATGCAATACAATACAATACAATACAATAGAATATATAAAAAATACAATACAATACAATAAAACACAATACAATACAACACAATACAATACAATACAATAAAATACAATAAAATACAATAAAATACAATAAAATACAATAAAATACAATAAAATACAATAAAATACAATAAAATACAATAAAATACAATAAAATACAATAAAATACAATAAAATACAATAAAATACAATAAAATACAATAAAATACAATAAAATACAATAAAATACAATAAAATACAATAAAATACAATAAAATACAATAAAATACAATAAAATACAATAAAATACAATAAAATACAATACAGTACAATACAATACAGTACAATACAATACGGAGGTGGAAGATGGGTGCAGTTGTTGAAGTGTGCTTTTGTGAAATAAAATAGAAATGAGTAGAAGGATTAGCCCCAAATTATCTTTACACTCGCGAGTAAAAAGTCATTACCCATAAAGTTGTTTTATCCTTCATAACCGAGTGGTCTTGAAGCTCGCTTGGGTTTACGCCACGTAAATAATACCCGTTGTTGTATTGTATTGCATTTCATTGTATTGTATTGTATTGCATTGTATTGTATGGTTTTGTATTGTATTGTATTGCATTGTATTGTATGGTATTTCATTGTATTGTATTGTATTGCATTGTTTTGCATTGTATTGCATTGTATTGTATGGTTTTGTATTGTATTGTATTGCATTGCATTGCATTGTATTGCATTGTATTGTATTGCATTGCATTGTATTGCATTGTATTGTATTGTATTGCATTGCATTGTATTGCATTGTATTGTATTGTATTGCATTGTATTGTATTGCATTGTATTGTATTGCATTGCATTGTATTGTATTGTACTGCATTGCATTGTATTGCATTGTATTGTACTGCATTGTATTGTATTGCATTGCATTGTATTGTATTGTATTGTATTGCATTGCATTGTATTGTATTGCATTGTATTGTATTTTATTGCATTGCATTGTATTGTATTGTACTGCATTGCATTGTATTGCATTGTATTGTATTGCATTGTATTGTATTGCATTGCATTGTATTGTATTGTATTGTATTGCATGGTTTTGTATTGCATTGAATTGTATTGTATGGCTTTGTATTGTATTGTATTGCATTGCATTGTATTTTATGGTTTTGTATTGTATTGTATGGTTTTGTATTGCATTGAATTGTATTGTATGGATTTGTATTGTATTGTATTGAAGCAACACCACCCACACTGCACCTTCGACAGCATGTTCATGCCCATGGCGTCTCCGGTGATGGCGACGAAGCGGACGTACAAGTTGCGAGAGGCCTGCTTGATCTTGAGGCCTTTCAGACGTGCAAACCTGCGTGTGTGCGTGTGTGTGTGTGTGTGTGTATGCTTGCTTGCTTGTTTGCTATGATGATGACGACACCATACCATCGGAGTAGCGCCAAACTACAATAGTGAAGAAGATTAAATAAGTATCATCAAATTATCTCAGCTGAAACCACTCACCACCACACCTCACCACGAAACCAACTCACCACCACAGCAACACAGCCACCTCAACATCACCACAACACATCTCACCACAGGCACTTGAACCCCACACCACACCACACGACAACACACCACACGACAACACACCACACGACAACACACCGCACCACCACACCTCATCCAACCACCTGCTAGTAGAGTTGAAGGCCTCAGCGACCAACTCGAAGTTCGCCTCCATCCACCTCTTCGCCTCAGAGGCCCTCATGGCCGATGCGAACCTGACGAGAGGAGCCCTCGTCATGCCGTTCTCCAGCAGACTGCTCCTGACGCCCCCTCCTGCCTGTTGCATAATGGTGGTGGTAGTGGTGGTTGATTGATGTCGTGGAGGTGGTGGTTGGTGCCGCATCTTGCCAGTCAACTCACCAGCAGAGCCCTGCAACCCCTGTTCGCACTTGCCACCAAACAGCCCTCAGTCGTCGCCATGGGAACGTGGTAGCGCATGCCATCCACCAACAAGGGCCCTGCCACTCCGACTGGGATCGGCAGGTAGCCAATCACGTTCTCGCAGCAGGCTCCGTGGACCTTTGATTGGTAGGTTCATTTGGTGGATGGATTATGGACCATGTTGGATGCTTTATGGTTCTACATCGGTTCTTATTGTAACATTTGAAAGAAAAAATTGACATAGTGAAGGAAGGAAGGAAGGAAAGAAGGAAGGAAGGAAGGAAGGAAGGAAGGAAGGAAGGAAGGAAGGAAGGAAGGAAGGAAGGAAGGAAGGAAGGAAGGAAGGAAGGAAGGAAGGAAGGAAGGAAGGAAGGAAGGAAGGAAGGAATCATCATCATCATCATCTCCTGGTTTTTTTTAAACAGGCCAACTTTTCCTCTCCCGAGGGTGGGGCCTGTCTGAAAAGTCTCAATCTCTCCCTCCACTCCTTTCTATCATGGGCATCAGTGCTGCGTGCCCCCAGGTATTTGAGGTCTTTCTGTACCACCTCTTCCCACGTCTTCTTTGGCCTGCCAGGTCGTTTCGTTCCAGAAACCTCCATTCTTCTTATGTTGATCCATCCACCACCACGTTCCACATGCCCAAACCACCTCATTCTTCTCGTTTGCAGTACAGCACCAATATCCTGGATTCCCATCATTTTTTGGAGCTCATCTGAACTGATGAGATCTTTTGATTTGATGTTGCACATCCAATGGATCATGGCCCGGTCGTTGCGTTGAAGGCGGTTGATTGTTTCTGTGGTGACAGCCCAAGTCTCAGAGGCGTGTAACATTGTACTCCTCACACATGAGGTGTACACACGACTTCTGGTTGGAAGTGGAAGGTGTCTGTTTGTCAGTAGAGGAAGAAGTAGACGAAATTTTTCCCACGCACACTTGCATCGGGTTATGGCAGCATCCTCACAGCCTCCACCTGCAGACAGCATGTCACCTAAGTAGCAGAATTCAGGAACGACTTCAAGTTTGTCTTCATCAACAAGGACTTCCACAATTGGTCTTCCGTCTATCGGTCGAGCTGTGCCTTGACAGCGGGCACACTTGTAATTTGGGTCTGAGCGGAGGGAGCCTTTAATGCCTGAGCATCTCTTGTGCACCCAGGATGAGCAACCGCTGCATAGAATGGAGTTTTTGCCCGTTCCTTTAAGGCAGACTGCACATGGGTACTTTTCCGATTTCTTGGTCAGCTCTAGATTCGCACCCGATACTAAAACTTTTGTTTTCCCCATAGTAACTTTTAAGCCCTTTTTCTCCATTCCATTCTTCCATATCTTGACCTTAAGAAGCAGCTCGTCCAGTGATTCAGCTATGGCTACAAAGTCATCTGCGTACAACAGCTCCCATGGACATCCAGTGTGAAACTCTATAGATAACGCTTCTAGCACGATGATGAATAATAGAGGGCTTAGGACCGAACCTTGATGCACCCCGACACCCACTTCGAACTCGTCACTGAAAGCTTCACCAACCCTTACCTTGCTTTTCACCTCCGAATACATAGACTGCACTCTCACCAGCCACTCCTCGATACCGAGGAAGGAAGGAAGGAAGGAAGGAAGGAAGGAAGGAAGGAAGGAAGGAAGGAAGGAAGGAAGGAAGGAAGGAAGGAAGGAAGGAAGGAAGGAAGGAAGGAAGGAAGGAAGGAAGGAAGGAAGGAAGGAAGGAAGGAAGGAAGGAAGGAAGGAAGGAAGGAAGGAAGGAAGGAAGGAAGGAAGGAAGGAAGGAAGGAAGGAAGGAAGGAAGGAAGGAAGGAAGGAAGGAAGGAAGGAAGGAAGGAAGGAAGGAAGGAAGGAAGGAAGGAAGGAAGGAAGGAAGGAAGGAAGGAAGGAAGGAAGGAAGGAAGGAAGGAAGGAAGGAAGGAAGGAAGGAAGGAAGGAAGGAAGGAAGGAAGGAAGGAAGGAAGGAAGGAAGGAAGGAAGGAAGGAAGGAAGGAAGGAAGGAAGGAAGGAAGGAAGGAAGGAAGGAAGGAAGGAAGGAAGGAAGGAAGGAAGGAAGGAAGGAAGGAAGGAAGGAAGGAAGGAAGGAAGGAAGGAAGGAAGGAAGGAAGGAAGGAAGGAAGGAAGGAAGGAAGGAAGGAAGGAAGGAAGGAAGGAAGGAAGGAAGGAAGGAAGGAAGGAAGGAAGGAAGGAAGGAAGGAAGGAAGGTAGAAAGGCAGAGGGATGCGAACGTATTTGTAGTCGTAGTTGAGGAAGGGAATGTTCATCAGAGAGTCCTTCGCCCCCAGCTGCTCGCTGATGATTTGTCTCCTGTGAGGTGGCAAAATAAAAAAAAATTATCACATGAGTAGATTCCTGATGATGGTGATGATGATGATGATAATGATGATGATGACGGCTGTGATGATGAGGATGACGATGATGATAATGATGATGATGATGGCTACCACCTAATGTTGACGCCCCTCTGGAAGTCGTCGAGGGCGGTTTCGAGGCGGTAGGCAGGCAGTCGCTTCGAAGCCACCAACGCCATCACCTCCCTGTCGCTCAACTTCCTCGGACCTCCCTGTGGCCGTTGATTGGTTGGGTGGTGGGTGGTAGAAAGGTGGATTCACGGTAGATGGGTTGGTAAGTCGTTAGTTGTAAGTGTGTTATTGGTGGGTGGGTGGGTGGGTGGGTGTGTTGGTGGTGGTAAGTAGGTTTGTTGGTCGGAGTAAGAAGTGAGCGGGTGTGTGTGTGGGTGGTTGTTGGTCGAGTGATGTTGGTGTGGCATTGTGAGATGGAATAAATAGAGTGACTTGATACATCATCATCAGCCACTCACCACATCCTTCAACAACTCCACACACTCCTCGAGACTTCTGATTGGTTCTCCTTGGTCACATGTCACTGCTTGCATGCACTTGATTGGTTCGTGAAGCTCCGATGCGCTCGTGTGGTCTGTCTGCACTGAGCGGTTGCGAGAAAACCTTTCAACGCTGTCATTTTCCTCATCATTTCCATCATCATCATCACGCTCGTAGTCATCGTCGTCAGGAGCGGGTCCAACAGTGAACTTGGAGATGGTCTTGTGAGGCGCATCTTGTTCTGTTTGCGCGTCGTTACTTGCTCACAGTCGATGAAGAGTGCAAAATAGAAGTATGCAGACGTTAAGCATATTCAACTAGGCATTCATCTACGTTAAAGACAATCAAGCAAGATACTCGTTCGCCCTCAAACCTTCAAGGATGGAGCTCTTCAAAAAGTTCTCAAAGACTCCGTCCACTCCACAGCTGCCAGCCCTCACCTGGCCTGCCTCCACCCTGGCACTGGTCTTTGGTTCGGTGTGAGAGGGTTGCGTGAGGACCTCTCCCTCCTGCTGCTCGAAGGTGACTTCCTTGATGGACTTGAGGATGCCCTTGCCCTTCTTGCTGCCGCCTTCGTGTGCAGCTGGAGCAGGAGGAGAGTCGAGGCAGATGTACTTGACGGCAAGGAAGCCTGCCAACACCACTGTCAAGATCGTGTCCAGTCTCAAGTCTCCCATCGAACTGGGAGCGTTTGTGTTGGTTGTGGAGGTTGGAAGTCAGCAGAAATGATGCAGTGCATGGTTGATGAAACAGGAATGAAAGTAGTTCGAGTTTTTTATTGATGAAATGTAATTCTAACTTATCTCCCATGAGAGGCTGTTGTTGTTGTTGCTGAGAAAATGGACTGAGTTGCATCTTGAAAGGAGTGAGATTCCTTGCTGATGATGATGCTGATGACGTGTGCAGGTCAGCATAGAAGGTGTGCAGATGGAAGAAGACCAGAACAGCTGACTGGAGGAGGGTTGAAGAGTTTTCATGTCAGCATGGACTCCTCACTCACTCATCAGTGCCTCATGTAAGTGAGACTCAACCACTTCAGCTATAACGCTCACCTTCCATCAAGTCACTAAGACATAACTTATAACAATGCCTTTAAGATCATTAGTAGCATTTCCCAGCAAAACCTCCTCAAATTGTCTCGCCATCGACTCACCATGACGACCTTCACCTTGTCGACCACCAGGTTCGACCTCTGGTGCAAGCCGTCGTCCCACCACTGCTCCGCTCCACATCTCGGCTGACCCTGCCTCAGCAACTGAGGGTGGGTGGTGGGTGAGGATGATGATGGTAGGTGGTGATGGTGATAGTACGTAGTGGGGAGGGGGGAGAGGGGGTGATGATGAAAGTGGGTGATGATGATGATGATGGTAGGTGATGTGTGATAGATAATGATGATGATGATGGTAGATGATGGGGGTAAGTGACAATGCGTGGATAAGCGTGGGTGGGTGACTCGGAATAATGAATTATGGCATGTATTTCCAAGATTCATTGAAAACTGTCAGTACAGGCAAACTGTCATAATAGCCAGACTGGCACACATAAAGGCACACATACATGAAAGCATTACAAGCATACACACAAACATACACACAAACATACATACAAACACACACACACACAAGCAGGCAAGCAGGCAGGCAGCAAGGAGGTCACCTCACACATGATGGCGAGACAGGCTGGGTAGAAGGAGACGAAGACGAGGTGGTTGCTGAGGATGCAGAAGCAGCAGAAAGAGCAGACGGACGAGAAGACGCCCATGCAGGCCATCGAGCCGACTGCCAGCACCAGGCAAGTCGTCAACGAGTCCAACGAGAGCGCAGGGGCCAGCAGACCCATGCCGTCGCCTATGTTGCCAACCACCTGAGCCTTCGTGGTGTGTGAGAGGGAGATGAATGATCAGTGATGCTGCAGATGGTCTTCAAAGGTGTAGTTAAAAGTAACGATTTAGAAACTTTGCATTAATACCATCATCACTACCACCGACATCACCATCATCATCATCATCATCGGCATCATCATCATCATCATTGCTCACCCTGTCTTCAGAGGTGAGAGCAAACTTGGCGAGAGTGCACGCCTTAGGAATGTCGATGAAGAAGAGGAAGAAGAAGTAGGGGAGGGCCTCACTTTGGTGATGATGATGGTGGTGGTGGTGAAGATGATGACGATGATGATAATGATGATGATGATGACGATGATGATGACGATGATGATTGTGGTGGTCATGATGATCATGGTCATGATGATGGAGATGAGGGCACCATTATATGTGATACAGCTGCAATGAATTGAAAGCTTTATACAAATTCGAGTAGGCAAGCACTTGAGTTGCTTGAAGGCGGTGTTGAAGAGGAGGAGGAGGGAGAGAGAAAGGAAGAAGCTGATGACGATGCTGAAGCTGCAAGCGATCACTGCTCAGGGAGATGATGATGATGATGATGATGTATATAGCGGCAAAGCAATGAGGAGTATTATTATGGTGGGGTGTAGTCAAAACTAGCTTTAAATGTCCATTCACGTCCATGAGCTACAAGGGCATTGGTTACGCTCAAACTCAAGACCATTGACCATTGTTCAAGTCGAGAGTCATTACACCCTCGACCCCCCATCCAACTAAACATACATCAAATATTGGTTTTTGATGCAAGCTTATTAACAAAACAATTTTTACGTTTAAAATTTAAAACCTCTACGTTCACAATGAATTATAATCAAAGACACCCTCACCAAGCATGTGATTGCTGCTAAGTCTGCGCAGTCGCGAGAACTGGACGTACGCGTAAATGAGAGCCCCACAACGGACTGTCATCAGCACCACTGAGTCGAGGAAACTGCTCTTCTGTGGAAGGATGTATGTGACTTTATTAGAACAGAAGGGACTCATAAACGAGTTGTAGAAGACTCTAGTAGTCGTTGTATGTGTCTTGTATGTGGAATAGGGAGCAAAATTGGGAAGAAAAGTTGTATTGTTTTTTAAAATTTAAGTAAAATAAATGCTCAGACAAGTCTTTTTGAAGTGTCCGCTAACCAAGCTTGTGTATTCTCCAAATTTGTTGCTGCTTGGTTGGAAGTATGTCAGAGAGAGCAGGCTGACGATCAAGGTGAAGGTCAGGAAGATCACCTCCCAGGGCCGAGATGCACAAAACTTGCCATGCCACCGAAAAAATCGAAAAAATAGATTGGCTTGCTGGTCTGACTGTAGATTTGTGACGTTTTAAACTGTAATATATAAATAAAATGTAAAAAGTATGAAAATTAAGTTTAAAATATGAATAAAAGTATATTTAAATGCCATTTTCTTACATTGATTTTACTCTTGAACTGCTTATATTCTTCACTGTTTATCAGCTGATCCATCCCCTTTTCCACTTTCTTTGCCTTGCAGAAAATAAGCTAATAGATAAAACATTAATCATCAATGTTTGAAGACATTCATTTGTTCAATTTTATCAGTATTGTTAATCAACTAAATGTTAAATAATCTTTTTTTTGAGTTTCTAAAGTTCAAATAGATTTATAAATATCTTCAATTTCCAATTTATATAAAATTTATATTAAAAATTGAATCTTTCATATTCTAATGATTAGAATCTCATCAGTTAAAAGATGACACTCACTTATTTTTAGATGACGTAACTGGCTTTTTTAATAGTTGAATTGGATAAATATTTATCCAATTAATGTTTTATAACTATATTATAGAAAATATTATCTCCAAATTTCCATGTAAGACTTGCGGTCAAAATATTATATCAGAAAATCTACGTTAGGTCTCTTAGAACTGAAGCTAACCATTTAATTATGCTAATTTTGACTTCAGCGATAAATATAATTTATATAAAATACTTGTAAATATAGAAGTAATATCTTTGATTTGTTCTAATAAATCTTATTGGAACAAATTAATTTTATTTTGAAAATTTAAAATTAACTAGTTTTTGAAAACACGCATTTCTTAACTTCTTGAAAATTACTTGGGTATATGAATTATGAGTTGTTTATCGAGTGTATTTGGATATTAACAGTGAAAGACTGAAAAAATATTAATGACGTGTAAAACGAAAGAAATACTGAAGATCTATAGTTATGACAAAGTAGGTGAAGAGTTTAACTTTTGATTAGAATTCAGACTGAGTGTCAGTTAAAAACAAGTGAGATTGCATTGCAGTGGAACGAGAAAACAAAGTAAATGGAAAACACCGAACTCAAAATTAACGCACAAATAAGAATAACTAAGTAGCTTTAATATGCAAGCCCAATGACTTAGAAAGATGGAGGCTACATAGCAGAACGATGTGCCTAAAGCTCTAGAAGGACATCAACACGGACTGAATTGTGGCTTGGGGATGGTCTTGGGCATGGAGTGTGGAGTGGAGAAAGGGAAGTGGTTTCTGGAGGAGGGACATGCGCTGTAGGCCCTCTCGCTCATCGCCAACGAATCCTTGCGCTGCATCACCGCCAGGCACTTGCGACTCGCCTTCACGATCGACACCACCATGCGCCTGCACTCGCAGCACACCGTCATCAGCGGTCCTCCTGGCAAGAGAGCAGTGCTGTTGTTGCTGCTGCAGTTGTTGCACGATGCAGTCACTGTGTCTGCCTTCCTCAGCATGCTGCGTCTGCCCTGCTGCAGCGACGAGAGCAGAGATGGAGTGGCCAGCTTCGAAGACAAGCGCTCAAACATTCCCTCCTCCACCTCATCTTTCTCCTCCTCTTCCTCCTTCTCCTTGCAGTCCTTGTCTTGACTCTTCCGCTGGGGTGAGTGTCTTTGGAGCGGCCTTCTCGGAGACGAGGGCGCTGATCCACTGAGGGGTCGAGCATCAGTCTTCAATATTATAATAATTATTATTACTTCTTTATTGCATAACGACGTGGTGAGAGCGCTTCATTTGCGTGCCTTGGCGCTATACTAAAACGACAATTATTATTATAAGTAGTTAACTCAAAAGTTCAAGAACCAAGATTCCATCAAAAATTAATTAAAATGACGTTCATGGTAAAGTAAGTTGTACTAAAGCATGGCTAGCAAGAAACGACAAACCAAATGGTGTCGATGGATTCCTGCTCGAAGGAGCGACTGGGAGGGGTGGAACAGGGATTCAATGTGTAGACGGGAATGTGCTCGAAGTGCTCGGTTGGGATTCTCATCTGAATGACAGAATGGGTGGATGAATGAGAAGCGGATGAATGAGAAGTGGATGAATGAGAAGTGGATGAATGAAAGGTGGATGAATGAGAAGTGGATGAATGAGAAGTGGATGAATGAGAAGTGGATGAATGAAAATAGGATGAATGAGAAGTGGATGAATGAGAAGTGGATGAATGAAAATAGGATGAATAAGTGGATGAATGGATGAGTTATGAGCACTCGGAGCGCACACTAGCAGGAAGTAACCTTGCTGGAACACTGCGCACAGACGTTTCTGCTGCAGAACTTGCACTTCTGAGGCCATGGTCCGAACAGCAGCGAGAACTTTATCTTCTTGCACGTGAAGCACAACTGTTGGTAGTGGTAGTAGTAGTAGTATTAGTAGTAGTAGTAGTAGTAGAAGTGGTAGTAGTAGTAGTAGTAGTAGTAGTAGTAGTAGTAGTAGTAGTAGTAGTAGTAGTAGTAGTAGTAGTAGTAGTAGAAGTAGTAGTAGTAGTAGTAGTAGTAGTAGTAGTAGTAGATGTGGTAGTAGTAGTAGTAGTGGTAGTAGTAGTGGTGCTCTGAAAGGCCAAAGGTGTGTCTAGCTTCAAACCTTCACTCACTCATCCACATAACCTATAATCACCCACTCACCTACCAACCATCGACCTACCACCACCCACTCACCCCCTTCTAACCAACCCAACCGTCTACCCACTCACCCCTCTTCTAACCAACCCAACCGTCTACCCACTCACCAACCCACCCACCTACCTACCACCCACCTTTCCCGACTCCAAGAGTCCATAGAGACTGGGCTGGCCTGACAGGCACTCCAACTCAGCCTTGGTGAGCACAGTGCGTATGTGCATGATCTCCTCGATGGTGAGCGAGAGACAGTTGGTCGAGGGTGGGATGCTCTTCTGGTGATGCAGTGGTGGGATGCGATGGTTGGATGCAGTGGTGGGATGCGAAAGAAAGTCTATAGGGCTAGAGTATTGAGAGGAGACCTGTACCGAATAGTGGAATTTAAGCTCATTTGGCCGAAAAATTTCGATAGAACCGAGTACAATTATTCATTCATTTAACTATTATCAGAACGTTTAATACATTTTTAAAACTCCTCTCAATTTTTTCGAATCTTTCGATGTTTTGTGCCGTGAATTGTTTTGAGGACTTTTCATTACGCTGTCCACTAATGAAATATTCGGTACAGCTCTAATTCAAAGATTGAATGCTGATTGAAAGTTAGTGTTGAAGCCAGCACACACAATAAGCGTTAAGAGATTAACGTAGAAGATGGACATTCATGTGAAAGATTGAGCACTGCAAGCAGCAACGCATGCTCAAACATCATCATCATCATCATCACCAGCATTATTATCATTATCAAGATCAACATCATCATAATCAACCCCATCCTCATCATCATCATCAATATCACAACTTTTGTAACTAACACTTTTATCACTAGCAGTCATCGGAACACTTTTATTGGAAAAAGGCAGAGAGGGATGAGAGGATGGAGAGGAAGAGAAGGAGGAGGAGGCGAGTGATGATGGTTGTTGATCGCATTGTTTGGAAAAGAAGAAACTTGAGGTTTGCTTTTCTATGGAGGATGGTGGAGATGATGGTGTTGGTATCAATAGTGGAGATGATGGTGTTGGTATCAATGGTGGAGATGATGGTGTTGGTATCAATTGTGGAGATGATGATGATGTTGGTATCAATGATTTAGATGATGATGGTGTTAGTAAAATTAGTAACTGTAACTGTAAACTCTGTGTAAGTAAATAATTGTTAATATAAGCACTCGAAACTTTTAAGATGCGGTTAAAAGGAACAGTGTAACGTTTTAAGACTGTAAAATTGTAAACCTGTAAGTTTGTAAGACTGTAAAGTTGTAAACATGTAACTATTACATCTGCAAGACTGTAACGTTGTAAAACTGTAAAAACTGCAAGACTTCAACTCTTCAAGGCTTTTTCAGGCAGTTAGCACAATCTAAATAAAAACTTACAACTTACAAAGATGCAGGCGTTTAAAGCTGAAAACGAGAGAAAGTGGGTGCTTGTGTGGGAAGCACTGCAACTACACACAACATCTTTCGGAGTAACCTCAACCAGGCTGTTAAACCTTAACACAAGAGCATCTAGCAAGCTTCAACGACGACGACGAGCACTGCACTCCCAAAGCTCGACACCCTTCTCTACTGCTCGAGGGAGCATGCAGCACCTTGAAGGAGGGCAGGAAGGAGGCCTGCTCAAGACTCTCGCACACCACCACACTGTGCCTCCGATACAACTTCAACGGCAAGCTTATGCGCAATATGTCCTTCGCTGTGACGTCAGCAGTCGTGGTGATAGTATTAGTTGTGGTGGTCATAGTAGTAGTAGTGGTGATGATGATAGTAGTTGTGATGATGATAGTAGCGGTTGTGGTGATGATGATAGTAGTTGTGGTGGTTATAAGCAGAGAATTCATGAGATGATAAATGATACACTTATGGCGCATGCTTTCGCATGTCTTATAAACACTTTGTTGTTGCTTTGACTCATGCTGGAGTCTTACATCAACAAATCCTGCCATTATGCAATCATGCCTTGTTTGCTTGCCACTTTAGTCATATTCATAATCTATTTTTATTACTTTTAATAATAATAATAATAATAATAATAATGACGAGTCTTATTATAGTGGCGTATAACCCGAACGGGCTTCCAGGCCACTTAGGCTGCATATTTTCATTTGCGCCTTTGTGTTACTAGGGCATTGGTTGCACTTGAACCTAGGACCTTTCATTATTGGTCAAGCCGAGAGTCGTTGCCGACTCCGCTACCCGTTCACCCTTTTACTACTACTACTACCACTACTACTGCTACTACTACTACAACAACTACTACTACTACTACTACTACTACTACTACTACTACTACTACTACTACTACTACTACTACTACTACTACTACTACTACTACTACTACTACTACTACTACTACTACTACTACTACTACTACTACTACTACTACTACTACTACTACTACAGCACATACCCGTGTGTTGCCATGGCAAGTGGAGTGGGGGACTGCCAGTGGAGAGAGGCGAAAGTGGCGTGAGGGCGGGTCGAACAGAAGCCTTCACCTTGTTCCTCAACTCTTTACTCTCATCGTCATCACCACCACTGGTTTCATTACTGCTGATTCCACTGGCATCATCATCATCGTCGTCGTCGTCGTCGTCATCATCTCCATCCTCATCATTCTTTAGGTGGTATTAGTTTAAATAATTAAAAAGATTTTTCCTCTTTAGTTATAGCTTTATAAAAGACACCAAGTAAAAAATAATATTCTATTCTTGAATAAAACGGAGTAGAAACTAATATAAATATATGATGATGAAGATGATGATGATGATGAGACTGACAAGGTTCTTGAAGGTGAGGAGGCGTGGATCTGGCTTGATGACTCGCTTGACAGGTTGGTCGGGTGGGTATGGAGAGGCGGGTGTGGAGTGGGAGCGCACGTGGAAGGTGGAGGAGGAGAATGGTGAAGGGAAGTCCTTGTTCGGGGTGGGTCGCAGGCAGGGAGGCTGGTTTCTGATGGCCATGAGCAGTTGCTCCCTGGGCTCCAACTTGCCCTTGTGGTTGTTCTCGTCGTCACCCTCCCTGCATCGTCTGCCCACCTGTGTGGCAGTAGTGGCAGTGACGGTGGTCGCTTAGAAAAGACTTTCATGGAACGTTCAAGTCTGCAGTGTTTAGAGTCTAGATCTTGGATGAATTGTGGGTCAAGTTTTAAATCGATAAGCTTTGAAATTAAGTAAAAGAAGAAAAAGAACATGGAAATCGGGATGGAAAATAAGAAAAGAATGGTGCTCACAGGCTGGAGAGGAGGTCGTGACCTGATGAACTCCAGGATGATCTCATGCACGTCCTTCTTCACCCTCACTGGGTATGAGTCACTCGGAGTCTGAGCAGTGATGATGACGATGATGATGATGATGATGCTCGTGGTGGAACAATGACTGGATTAATAAAATAGTAGCTGATAGTTCTTCTTCCCGTAAAGTGCAGGGCTCCTCTGGAGTATTGACGCACTTTGGCGGCGGTAGGAATCGAACCCACGCTGGTGAGTCGAACGCTTTACCGCAAGACTATTCTGTCACGCATGTAAGCGAAGAAAAAGGCAAGTACTAAATACTCACCTCGGGAGAGGGCTTGTGCAGCTTGTACTTCATGCTCCTGACGTCGTCCATGAGGATCTCGTAGGGCGTCAGTTCGAAGGCAAGACGTCCCCTGCTGCTGCTGCTGCTGCTGCTGTCCTGACCCGTGCTCCTCAACTGCACCTTCTTCAGCTTCACGCCTCTGCGCAGTTCGTTCATCACCTGCATCCACAAACGAGCCTGTGCGAGATTATTTAGTGGTGGTGCGTTTGGTGGCGACTGTTACAGTGCAGTACACTACAGTAGTGCTGAAAGGTGGGCTGGCTCTAAGAAAAAGGCTAAAATATGCAAATGCTAGTTTTAAAATGGCAGGATTAGGAAGATACAGAGGATACGCAAGAAATGAGAAATGACGACGTCAGAAAGGTGTTCAGCAGACCGAAACGATAGTTCTCCAACGACAACGGTAGTGGTGAAACAAATGTAGAACAGGATGGTTACTACAGTGTTGAGCACCCTAGATGAGACCACCCTCTCAACACTCCACCATAACCCCTCCCCGCCCCTCAACACCCCACCACGACCCTCTCCAACCCACCCAGTCCTTCCTCTCCAGACTGCAGAGCTGCTTGCCCTCATCCTCAATGCTGATAGATGCCTGCTCCTGTGATGGAAGTTGAAGAGTTGAAGAAGGTGATAGGAAGAGATGTAAGCATTCCACCTAGATGTAGATCTACATCTACATGGTACATCAATGAAATCCATTTTAGCAATATGAATTATTATGTCATAATTATTATATCCTCAAGAATCCCTCCTACTATCATCAGTGTTGCATTAGACCACCTTGTCTGAAGTCATCTTCTCCAGGAAGGAGCTCAGTTCAGACGCCTCGTGATAGAGGGCCCTGCACACCGCCTTGCAATGTAGCCTGATCTCCTCGACACCTCCCTCAAACTCCCCTCCCTCCTCTATCTCTCCCTCTCCCCTGATGTGCTTGTGACACTCCTGTTGCACGGTGAACCCTTGTTATAACTACTAAACCTTTGTTTAAATAGATTTTAACGTGATTTTTATAAAGTAAAAATAAACAATAATTTGATAGGTTTCATTCTATTTATAGAGCATAGCTATTCAACTCGATAATTTTTAAACCTCCATGACATCCTTGAAGCTGATATCTATCTTGTCCTCGTCATCTTCGATTCCCTCATCACCCACATCTCCAGCCATCCCCTCCATAGCTCCATTCTTGCCTTCCATGCCTCCTGTCATCCTCCCTATCAAGTTCTCCAGTCGCTCGGAAAGCTTTTGCTCTTCACTGTTGTTCAAGCCATAGTCTAATGCCTGGAATAGTGTCACTCCCAGAGATTTCAAGATCTTTTGAAACAAATTAAATAAAAGTTTACATATCTTCATAATTGTGTTTATTAAATACCATAACTTTTTCAATATTATGTTTCTTTTCAATGAATTTATTGAAGTAATGTCAATTAAGCTTACTGTTCTTTCTGAATAACTGTGTAGGATAGCCTCTGGTATATCTAAAGAGAATGACAATTAATATTGAAATATGATTGAACACATTAAGCAGATTTAGAAATTAACATAGCCTTCATTAACCTTTTTTGAAAACTGAAATAACACATCCATCTGGTGTTAAAAAAAGACTATCTAGGCAGATAACATTTTCTTTTACATCTTTTGATACTGGATTTACAAATAGGAAAGACTTTGAATTTAAGAAGGTAATAATCTGATGGCATATAGCCCACGCCTGTTCTTCATTGACTGGAGCATTAAAAGACTCCAAAATTTGAGATAGATTACAACTATCCATTTTATTTTCGCAGTGATTCAAGTTTAATTCTCAGACATTTTACAAACTTGAAACAAAATGAACATGAAAAATATATTTATTTGAAGAAGAATGAAAACTGTAAACATCAAATATATAGAATGTTATATTTAATGCCATTAATTTATTTCTGTTTTTAAGGGCGATAATATTTGAAATATATATTCTGCTCAAAATATTTATAAAATTGAATAGAAATAAAACAAAATCCTTATAATTAAGGAAAATTATTGCTATATTTAATATTAGTTAATGAAATAAAAAATATACTTTTTTTAATTATTACATATTTTTATTTTGAAATTTTTATTTATTTAAATTTAATCAATTTATAGTTTATATAATTTACTTTAATTCTTTTTCAGTTTTTAAAAAACCATTTTTCACTTTTAAACGATTTTATGTTTCAAGGGCTTTTATTTAAATCTTGCCGAATTTATGCTTCGTAAAAGTACTTAATATACATATGTTTTTTTATAATTCACAATAAGATTATGTATATGAAATCTGTTCTATTTGATTTCATTGAAAATTTGAGGTCAATTACTATTTAACAATTAAATTTTAATTATTAACAATATTATATTGAATATTCAATATAGAATCTATATTATAAATAGGTGATAAAAATTCTCTAATACAGTTTAAAAACTGATTTCTAAATATAGTTAATAATTCTTCAACAATTGATCAATTTTTAAAGTTTCAATAAAAAATCTCTAAATTTATAGTGTTATGTAAGATTTGACAATGGGGAAAGTAGCATCAAAACTGATAAAAAGGCCAATAAAAAACTTCAACATAGAAAATAGAGCCCACAGAATCATTGACAAAGACATTAAACCTAAGCCTGCTCCATTACACGAAAGCTCCAAGACCCATATTAATGAATTTATTAAAGGTTTCACTAAATTATTATTTATTTTTTTATAATTCAAATTTTTAATAAACTAATTCATTTAAACTTCAATACAGAGAATAAAGATCTTTTAGACAAAGAAATTTATACAAAAAACCCTGGTTTGGATGAGAGACTCAAGGGAATGGTGGTGCAAACTACGAGCCCTGGAGAGGTAAGAAAGAAGTTGAAGTTTGATTCTAATCCACAAAGTTTTTTTTCTATTTTTAAGTTAAACTATTCTAACACTTTCATTGGCACTATCATAGATAAAATCTAAAAGACGAGCTCTTCCTGAGGATAGATCCAAGGTTAATTAACAGTTTCTTAATTGCATATTTAAACCTATATTAATCCATCAATGATTCCATCATAGATCCATTAACCAATGCATCACCACAGGTTGAAGAGACAGAGTACGGCTACACCGAGCCACTGAAGATCAAGCAGGGTCACTTGAGCATCAAGCAGACGATGGAGATGCTCGGTCGCCACAGCCTCGACCCTGCCAACTTCCCAGTCGAGATGATGGCCAAGGAGTACAACATCAGTGAGGAAGATGCCAGAGTGGTGCGTGCTGTGTGTCGTTTTGTATTTCTCTGTTATTTGTCAGTTATTACACCAATCCATATTTGTTTGATAAGTTAATTATCCAAACTACGCTTTTCACAGATTGTCCAGTACTTCAAAGTATTTCGCTTACAACTGCCTAAAAAAGACGGTGTAGATGAGAGTTCTCAGGAATCACTGCAGCCCCCACTTCTGCCCAGCCATAAAGAAGTCACTGTTCCTGATAAAGTCGAAGGAAAGAAATGATGCTCATTCACTTCTCATAATTGTGCTTTATTTTAATAAAATTTTCTAGGTCTTCTTCCTCAAGTACAGCATTCCGTTATAGAAGATTATGTGCTAGCAAACTCTTTAAAGTTATTACTTTTTAAAATATAGTCAAATCTAGGAAAAAAAATTCACGCTTCTATGTAGTTATTTTGAATATTGAATGACAAAAATGTCTATACCAATATTAGCGCTTGACTCACGACCCCAGGATGTATGTAACTGATGCTTCATAAGCCATTTGGCACACGATCTGTCTGTCAGTATGGCATGGCGAATCTGAGTACTGCTGACTAACTTCATTTGAATAGAACGACTCTATATGCCTGCTCCAATTACCTTGCATGTCATTTGCATGCGTAATAGAGCGTATAAAGGCTGCTATACAGAAGGGATGGGATGGAAGAATGAACAGCGTTGGAACTGCAGAGAGTTATCTGGATGATGAAATCAGCTTCAGCAGCAACGCCTACAACACTCGCAAGAAAGATGCCAACAGAGAAAACTTGAGAAGCAATCCTTTTTCCACTGATGACTCCCTCACCAACCAGCCACCCGTTCACAAGAAGCCAAAGAAGACTAATCCGTATAGAAAGTTTTCCCATGGCAACCTACAGCCCCTCTCGCACTCACCAAACCACTTCAACACCAGTCTGCCACCACCACCCCAGTCTCAATCCTCACCTCGACGCCCTTTAAATGACCTTCGAACCGACGCAAGCAAGCCTCAGCGAGACTGGACTTCGTCGCTAATCTTCACTCTGACAGTCTTCTCCTTCTTCTTCCACATCATCGCCCTTTCCACTACCCACTGGGCGCGCGTCAACTCAGACTTACCTTCTGGCAAGGTTCGCAACGAACACATGGGTTTGTGGAGTTCGTGTACGGCATCCTTCGAGTTGGTGGCAGGTGTGGTCGTCTATGGAGGCTCGCACTGTCAAGACTTCGTAGATATCATCTACTCAGGTTTGTTGGCGGAAAGTGAATCCATAAAAATCAAGCAATTTATAACATCCGTTACGAAGCATCGCTTCTAATCAATAAATTCGTCTTGGCAGACTGGCTGAAGTCCTCTCAGTCCTTCATGGTGCTGGCCTTCTTCGCTTTCCTGCCTTCCACCGCTCTGGTCTTGCTCACCTCACTCGACGTCTACCTCAAGAATAAAACTTCCACCCACCTGCTTGCTGCCGCAGGAATGGCTCTCACAGGTGTAACAATCATAACTATTTACCAAAGTATTCACTAAAGACTTGAAAGGCATCAAACTTACTCGAATAAAATTCACAGTAAGACAATACAATACGACAACGAATATTATTACCATGGCGTAAACGTGGACGAGCTTCAAGACCAAATAAACCACTCTTCCACACAGGCCTTTTCCAACTCATCGTCACAGGCACGTTTGCTGCCATGTACGAGGACTACTTCCACCGGGAAGAGGTGGTGTGGCAAGATGCAGACGTCGGGAGGCTCGACTGGTCTTTTGTACTGGCGTGTCTCAGCTGTGTCACGTGCTTCATCGTTGCCTTCATGATCGTCTTCAACATGTGGAGTGAACTGAGGGGAAGAGAAAATGGCTGCTTCGGTAAGATAGCAGCGTTCCAGAGCCTTGAAAATAGCGATGATCGTATTCTCTGAGATGAGATTCCGATGATTCAGTTTCGAACGCTTCCTTTTTCAAAAGATCAGAAATAATTGCTATCATGGCGTCTTGAAAAAGTGGAGGGTGAAAGCATTATCATATGACGAGATAATTATCTGAGTTATTAAACAATGTTAAGAACTTGTATTAAGACCCATTTAATTTATTTGAAAGTGTCAAAAATCGAAGAATAGACGATGAAACAGCGGAAAGTTTTTTCTAATCAGTTGTCAACGCTTATTTTAATGGCGTTCTGGTTCTGAAATGTCATGATTATGAGACAACACTTACGTGTTCACTTGATAGTTTTGTGAGCAGTCTATAGAATAAATATATACGAACAACTTGAATATGTAAATATGCAGATTGGAAGGTGAATCAAATCAGTTAAATCTCCTACACTGATATATCGAAGAAATACACTTGAATCGTGAATCGTAAGCTGACCATTACTACAAAATCCTCAAGTGCGTACGGAAGGAGCCCTGATGGAGCAGAAGAACCTTTCCATTGATTACCTTCGAAGAAGAAGCCACCGCCCTTATTGAATAAATTGATATACCGGTGCCTAAGATGCATCCTAAGTTGTTATGCTTGAATGTACAATGTGTCAGAATTGGAAAGGAAGCTGGCGATAGATAACTCAGTGAAGAAGAAGAAGAAGAAGAAGCAGTGAATTCTTGGAATGCATGTGCCACATGTCCTGCTCAGTAGGAAGCCAGGTGCTCAAAGTTCACTGCACTCTTGCTGCAAGAGTGAAAAGTGGAAGAATTAAATACGTTTCCACGTGAATAAACAACTTATTAACAAAATTATTTAATTTATACAAAACTAATTTGAACTTATATAAAGACGAAAGCAAGCTTTCCTCACCTCTTGTTGTACTTGAGATGGATGAAGAGGAAGATGAGGGCGAGAACGAGGCAGACTGAGCCGATGCCGAGATAGGCGATGCCCAGGAAGGGGTTCTTGCCGCCGATGAAGGAGGTGTTCGTGAAGAGCAGCAGCTTCGAACCGCCGAACGTCCATGTGGGAAAGACTGGTCGGTCGGTCGGTGGGTGGGTGGGTGGGTGGGTCGGTGAGTGGGTCGGTCGGTGAGTGGGTCGGTCGGTGGGTGGGTGGAGATGGATGTAGTTAGAAACGATGAAACCTTAAAGGTTAAATATTAAATTTTTTTCTACTTTAAACACAGTCTAAAAGACGTAGGTCATCTTACCAAACATAATGCTTTCATACATGATAAACTAAGCCCTTGGACAAATCACAAAGAGCAGACCATATTTGATGATGACGGAGTAGTTGCCAGCTGGGAAGCCCTCCTTGAAGACCCCAGTGTGCTCGATCCTGCGGTGCAGTTTCTTGAAGGTGGGGAGGGCAGCCGTCCTCATCCACACCATCAGGTCCTCGTTCTCGTAGCCGTTGTTCGAAGGGTCGTGAGGGTCGAGTTGGTAGACGGGAGACTTCCAATAGGGAGGTGGAAGAGAACCATTGAATGCTGAGGGGGGGATGGTTGGTATTTGTGGTTGGTCGGGTTAGTGTGATGTTGATGTAGTGGAAGGTGAAGTGGATAAATAATGAATCTAATATCCCAAATACTCCCCCCCCCTTAATCACAGAACCACTTGAGCACCTTTGGCAGGATCTTGGCTGAAACCAGGGGGGTTCTTGTACTTGGTGGTCTTGTCAGTGGTCCATGCTATGCCCGTTTGCAACAATCCAACATCCACCCACTTGCCATCCTTCTCATACTTCAATTTAAACGTGTCTGTGGAGTGTGGTTAGAGTTTGAGCATTCTAATGTGGAATTCTCATAATTTCATGGAAGATTTCAAAATTCACAACCTCCATTATGATTATCCTAAAAAAAATCTTTATCTTCATCTCCACAATCATGCAAGTAACTTTACCCAAAATCATATTCATCATCCTCGTCCTCATCTAAAAGCACCAACACTCAACACACCATTGAAGAGGCTGTTGGCAATGGTGCCGCAGGGGGCATACGACTTCCACTCTTTGGTCACCGGGTCCTGGACGCCTCTGAAGGGGTCGCAGTCCGAACTCAACTGCTCGTAGCTGTTCCTACGACCAATCAACTGCAGGTCGTCACGAGACTTGACGTATCTGCGGTGGTTCTGGTAGAAGTTGCTCAGTCCGTAGTACATGTACACCGGGCCCTGCATGATTGGTGGAGCAGACAATGATTAGTTTTTATAGTTTTCTTATCTGAAAAAAACAATTTATGGCTCTGAAATTGGAAATATTAAAAAGGCTTTTAGTAGTTCGAAAACTAGGAACATAAAGAAATCTGTTTTCAAAAAATATAAAACCTTGATTAGAGAATCAATCTGAAAATTAATTTGGCACTGGCATTCTCCCCCAGTATTGTTTTTCAAAACCTCTACACACTGCACTCCATTTGAATCCACACACTCAGCTCCTGTGTAGTCTATGACAAACTCTTGAATCTAAATAGAAAAAAAAATTATTGAAAATTTGTTATTAAAATTCCAATTTAAAGAAACTTTATGATTTTTATTTTTGACAAGAACAAATTAGAATTCCTAGAATTGTAACATATTGAAATGGAAAAATAAACGACAATAAATTTGTGAATTTGATAACTTTTCATCTCTGACATTGTTTGAAGAGACGAGGAATACGGCTCCTAGAGGAACGAATAGAAGTCCTATGCCAAAGAGAAGAGGAAACACTGTTCCAGCAGTAATGATGGGCTGCCAAGCAGGCAACTTCTGCTGCTTGAACCTGGTGTCTGATTTCAATTTAAATGAATCCGAGTCATTTATCAGTTTGTATTTTTGGTTGATTCTATTTAAAATGACGTTCATCGTTTACATACCATGAGGCCTTTTGGACAGTGAAACTGCTTCTCGTAGAGCTGTCATTTTATTTTCTTTATAAATATAATGGGGCAATTTTCTATAAGACTGCTTGAAATTCTTTATTGATTCGTATACTTATCAAAATATGAATATTAAAAGTATGTGATAAGTATTTCTTTAAAAAAATTTTTGATATTTTTTCTATAAATATTTAGTATTTAAATATTATTAAAAAGTAATACAAAATATTTTAAACATTATATCTTTTTAATTTGCTACCTTAGTAACGTTTAAAGATCCAGCTTTAACGAAAACGAATGGAAAAGCTTAAAAGTCACAATGAAAGCGTCATTAATTGCAGTTTCAAAATTGACAAAAAATATTCCAGCAGAAAACTATGCTCATGCCAACGACATCACTCGCAATCCTGTCTATGTCACTTTCTCTAAGGACTACCAAAGTGTCTTGAGCTTGCTCAAACGCAAACGGGATGAAAAAGCTTATGCAAAACTGTGGGCACAAAAATTAATTTTTCAAAAATAGTTTTTAAATTTTCAAAACTTACAGTTCTAGTTCCGTGATAGCTCTATGGAGGGACTTTGAGGAACGACTGGATAAAGGATTCATAAGTGACAAGATCTCAGAATTGACGAATATATTAATGCAGGAAAAGGTCAAATATTTGTAGTAGAAATCAATTTGAGTTTATTTGAACTTTTGAATCTTAAATCCAGAAATTATAAGAAATAAATGTTTTTACAACATAGTTATACTTTCAAGGAATACGAGATAGCAAGTAACCAATGCATAGACCGTCTTCTTTTGAGGCATTTTCATCCAGTGAACAAGTTTGTGTTCGCGAGCTTCGAAGAGGTCGTTGATCTCTTGCACAACTTCAATCTGCAAGACTCTCACTGCTCGTATCTGGTTATATTCTGAAAGGCATCTTTCCAATTTAAATATCAGCTTTGTTTATAAACAAATTAAACAATTTTAAAGTGGTGTTTAATAATGTAAAAATAGCAGACGTTGAGAACAATTCAGAAAACTCCGCTCAGATGGAGGCGTTAGTGAAGAAGCATGTATGCAGTTATGAGAGACTTTTGATGGCAGACCCCATGCTCACCAGACTGTGTTCCATGCCCTCCCTTCTATCTGTTCTCAAATCACTTTGCTATTTACTGCAACTGCTGCTCGTCAACCCCTGCTACCAATGGCTCCTATTCAATGGTGGGCTCATGGTGTTTTTGATTCAGTACGATACAACAGGATATTAAATGAAATATTTTACAATAACTATAAAACTTCATAATCATTCAGTGAAGTTTCAATTTTAAAGGATTAACTTTATTTTTTTTATCGCTTTGTTTCATTTCTTTATTCTTCTACTGACGTAAAGGTACCATCCACAGTGAGCATCCACGTGTACAAGATATGCAGACACGTGATGCCTCTGGGCTTCTCTCCCATGGTGAGAGCTCGCCTACCATTCGATTCATCGCCTCTGTACCACATCATCATCATCGATGAACGTCACCACCTCACAGGTGCTGGACCAGCTGAAGTGGTGTGTTGACTGGACCGGAATGAGGGTGCCTCAGTGCATGGCCGTCGACCAACTCACCACCCACCTCGTTCCCGACCACGCTATCGTCAGCGTCATCAATCCGGGAAAGGAGGTTGAGGTGATGGACGTGGAGGAGTTTTGCTGGAGGATGCAGCTGGGAGCGGCTCTGGTGCAGTGCTACTACGACTGCTGCCAGGACGAGTGCGCTGAGGTGGTGTGGCTGATGATTTCAAAATCGGGAATACTACCACAAAAATATTAACATTCATTGATCATTATATAGTAACCATTTTAAAAATCTGTTTTACCAAACCTAAAGACATGGGCGCGAAAGATGGTAGTTGAGCTGACAAATTTTCGTGAGCGGCTGATGCGAGTGGATGAACTGCTGACCAGCAAGCCCCTTCTCTTGAGGGAACTTGTGCATAAGAGGGGTCTCACAGTCAGCAATGTGGACGGCATGGGTGGTGGCAGTGGCTGTTGGCGACAGAGTGGTAACGGCGGGGATGGTAAGGGAAGTGTGTCGTGTGGTGGCTTCATGGTGCACACAGGTCTGCAGGGAGAGGCTGATCTGGAGTGCATACGTCAACAACTCCTCACCAGCTTCAAAAGCCACTCCATCAAAGTATGGTTATAACGCTCATTTCTTCCGTCATGAAATACATTCTATTCGAAACGATGGCAGTTTTCGACGCTGATCTTCAAGAGGGCAGTCTTCCAGTCGCGCAGGAGACCTCAAGGCTTCTTGCCACCCCAGAACCGCTTCCACGCCAACCAACTCACTAACGTTGCACAAAAAATATTAAAAACATTCAAATAATATTTATAAAAATAGTTTTTTAAGAAAGAATTTATTAATATAACCGTTTAAAAACATTTAAATGAAGCATCAAACACCCGCATCTCACCACCAGTACTGCCTCCCTCCCAAGGTACCATGGCCACGATCGCAGACTGAGCGTCTGTTGGAGATGTTGTTCGAGGGCAGCAGCGCTCAGTTCTTGGCGATCCTCACCTGTCTGCATGGTGTCTGCAGGAGGTCGTGTCTGCAAGTGTTCAAGCTGGAGACAGGTGTCTTGGAGGGTTGTGAGGCGGTGATTGCATGCTCGCTGTGCATTTTTGAGTATTTGCTGAAAAGAGAATATTTGGAAAGTCATGATGAACAGCCAACTAAGATGCTCTAACGACTGCAACGACAGACGAAATTGAACTGCTGGACGTGTACGAAGAGCTCTTCTTCGCCGCTCAAGAGATCATCTCAGGTCCTTCCACTACTTCAGTCTGATCAGATCAGTGTGAAGGCGAGCGATGATATCGCAATTCCATCTATCAAAGCTAGTCGTGAACCATGTTTAATACTTCACAATGCGTGCAGGCGGCGGTGGAGACAGGAGGAAGGGAGTGGTGGGAGGTTTGTCGTGTGCTGGCAGCATGTTGAAGGGCCTGGTGGAAGGACGAGGAGAGATGTTCTGCATGGCTCTCAGAGGTGGTGGTGTCCTTGTGTCCGAAAGAATGCACGAGCTGCTTTTTCGATTTTACAGACTATAACTTATAGTAACTTATAGTTATATTAAATTAATATTTGTATTCTATGAAAATACCCTTTCGCTGGTTGACCACTAATGGAATGATCAAACTTGAAAGAGAGTGGTTGTCAGAGGCATGAAAGCACACACAGACACACACACACACACACACACACACACACACACACACACACACACACACACACACACACACACACACACACACACACACACACACACACACACACACACACACACACACACAGGCATGAACGGAGTGTGCGTGAAGGAAGTGGTGGAGTTTGTGAAGATCGCATACAACAACAACCAACGAAGCATCATCAGCGTCTTCCTCAGCAAGCTGATCGACGTTCTCGAGGTGGGTGTTCTAGATCTCGCCATTGCTCTGTCTTTTTATCTTCAATATAATGATTAACATTTACCGAAATTAAGTTGTAAACTTTTCATTTAATACACTTCCTTATTAACCTACGAATCAACTTGTTAATTCATTTCTTTCTTCTTTCATTCTTCTCTCCCTCACAGAAGCAGGCTGATTGCGCCTACTTGGGCGACTTGCTGGAGTTGAAGGTGATCAAGTTGGTGGACAAACTGACCGAGATGAGAGGCATCAAGCAGGACTCTGTATCAGATCCTGTGCTGTATCCAGGTGATGGATGGATGGATGAATGGATGGATTGAAGGAGTGAATGGCTTATGGGTGGTTTAACAAATAAATTGATAAGACGATGAATTGATGGGTTGATGATGAATGAGTGGATTGATGATGAATTGATGGGTTGATGATGAATTGATGGGTTGATGATGAATGAGTGGATTGGTGAATGAATTTTGAAGGATGGGTTGATGAATGTTGTGTTTTCCGATCAGGAATAGAGACGTATGTGCTAGAGCTGCTGCAGTGCGTAGAAGAGCTGATTCCATTGGTAACTCGAACGACTGTAGGATCAATAAAGTTAACAATCATTGAAATATTTAAACATCTCAAAATAATGTTCAAAACCAGTTAATGATGTGAAAACACAACCTTCTCTACCTTTCCACTCTCGTCAGAACGGTGACCACGACATGATTCTGGACGGTGTGTTGCTCGCATGGAAGAAGCTTCACTGCTTCCTCCAGCCACCGAGAAGCCTCATTGCCCTCGTCACTCCATGGAAGGCTGGAACAGAAGGTGCCGAGGTTTTTTGTGGATTATTTTCAACGTTAAAAAGCCTACTAAGTATATTAAGTTGAATATAAAGGGTTTAAGAACACACATGTTAGTTCCAATATGTCTTATGAATGGGGTTTCATTCATGATGAGATAGTTGATGCAAACACCATGCCAGAGACGATGACTGCCAAACTGCTCAAGTTCTTCGAAGCGAATCCGAATCAGAAAAAGGTTTGACTGCACATGAACGTATGTGAAGATAATACGAGATTAATTTCAGTTTAGTTCGTTATATTGATTTTGTGTACGTGATTTTGACTATTTATGAAGATGATAATTGGCAGTGGCTGGAGGTGATGGAGGTGCTGAAGAGAGTGTTGGGAGGGTGTTTAGGAGGAGGATGGATGGGTGTGCATTTTCCAGAGGCTCTTCTGCACACGACCACTCTCCTTGGACTGTTGTACGAAGTCATGTCGATGTACCAGCCTGAAGATGCAGGTGCTAGTACTTAATGCTCGTGCTAAAGTGGCGATTGCTTCTTAATCTAGTTGGATTCCTTTAATTTTTATGTTTTTTCTTATGCGAACATTAGAATAACTTGCGCCTCTACAGGACTCAAGCACAACTTCAAGTGTCCCAACGACACGGCGATCGAGATGCTGGCCAGGGCGAGGGCTTCTTTCGAGGAAGGAATTCTCGCCATTGAATGCCTCCACGACATCCTCTCCTGCAACCTCGACCACTACGCCAAGCACCTCAACCACTACCTCCGCGTTGAGCCTGTCGACACCTGTTCTCAGGTGCTTTCTTGTGCTCTTACTCCTTTGAGACTTCGTTCTTGTATAGGAGCATCACACATTTTCCCCATGTATAAGCTTTGATTTTTTTCAATGCATTTAATAAATTATTTGATACCTTTCACCTCTACAGAACCCGGTGAAAGAAGAATGCGAGGAGGTTCAAAAGTTGCGGAGACTGCTGGAAGAGATGCAACCCATCCTGACCACCCTCCACCTCAGAACCCTCACCAAGCTCTCACACTTCAGTGCACATGCGGTGACAGGTATGAACTATTTTGAATGGTCTTTATTAGCACATGGAGGACTTACACTTTGATATCCACGACAGATTGCAAAGAAGCCAACCTCAAAGACTTCCAGCCAGTTAATGAAAATTCTGTTATTATTTAATAAATCAGTTATTTTATTCGTCTCATTGATTTCCTTTTTTCGTGAAGTATAACATTGTAAATCTCTGTAACGAAACACAAAACGCACCACTGTCATCAAGCCTCAAGTGGACAAGCACGCTGTCAAGACCTCCAATGCAGCGGCAGACGCTCTCTTGTGCGGCAGCAAGAACCGCATGAGTCAGGCGCTCTGTCAGGCAGTGCAGACTGTGGTGCAGCAAGCCTGCTGCTTATCGCTCCAGGGCAAGGAGGTGAGTTGAAGATGGAAAGAGGTCCAATGGGTGAAGCTGGATCGTGGTGGTGATATAATTCTACTAAGCATTTTTTGGTAGTGTACTTACTTTTTTTCGGACAAAACTTCAACAGACCGCCATGACACTTCTCGACAAAATGGCGAAGGAAGAGTGGACTTTTCTGCACCAACACAACATTCCACCCCCCTCCCCACAGTGTCCCCTTAATACACCACCCACCCTCTCTTTCCCCATCCTCATCCACAAAACCAACCACTCTCTCGTCTTCAGACCTCCTCTCTTCTTCCACTCATGTGTTCGTCCTGTTGTTTAAGTTTAAACTTTTTCGAAACAAGATGTTCACTTATGCTTAACTTACAATTCTTTTCCTTCACAGCTGGCCTTTTTCAAGCTTTTTGGCTGCTTGGCAACACCAGCCAAGAGGAACAAGGCAGGCTACTTGGACACGGAACTAGAAGGTTGCGGCACATTGGTAAGTTTTGGTTTGAAACATTCAATTAAAGCTTTTTTTATTAATATTTCCTTGGGTTCTATCGACAGACCGTCCTGTTAGAGTTCCACTATCAAATTAGAAACAAAAATAAAACATTGGTATTTGAAGACCACCCTCCTATCAAACATTCACTTCATCCTTGCCAGGTGAGCGCTACAGCTGATACGGTCTTCCGGGTGTGCAAGCTCCTGCCCGGTCAGAGGTACGTGTTTGCGTGTGCAGCATGCGACTTGAAGGGCGAGATGATAGGCAAGGTGGGAGTGTCAACGAAGGCAATCCTCACCAGCAACCCCGCCTCCTTCAGCCTAGCTTCTTCCATTATCAGTCATTACACAATGGAAAGTCAACCAGCCTAAAATCGATTTTAAAACAATACTTTGATTATTTTCATGAATGATTAAACTCGATAATCAGCAAATTATATTTTTTATTTGAATAAAATGAAATATTAGTCATTGTAAGGCAGTAAGAAATACATTTGTGAAGCGTCTGAATGCTGAACTATGGATTAGAGAAAGCGTGGTTTAAATTCGTTTGCTCGATCGGAAATACTGAGACTTCACGTTAGTGGCACGTGTATGAACTCCTTCTCATTGAAAACCACTTCGCCCCTCTCGAACTTGGGTCTTTCCGGAGACCTGATCCATGCATGGGCGTCGAAGTCTTTGAAGAAGAAAGCCATCTCCCTAAGGGCGCTTTCCTCAGAATCTATGGTCATGCAAATATTTTTTAATGTTAAAACTGCATAGATTTAATTAATTAAAGATAAAAGAAATTAAAGAACAGAGAAAATATTTTTCCCAACCTGAGCCATGTGTGGAGTTCCTTGTGTCAGTGAGGCCAAACCTGCCCCTGATTGAAAGGGGGTCTTCGTAGATGGTCCTTGTGACAGTGGGTATTATAATATGTGGAATGAACTATTTTTGCGAAATATTAGAGATTTATGTATTTAAAATTCAAATGAGTGAAAATAATATTTATAAAGTATGAATTGAATTAACAAAGGCTTCAGGCACATACTTATACACCTTGGTGCCTCCCATGAGTTTCCTCCACGCTGCCAGGCAGTCCTCTTTGTACAAGATGCATGCCATTAGAGGACCACTGCAGAAGTTGGTGCACTTTGAAGATGTTAATTAAAAAAAAACAATCTTCTTTTGTCATTAATGCTACTAAACTAAGAGAGAGAACTAACCATGTCATGTAGTTGACAAGTCTTTTAAAGAAAAACTTATCTATAAATTTGAATGATTTTTATTAGTGTCACTATAGATTCTATTGAAAATTTCATGTTTAAACAGTTTATTTGAGGATTGAAAGAAAAAAAACCTTTATGTTCAGAATAAAAGACTTCAGCTTCCTCTTTTGATAATTTCATAAATTTACTTTTAACAATTAGAAATTGTTTAGCAACAATAGAACTTTGAATTTCCTGTTAAAATATTTTACAACAGATAAAATTTATCTAATAAATTTGATATTATATTATGAAATTATATTTTACATATTTATAATGACTCATAGTAAAAAACAGAAGCACAGGCAATTAAAAATATATATAAACAAATATTCCCGAAAATGTAATCAACAATTAAACAAAAATTTTGAAAAATAATGTATTTATAATTTTAAAAAACGACCTAAAAAATTTAACTAGGTCTCAAAACTTAAACTCAAAGTCTGGTAAAATTTTCTTATCAACTGATCTATATAATTCAAAACTTAAAGTTTAAGTCTTGAAGTTTGAAACTTGAAGCATTGCCTGCGCTTCCAAATTCAGCATTATACTTTTAAAACATATGGATTAGCCACAACATCAGGTTTCAAAATAGTTAAAGTAAGATTTAAAAATTTAGGCATTACTCTCCATATGAATATTTTTCACTTTAGTTATTTGAAACTTTATCTTTTAAATTTAAAGATATTATATTTAACTCAAACTAAAAGTAAATCTAATATTTAAGAAAACTTAAATGTCTAGAAAAGCGTAAACTTTAATTGTGTTTTATTCAAAAGAAGTTAGTAAAATCTGACATTTAGAATAATTAAAGTAAGTTTTTATAATTTATTCTTTATTTCAAAACATATTATTCTTTTAGAATTGAGATTTGAAAAATCGATTATAAAATAAAATCTATAATACATTTCTAATGTTACAAATCTAAATTATTAATTATCTACAAATCTTAATATATTTTTAATAAGATAAACTTCAAAACTTTTTTGTGTTTTTATTTATAGAAGATTAAAAAGGTTAAATGTGGACCGCATTTACGTTAATAATACTTTTTAAATTCAAGCTTCACTGTTTATTGTTTCAATTCATTTGACTCTTTGACTCATGTAATCATTTTTTATAATTTTAATTCAGGTATATAAATT
Organism: Piscicola geometra; assembly: GCA_943735955.1. Lineage (NCBI taxonomy): Eukaryota > Metazoa > Annelida > Clitellata > Hirudinida > Piscicolidae > Piscicola > Piscicola geometra. The sequence continues at coordinate 6,582,973 of OX030956.1, forward strand.
AATTTTTCAAAAAAATAGTTTGAATGTCAATAATGAGGATGTATTCTTGATTAAGTTCAGATTTAGTAGAGATAAGCTCTTACTCAGTTTTTCTATTTAATTTAAATTTTAAAACTGGATCATCTTCCATCTCTTCCTAGTTGACCTGACACTCATTTAAGGTTACTTTGATAGATATGCATTCTGAATAACAGAATATTCATTAATATTTCTATTCATATCTATGGACTTATTTTCTGATGACTCAGATGGGTGGCCATGAAGAGAGGGGCATCAGCAAGTGCCACCTCGTGATCACTGGCATGACATGCAACTCCTGTGTCTCCAACATCGAAAACACACTTACGAAAGTTCAAGGTAAGTAAGTGAGGACATACATTCATTAAGCTAATTACCAGCTTTCTAAGCTCAGAATTTGTTTCAAACTCATTATACAATTCATGTTATAAATTTTAATACAATATTATACTGTATAATATAGGGCCTAATATAGCGTAATACACATATATTAAAACCTGAAACTATATTTTCATATTTGATAAGGCATAACACACGCCTAATATAAACAAAAATGATATTGGCAGGAGTGGCAGGCGTGAATGTGACATTACTGACACAGTCTGGCGAGGTGGAGTATGAGAAGGAGTTGATAAGTGCCGAGGAGATCGCCGAGGTGGTGAGGGGCATGGGCTTCGAGGCAGACTTGGAGCAGGGTGCCGCTGTTGGCGAGAGTGTCTTGGAACTTGAGGTTGCTTGCTGAGAACAATCTTTCATTCATCCCCACTATCAACTATTACTCTCTAAACACCAATCCCACTCAAGCAATCACACCACCATCAGTATCATCATCATCATCATGCGCTCAACCAATCACACCACCTTCAACCGCAACAAACCACCCCCAACCAACCACACCACCCTCAACAGACCACACTACCCTCATCTTCACCACTCTCAACATCAACACCACTCTCAACATCATCAACATCATCATCATCATCATCCTCCTCATCGTGCACTCAACAGATCACAGGCATGACTTGTTCTTCATGCGTCGCGAGCATCGAGAAGCAGTTGCTGAAGCAGGCGGGTGTGTTGCACGCGTCAGTGAACCTGGCGTGCAACACCGCCTCCGTCACCCACCACTCCAACGTCATCGGCCCTCGCGACATCATCAACCTCATCGAGGTGCCATCATCTGTCTTCTTTCTTCTTCTTCTTCTTCTTTCTCTTTCATGCCTCTCGGCTGGTGTAGTGCATCATCATGTGATGGAGAAGTATTCCATCATTGTTATAATAATATTATCAAGAGTACTGATAATGATATTAATAATAATTATTATTATTATTTCAACAACAATAATCATAATAGGGTATCATTACCACAGGACATGGGCTTCGAGGCGAGTGTCTTGACGAGCAGTCGAGACCGCAGAGCCAAGCAGGCACATGAGAAAGAGAAGGCCAGGTACTACTACTACTACTTCTACTACTACTACTACTACTACTACTACTACTACTACTACTACTACTACTACTACTACTACTACTACTACTACTACTACTACTACTACTACTACTACATCTACTACTACTTCTACTACTACTACTACTACTACTACTACTACTACTACTACTACTACTACTACTACTACTACATCTACTACTACTTCTACTACTACTACTACTACTACTACTACTACTACTACTACTACTACTACTACTACTACTACTACTACTACTACTACATCTACTACTACTTCTACTACTACTACTACTACTACTACTACTACTACTACTACTACTACTACTACTTCTACTACTACTTCTACTACTACTACTACTACTAGTACTACTACTTCTACTACTACTTCTACTACTACTACTACTACTACTACTACTACTACTACTTCTGCTGCTACTACTACTACTACTTTTACTACTATTACTACTACTACTACTACTACTACTACTACTACTACTACTACTACTACTACTACTACTACTACTACTACTACTACTACTACTACAAATACTACTACTACTACTACTACTACCACCACCACCACCACCACAGATGGTTCAAGTCTTTCCTCTTCTCTCTGATCTTTGGAGTGGCGACGATGGCTATAATGATCTACTTCATGATCGACATGGCTTACTGCAGCCTTCACCCACACCACCACTCCACCACCATCCATGACAGCATCCTCTCCCTCCTCCAACCATCCTCCAGCAATAAAACCTCGATTTCCACTGCAACATCTGCTGCCAACCTCACTTCCACCCAAGCACCTGCCCCCACTGGCAACTGCCACTGCCTCATCACCATCATTCCAGGCCTCCTGCTCAAAGACTTTCTCATGTTCTTCTTCTGTACACTCTGTCAAGTACGCTAGACACTTGCGTGCACTCCTACTATTACTACACTTTAACGTATTCAATGCTTAATGGCGTTTAATAAAGTAAACTTGAAATTGATGTTACAATACATATTTGTTTAAAACTTTTTATTCATAAGCATCATCATCACCACCATCAGTACTACTACTTTCATCATCATCATCACAGCCATCATCTTCATCATAACCACCAGTACCACCACAAGCATCAACGCAATCATCACGACCTCGACAGATCTTCGGAGGCAGGTACTTCTGCATCAGGGCGATCAAGGCGCTGCGTCACCAGCACGCCACCATGGACCTCCTCATCGCCATGGCAACCACCATCGCCCACGCCTACTCCACCATCGTGCTCCTCGTCTCGATGGCCAGGCAGCAGCAAGAGCATCCCGAGACCTTCTTCGACACACCCCCCATGCTCCTCATGTTCGTGTCCTTCGGCAAGTGGCTTGAGTGCATCACCAAGGTTGTGTGTGTGTGTGTGTGTGTGTGTGTGTGTGTGTGTGTGTGTGTGTGTGTGTGTGTGTGTGTGTGTGTGTGTGTGTGTGTGTGTGTGTGTCTTTGTGTGTGTGTCTTTGTGTGTGTGTCTTTGTGTGTGTGTGTGTGTGTGTGTGTGTGTGTGTGTGTGTGTGTGTGTGTGTGTGTGTGTGTGTGTGTGTGTGTGTGTGTGTGTGTGTGTGTGTGTGTGTGTGTGTGTGTGTGTGTGTGTGTGTGTGTGTGTGTGTGTGTGTGTGTGTGTGTGTGTGTGTCTTAGTGTGTGTCTTAGTGTGTGTCTTAGTGTGTGTCTATGTTTTCTTAAAAAGAACTTCAATAAAAACGCCAAACAATAAACACAACAACAAACATCAACAACAACAACAACAGGGAGAAACGTTCAAGGCGCTGACGAAACTGATGTCGTTGCAGCCGAAGCACGCGAACCTGGTGCCGAGGGAGGGAGTGGAGGAGAAGATCAAGGTGGAGTTGGTGCAGAAGAGGGACCTCTTGAGGGTCTACCCTGGAGAGAAGGTGATCCATTCTTCGCCTTCAAACCCTTTGCTAACAATTAAAATCATTTTTTAAAACCGAATAAATGTTCAGTAAGGAAGTATGATAAAACCTAGAAATTTTCAATGAGGAAGAATATAAGTTAAATACTCTGGACGTGTCCTGGAAGGTGCCTGTCGACGGCAAGGTGGTGGAGGGCGTGAGCAGCTGCGACGAGAGCCTCATCACGGGCGAGAGCATGCCGGTGGACAAGAGGAAGGGCGACACGCTGATCGGAGGCTCCAACAACCTGCACGGATGTCTGCTGCTGCAGGCCACTCACGTCGGCGAGGAGAGCGCCCTGGCGAAGATCGTCAAGCTGGTCGAGGATGCGCAGTTGAGCAAGGTGCGAGCAGTCGCTTGTCGGTTGTCGGTGGAGGTGGATGGGTTGTTGTTGTTGTTGTTGTTGTTGTGCTTGACTGAATCTCAGCGTTCTTGCGAGGTTTACTTGTTAAATAGTCGTTATTGTATTCTTAATATACAAGTCATGTCGCTATCATAATCATCTACGTCGTCATCGTCGTCGTCATCATCATCATCATCATCATCATCATCACCATCATCATGCACACGTAGGCGAGCAGTCAGAAGATAGCAGACAGGATAGCGGGCTTCTTCATCCCTGCAGTCCTCCTCCTCTCCATGACCACCTTCCTCGTCTGGATCTTCATCGGCTACTTCTTCAACAATGTCAGTGTGTGTGTGTGTGTGTGTGTGTGTGTGTGTGTGTGTGTGTGTGTGTGTGTGTGTGTGTGTGTGTGTGTGTGTGTGTGTGTGTGTGTGTGTGTGTGTGTGTGTGTGTGTGTGTGTGTGTGTGTGTGTGTGTGTGTGCGTGTGTTTGTGTGTGTGTGTGCCATATTTTCAGAGTTAAGCCTTTTACAATGCAAAGTTTAAATTAGCCATATTTTCAAATGATTTAATGACCTTTTTTAACATTTTTCTCCATCAACTCTGCACAGCCTCTGCCGAACCACGGAGACATCTTGAGCACAGCGTTCCGACACAGCATCTCAGTGCTGTGCATTGCGTGTCCTTGCGCCCTTGGTCTGGCCACGCCTACCGCCGTGATGGTCGGCTGTGGCGTCGGTGCGTCTAATGGCATCCTCATCAAGGGGGGCGAGCCTCTCGAGAAGGCCTGCAAGGTGTGTGCACGTGGTGTGTGCTTGCCTGAGCGGATGGGGAGTAAGATTTTCCAATTACAAACACACACACTCACATATAAACACAAACACACACACTTACATATAAACACAAACACACACACTTACATATACACATAAACATACAAACTTACATATACACACAAACACACACACTCACATATACACACAAACACACACACATTTTCATATACACACAAACACACACACTTACATATACACATAAACACACACACTTACATATACACACAAACACACACACTTACATATACACATAAACACACACACTTACATATACACACAAACACACACACCTACATATACACATAAACACACACACTTACATATACACATAAACACACACACATACATCTACACATAAACACACACACTTACATATACACACAAACACACACACTTACATATACACATAAACACATACACAAAAACCCACAGATCAAATGCGTCGTATTCGACAAGACAGGCACATTGACTGAAGGCTGCTTCAAGGTGTGCAGAGTGGTGGTGCTGAATAAGACAGGAGGAGGAGGAGGAGGAGGTGGAGGGGGAGGAGGTGGAGGTGGAGGAGGTGGAGGGGGAGGTGCAGTGCATGAGTTGCGGAAGCTGCTGCTTGTGCTCGCATCGGCCGAGTCCTCATCGGAACACCCCATCGCCAGCGCCATCGTCTCCTACTCCAAGAAGGTTGCTGATGGTTTTTTTCATACAGTAGAGCATACAGTAGCTGAAAAGTCAAAAGTTAACTTCTAAGATAATTATTTGTACAATAAATACATTTCCACCAAAATGAAATTATTAAGAAATTATTAAATAAAGGAAATTGATTAATTAATAATTCATCGAAGTCTCAATGAAGTACAACAACACCAGGTCTTGGGCGTCGAGTCGTTGGGCAAGGTGGACAACTTCCAGGCGTACCCTGGCAAGGGGGTGGGCTGCAGGGTGGAGGGGGTGGGCCAGGTGCAGAGGGTGTCTGACGAGGCGGAATGGGCGATGCAGCATCCGGAGGTGTTGTTCGAGGGCAGGCTGGGAAGCACTGAAGTTTCATCGGAGGGTACGCCTTGATTGCTGTTTGTTTGAGGGTTTGAATCAAAGCATTAAGGCCTTAATTTTCACAAATATATTTAGCTTGTCTTTTTTCTATTTTGCTCGCATCAACACGCTCACGAAAGGCGATGGCTGGGAGGTTCGAGTAGGCAACAGGGAGTGGATGCTGGAGAGTGGAGTGGAGGTGGATGCGCTGGTGGATGAGTTGATGAAGGGACAGGAGAAGAGAGGCTACACTGTCGTCTTGTGCGCCGTCGATAGTGAGTGTGTGGAGATTATGAATCCTAATAAGATTCTAAGGCGCGATTAGTTCATCCCTGATATATTTTGTTACACGTTCAAGCACACCATTCCACTCCTCTCACCGACCACCACAGAGGTACTGCGTTGTCTGATCGCCATCTCGGACCGACCGAAGGCGGAGGCAGCGCAGACGGTGGCGGAACTGCGGCGCATGGGCACGCGAGTGATCCTCCTGTCGGGAGACAACGCTGTCACGTGCCAGGTGATCGCCTCGCAGGTGGGCATCAGCGAGGTGTACGCGCAAGTGCTGCCCTCCGAGAAGGCGAAGAGGGTTCGTCTGCTGCAGCAGGAGCGTCTGGTGGTGGCGATGGTGGGCGACGGCATCAACGACTCACCAGCGCTCGCACAGGCCGACGTCGGCATCTCGCTGAGTAATGCTACTGATGTGGCCGTTGAAGCTGCTGATGTGGTCCTCATCAAGGTGTGTGTGTGTGTGTGTGTTTGTGTGTGTGTGTGTGTGTGTGTGTGTGTGTGTGTGTGTGTGTGTGTGTGTGTGTGTGTGTGTGTGTGTGTGTGTGTGTGTGTGTGTGTGTGTGTGTGTGTGTGTGTGTGTGTGTGTGTCTGTGCAGTGTGAGGGGGTGTTGGTTGCTCTGAGGAATATTACATTGATCGCTTCATAAACCTTTTCAATGGAATGACAACTTTCTTTACTTGTTTTGACGTTTCTGACAGAACAACCTGATGGACGTGGTGGTGGCCATGCTGCTCTCTCGCACCATCGTCACGAGGATCTTCATCAACTTCTTCGCTGCCAGCATCTACAACGTCGTAGGCATTCCCATCGCTGCTGGTAAGTCCTTGCTTCATCAAATACTTTCTTGCCATCTTCATTTTCTAACTTTCCTGTCCAGCTTCCATTCCTTTTTATCCTCCTCCATCCTCCATTCCTTCTCCTCCTCCATCCCTCCCAACATAACCTCCTCCTCCATCCTCCATTCCTTCTCCTCCTCCATCCCTCCCAACATAACCTCCTCCTCCATCCTCCATTCCTTCTCCTCCTCCATCCCTCCCAACATAACCTCCTCCTCCATCCTCCATTCCTTCTCCTCCTCCATCCCTCCCAACATAACCTCCTCCTCCATCCTCCATTCCTTCTCCTCCTCCATCCCTCCCAACATAACCTCCTCCTCCATCCTCCATTCCTTCTCCTCCTCCATCCCTCCCAACATAACCTCCTCCTCCATCCTCCATTCCTTCTCCTCCTCCATCCCTCCCAACATAACCTCCTCCTCCTGCACAGGCGTCTTCCGATGGGCAGGTCTGCCTTCCTTGAAGCCTTGGATGGCCTCAGTCGCCATGGCACTCTCCTCCGTCTCTGTCGTCCTCATCTCCCTCCATCTCAAGCTGTGAGGAGGAGCCTTTCTAGACTTTTTTCCCTTTTTTATGTTTTATATGAATAATATGGTTTCATATTTCAGGTGGAAAAAGCCAACGTTCGTGCATGAACGAAAGAGTAAAAGTATTGAAATGTTAGTGTTTAATTGTTCGTACGCCTGTCTTGTCTTTCAGCATCAATACAATACAATACAATACAACGACGAGTATTATTAACGTGGCGTAAACCCGGACGGGTTTCAAGACCACTTGGTTATGGAAAAATTGATAATAATATTAATGATAGATGAATAAATGGAAAGTATAGGAAAAGTAAGGTAATGAAATTTAACAATAAAATCATTTATATATATATATGCATATATATACACATATATATAAACAAACATATACATACACACATATATATATACATACATATAAATACATACATATATATATATCAATGCATATATATCAATGCATTTTTTAATGAATATTTTTTGTCTCTTTTAAATCATAGTTATCACTTCAGTATTGCTTCTGAAGGATTATACGATGAAATATGACGAATTATAAAACATCCCTTTAAACGACGCCACAGGTCTGACAACCCCGAGGAACACAAGCTCAACCACAGTGACAAGGCAGTCATCATTTGACAGCTTCCTTCCTCGTCTATTGATACATTCTCTTCCTCGACCAGCACCCTCGTGTCAATCAGTCAGCACTCTTCTAATCGTCTTCGAATGACTTTTTGCAGCCTTAATCATATTTCTATCTTGCAAACTCGCTACATACTGACTACAAAGCAGTTTCAAGACGTGAAGCTAAGTATTATGTAGATGGTACGACGTGATGCCGTTTGTCAGTAAGAACAAGTCAGCAGAGTATTAGTAGTGTGAAAGGCACCTCCTGTCTTTAAAGTTGTTGTGTATTCGTTTTTTTCTCATTTTTGGTTTTAAAAAAGTTGAAAGTCAAAGAATCACTTAAATATAACCAAATATTGTTTTTTGTTGACTCAATTGTTTTTTTCTAACTATTATATAGTGGCTTGTGTTACTTTTCGAATACACCCTTCATGATTTGACGAAAATCCATTGAAATCTAAATTTTAATTTTAACAATTTTCATGCTAAATAAAATGTTCTAAACACGTAAAATGCTCTCTATTTAAAGGTCCATAAAACTAATTGGAGTTCTCAATGTGAAGTTAAACGGCGTTAACTCAAGACACACACGACAAGCCGTCAAGCAGATGCCTGTTGGTGGTCTGCGCTGACAACACCGCCATGCCTTGCATCTCTCGACAACCTCTCATTCCTTTCACAGCCACTCTACCTACTTCAGATATTAAAAACTTAACTTCATTTTAAGTCGACGAAGATAAAAACTTAATACAAAAAGGTGGAAACAGTTAGTAAAAAAGTTAATTTCGTTAAGCAAAACGTTATCCCTTAATCAATTAATTTTTTCATAATTTAACGGAATCTGAAGCTAAACGTTAAATATTTACTTTTTATTATAATAAAAAACTTTGTTAAAAAAAATTCCAAACTAGAGTAAGAAAAAGGCTTTAATGAAACAATATATTTATTTTAACTTTTTAGTATTATTAAATTAATGAAATATTGATTAAAATTTAAAATAGCAAGAAATTTTATAAAATTAGACAAATTAAAAAATATATATATATGTTACAAGCAATGTGTAGAAATAGGCAAATCACGTAATGCCTAAAATTTTTAGGCAATCCATCGAATGCCTAATTCGATCAGGCATTCCTTAGAATAAATCGTTTCTTGAAACTTTGTTTTAATAGTTTTATTCAGCTCAATAGTTTATTGCAAAAAGTTAAAGATGAATGACATTTATTCAATAAATTGGAAAAAAATCCTTGGATTGCCTAATACTTCACATTGCCTGTAACATATAACTTAATAACTCTCTCTTTCTATTTCTGCATTTCGTCCATGAGATGCATGCTCCCCTTCATGTAAAGTAGCATCTCTAAGTTTTATTCTGACAGAGATTAATGGCTCGTGAAGAACTTTATGATAAAGTCAACCAAGAGTTTTTCACTAAAAATGCCGCATCTGTCAAAGATTCGATCTCCAATCAAGCCTTGGCCAAGTTTTGGACTTTTTCTTAATTTGAAGTGTGGCTTCTGTTGCTTTTTTTGATTGTGTAACATCACTGAAGAAGTCTCAGTCATCCTTATCCACTTCCTCTTCGTTCTTCCTACTTACACTGTAACTGGTCGTTTCTTACAAAAGTTCTCAATGAATGGCCTTCTTGATTTTACATTTCATTTCTTTACAACCTGAGCGACTTTAGCGTTCTAATCATTAAAGACGAAACATAGAGTGGAAGGCAGCAGCCAGTTTACATTCCTCATCCCCATGACGGTCCTAAACGTCCATGCCTGCCGAAAGTGCTTTGACCAAGAAACTGCAGTAGCCGAGACCCTTGTTCTCAAAGTATGAAGACCGTTGCAGCAATTTATGCTTTGACCACATTACAGTTATCCCACAGCTTAACGGAGTATAATGAAACTATAGTTACTTAGTCCGTTAATGAATTCCAAGTCTTACCGAAAAGTTCAATCGTTAATAACGTTTTAACGGATTAACGGTTTGAAACCCAGATTTTTTATTACAATTTCATGACTTTTTTAATGACATTTCACTAGAGATTTATTTTCACAATTAAAATAAAAAGGATTATTTGGTTTTTCATGTTATACAGTTTGAATATTAAATAAAAGATTATTAAAGTTTTGCTATTATTTATGAAAGCGAGTAGGACAATTATGGTTTCAATAACGAATCAATATAGAAAAGTAGAATCCGATTATTGAAGATGGCTGAAGGAGGCACTCACAAGGCGATCTGCCAATGCTTAGTAAGATAACCAGGCCTGTGAAACTCCCAGAGGACTGAAGTGCATGGGTGGGAGGCTGCATGGGCGTGTGGTGTTGTTACATACAATATAGCCTATATTGTGTTATGGTATATTGAATGTTGTATGCTAAGTGCCTCTGCGAGAGTTATCTTCCAGTCGACTCCACCCCTCACTTCTTGATTGGCTATACAGCAACCATACAGAAATGCAAACCATCGCATATATACTCAATACGTAGGATATTTAAATGAGGACTCAACATGGATGTTTTTTAAGTTATTTGACTCCAGACCAAGCGATCCCTTTGACGAAGATAAAACTACAAGGCATCATCTCCTCTGTATGAGCGAACACAACGATGAGGCTCGACAAGGAGACACGAGTGAGAGGGCCCTTGAGTCGCTTCTCCATCGACGCCATCCTCAACTCCAAGCCATCGAAACGCCATGACAAGCTGGTGAGACCGTGGCTTCTGAATGCTCCTGACGCCAACAAGCCCTCCAGAGACGCAAATGAACGCCTCCACCCTCACCTCCTGCACCAACAGCATCTCTACCGCCTCAACAAACACCCTCAAAGTCTTTTGGGCGAAAGTCAAGAAAGAGTCTTTCGTATTGATCCTCGTCTACAAGGACTTTTCTCACACAAGTGTTTTCATGAAAACGTTTTTAAAAACAGAAGATTTCACTTTGAAAATGACAGTTACAATAACCGTAGTAACAAACACAACAATAGTAACATCAGCAAAAATAACAACAACCACAGCAGTAGCAACAATATTAATAACAACAGCAACAACAGCAACAATAACAACAACAACAGAAACAACCAAACCAGTGATAACACACCCACAAATCACCACGTCCATACAGAAAAGCCCCTCAACTACCCCTTACAAGCGCTCTTCGTCATGGCCAACGGAGGCCTGGATGCATATCCCAAAGGTTCGTAGTCTGTCGTTATTTGTTTAGGTTTCCGCATTTTAATCTTTCTTTACTCTTATAGAATGCTGTAAAAAAATTTTATTAAAAATCTTCAAAAAATAGAATCATTTCAAAATAAAATAAAAGTTTTTCGAGCCTTTAAACGTCAAAATGTCATCAAAAGGGTATCAAAAACTTGAGTCGGAACGACAGAGTCAATTAGTTTGACGTGTAGTCTCTGCGCGTGTGCACGTGCATAAAATATTTGAACCCGATCCTTCCAAGGGTTCCAGGTTGAAGGTCAGCGAGCGTTCTCCCTTCTGCACATTCGCCTTTTTAATGTCCCTATTTCTGAATATTTCCATCAAGTTCATATTGTTTTTTTATTAGTTTAAATATTCATATGGTTAAGATAACACTATGGAACTAGTAGTTGTACTACTACTTTTTTCTAGACATCAGAACATCATTAAATTCGCCGTTAAGATAACTGCCATATATTTTGTGCTTATTTGGCATTTTTAGAATTGTTTTTACTTTTCACACATAAATATAAAGTCCTAACAAGTCCTTTTAATCATGGGAAAAATAAGAAAAAAAACAGAAACGATTAAACATTAATAATCACCCTAAACGACCGTTCCAAAAAGGGCCATTAATCTCCTCTTGGTGACAAACTCCATAGGAACGTGAGTAATTTATGTCATGCGACTGTCTGGCAATCACTTTGTTGTCTTGGGGGCTTTGAAGTTCTGATGTTCTGACAAATACACCTCACCTGTGCACCGCCACCTCAGACTACATGAGACTTTAACTAAGTTATTCGACTCGTAGAATTTAAATTTTTATTTCTGCATGAAAAATAATTTTAAATGATCGAAAATATGATTTCATCTATTCTATAAATGTATACAAAAGTTGAATAGCTCTTGTTATAAAGTGTTTAAGAAATTGAAGAGCAGTATGAACCGAAGAAAGAAGGCAAGGATTCAAGTCAGACAAGCAGCATAATGGGAACAAAGTCAATGGAGCATCTCGTAGAGTCTTATTTGCGTGATTTAATGTAATTGCTCGAAGCCTTTTAAATTTGCAACTAGTCTTAGACAAATAACAAACACAAACGCAAATAATAAACTATGAAGTAAGTGAGAGAAGGTTGGGGGTTTAACCCTCTCTAGACATGTTGTCATCTCCTAAGAAAGCTTTAAAGTTACGCTTAAGAACCGGTTTCAGGTCCCTTTAAATAAAAACTCCAACTTCAACCCTCATTGAAAAAAGTATTTAACTTTTAACTTGCATTAAGCATTAGTTTAGAAAAGTAGGCAAACGTTAATACAGATGTTTGGTTGATACTGCATGTGATATTAAACGCACTGTCCAAACTCCACCACTCTGACCTTCGTGATGCTGATGAAGGTGCAACGTTGAGAATCTTTATTGCATTTGTTTTATGGACTAAAACTTATAAATATTATATTATAGCTTCGTTTTTCTTTGGTTTTTAATGTTTACTTTTTTCAGAATTTGTTTTTAATTATGCCACAATTTTATCGAAAAGTTTTTATTTTTCGCCATTTAAAATTTTGGGCAAAATTCGCTAATTAGGAGTTTTTGCGAGAGGTTTTAGATAGCTAATCGTGAAGTTACTTTTACATAATAAAAAAACGATGTTAATAAAGGAATTTTAACAGTTTGTGTACAAGCTGGTGGTGCCTTTTAAAAAGTCGTAAATCCATTTATTTAAAATAAATAACGCAAAAACGTCCTTTCCACGCCTCCTAGGAGAGATCACGTCTCAACACCTACCTTGAAGTTGTCATTAGAAAGCTATTGAAATGAAAAATATCTCCAAAGTAGTTCAGTCTCTACAGATGCTGTTGAATGATTGTTTAACGAGACATTTTTAATTGGAAAAACACATCTTTGATTGCTCATGTGAAGAGATAATTGCTTGGTTAGGCGCGTTTTAATTGGCAACAGGCATGCCACAAGAGTCGAACCCATAACCTGTTAGCCCTATCATCTTCCCTTTCATCATCACACTGTTTATCTTAAATAGCACCAATAAAAGAGCCATACATTTGATATTAGAGTAACCGTATACGCCAGAAAAGTGCAAAGAAACACAGAGCTTTTAGAGGCATGTGTTGAGTGGAGATTTCTTTGAAAGGTAATTTAATTAGAAGCCTCAGTGGCATTGCACAGACCTGTTGCTGTAATTGAATGGAACGTTTAAGATGAAAGAAGGAGGTGTCTGCTTCAGTTGATTAAAGAGCCGCCTATAACGAGGCGTTCTCGAAAGATCTGTTAATGGCGTTGAGGCTCTTCTAAAAGGAATTTCTAACACTCTAATAAGACTTCTGACGCAGGAGTTAGCAAGCGGTTAATGCTGCCATGGAGCTCCACGAGTGTGTAATTGCTCGCTCGCAAGGAAAGAGCCTTTTAGCAACGGGGTTCTGGTGGTGCATATTTGATTGCACTGAAGAAGTTAAGTCGAAGTCACAATAAATCAAAGCCAATATAAACACAATTAGCGTCTTGAGACCTTTGTCATGTTTGCAGACTGCGTGAATTATAATGCAAAAACATCATTAAAGTCTCATTGGCCGTCTTCTGTGCAAGTTTGCTTCTTTAAGGAATCTTCATACATTTAATTTTTTGGTTGTTGGTTGGCCTAAGCATAGCAATTAAAAAAATCAAAAATACAAAGCTTTGAAACGAGCCTTTTCAGCTGGCTGGAAATGAATTAAAGATTTCAGAAAAGACACAAAAATGTACCCTCATTCAAACTCAAGAACTCACTCACATACAAACACCTAAGTGCACACACAAAATCACACAAACGCACACAGACACACACTCACATGCACGCACAGCACAAGGGCACAGAAGGCATCTCGGGCGTACACGTTCGCACCTTTTTGAAGCTGACGTCATAACATTTGCAATGGACTCGATGCAGAGTGATGCCTCAGCACATGCGCTCATTGACTGCTGCAGCTACTTCATCAGCTACATCGACTGCTGCAGCTACTTCATTGACTACATCGACTGCTGCGACTACTGCATTGGCTTCATCGACTACAACTACTGCATTGGTTACATTGACTGCGACTACTGCATTGGCTACATCGACTACAACTACTGCAACACTATATTGCCACATGAAAATCGTTACCAATTCAGAAAGTAATTAAAACAATAATAGATAAACCATTTATTTTTTATTTGAATAGCCATAAAAAACTCTTAACAAGTATAACACAAAACGAGCAGTAGATAACGGCAACAACACCACAACAACAACCAGCAGCAACAACTCAACCTCTCGACACCTCACTTATCTGCCCGCTTAAAAGCTTTGTGTGAAAATTAACACATTATCTCCTGCTTTCATCACGTGCAACAACACACTTTTACGCCTCTGTAAATGTGTAAAACTACAGCAACTAGATACCTTCTCATACATTGATCCTTTATCTATCACCCAAAACACGTTTACACATCTAAGTACAGACAAGATTTTATTTTCACGCACATAGATACAAACATACATTCTATACACATACAAACACTTTGACCAGCACATGCTTAAGCGTAATGAAGATGGACGCAACAGGAGCTGCATATTGTTGTACCTTATGACGCATCTCCCATTCACAAACACACACGTGTTTGCACACAAAAACAAATAAGATAAAATATTTTTTTACAAAAATAGATTTAAAGTTTAATTTATTTAAGTTTGAAATATTAATTTTATATCCACAATAAAATACTCTAGTATACAAACATTAACATACACTGCATCACTAACATACAATTTAAGATAGACACATATACAAAGGAATACAAGCATACAATGCAACACACTCAGACAGGGGTTGCTAAATGATAGGTATTTTGAAGCGTAGTGTTTTAGTGATGTTTTCATTTAGGATCCTCGTATAATTTCTTGGCGCCAAACTGCTTCGTTACCTTATGCAACTCTGTTTTGGTGCTAACTTCAGTTTTTTCTCCATCATATCTCTGTGCCATTAGCCTGTCGGCGTGGGCTCTTACATGAGTCGACACTCGTCTTTTTCTTGTGCCTCTTGCTTTCACGAGGAGGTTCCACAGTCCCTCTAGCTACTAGGCGATGGCAGGAATCGAACTCAAGACATTCGGATTACAAAATGTAGGGTAATATTCTCATAAATAAAGGTTTTGTTTTTATGTTTTGATAATTGCTTTTAATTAGTGCTATTTTTTCTTGTTTGGCTTTATGTATATATATTCAATAAATTAAATTTTCAAACCAAAGAGACCAAGCATTGTTTGAGTAATGCTATGAAGACGTTTTCAATCAATCTCGACTCTGACTATGTTCATTCATTTCAAACTAATAAATAAACTCTTTCAGAATCATTCATTTTCTCCATCATCATCACTCAAATCATCATTATCATCATCACAACTTTCATAATTAATATCCTTCAGTTAACAACCTCCTACTCGGACATAGCACCGCCCACCAGCCTCTTTGCCAGCATTCTCATTGACCAATCATTTTAATCTCAGAGTCGAATGGAGCTCTAGCGTTCAATAAATTTAGAAAATAGTGATTTGGTGAGTTTAGGAATGTTAAGCAAAAAGCTCTCAAAAACAATTTTAACAATTATAAAGTTTTTATTAAAAAAATTATACAACTCAAAAAAGATAAAACATAAAATCGTTAACTGAATAAAAAAAATTTTAATTACAAAGAAATAAAGATAAAATTAAATTATATAAGCAATGAGTTTCAATGAGCAGCCATCGAAGCTTGTGACCAGGCATCACACTACCCTACCCCAAGCATTAATCTTCAACTCTCTTCTAATAACTTCACTTCACAAACAAGATGTTGCTAGCGGGAGTTGAGAAGGAATCGATGAATCATTCGTTTAAAGCTTTCATAAGGCCCTGAATCAGCATCTGTTTAGGGTGTTCTAGGTACTACTAATACAACAACAACAACAACAACAACAACAACAACAACAACAAAAGCTCAGACTGACGTGATGAATGCTTTTCTCGCCCTTAACTGACTTCTCTAATAACAACATTTTCTTTATCACCATCTACACCAATAATCTCACCTTTTTTTTTATCCATCTTCTCCCTTCTACCACAGTCCAGCACCACCACCGTCCACCACCACCACAGTCCACCACCACCACCACTCAGCTTCCAACAGTAGCTCTCCCGACCTGAGTGCCTCATACGTTGGCATGACGACCAAGCACCACGTCATCATGCGACACTTGCTCAAGAAGCACCGCAAGACGAGGACCGCCTTCAGCAACGAGCAGTTGGTGCAGCTGGAGAAGAGGTTCAAGCTCCAGAAGTACCTCACGCCTGCTGACCGCGACGAAATCGCATCCTCGCTCAAACTCTCCAACTCTCAGGTGGGCTTCGTTGAGGGGTGACTGCCTACGTGATGTAATGGTCTTGGTCTGTCCTTATGAGAGATTTTTGAACTGATTTGCGAGCTGATGGAATTTGTTTATGGAGCTTAAAAACGGTCCCGAAGCCTAATCAAGTGTATTGAAGGCTCCACGGTGCAAAGCGATTTCTAATAAATCAATAAAGAAGCAATTATGCCTCACAAATCTCTCACAACACCACTCGAGCTTGCAGCATTCCTCGTGCTCTTCGCAGTAGAGAGTGAAGGATGTACTTTTCGGTCGCTAAGCCGTTTGTTTTGACTGCGCTCTGCTTGCTCTACCATTTAGCGCTGCTCTCAGAAACATAAATCTCATTAACGCTTTTAAGCGCTCGTCTGGAAGTTTAGAGCGTAGTTGCCGCTTGAGAAGAAATAACTGCAAAATACCATCTGTCTTCAAGCTCCGTGCAAACAACACTTAACTCGAACACAGCAGAGCACATGCATCTCCACTGAAACCTTCTTCGCTCTTTAAATCTACAACATTATCCACTAAACTTTTTCTGAAGCTCGAATGCAAGTTCCATCAAATGCTGCAGCCTCGATACCACTTCCACCTTCAACACACAGGTGATCACGTGGTTCCAGAACAGAAGGGCCAAGTTGAAGAGGGACATGGAGGAGCTCAAGGCAGACGTCCGAGCAGCCACTTCACTCAGCGTGACGTTGTCTTGATGAAAGTAAACGAAGTGATCATCTCATTGGAGGGACGAGCCGTTTTCTGAAGCTGATTTGGCATGCATTTATTTGGACAGAAGTGCTTCATAAGTTATTGTTACCTTAGTCATTTTGTTTTATTTTTATAATTGACGGTTTTCAAAGACTGGAAACGATTTGTTTTATAAAATAATGCCTCAATTTTATCAATAGTGAGTGAATTCATTAGTGACTTGCATTTTTAGCCTTTATTCTCTTGTGTAAATATTCTAAGACACCTTCAACACCATTCACTCAGGCATCACACACCCGAACTTTGAATTTGTGCAAAGTATTTGTGTTTTCATTGGAAACTACCTTCTTTGCCTTTAAAAGTGCAATATTCTCCAATGTCAAACTCACTAGCCCATGTGATAAACACATAAATCATTTACAGACTCATCAAGCTCAATTTGGAGTAGATTTTGGTTTTTAATTTAATTTATTAAACTCATATTTTTCTAAAAATGAAGCTTATTTTGTAAATAACTACCTTGAATATTTTACTCATAGCTGCTTTCACAATAAAAGATGTGATACCTATAATATGAAATATGTTGAAACTGTGACTAAAGTATGATCCTGGGCTGAAATCGTGGAGACTTTAACATATAGACTTGAGGACACTGAGCGCATCCCTCAATGATACAGATTTGAAGATGCCCTTCACACCACGTGTCCATTGGTGACGACCTTGAGGAAGATCACGTGCTCAGCCTCCTTTATCGCCTTCTTGCACGCAGTCACCACTTCAGTCCTCGCGTGTCCGCCTTTGTTCGTGGTTTTCTTAGTTGAACTTGTTTCAAATGTTCGAAAAAAATAATTTAAACGTTTAAATGCTTACACGTCCTTTTCACACCACACTAAACCCACTCAAGCATACACCAACATCGTAGTTTAGCGCTTTTCTGGATCAGGGTGTTAATGCGTTTGTAAGTGTTGACGAGGTTGTTGTGGTTGTTGTGCAGGATGTTGTGAGTGTTGACGACTTCCCTGTTGAGCGACATCAACTCCATGTACTGCCTTTTCATCCTTTCTCTGACGGTATAATCATGGTGTGGGAAATTCATGGCAGTAAAGAAAAAATAGATAATTTCTGATAAAAAGAATTTTAGAAATCGAATTTTAAAAACAACTTCGAAAACTGGAAAGTCTTTTAAGAGCCTCTAAAGCAGCACAAAAAATCCGAATTTCAAACCAACAACTACGGCATCATCACCACTATCTGAAACAACTGCACCAACAAGTCGTCGATGATGAAGGCGTCTTCTGCTCTGACGACCGCCTCAAGCACTGCCTCGGTCGCTTGCGCCTCTTCTGCAGCCATCTTCATCGCCACGTACTGCAGGTCCTGCATCTGTGGGTGAGAGGGGTTGAAAAATATGGGGGAAATGCACACATGCCAATGAAAACTAGAATTTTTTTTTAAACTTCTCTCTCTTCTATTTTTTCTAACTTTTAAAATTATCAATCAAATATTTTAATATTTAATGGTAGCTCAACACCAAGAAACTTTCACAATAGTCAACATTTGTCGTAATTTTTTCTTTATCTTGTGTCCTATTACAAAATCACTAGTAAAAATAATCAAATATAACTTTTTCAAAAAGCTACATTCAAAAAAATCCAAAAATTATTGAAAATGTATCAAAAATCTTATTAAGGAATCTTTGAGGTATTTAAAAATAATTTAAATCAATTAAATATTTATATTTTAAATTGATTTTTATGAAGTTTTGCGTTTGCCGGAGATAAAATTATTCAATTTTAGCAAATCGGGAAATTTTTTTGGGAAACATAATTGAACAGAAGGAAATTGTTAAACCTGTTGAGCTACAATTGATTATTATTATATTTAAATACAATTTTGCTCAGTTTCTTCAAAGCATTAAAAAAAAGAAGATAAGGCATAAAAAATATTTGTTCCCATCATTTTGATTAGCCTCCATCTTATTATTCCACATCTTTTATTGATTAATGCTTGCTTCTTCCAACCATTTTGAAGAGCGAAGGAACGAGGTCGAACTCGAGTGGAAAGTGGGCGACCGAAGTGACATGTTGGATGCTGAGGAAGGCACACAAGTCCTGTATGATCTCGCCTGCCACCTCCATGCTGTCAGCTTTAATCGTCAACTTGAAAGAAGGCATGAAAGTTGGATCTCTAAGAACAAGCTATATCGTTTTATAATTGTATAACTAAAGTTTCTTGACATTCTAAGCTCCATAATCACCTTCTCCACGACCTGCCTATCTCTAAAGCACTCTTTTACCACCTCCTCCCCTATCACCTTGCCTTCACTACTGCAGTGCACCAGCAGCAGCCCATGGTCTCTGAGGCAAGAGAAGGTGCAGCAGAGGTGCTCTTCCGTGGCCCTCTCCAGGTCTTCAGACAGCAGGAAGTGCTGGTTCATCCATAGACACACCTTTAAGAAGAGAGTGAATGGGATGGTTGATGATTGCGAAGAAAGTAATGGGATGGTTGATGAAGTGAAATAAATGAGAATTTGCGACTATTTTAGTTTTACAAGCGGTCATGGCAAGTTACCCTGTTGGCTCTCTCATTGATCTGCAACTCCACGTGACCCGAGGGTTCTTCGTGTGGTGATGATGACGATGATGTGGGTGGTTCTGACGATGATGAGATCAGAAAGTACATTGAGAACTTAGGCAGGGTCCTTGTCACTTCAAAGACGTGAAAGCTGCGTGCACTGCATGGTTAGATGGAATAGATGGATTGAGTGGTGGATGATGATGATGATGATGATAAAGAGAGGTAGATGATGATGAAGATGAAGTAGAGGAGCGAATGAAATGATGAGTGATCAAGAAAAAAGCTATTGAATGTAAATTCCACAATCACCACTGAGATGTGATAACGAAAAAAATCCTCCGTTTCACTTCCTTTTCCCCTCTTCCATCACATTTCACTCTTCCTTAATATCTCCCTATTACTTCTTCCCTCTTTCCTCCCACTTTCTTCCTTAATATCTCACCTCGCTGTCGAGCAGACGAACACCCTGACCGATAGAACGACTTGCTCGTCCTTCAGTGGGTGCAGGGCGATAGCCACACTGCTGCTCAACTGGGTCTCTTCAGGACAACTGGAGAGAAGGTGAGAGGAGAGAGAGGGATGAATTGGAAAATGAATAATAAAAGATGATAAAGGTAGATTGCTGGTTGAGAGGGACAGTGAAGTGTGGATCATATGGCTAAAAGGTTGAGACTTTTAGGAACTGGTCGAACTAAATATTTGGATCATATTAAATAATCTAACACCACCAAGTTACGTAGTATGAGACAGAGTTTAAAGATTTGTTAACAGTAAGTTTAATAATAAATCTACCCCTATCCCTAACCTTAAAGCTCCACCCCTTAACTACGTAAATCCACCCAAAAGTTGGTGGTGTTAGATTATTTAATATGCTCCAAATATTATTTAAAAAATTTCAATTAATTTTTTTTTCATGGGCTCACAAGCAGAAGCTGTCCCCCTGGAAGACACTCTCTGCGAAGATGACGACGCCTCTGATGAGAGTCTCTGTGGTGGTGGTGGTGGTGTGCATGCAGTGGCATTGTTGAACGAGACGCTGGTGTTTATGCCATATGGCAAAAGAATTTCTGATGGAATATCGAAAGAGAAATATTTAAGAGATTTCTAAATAACAAGTAACCGTTGGTGGTGCAGATGTTCAGTTTGACAGAGGCCTTCAGTTGAGTGAAAAACAAGATTTAAAAAATTAAAATTTTAAAATTAATAATTACATCATCTCCACTTTCCCTCCCCTTCACCACACGACCTACTAGTACCTCAACGACTGGATCATCAGGCGATGAGTTCTTCTCGACGCAAATGAAGGTTTGGATGTCGGTATCTGCAGGGATGCAGGAGGCAGGGTCTGCATGGACATTCTCTTCTTTTGAGACCATTTCAATGCTCTTTAACTCTTTCAAGAGGTTCTGTTGAAGCAGCGTGATGTTAGAACTCGTTATGGAATGCCTGATGTTTGCAATGTTTGGAGCTAGTTTGTGCATCGTGTCTCTTGCATCACGGACTTTATCGTTCATCTCTCCCATTACAACACCACAACACTGCAAACACTCACAGTCTTTCTGATTCGCATCTCTTGCAGTTTCGAGGCCTCCTTGCTCACAAGAGAGGCTGGAAGAGTGCTCTTGATGGCGGGAGTGCCCCTGGCGAATGCGTAAAAACTTCCGTCTTGACAGCAACACAAGAGCACATCGTTTGCACCGATGCCTGCCAACTGGTGGTGGGGATGTTTGCTATAGAGTCTAGTAAAATTTTAAAATTCCATTGAAAAATATTTAGATTAATTAGCAATAACTTTTTTAATAGTAGATTTCATAGAGATTTAAAAATACTTCTGCAACTTGATATTTATGTACATGCGATATCATTGTTATTTTTATAGCGAATTTTTCGTTAATTTTACTTGTGAAGATATTAAAATCAAAATTCTTTAAACAAAACATCCAGACACCGGCAAGAGAGCAACGACGGGCTGTGGGAGGCTCTCCTTGAATATGGTTTCACCTGTCTCCGCGTTACGGCCTTCCAACTAGCGGAGATATTATTTGCAAGTTAAGCATTAAGGATTGAATAATAGTTGATTTAGAAGAGTAAGATGCATGTTTTGAAAAAAGTCTTAAATCTCACCCACTTTTCCATTACTCCACCCTGTTATGAGCTCTAGCACGCCATCTCCGTTCACGTCGAAAGCCAGAAGAGCATTGGGAGTGTGCTGCGACTTCAGGGTGGTAAGAGGCAGAGTGGTAGCAGCAATTACATATCATGCATACATGGTAGTTCTAGATAGAGTAACTTAACTCAACCTCATGACAGAATGCTCGTTGAAATTAATATTCAATTAAACGATAACCCTTCTCAACCTTGATTCTCCACTTCCTTTTTCCAGCGACGTAAACACCCACAGTTCCATCCACCAAGGCGTACCCAAGCCTGCCTCCACGCAGACTGACCAGCACACTGACCACCTTCAACGTTGTGTCTTTATTATAATCTTTAATGCTTCCACAAGGCGTTGAGAACAATGTTGAGCACTCATCCTTCAAACGGATTCTTCAAATATGGTTCATGAAACGCCTAGCAGCAGGAATTGTCACCAGCACCACCACCTTCACCAACCTGGTTCTCATTGATGTCTGCAACCACCTCGTCCTGCTTGAAGACCCTGATGTCGTGTCCTTCTGTGCCCACCATCAGCTGCTCGAGTGGTTTGCAAGCATTCACTATTTCCATCGAAATATTCGATACTGACTCAGTTTACAAATCATATAGGTATTTTAGTTCTTATTCCTCAGAGCAAACGATGGATGGTTTGTCATTTACGATGGGTATAACGGTACTTAACGAACTTCGTCGTGAGAGTCGTTGTCGTAGTCAAGCAGGCTCAAACAACTCACTTTGTCGCCTGTCACCTGGTTCAAGCAAGAGTCATTGAAGTATGTAGTGGAAAGAAGAGATATAATGTAGATAATGATAGTTTCTTAGAATAAGTTTTGCGATGAGTTCATTACAGTCCAAAAGCAGTCTTCGCCACTGCTGTTGAAGCCCTGTATTGAGCTGTTGCCACCCACGAACGCTAAACTCTCCTCCATTTCTCCCATCCTCCCAAAAGCCAACACGCCTGCTCCATCAGACACCTAGTCATTGTTTAGTCATTTTATAGAGTGTATTTAGCTGAACTTTAATTCTTAAATTTGCGTTTCAATAAACATTTTCATTTCGATTTTACAAAGTTAAAATAACCTCTTTAAAGAAAATATCTTTGTTATTTTCAACGTCAAAAGCCACAAGAGAGTCTGTAGTAGCAATGAGAAGAATGTCGTGCGAGAAAGCATCATAGTGCGCTGTTGCTAAGTATGTCACTTTTTGGTTTATATTCAGAATTTCGAGACTAAGATCCTGGCCATATCGATCGGGATTGTATTCACTCATAAAAATCTGTAAAAATAGATTTTATCATTAAAAACTAAAATTAAAATTTAGTAATTTAAATGTTTCCAAATTATAGAAAGAAAATACTTTTCCAGAGTCAGATGCAAAAGCAATGCATTGAGATTGATTTTTAAATTTTCCGTGACATATTTGCTTCAAATGTATTTTTTTGTTAACGTTCAGAGAAAAAATAAGATTCAGCATTTTTAACTGAAGCTTGGCTTTTGGTTACACAGCAACCAGAGGTGCGTCTTTAAAAGTAAATTTAAACAGTTTAATTAGAATCTAAAAAATATTTGTATAATAAATACTAATTTATTAAATAATCTTTGAATAATATTATAATTAAAAAATTAAATTTACATGGAACAAAAAACTATTTTAAAAACAGTTCATTTTTAACTTATATCTTATAACTGTTTTAAACCCTTATAATAAATTTAAAGGAAAAAACATCTAAATAATACTTTTAAAATATAATCGTTTTTTTGTTGTTTTATTTTGTTCATTATTTTGTAAAATGAGTTATGGAGAGGCAAAACCGGCTACAGACGAAGACTTCAAAAGATTGAAGGAAATGATTGAAGAAACTGAAGGCTGGGTTAATGTCTATGGAGTAGATACTTATTTCGTCTGGACCAAGCAAAATAATATTTCTCCTTTTAACATGATCAAGGTAAACTTTATTGAAAATGAATTTTCAAGTGTTATCTCATGGCTATCTTTATTTTAAAACTTACAAAAAGTATTAAATATAACTTTTTTTGTTTACCAGTCAAAAGGATATTACCCAGATGTGTCAGCTGACACACTTTATGATGTCTTGCACGACCCTCAATACCGAAAAGTGTGGGACCCGACCATTCTTGAGGGCAAGGAAATTTGTAGGATAGATGCTAACAACGATATTGGATACTATGCCAGTCAGTACTCATTCATAATTACATTTGTAACTATTATTATCTTAATTCGTTTTCAATCTTTTTGTTTTAAAGACTTTTAAATAAAAATTGAGCTAATTCTTTATATGAACGTTTTCCAGTGCAGTTACCAAAGCCTTTAGCAAATCGAGACTTTCTTACTGCAAGATCATGGAAAGTCCAAGGAAGGGAGCGGTTCATAGTGAACCATTCAGTCAACCATGCCGTTAGTGTCCTAGCTCATTAGCGGTCATTGTTTTAGTATTCCCATTCAATTCTTATCAAAGGATTGTTCTTCGCCATACCACTCCAATTAAAAATCTTCAGAGTCAATTGATAATCCCCCCGCTACCACCACAGGCAATGCCCATGCGCAAGTCGTACATCCGAGGCACGTCGTACATGACGGGCTACTTGATCACATCCCAGCACGACGACTGCTCCCTCCATGGATGCACCATCTCATATGTCACCCAATCAGACCCCAAAGGTATTGTGTGGTTTTATCATCATCACCACCATCATTATTATCTTTATCATCATCATTATCTTGTTTTAAATGAAACATTAAATGTCACAAATTCATGTAATCATTGCCAATGCTTAATGGGAGAGTTCTAGCAGGCTTTGAACGCTTCATGGTGGCATTCAAGTTTTCATTTTCCTGCAGGCAACCTGCCATCGTGGGTGGTGAACAGAGCATCCACTTGGCTGGCTCCCAAGGTCTGTCCTCTATTCATTATCTATCAATTTCTCTGTGCATAATTCATCATATGGTCGCTTTATAATCTATCACATGGTCTCTTTATAAACTATCACATGGTCTATTTATAATCTATTACGTGGTCTATTTATAATCTATTACATGGTCTATTTATAATCTATTACGTGGTCTATTTATAATTTATCATTGTTACATTGTTATCTATTGTTACATCGGCCACACAGCCACTTACCCAAGCAATTCGACAACCACCAGGTGCTCGAGAAACTGCACACAGCAGCACTGGCCTACGAGGAGTGGAAGCAGAAGAACGACCCTGGCAACAAGCCATGGCTCTATCCCAGCCAGTCAGACCTGCCTAAGGTGCCTTGCAACCTTTCTTACATTGCTAGTCAGAGATATTCTCGAAAAGTATTAGTCACGTGAGAGTTGTTAAAGTTCCCACTCATGGAACCCACCACACAGATGAACAGCCGTGACATCCTGGTGCTGGACAACGACACGCAGGAAGACCTGACGTTCGAGAGCCTGATCCAGGAGGAAGACATAGCGCCTGTAGAACTCAAGAAGTGACACTCCACCACCCTACATTCCGTCATCCCTTCCATTGTCCTCATTCCCTCACCATTCCACTGTATATAGGCAACAAGCGTCTATCTTCCACAGTCTTCCATGCAAGCCCTGATACCTCATGCATGCAGCAAAAGCATGCACAGGCCTTCATTTATTTATTGTATTTGAACATCACATTTTCCGAGTTTGTATTTGCTACATTTGCACCACGACATTAAGTTCTCATGGTACTGCCTTCTCCATGACTACTCTTATGATGCCATCTTTTTTAATTGTTCAACTATTTTGCACGTGGATACATTACTTGCTTGCGTCTTATTCATCTTCATTCATTGCCTTATTTTGCATTTCTGTGCATTCGTTGAAAGATTATGGTATTTTCATCATCATCATCATCATCATCATTATAATCTTTATCATCATACCCATCATCATATTTGTATTGTGATTTGACATACACAGGCTTCTTTTTCAGTGATTTGTTTGTACTCCAAATAATATCCTTTATAGCTTACTTCTCTTTTACACAATAAACAGCGAAAAACCTAGTTTAGAGTTCCTGCTTAAATCTTTTGATGCAAATTTAGCCGCAAAAGCAATTTCCAAGAGTGGCTGAAAAATCATCATCATGCTGAGACGTAATCAAGTAACCAGTCATGTTAGAGCAGGAGTGGATCCACCAGGGCCAACCCACTCAAGGAAACATGGTTCCAGCAACTGGCCCATCGAACACTTGACGTCATACGCCTGCGTCGCTACGATGGTATCGATATTTTTCTCGTTTCAAGCAAACAGCTACGTTGCGAACTTTTAAAGGAATTCACGACTAAAATGCTTCAAGTGCGATGTGTCTCTGCACCTGAATTGTGCGATAAGGTACCACACGCCATAGTGGTATCATGGATTGAATAGCCTGTGTAATGCTCCAAACATTTGAAAAAACAGCTTGTCTGACCTTTTTTAAACAGTTCATGTTTTAACAATTCTTCTTAAATATTTTCATTACGGTTTTCGGCAATTATTGACTACATTATTCATTTTAAACTGCAAGATTGCGAATTAGATATTTTGCCTAATGATCGCAAATAGGATCATAACCAGACTCAGCGATACCCTTTGGGATCGTCATTTTATAAGACGCTAAAATAAACTCCGCGTAATTATATAATAATTCATGCCAGTGTGTTGTTATGGTCTTATTGAGTAAGTATAATCAACAGAAACACTTTGACCTAGCCATTAATGAGATGGGTTAGGCATGACAGCAATTATATAGCACGTGCATTCTATTCATCTCTTAACTATTCTATTATGTATTACAAATAAAGAAAAACCATTTTGAATTTTTTCACCATAAAAAACATAAATTTTAAAGAATGAATCTTTCAATGTCTGCAAACATATTGCGGCTAGAAACTTAATTATGAGTTACATAGAAGACGAGAAATAGCGAGAAACCTCTGCAAGTAGAAATGCACGGGAGGAAGAATAGGAAAATTCATCAAATTAGTATTGATTGTTTTGAAATTAGCTTTGTTCATAGAGAGTTTTAAAATATATAAGTTAATTAAAAATCATTAATCCGTTCTTCAAATTTTTTATACTCAATACTCCTGCAAACGCACGTGGAACGACTTGAGAGTTTTTCTGCACACACACACACACACAGACACACAGACACACACACACACACACACACACACACACACACACACACACACACACACACACACACACACACACACACACACACACACACACACACACACACACACACACACACACACACACACACACACACACACACACACACACCTCACACTGACTCATAACCACTCCTGCGTGACCTCCTGCTGATGAGGTACGCCACCAAGACGACCAGGATCAACAGCACCAGGACTCCTCCCACGATGATGGGGATGAGGTTGTTGTAGAAGACGTCAGCCTCACAACTCTTCACTGCATTGCGGCGTGTGTGCAGTGGGTGATGGAAAACTATAATAAAAACTAAAACATTAAAAAATGGAAAACCTAAACTACTTGCATGGTAATGAACCATAACTTATGACTCATCAAATAGACCAAAATACACAAGGATACACCAACACCACCCCCACAAGAGCCGCACTTACATCCGTTTGCGCTGAACTCGGTGGTGTTCAACTTGTCTCGGAACGCCTCGAGCTTGAAGTCGTCCAGCCAGACGGACAGGGTGTAGTTCCACGCCGAGAGGGTGTCGTTGAAGCGCAGGCCTGACCTGCAGACGTACTCCTGACCGAGGCCATTGCTGTAGTCAGTCAAGTTCTTCACCATCGCTGCATGTCGTGATGGTAGATGAAGACTAGGAGATGTTCAGACAAAAGAATTAATGGGCACAAAGAAATTGGGAGACATCGAGTGATGATAATGGAAAAGATGTATTATCATTATGAAACAAACTAACTAACCAGCTCCCGTGTGTGAGAAAGGCAGACTTTTGGGTGCAGTATTGGTGTTGTACTTGAGCTGGATGAGTTCGACATCATATGACGAGTTGTCGACCTTCGTGGCCTTCAACTCCAGTGTCCAGTCCTTCCAGAAGTGCAGAGTGAGCATCTCTTCAGCCTCTCCACACGTGCCATCAAACGTATCCACCTTGTCCACTTCAAAAGACTGTGTTGAGTTTTCCTGCAATAGTTGATTTGAGTTTTATATTAATGTTGTTAAGACAACACTCAAGGAGCTTGTGAAAATTATGAGTTTATTTTAGATTAAGATAAGTTCAAACTTGGTAGATGTTTCCAAAGTTGATTTTGATGTTGGCAGAAAACAGCAAACAGATTCCATTGGCGTCAAAAACATAATAAATTTTGGAAGAGGGAGAAGGTTTTGGAGTAGTTGGAAGAGGAGTAGGCATTGTGGTTGTTTGAGGGGTAGTGGGTGGTGTTTGCTGAGTGGTAGTGGGTACAGTCGGAGTTGTAAATGCTGTAGTTGGCTTTGTTAGGTCTGAAATGAATCCTGGAGTAACCATAGTTATCTGACCTGACACTAGTGGATTTTTTGACATTTATTTTAAAATATAAAAAATGATAATAATTTAACTAGGATCGTATTCAATAGATAGAAATAGGCCTAAAAAAGTTGTTTGCGGAAATAATTATAAGTGTGAAATGCTCATTTCACGATAATTAAAAATTTTAAAGTATCATATAATGAATTTCAAATTAAAATTAATGAGAATCTGTGACAGATAATTAAAAAATTCTTTTGAATAAATTTTAGCATAAAATAGCAATTTATTTTTAATAAAAAATAAATTAAATGAATTAATTGAATAAATACCTGTTGACATAAAAACGATAGTAAAAATAAAAAACTTCATTTTGGATCGAGTTTGGAGAAACACGGGATTTATCATATGACAAATGTTACTAATGAAGGTTCAACGAACAGTTGAGGGCGGACCATAGAAAAACAAAATACTAATTACGTTTTGAAATAAAAAATAAGTATATCTAAATTTAAATAAATTATTAAATTAATTATTATTTCGAAATGTTGAAAATTTAATTTAGTTTTTATGAAAAACAAATCGTTTAATATAACTTTATTTCAAAATGAACATTTATTTTTTCATTTAAGTTTGTAAATATAACAAGTTACAACCTATTACACAAAATTCACTTTTACCAATTATAGGTTTAAAGAAGGCATTAAAAGTGAATTAAAAAGTTGAAATGGCTTTTACTTTGAGACATCTCCCAAAGTTTGGAAGAAAAGTAAACGATTTTTCATTTCATCATTTAATGAATTTTCAAGATTTTGTGTGTTAGGGTTAAAAGCACCTACCATAAAATCCTTTCATTAAAATGTATAGGTCTAATATTCTAATTTGTAGAAAAGATTATTTATTAATTTTTTTATTAGACAATAAAAAGAATATTATAGAAATATATTATGCTAAATATTTCTTTCCAATACATTTATTAACTAGATGTAGACTATAATAAATTATATAATCTTGCAATGCAGCTGACCCTGAGGTGTGAGAAAGATCTATTTGTAAAAAGTGGACAAACTTCATTCTATCACACAAAAAAGAGTTTCATTTTAAATTCCACATCATCCACTTTGATCCAACTTCATAAATCCATCCACAATACGCCCAAAGAAAAACTGCCTCTTAATGACTTTGTTAGTGCTTTCAAATCATATTCTCCAAAAAAATGTTATTTTACTCATTTAAATAAATAAATAAATAAATGATTTATGAAATCTTCAAATTACAAACTTAAATTGTTTTCTTTCTTATTGTCCATACAAAAATTAATCACTTCTCAAGACAGATACATTTCAAGAAATGGTGGGTGCTCAAAGCCACGCGGATTCCACACTAACCTTCGAGACGGCTCTTGAAACGTCCATACCCTGTCTTGAGCCGACTCTGGCCTCGCTGGGTCTGGGTGGTTGGTCACCAAAGGGACTGGTCCAAAGTGCCCTTGAGCTGTTGCACGTGCAGCTCGACGTGCCTTGGTGGACTGCCATTGTCATCGGTAGGCCATTTAGCTCTTTTATTCGTTTTGTGCTTGCTTCATAATTGATTTCATCATAGTCTTTAAAATTAATTTATTCATAAAATTTTATTGAAGGATGCTAAAATCATAAAAAACACACACACAAACATACACACCAACACACACACACACACACACAGGCACCATTTGCGTGCGTATAGCCATCTTCCCTCTCGTGATCGCTTCTCAGCGCAACATCGCCAACCTGAACAACCACATGCCGACCATCCAACGCTTCCAAGACAGGATCACCGAGGCCAGGGCGACTGGAGATGTGCAGAAAAGTCACTGATCATTATGCTATGCATCTTATTTTAAATGATTTAAAATTATTGGACATTGAACATTATTAGAGAGAACTTTGATGAAATAATCTATGATAATGCAATATAATAAGTTGTAAGTGCATACAAACTTGGAAGATACCAAACAACGTTGAAACTATTCTATGAATCTATTTATTGCTTCGTTATTTTCATAAAATATTAAATAGGTATTTGGTTTATCGTGAGATTTTCACGAAACATAACAAAAATGGCAATTGTTTCATCGTGAAGTAGTCACGGAAAATATAATTCACGAGAAGAAAACACAATAATAAAAAAAACAACAACAACATCAACAGTGATGCAAAGCAGCAACGAGATGATGGCCTTCATGAAGACCAACAACGTCAACCCCCTCAAGAACATGCTGGTGCCCTTTGCACAGGTGTGCCAGTGTTGCCTTTTGTGAATCAGCTGCTCCAAATTCTGTGCTCATCAACGTTTTTCCCACCATTTATGTTTTTATTTCAAATACTCGCGTGATGCAACAAGCATTTGGACTCTCCTCTTCCCTCCATCCAGTTGCCCATCTTCATCTCCGTCTTCACAGGCCTGCGACAGATGGCGGTGTTGCCAGTGGCGTCGATGCAGACGGGTGGTCTGTGGTGGTTCTGCAACCTCACCGTCCCTGACCCCACCTGGGCACTACCCGCCCTAACTGCACTCACCCTTCTCATCACCATCGAGGTTCTTGATGGGGGGAAGGGACGTCAAGATGTTGTATAATTTGTGTTGGATGAATCTTTACATTTACATGATTAACTTGCCACTATAGCTTTTTATCTTCAAAGGTATTCGTGCTCAATGCAAACTCACTGGTTCTGACATAACTATGTCATATTCGTTGTGTATTGAGATACCTAATGGTGGTTGTATGTACGAATGCATGCTTGATACGTGCGACAGGCAGGCGTGGATGGCGTGAAGGCGAGTCAGACAGGCAGCACACAGATCAAGTGGTTTCTGCGCTGCATGCCCTTCGTCTCGCTGCCAGTCATGCTCAACTTCCCCGCCGTTAGAGCGCCTTCTTGTCGTACCAATAGTTTTTAAATCATTTCTATTTACATACAACTTTAGACTAAGTTTCATTGTTTTTTTTACAACTCGAAATATAAATTATTCAGCATAATTATAATCAAAACATATTCCTTTCTTTCTCTAGCACATGCACAACCACCACCACCACCACAATCATCATCATCATCATCCCCACCCTAGGCGATGCTCTGTTACTGGTTCACGTCGAATACCTTCTCGTTGTGCCAGGTGCTCCTGCTGAAGATTCCTGCAGTGAGGGACTTCTTCGGCATCCCTCAACTTACCGACCACTCCAAGGCATACCCCCTCAAGAAAAGCACCCTCCCTGGTCCCCAACCCTCCTTCATGCAGAGCTTCAGGGAAAGTAAGCTCCTGGTTGTGCTTTCATCTGCTTATTTACTAATCGTGTTTGTTATTGTGTCCCTTATTCTTATTTAAGTTATATTTTTTATTGTAGTTTATTTTTAGGAGTGATCATAACATGCTTCCTTTCTTATAATTCTATATTGAGGATGTCTTAGAGAAGGGATGCATCGTTAGCGAGTTGATGCCTTCACTCTTCATCTCCTCACCTGCATGCAGGCCATTTAGAAAATATATTGCTCAGTAGTCAACTTCGTCGCACAAGCACCAGCCAGTAAGCACGCGTGGTGGCGCTAGTAGGCTCCACTGAAGTTCAAATCGATTAGGGATAGTAGGGCATGATTCGCAAGCCAAGTCACCATGAGAATGGCAAGCATTTCGTCTGAATGTAGCACATTAAATATGCATCAAGCATCCATATGTAAGCCAGTTAATACATTCTCACACTGATTAGTTGATTAGCTAAGAGCACCAACCAATTATTAGTTCAAATAAGCACTAATAGGTTATGATGATGATGATGATTGAAATGATAATGTTATGATGTTGATGTGAAAAGGAAGATGGTGATGATAATGTGAGGATGATGAAGATGATGATGTGATGATGATGAAGATGATGAT
The DNA here is from genome assembly GCA_943735955.1 of Piscicola geometra. Classification (NCBI taxonomy): domain Eukaryota; kingdom Metazoa; phylum Annelida; class Clitellata; order Hirudinida; family Piscicolidae; genus Piscicola; species Piscicola geometra. Next base: position 6,615,333 of record OX030956.1, read on the forward strand.
GTGAGGATGATGATGATGTGAGGATGATGTGAGGATGAACTAAAAAAGTTCATTACGAAGCACTGGCAACTGACTGACGAACAACCGATGCAGGCATGAAAAACATCGAACTGGCGCACGAAATTGAGGAGCGGCAGAAGCACGAGGCCCTCAAGATGAAGCAGCCACAACAAGGCAAAGAAGCCAAGTTCAAGGACAAATTGTGACTGCTTCTTAGTGTAGCATTGACGTCTCTACGCCCTTTCTCTTCTAATTCTTGTACTTAAGTAATACCATACTTTCTAACCTAGATTCTGTACATTTAGGAAATAAAATACTAGAACCTTTGGTTATTCTCTTTTTATATTTGTGTCCAGGATGATCATCATCATCACCATCGTCTACGTCCAGTACAGTGATGAAGCGTTATTGGAAGAAACAAAGTGCACCAAAACAATAAGTAACGTCGAAAATAAAGAGGAAGATGGTCGAATGGAAGGTGAGAAGGAAATGAACCTCGCACACTATGCGAACTCGTTGAAGCGTGCAAATGAATTTGGAGAACTGTCGGAAATGGAAAGTGGCAGTGATGGTGCTTTCGAGATCAGACCTTGGATGCGAGTTGAGGAAAGTGGAATGGCCACTCCTTGCAGAGCGGACACGTGTCGCTCACGTTGATCCAGCGACACAGACAACCCTCGTGGAAGAAGTGGCCACAGCGCGTCTCCTTAGCGACGGCCTCCTGTAGTGGCTGGAAGCAGATGGAGCAGATGTCGTCGTGTTTGTCGAGCTTCTCGAGGGATGCCGTTTCAAGCGAGGAAACCTTCACCGAGGCCTCCCTGCGACGAGTGCACGTGGTGTACAACTGACGAGCCTCCTTCCAGATGTTGAAGTACAGGTGCGCCAGCATGATGACCACTCTCAGCAGGCCAGCAGACTCGAACAGCACCATCCACACTCCGTTTCCGAACAAGAAGATGCCGAACATGAACTCAAGCAGCTTGCCGAGTAGCTTGAGGAAGTAGATGACGTCGTCAGAGCGCTCAGAGAAGATGCCCGTGTGCGAGTCGATGAAGACGAAGAGGTAGAGCAGCAGCGAGATGCACACTTTGACGAGGAGTTCGCATCCGAAGGCGAAGACGGAGAGCAGCCACGTGGAGATGGGGTTGCTGAGCCAGTGGTAGACGACGAAAAACGTGGTGGAACAGAAGAGCGTCAAGTTGAAGAAGAGTTGCTTGATGTGGAGACGCGAGAAGATGGAGAGCGCCAGCGACTGGAGCTTGAAGTGCAGCATGTGGTGGATGTAGTGCATCGAGGCGAGCAGGGTGAGCGAGAGGTTGTAGAAGAGGCGGTTGATGCGCTTGGAGGGGTGCAGGATGGGCAGGCCCGTCTGAACGGCGAGCAGCAGGAAGAGCACTGCGACCATCTTGCCGAGGTGCTGGTCCTCCTCTCTGTTCGTGTCGACCAGCCACGTGCACAAACGCCCAGTGTGGTGCGCCAGGAGGTAGAGCACGCTGGTGAGGCAGACGAGGGACACGTAGGTGCTCGTGTTGCGCTCCAGAGCCGCCTCGACCACTGCGTCATCCACCTGCACTGACATGTGCTCCAGAGAGAAAGTGGTGTGTGTGGCGAAGGTGTAAGAGTTCTGGAGGAGGAAGAAGATGTGGAAGAGGAGTGTGGTGTGGATGCGCTGCCACTGCGACTCGAAGAAGTCGAGTAGGTTATCGTCGCGCATGACGACCATTGCTTGCTGGGGCAGACTGAGGCGGAAGACGAAGAAGTTGATTGAGAGGACGTCGAAGACGGGCATGAGGTCGATGAGGAGGAGGATGAGGCTGACGAGCGAGAGGAAGCTCATGAAGTTCTCGTTCACGTAGAAGAGACTCAGCATGAAAGGCATCATCAGCAGCATGAAGACCTTCACTCGGGAATTCTCGATCGTCATGATGGAGTAGGTGGTGTTGCACGAGAGGAAGGAAGCCTTCAGGTAGCAGTAGAAGCGAGCCACCAGACCTTGCAGCATCAAGAGAGCCACCACGTTGGACCAGTAGTGGTCGATGCTTGCCCAGCGGTTGAGCATGAGCCAGAAGGACTGGAAGAGGTGGGTGGAGTAGGAGAGACGATCCGGATGCATCAGCTGCTGCAGAAGCGAGAAGTTGGCTAGGTAGGAAAGGAAGAGGATGGTGAAGATGGTGAAGAGAACGTACATGTTCAGCAACTGCTTTGTAGGTAAAACAATGATCGCCAAGCTGCATGACATTACTGAGTGTTGGAAAGTGGAATTAGATTTTAAATAAAACTGAAAAAAGAATAAAAGGTTTAAAATTTAAATATTAAAAATTTAACAGCAATTTCCTTCAAGTTAAATGATTAACTGTTGACGAAACTAAATTTTGAATTAACTGCCCAATTTTGATTATTTTACAATCAAAACCCTCTATGACTAACAGACAATGATGAGTAAGGTGTAAAGTATAATGGCATCCTCTGGATTAACTTTGATGTTATCATTCTTGAAGATGTGTTCTTTCATTTCTTCATTGCAAAGAGCATCAATCACAAAAATGGGAGGAACACGGAGAACCACGTCCAGTGCTGGAAGCACCCATGAATCCATCTTATTCATTTACTATATTTCTGGATTTCTGTAGTGATGGATTGGGATCTTGAGAATTAAACATCTGAAAAAATATTTGGTTTGTTATGATAAAGTATATAATTATTTTTTAAATGAATTCTTATATTTCTAAATAAAGCAACAAAATATTGTTTGAAGTCTATTGATTATCCGAAACTGATAAATCTATTTAATAGATTCTATAAATAGTTTTCACAAAATGTAAATGTTACAGATTTATGTAATAAGTATTTTGTCATTTTAATGTTGAGTTAGAAATATTATAGATAACATTTTGTGGGGAATTTTGTTTTTTTAAGTGAAATGGTGCTACAAGACTAGTTCCAAATAACTTATTGGTTTTTAAAGTTCATAACTTATGAATCATAAGAAATGGAAGTTAAACAAGCATTACCTCACATCGGATAAAATAAATTCATAAACAATTAGTAATTTTCTAGAAAAACGATAGGTCAGGAAGTTTGTTTGAGAACACGAAAAATAAAAGTTATAAAATCTGAATGGTTTAGTTATTTCCTTTAATCATGACTAAACTATATACTTTTTAATATTCCATATTTGAATAAAAATTATGTTTAACTTTTTTAGAATTATAAAAAAAAGTAAACATGAGCTTCGAAAGCAACCAAATAAGGTTTTTTTTTATTTTCTTTTTTATTATTTATTTTAGTTAGTATGATAGATACACCTTGAATGAAAGAGCCAAATTCAAATGATTGAAAAAGTTGACTCTACTAATCTTTTTCTAAATTCTTGTGAACCATTTCAAATCTCCAAAAAATATTTAAAATGAATAAGTCTGTTGCAAATTCAGAAATCAGGAAAAAAAAGATATTGAGCACATCTAAAAAGAACCTATCAAGTGTTTAAGACTTAAACACTTAAACTTTAAGTTTTTTACTTATTACTTCAAGTCATTTATTTATACATTTCTATTTTAATATTTATTTTTTAAATATTATTTTTACAGTGAATGCGACTTTTAGAAGAGAAACTCTTAGGTCGAACAACAGAGCACTAGCAAGGGCTTTGACTAGCAAAAAGTCAGAGATAACGTACTATTCAAAGAAATACATAGAAGCACAAGATGAAATTCGTTTTTTGCGTTCGATTGTCAACTCAAAAAGTAACAGCCATCTCATCATAATATTCGAGGTTAGTTTCCCTATGAATTAACGGTTTACTTAATTTTATTTGATTTCAAAGTATTTTATGAAGGTATAAAATTTTTAGTTATATATAATTAAATATCTGCATAATTCATAAAGTGTGTGACTCATTTGCAAATTACTTTGCTATCTCACCACTATTTTTTTAAATCATTGAAGTCTGTGATTTATTATTGAAACAAAACTATTTTTTCTCAATAGAAATGGCTGAAGCATATGAAAAGTTACACAACCGACGCGATTCTTTCTTTCTACAAGAACTGCGACAAGCTCTCTTCCATGTTCAACGTCTGCAAGGAGGCACTTTACTTGCAAGCCATGCATGACGCCAATCCCCATGACCAGCATGATGACGAATTCCTAAGGAATAATTACAATTTCGTGCATCACAAGAACTTCCACGAAAAGTCAGCTTCCAGGAAGCAAGTAGCAGAAAGTGGATCCGGTGGTAATGAACATCTCAACAAGGATACAAACAGTGAGACCTACCAGGAGCCGCTAAGTCATAGTGGCAATGTCAGGACTGACAACGTGGATGAGGAAGCTGCTCAAGTGGCTAATCCTAAACAACTGAAAAGGTTCACTCAAAATAAATCTCTGAGTTGAATGAGTTATTTGATTATCAAACAGTCGTTTGCAATGACTGCCCCCCATCTCATCAGGCCTGCCAAAGAGCCCAAGCACCTCACCCTCAGCATCATCATGGAGACGAGCAAGGATGGCTTCATGCTCGATCCCAACAACACCTGCAACAGACACTTCATCAATAACAATAACAAAACTAACGACAATAACACTAAGGAAAGCAACAACGTTATGAGTATTTTTGCTGAATCTGATGAGAGGCAAGAAGGTGGAGAGATGGAGGATGGCATGGAGGGAAGCAGTAGCGATCGACAGATGCAAAAGGGAGGTGGTGGTGAAGGAGGGATTGAAGAGAAGAGGGAGGAGTGTAGAGGAGATGGAGGGATTGCAAAGGTGAGTGAGGGAGTGGAGAGGATGGAGGAGGAGGAAGAGGAGGAGGAGGACGTTGCGTGCAACCTGAGCAGCATTGCAGAGGAGGACGCAGCCTTGAGCACCAGCATCGCCCTCTTCTCCAACAGTTAGCTCTTTATTCGCTCCTTATTGCTTACTGCTTCAACCCTCTCTCTAAGAGATGGGACTCGAACCAAACCTTGAAAAAATTTGAATATAACTCGAACATTCTCAACTAAATTTAGAACCTAAATGTGTGATTTTGTAAATAATGTATTCAACCTTTTCTAATTTTTTTTATTAAACTAAATATAAAATTTAAATACAATCGAAGACAAACTTCAAAAAAGAACTGAATTCTAACCGAAATCGAACTATGACATTTGTGTTCGAACCCCATCGCCACTTTCTATTCAACATTTAGGCTATATTTTAAATTTGAAGATAAAATCAAATCTTCTGCAGCCAAATTATTCATTCACTTCAACTTTAAAAATAATTTTGTCGCTGAAATGCACAATGTGCATAACTTTAATTATGCATTTTTATTTAAAATCTAGATTTCTAACTAAATTATTTTTAAAAGTTTATTTTCAATATAACAAAAGATTAAGAAATGTTCAGAATCATTTTAAATATTGCGAAACTTTCTTGGTCAAGATAAATATGAAAATAACCGAATAAAACACTACAAAGTTTATTTTTACTATTAAACGAACAAAATAAGATAATAAGAGGTTCAAAAAACGAAATTTCATCGGCACTTTAGATGCTTTATTTGTTAGCAGTTTATTTGTGTATAGGGTTAGGATTATTATTTCCCCTTAGATTTTGAGCCACTCTAGTTGCTTTTACTGCCGCAGAAGATTCAAGCTTAAAATGAATATAATTTTTTACTTTGAATCTTTTGTTCGCCTCTCAGTGACGAGGGAGTGTGAGGGGGAACTCCACGAGGTGAGTCACCGCAGCATCAGTGAGTTGTGTGAGATTCCTCAGTTTCCAGGGGGCGGTGTTGGTGGAGATTATATTCCTTTTCATCTAGTCGATTATGATGATGATGATGATGATGATGATGAAACTGATGATGGTGCTGGTGATGATAACAATGCTAATGGAAATGGTGATGGTTTTGTTGAAGTAAAGGACAGAAAGCGTGAAAGAAAGAGGTGTGATGATGCGTTAAAGGTGAAAAATGTTGCTAGAATGGATGCAAAGTCTGCCTATATGGTTTCCGCAAAGAAGGATAAAGAAAAAGGAAATAGAAAAATAGGAAAGGAAGGAAGAGGAGAAAAAGACGCTAAAGAGGGAAAGGGAAGAGGAGGAGCGTTAGAAAAAGAACGAAATATCTTCTTGGAAGACGAGACTTATGGAAGAGGAGAAAAGAAGAGCTTGCTGAGAAAGAAGACGTTCGTGAAAGGGCATTCGGCGAGCAAGAAGGATTTCCGCACAAGACTTTTCAGTCCCAACCCTGCCCCCGAAGGTAGCATCGACACAGTCTCACACGACGTCTTCGAAGGGGACAACACCCTTCTGGAGAACATCAACATCTCCATGTCTTCCGTCTCGTCCATTGAGTTTGCGGGTTGCCATGACAACGGTGATGGAGGTTATGCTAAGGGTGATTTGAAATCTGGGCCGAAAGTAGGAGCGCCCCAAAAGGTTTCCACGACTGAGGAGGTTGAAGAAGGGGGAATAATTGAACGAGAGGAAAAGGTTTCAGCAGGGGAGAAGAATATAGCGAGAGAAAAAGGTTTAAAAAGTAAAATGGTTGTAGGTGGGGTTAAGGCCCTAGTTGGTGAGAAGGCTGTAGTGGGTGTAAAGACTGGCCATTTAGTGAGTGAGAAGAATTCGATGTATGAATATTTATTTGCTGAAAAAGTGCCAGGAAGTGGAAATTCGGTTGCTGAAAATGTTTTAGTCGGTGCAAAAGTTCCAGAAAAGGGATCGGTTGTAGCTGAGTCGAAGGGTCCAGTGGGTCAAATAATTGATAAAGGCTCTAAAGCGTTGAAGGGTGTGTCTAATATACAAAAAGCATTCAGAAAGGATGAAAATGATGCTGCTATGCCTCAAAAGAAACAAATTCTGGCGCCTAAAACCATCAGACACAGTAAGGTGATTGGAGGAGGGGAGAGAGTCGAAAAGGAGGGAGTGAAAAAGAAAGATCATGTTGCCTGTAAAGCTGGAGAAGCTAAGAAGCATGAAAAAGGAAATAGGCATGCATCCGAGAAGAAGGTGGTGGAAGGGCGGGTGAGAGGGGACAGCAGAGAGCCTTGCCAAGCAGTGGACGCAAGGCTATCGAAGCGTCTGTCAGTGTACGACGTGCTGGATGAATCGAATGAGGAGAGAGGAGGAAGGCAGGAGGGTGGTGCTCTTCATATTGGAGGGTTGGAGGCCTTTGCCAGGAGTAAGAAGATAAGGAGAAGCATTGAAGCACCTGCAGGAGTGTCTGTCGTCTCTAGTGGAGTGTCTGTGGTCTCTAGTGGAGTGTCTGTCGTCTCTAGTGGAGTGTCTGTCGTCTCTAGTGGAGTGTCTGTCGTCTCTAGTGGAGTGTCTGTGGTCTCTAGTGGAGTGTCTGTGGCGTCTAGTGGAGTGTCTGTGGTCTCTAGTGGAGTGTCTGTGGCGTCTAGTGGACTGTCTGTCGTCTCTAGTGGAGTGTCTGTGGCGTCTGGTGGAGTGTCTGTGGCGTCTGGTGGAGTGTCTGTCGTCTCTAGTGGAGTGTCTGTGGTCTCTAGTGGAGTGTCTGTGGTCTCTAGTGGAGTGTCTGTGGCGTCTAGTGGAGTGTCTGTCGTCTCTAGTGGAGTGTCAGTGGCGTCTGGTGGAGTGTCTGTGGCGTCTGGTGGAGTGTCTGTGGCGTCTGGTGGAGTGTCTGTCGTCTCTAGTGGAGTGTCTGTCGTGTCTGGTGCAGTGTCTGTGGTCTCTAGTGGAGTGACTGTGGCGTCTGGTGGAGTAGACAAAGGCATGAGGGGAGTGCTAAAAGAAACGTTCAAGGTTCCAGAGGTGGTGAAGGAATCATCCAAGAGTGCTGAAAGTGTCACTTCATCAAACGGAGCTGCCAAGGAAATCAAGAAGAAGTTCTTCAAGAACAGGGCAACCTTTGAGAAGGAGCCTGTCTTCCAGCCTATCTACACCACCCTTGACACTAACCAGGCAGTCGTTTCCAATGCCACAGAGAAACAAGATCAGCATAGCTGTAAGAACAAGGAAAACAAAGATGTGACAAGTGTAGAAGAGGTTCTTTTGTTCGTTCCTGTTTATGATCCTGTCGTGAAGAGGTCGAAAGAAAAAGTAAAGTCAACACCAGATGGAAAGGAAAGTATGACTTTGGAAAAGAAAAAGATTAAGCAAGCAAAGAAGGTCGTCAAGAGTAAAGACGAAAAAGAAGAGCACGAAAAAGGCAAACCAGTGGGCAGGTCCGTGGTGCAGAAGCTGGATGAAGTGTTGATCGACGATGCAAGAGAACAGACGAGAGAGGAAAAGGCTGCCAGGCATTCGTACCTCAGCTCCTGCGCCAGTGAAACTGACTTCGTCGACTTGGAGTTCGTACCTTCAACCTCATCTCTGTATTGACTATTTTGCAAACGCATTTTAGCTATATTCATTCTTTTTCGAGAGTTACTTGAGCATTTTGAGAATTTTATTTTTTTTTAGTTATAACGAAGTTGATCTCCATTGCAGGAAGGGTACAACAGGAAGAAGAAACAGAGGCAAGCCGGTCAATTACAAAGAGCCCACCCTCAACGTGTTAGTGCTTTCTTTCCATTTCAACAAGCTAGCCTGATATTGTTTAGTTTTTCATAGAACTATGCCGAATATTAGTGTAGGGTGTTTAAATGCGAAAAATTATGGGCACCTATTGCGTAGTTTGTGCTGGCTCAGAACCTTAAAATGTTTTTTTTAAACTAACACTTTGAAAATCGTTAGACTCAATTGAGTTTTTAATAATTATTTTGTTAAGCCATCCCCGCTCTACCACTAGTCTATGGAAGCACTTCAGAATAGTAATTTTGTTATTTATGTAAATATTTTAACGATTCGTGATAGAGGTAATTTAATATTTAAAAAAATGTAAAAGTTATAATCCTTATGACCACTGTGTGTGATCAAGTGTAACTATTCGATTGAATACTTTTAATCTATACGTTATTACGATTACGTATTTAAGATACCGAATAGAATACGATTCAAATATTCGGCACAGTTCGAGTTATTTCAGATATTTTTTTATTTCATAATAATTAAACCATTATTTAATTATTTAAATTTTAGGAAAATGCGAAGAGAGTGAGGCGACCCGATGGAGTGTGGAGTTAAAATGATTTTAGTAACAATATCTCTAGCTCATGCTTCTTCTTTTATTACTGAACCCTGAATTTGTTTCTTTTAAAATATAAATTTTTGTATATTACAAAACATTAATAGTTTATGTATTAGAAATGGGCAAATCATTCCGATTGGTGCCTATTCAAAAATACATTTTCAAAAGTACTGAATAAAGTATAAAAGGTAGAAATATTGTTTGTTCAAATCTCTTATTAAATAAGTAGAACAATATCAAATCAGTAAAACTAACAAAAACATTTAAACATCGTTTTCTTTTTTTTCATTCAATACTGCAAGTGGTCAAACTTCAAGACCCACGCAAGCTGGCTGGGCATACGTTGGGGAGGGATGTAGGGAAAGATCACGACGATACCTCCCTCCGGGGCCAGCTTCTCCCACACCAACTTGCCCTGCCATCCCAGCATGCTGACCACAGTGTCCTTCGAGGGCAGTGGATGGGCCAGCTTCAGGATGTTCTGCTCCGGCCAGTGCAGAACTGTGGCGTACACGTGAGATCCCTCTTTGCTCTCCTTGCTGGTGTACCTGCCATCGAGGAAACATGGGCGTTTGAAGGATTTAAGTTCATTTCCGATGCGATTAAATAATTTAACGGGTTTACCGTCAAAAGCCGTTAGCGTTAAAAAAATTAACGAACTTTTTCGTTAACGGCCGTTAATTTATGTTGAAATTCGTTAAAACTGATTAATTTAATAAATATTTTAAATGAAAACGTTATGAAATTTATTATTGGAAAATAAAGTTCATAATAAGTTTTTTCAAATAAATGTATATTAACAAATATTCCAATCATCTAGTTTAGTTCTTGAATTTATTTTCTGAGTGATTAGTAATCATTTTCCAATTTTTTATTGTAATTTTTTTTCATGGCAAAAGACAATTTTTTAATTGTATCCGGGTTGGGATTTCCCCTATTTTGAGTAATAGTGTTGTTAGATAAATTATAAAAAATACTATTTCATTTCATGCAATTAAAACCCACAATAAAATATAAAATAAACCGTGAATTCCATCAGAGACAAATAAAAAAGTTTTAAAAAAATTAGTCTAAAGATCTTTTATTAAAATATCTGCTAAATTAAAATAAAATGATATTTTTTCAATTAACGAGAAATTTATCTTGTCATTAAATTTTTTTTACCGAAAATTTTGTTAATTTTCGTTCGTTAATATTTTAAAACAGAAATGGACGTTAACGTACGAAAAATTCAAACGCCCTTGTTAAGCATGGAGAAAGGCTGAAAGCTTTCGGGTCTTTATTTTAGTAACCTTCAAGGCACCCTTACCAAATGTCGGCTGTAAGGCTGTCGTTCTGGTGTTTCCATGGCTTCGACGAGTACATGGCCTCTCCATTCACCTTCAGCCACTCTCCCATCTGCTTCAGTCGCTCCTCGAAGATCGGGTCCAGTCTGCCGTCAGGTCTGATGCCAGCGTTTATGAGCACGTTGCCACCACAACTGAGTGGCCGATGAATGGTGTCGTTGCTTGGGCTTCAAATGGTATTTAATGCATCAAATAAATTATATATATGCATATATATTTTGGCGGTTACCTGATAGTGGAGGCCACTTGCGTGATGACGTCATGAGGCGACATGACGTCACTCAGGCCTGCTGACCTTCTGTAGCCCCACGAGGAGAAGTCCAGCGTTAAGCAGTTCTCCCACTTGTGGTTCACGAGGACACCTGTGTCGCCATGGTGATTGAGTGGTGTTATGGCCACTATCGTCTCAATATTATTATTAGTCGTTATTAAAGTATTCTTGTGGGGTTGTAGTGGTTATCCGTAGGTATTGTAGACCCTAAGAACACAATGACATTATGACTTAAGGTCTATCAATCAATCAATCACTAATTATTTGTATAGCGCCCTTTACGAAGTGAACAAAAGCATAAGCCATAATGTTATTATATGGACTTGTTTAATGGTTGTACATGGACTTTGGATTTTATTCTTATTTTCCTTTATTGGATAAGCTTTCAGCTGCAATGCGAATATATTTTAATGACCGTCGAATGAATGAAAAAAGTTTTTGTGCATTAAGCCGCTAATTTAAGCGCTCATGTCACTTGATGTAATTATATTTTAAGATTCCTAATTATTGGGTTTAAAGTTCGCAAGAATAACGACTAATTATAAACAAAGCCTGAAACCTGGGTTGAAACGGTCCTGGCAAGTGTAGAAATCACCATGGTGACACATCACACCCGCCCCCCACCTGTCATTCACCACCACTGTGTTCTTCACTGGACTGATGTGTGATCATTAGGGTAAACAAATCTTACATAACCCCAATAAAAAACCTATCATGATGACAAAAAGTGAAAGCTGTAAGAAGCGTGCATGCAGCCCTGCAATTCCCTCCTCCCAAGCACCTGTCATTGTAGAGCCAAGCGAGGAAGTGGGTGGAGTTCCAGTACTCAGGAGGAGCCTCCCAGTCCCCATCCGACCACACCACCTCGGGTTCGTACCTGGTCACTATCTCCTCCAGCTCAGGCAGTGTCTTTGCCTGAGTAATTGAATAAATCAGTCTTTTGAAGTCATTTATATTTGGAAAATCTTGCCCTTGGGAATAGGTTTGTCTTGAAGGCATTTTTTTTGTCTTGCAAATACAAGGGATGGTACCACTCGTATAGAGAGTGGTAGAGACCGAAGTGGAGGGATGTACGGTTCCTTATGGAAGAAGCCAGCTCTCCTGCAGATGTTTAAACGAATTAAAATATGTGCTTCAAATGTATCATATATGATAAATGGTTCATTTCGAGCTAATCAAAGATGCATTGTATATACTCACCAACAAGGTCTCTCTTTGGCCCAACATCCATTGAGTTCCAGTTCCATGAGTAGCTGGAAGGCCACATGGTGTAGCCTTCATGGTGCTTGCTTGTCAACACCACATAACTGCAAAATAGAAACATTTTTATTGGCTGTAAAGTTATATTACAATTAACTATTAATTATTTATTTCATTTTAGCAAACATACTTAGCCCCAGAATCTTTGAAAATGTCAGCCAATTGATCACTGTCATAGAGATCGGCTCTGAAGGAAGCAGCTAGATCAGCATAGGTAAAGTCTGAAGGATAGTACTTGTGCAGATAGTCAACTACTTTAGGGTCTTTGGCTCCCCAGTTATACCACACCCATTCCGAGAAAGGCAGAACTGAGAACACTCCCCAGTGCAAGAAGATGCCGATCTTGGCACCATCGTACCAGTCTGGCAAGGGTCTAGTGTCCAATGACTCCCATGTAGGCTTGTAAGGCTCGCCATTGCAGAAGAGAATAAAACTAAAAAGAAAGATTCTCAAAAGCATCTTACCTCAATGTAATTTTTACTTTATGTCATAAAGTTTATGAAATGAAAATAGTTTATTAATAAAGATTTTTATAATCTTGCTTGTTAGCAGGTGTTTATATAGAAGCGCCGTTATAAATTATACTGTATTATATAAGTTATGTATTATTTATATCATTTATGTACCATATTTAAACAAATATATCATATTTATGGAAACGCCTAATATAAGCATATGATAATCAAGGTGTTAGTTACAGCTTCAAAGTTTAAATGAAATCATATTTATTCAATATTTGAAATATTTGTTAAACTATTTTTTTTAAAATTTCATTAAAATGTCCATAAAGAGAGTTCCTCAAATTAAATTCTTTCATTAAATGAACTTTTAGTTAAATTGACTTTAAATTTGTCTCTTTAAACTTTAAAGTTTAAAGTTTAAACTTACAAAGAATGGTGAATACATCTTTTTTGTTTGAGTTTAGTTTTGGTGGCAAAACTTTTGAGTTATGTGTTCCAATGAAAAATATATTAGGGACTGATGTTAGGGAATTAGCCCATCGAATAATCAATTCTAATAACATTCCAGTGTGCTTCCATGAGGGTAAGTTCATCAATCAAATAGACTAAGTATTGCAATATAAATATTTATACATTTGAAATACCTATGATTATTTCTAAAGACTTGTCAGAAAGGCTGAAAGAATATGCAAAGAGGATGAGGCTATCCCTTGAAGATGAGCTAGGAGATCAATTGCTTGGCATGAATATTGACATGAACCAGGCTGTTGAGCAAATCAGCCAACAGTTCGTCATGGTGAGCATTTGTGAATCCACTTTTCATACTCTTTCAGTTGTTAATATTTAACATTTTAAAATTTAGCATGAAATTCATCTATACAGGGACATTATGGCTATGGAAACAGCGATGTGCCAAGCAATGATGAGATATTTGCAGACGCCTACCACGAGCTGATTCATTCTCCGCACTACAGCAGTCTGCTCAACATGGAGGAGGAGCATGCAGTGGAGATGGCAAGGTTGCTGCAGCAGCGCGACCACGCCCTCGAGAAGGTCCACAAGACGTTAGGCCACTGTCTCCTAATTCACATCGTACACTTCAGAATTTTGTTTTGGAGGTTCCTAACCATTGACGTTTAATATTTATTTGAATAATAAACACCACATAACAAACACACACACATGCACACACACACACACACACACACACACACACACACACACACACACACACACACACACACACACACACACACACACACACACACACACACACACACACACACACACACACACACACACACACACACACACACACACACACACACACACACATACATACATACACACACACACACACACACTCACACACACTAGTTGTCAGCAGAGCATGGAGATGGCTGTCTTGAACCTGGGTGTGTTGTACACTGATGAGCAGGTCAACCAACTCGCCAAACAACACATCGAGGCCACAGAGGTTTATTCTTTTGTTGTTGCTATTCAATCAATCAATCAAATAAATTTCTATAGCACTCTTTCTTCAAATTCAAGAGCGCTCAAATTGCTATTGCATTTCATAGGCAGTCCTATTCATTAAAATAATTCCATGCATTATTATAAGTATCCATATTCTTCTTATTATTATGACAACCACTTGCAGCTGGAGCAGAGCAAGTGGAAGAGCAGTGTGGGCAGTCTGAGGGAAGAGCAGAAGAGGGACTTCAGAGCACAGGTGTGTGTCGACGTCTACTCCAGATTCGTCTTGTTCTTTTGTATTTGAGAACAGATTCTTTTTCGAGAATTGGTTTTGAATGTTTGCTTGTTAGAGTTTCAGATTTTGTTGTTGAGAATTTTTTTAGAAAGTGATTTAAAAACTTCTTACAAAATGAAGCAGCACTCGCGTCAATCTCCCAGGTGATGAAGCTTTTGGAGGCGTCACGGATCGAAATGACGTCACAGAATGAAGATGGCGAGATCAAGCAACAAACAGTTCAGAACATCGAAAACAACAAAGAACCGAAAAAACAAGAATCTGTGCACGTTGAAAAGCAAAAAAGAACCCCTCTGCACAAACCAAAGCAGTGCTCTTCTCAAGCACCCAACAACTCTCCTAAGTTACAACAATTTCAACAGGTCTCCAGAAGGGAAGATTCCTTCACTGTACACTTGGGTGGGTGGATGGATGAATGAGTTGGTGAATGGCAATTTATCAGAGGTGATGAATGAGCAACGATAGTATAAAACACTCATTTAAACCTTATTGTATGAATTTAATAAAATCTCAAGTATGTTGATTAAGAGTTCTTGCACACTCGCCAGGGGCTCAGATGAAGACGACGCACAACCTGAGACTGCTCAGCTGCGACACCTTTGAGCTGTGTGCCATGCCTCGCTGCGAGTGAGTGGCACCTTCAAATCAAATCAGCTGAACAATTCAATTCATGATATTCGTAGCAGGGTATGTTCAGATCAACTAAGATTAAGATCACGAATAAAACTGCCATTGAAGCTGCTACTGCCACAACCGAAGCCACCTCCACCACATGCATGCAGTCCTGGCCAGCGTTTCCAGACAGCGATTTCCTTGTACAGCGATCGCCTGTGTGGCATGGTCTTGTTGGTCGACCAGCGTCTGCACTTCTCTTCGGGAATCAAGAAGGGTCCGCGTGCTTTTTAACAAATTTGCATGCATTTTATCGTTGTTGTTTCAAATATTATATTATCTAAAGTATTTTTCCAGCCACCTCCTTCCAGCGCCTTCTCTTCCACAGACTTCGCAAGCCTTTGCGAGCGCTCGACTGACTTCCACTTTGCTGACTTGACCGAGCAGATGGAGGCCATCAGGGCACTGCACAACAAGAACAACAGCAACAACAGCAAAACTTCATCAGGCGCAGACAAGTTGAAGCCTGGAGAGATCTACATCACGAAGCACTCTAACCTCTCGCAAGTGCACGTCGTCTTCCACGTCGCCATTGACGACAGCCTGCGTGGCGACATCTCCTCCAGACACCCTGTCCTCCTCGCCTACCGCAATGTCGTCAAGACCGCATTCAAGAACGACGTCAAGACGCTCTCGCTGCCGCTGCTGCTGCTGCACGAGATGAGTGAGGTGTGGAACGCTGGTGTGCAAGTTTTGGTGAAGCTGGTGGTTTTGGTGTGAAAATGGTGATGTTAGCATACAATTGAGAAATTCCAAAAATTTATTTTTCAGCAGTCTTTCTATTTGATACCTCTCACTCCACTTTTGCCTCGCTTGCAGGACATGACAATAGGCTGGTGTCTGAAGAGGGCTGAGCTGGTGCTCAAGTGTCTCAAGGGCTTTGTCATGGAAATGTTCGCCTCTGAAGGATCCTTCAACCTCCAACTTATCCTTCCTCCTGTACGTGTGTGTGCTTGTGTGTGTGTGTGTATGTGTCTGTAAGGCCTCTTGATGTAGAACTCAATTGATATTCTCATTACACCACCATTGCCGCCACTTCCAGACCATTTCCGACGATACTTTCAACAACATAGCAGAGATGGTCCCTTCCATCTTCCGCATGTCGAACCCCCTCATCGCTTCATCGCACTAGTCCTTCCCCTTCAACCCACTGACTCTACCCGTCACCCATCAATTATTTCTAGCCAGTAGTATGAATGTTTTATATATTTAACTCATATATTTCAATGAAAAATCAAAGTCTTTACTATCTCTTCCTTCTTTAGTTTTGCCTCCCCCCTCTTCACTCTCTCTAAACCCTTCCTCTTCCATTCGTAGCCTTGGTTTCATTTTTGATTCTAACTTGTCTTTAGCTCCTCAAATTCTATCTATCTCTAAATCTTGCTACTTCCACATTCGTCGTAGTAAACAGCTTCTTCATTTTCTCGATGATCCTACCTTGCAACTTTTTGTATCTTCTCTAGTTCTCTCCAGGATTGATTATTGCAACTCTCTTTACTATGGTCTCCCTGATACTACTTTAGCTCCTCTAAATAAAACCTTTAATTGTGCTGCTCGTCTTGTTGCTCGTGCTCCTAAGTTTTCTCACATTTCTCCTTATCTTCGTTTGTTACATTGGTTACCTTTGAGATCTAGAGTGACTTTTAAAATATGTTTAAATATGTTTAAAATTCATAACTGTAATGCTCCAATTTACCTTAAAAATCTAATTAAACAACCCCCTAAATCTGGTCTAAGATCATCTACCTTTAATCGTTCTTTTCGTTTTCCAGTTAAACACTCTTTTGCTAAACGTTCTTTTTCTTACTGTGGTCCTCTTTTATGGAATTCTTTACCTTCTTCTTTAACTTCAACTAAGTCACTCATAACTTTCCGTCGAGGCCTGAAGACGTACTTGTTTGGGATGTGATAGCTGAGCGCTTTTGTTCGCTTAGTAAAGGGCGCTATATAAATTATTAGTGATTGATTGATTGAATGGATATATTTTTACATATTTCTTTTCCTGTATCATAAATTTATGAAGTTTTGATTAAAAACATTAAAAAACGCCTAACTTCACTATATTTTTTAAAAAGGTCACCCCAAACCAAAACTAGGAATTGTCACGGAATAAAACTATATTATTGCTACTTATTATCAATATTATTATGCAGTGGCATAAGATGAATCAATCACTAATGATTTGTATAGCGCCCTTTGCTAAGTGAACAAAAGCGCTCTTCAAATAAATTTTTTAAATAAATATGTATATATATCAATTTAAGTATAAAAAAACAAACAATCAACCTCAATAATCCAACCTCACCCACACCACCATGACAATCACCGTCAAAAAATCACTATCATTACCAAAAAAAAAAATTCAATCATCACTACAGTACCAACACTCATACCACAGCACAATCATCACCACATCATCCTTAAAACCATAAAACACAATCATCATTTTTCTCAATTTTCTGTCTTGCCACTGGTGCCGAGGCTGCGATAGAAGGTGAAGGAGAAGTCCTTGCCAGCACTGGAACTGCTGCTGCTATGGAAGGAGTTCTCCTTTATATCGCAGCTCACTTGATTCCCTGCGGCCATCTTGGTCTGCTGCGGCCATTCCTTGACAGATTCAAAACAACCAACATTCGCACTAAAAACATTCTAATTAATTTAATTTTTATTTAGACTTAAGATTCTAAAATTTTAATATATTATACCCAAAACCGTTTATTCTACAAATTTATTTCTGTCCTGTAATTTAAATTACGCTTTTATCATAACGGGCATCGCTCTCCATATTTTCATTGTAGGCTAGTAACAACGTTTTCTCTCTCAAATGTTTACATTTTTTTTGAACTTGACCCGATTGTTCATATTTTTTAACAATTTATATAAATAAATAATCTGGAAACAACTGGGTTAGCTGGAAAGTCACAAGCTATGTCTACTGTATAAGCTATTATACCTTAGTTATTGTATCAATCAGGCATTATTTTGAAATTGAATTCTATAACTTATAATAAACTATAAATTTATAATTATATATTTATAATTTTTATTTTTAAACAACTCATAAAAGAGAAAAAAAGTTGTTTGAAAAAGATTTTATTACATTGAATCCAACGGTTAATGAAAGCTAGTTAAGAGAAGTTTCGAATTTTAAAGAGAAAATCACAATCAGGGTCATCAATGGCATCGTGCGAAGGACATTCACATACTTTGATAAAGAAACTTTAGTAAATCAATGAAAACAATAAGTTTTTGTATTTGAATTGAAAAAATAGCTTGACGGGTGCATTTTTGAAAGCACTAAAGCAGGTAGACGATCTCAAGGCTATCTCGAAATGCCAACGTATAAACGCGAAATTCAATGATTTTGGAATGAATTAACTTCAAAAATAATATAGAAGCACCATCATTGCTCGCATAAGACGTGCCAAAAAATGGAAGAAAGCGCATATCCTCATACATATTCAGATACAAAACAGTATTTTAAACCGTGGATGGAGTGAAAAATTATAAATTTGATTTAATTAGTCTGAAAACCAGGGCGCATTGTTTAAATCATTCGATGTACTCAATCCGTACATCCGATGTGTTTTGAACGTTGTTTAATTCATCCAGGTGTGTCGCGAAGGACGTTTTTTAATTCTTCACTACATATTTTGATGTACATCCAAACAACCCTACTCAAAAACGGGTTGATAGGATGTACATCAAAATGAAGTAACTTTGGAAGCTGCCAAAAACAATATAGAAGCACCATCATTGCCCCGCATAAGACGTCGCCAACAAAATGGAAGAAGGTGCATAACCTTAAGCATACTCTGACACAAAACAGTATTTTAAAATAATTAAAATTCTATATGTTATAGAGTTTAAAAATAATTTCATGGAAAGGATGCTGAAACTGTGCAAAGACAGCTCAAAATCACATCAACAAGTTTACGTGTGGATCAGTCTGATCTCATTGCATGTATCGAACTGCAAGAACTCTTTTGAGCCACAAGCCTTCAGTCCGAGTTGCATTAAATGCTCGACGTTGCTCTGACTCTGTCTGTTACTTCATAAGATGCAGAAAGAGCATTTTCTAAACTTCGGCCTATTAAAATTCGGCTTAGTACGACTGTATCTGCATGTCGTTTGCCAAGATTCTTTGAGAATATCTGCAACCAAAACAGCTACTGCACTTTTTCCAGTAAATGAAATGGTGAAAAGATTTTCACAAACTGATCGAAACATTATTTTGTAACTGAGAACACATCTAAATTTAGTTTAAACTATATAATTGAAAAAATTATAGACTGTTTAGGATCTCATATCAAACTTATTTTTTTACTTTTTACCTTAGTTTTAAAAAATGATGACGTAACTCTAAGAATACTATGAAACTTATTTTGTAGTTTTTCTTTTGTATCATTAATAAACTATCTAAATTCTTTATCAATTATAATTTGTAGTTTTTATTTAGCCCATTTACGGCAGCTAACCAAAAAAAAAAGTTAACATGAATTTTACATTCAGACTTGCATTATATGATTCATGGGCGGCGATCCTGGGGGGATCCAGGGGTCAGGACCTCCCCAGGATTGCCGCCTATGTGAAGGGGTATTTAAGTAAGCAAAGAATATTTTGTTTTAGACAGATATCACTATAACTACACATCATGGGCGGCGATCAGGACCCCCCCCAGGATCATATTATGATTATAATAATAACTCAAGCAAAATTGAAAACAATTGTTTCATAAGTTTTAATGGGCAAAATGTAGCGAAAACGCAACGTGAGCAGGAAATGTGACATACTTCTGTGCAGTAAGAAATCATAAATAACTTGATTCAAACCACATTTATTAAAACAGAAATAAATTTCAATTGATTGCAAACAGTTCGATAAAATTAGTACTTCTAATTAGTTATAATAAAAATTATTATTATTTTAATTACAACTAAGCAAAATATTTAACATGAATTACAAAAGCACATTCATAAACTGTCGTGCTGTTTCAAAGACGACACTGACGACAAATTTTTTAAATTTTCTAATCAATCTATGAGAGGTTGAAAAATTATATTCTCTTCAATAAAAGCTTTAAGTGTGAAGCATTTGCGGTTTGAATTTTTTTCGAAATATAAAAATCAACATTCATCTAAAAATTTCAACTTTTAATTTTAATTGTATAAATTTCATAATACATTAACATTGAAACAATAATTTTATTATTTTCATAATAACTAGTGTAATGAATGACTAGGCTTATTATATAATGTAATATTACGTCAAAGTTGCGAAAACGCACCATTGATTTTTAAATGCATTGAAAACGTGTTAAAAGTTATTTTGAATAAAGAAAATTTAATTTAAGTATTAACTATCTTTTCACTTTGAAATTAAAACTAAATTTGTATAAAAATACTAAAAATCGAACGAAAAAATTGAACAATTATCTAAGCGAGGTAATATTGTTTTGAGAAATTATAAATGTGAACAGGAAAAAAGATTATAAATAAATAAATAAATTTGAAAGTTAAATTATGAAATTAAAAATTTAAATTTATCGTAAAAAATATTTGAAAAAAAAACGGTATTAAAACAGAAAGAAAATATAAAAACTGATGTTGCAAAAATGCAACAGCGGCGGTAAATGGGTTAAGGCATTAATTTTTTCATACTAAAGGTGAGCCCCCTTCAGCATTTTTTGCTGGTTTTGCCCCTGGGGACATTTGTGTTAATGTCGTGGTGTGCATGATATAAAATAATGATATAGTTTTACGAAAAAAGAACATAAGAGCCCAATATTTAATGTTTATCTTTTCTTACACATGAAATGTATTCAGTAAAAAATAAAATTATATTACTCACTTGTTGCTTAATAAATCGCGATGATCAGCGGGACGCTTAAATCAGAACAGACATTGTTGGAATGAAAAAAATAGCCAAAAACTCATATAAATTGAGTATTCTAAAACACGTTTTAAATATGCCGATGACTGAATAAATCAAACCGGATAGAACTAAAACATAAATCTGAATATATAATATAAAAGCAGCAGCAGCAGCCTCACCTGCCATCCCTTGGAAGCGAGTGCTGTCAAAGTAGAGCTCCTGCTTCAGAGCGCCTGTCCTCCTCGACACACTCTGTCGTCGTGGTGATGATGATGACGATGGTCTTGGTGGTGGTGATAGTGATGATGATGTGGTTGAAAATTAAAGGTTGTTGAGGCTGGAGAATGATAGAAGGAAGGAAGGAAGGACAGAGGAAGAGAGACTGACCTCGTTGGGGCAGGCATGGGCGAGCTTCTCGACCTCAATGACCTTGTTGTTCGGGTCAGGGAAGGTCATGTGACTGGGGAGCTCTGAATCCTTGCCCAGCATCTCCTCGCCCAGTAGCGGACGCACCCTGCCGTACACGCGGATGTTGCCCTGCATAGCGGTGGTGGTGATGATGATAGTGATGTAGTGGTGATCGTGATAGTCATGTCGTGGTGGTGGTGGTGATAGTGATGATGTGGTGATGATGGTATTGATGTTGTAGTGGTGGTGATAATGATGATGTAGTGGTGATGTCATAGTGATGTGGAAGTGGTAGTAGCAGTAGTGGACATCAATGCACCAAGCATAATTCAAGCATCCACAACAGACAAACAAACACATATCTGCACAATGATCATCATCATCATCATCAGCACCTTGAGTTCCTGGATGGTGTTGTGAAGATGTTTCCTGCTCTCTTCCTCCTCGATGGCCTTGAGAGCCGCCTCGTGCAGACTCGTCTCCATCGACTGCACCTGCCTCCGCAGCTCTGCTACCTGCCTCCTGCCCTCCTCCACCTCCTCCTCGCGATCCTTCAACTCTGCCTGTGTTGTGCCATGGTGATGATGATGATGGTGGAGATGATGATGGTGGTGGAGATGATGATAATGGAAGAGATGATGATAATGGAAAAAAAGATTTACTAAAGTGACTGAATACAAGCTCTGAAACGAAAGCTCAACGGTGGGTGATCTCGTTCATTGGTGCTCACCTGAGCAGTGGTGAGTTGTGAGTGGAGTTGCAGACGAAGAGAGTTGCTGTCCTCGAGGGAGTTCTTGAGGGCGAGCACGTCTGCCATCACACACAAGCACAAAACTTTCTACGAAATTTAATTACGCCTATTTTATACTCATTTAATGAACAAACAAGTTTTGAAACCATTCACTCATACAAACAGTTTTTTTATGCAAGAAGATATTTATATATACCAACAAGCTCTTTAAATATATAAAAGTATGGTTTATACTGGTTATAATGACACGCCGGTTCTCTTTTAAGTAGGGGCTGAAAATTTGAGATTTCAGTATAGTTCATAAATTAACTTTGAGTTTTTAGGATATTTTCCAATATTTTCAAGATGATTCGAACCCATTGGGTTCTGACTGGCCTGGCTTTGTGCTTGGTTACTCTTGTTTCTTGCGAGCTGTTAGTGCTTTATTAAAAATTGCGTAAAATACCAACAGATTTATCAACTTTTATGATTTCACGCAATATTTTTAATAATCAAAATGTAGTTTGTTAGTAAGTAAAACCGTGAAACTTCAAGTGATTTAGCGATTAATTCTCTACTCTTCTATTCAGCAAGTATGTAGTCACAGGACCGAAAGTTATGAGACCGGGGAGCGCCTACATTGCCAGCATCACCACTTCAGGATCGTCAGTCAATACTACGTTCCATCTGACCATCACGATCACCAACACGGAATCTGGTCGAGAGCTCGTGAAGACGCTCTTTGTACTGAATACAGGTAGGAATCCATGTAGTAAGGTTGATGGGACTTGTGTTTTGATTTTTATGTGTGTTGACGTGCATATTATTATTTTTAGTAAGTTTTTTTATTTATAAGATCTAACATGATATTTCAATACTTTACTTATTCAGGCGAAACCGAAGTTATAGAGCAAGAGGTGAGTTTTCAATGCTAAGTTAGAAATAGTTATGAAAAGGATTATGAAAAAAAACTTTTTTACATTTTATAACTCAACATTTTCAAAGTTCAAGAAAACCAAAAAAATCATAAAATTGAGAAAACTATTAAAAGTTGAAATAAAAATTGAATAACATTTCGTAAACAGCTTGAAGCCGGAATACACCATGCTAAGACTTATCCAAAAAAACACGTAGAACAAAACCAAGTCATAAACAGTTGTTTGACCTTTGAACCCACACACACAACTACAAAAATCCTTCCAGATACCTGTAGAAGTGCCTGCAGGGAGCTACACCTTCAACGCAGTTGCTTCAAACGGCGTGGCCTTCAACAAAAGCTACCCTCTCACCCTCAGCCAACATGTCCACTCTCTAGCCATCCAAACCGACAAACGCCTCTACAAACCAGGACAAACTTGTAATTCTTTCGTATTAAATAACTTTAAAATACAAATAATAATTGTATATACTGCAAATATTAATCTGGGGATATTAAAAAAAAGAATTTTTAATTACAGGCCATTTTAGAGTGATAGCTTTTGACCCGAATCTCAAACCTTACAACCAAGAGATCAATATCACTATTTACGTTAGTTTTTATAGCTTATCATGTCTTAGATGTATCAAAAAAGGATTAGTGTAAGTAATTGTTTTTAGTAATGTTTGCAGAAAAGATAAGACAGAAGAGCAGAAGAGATCAATGATTAAATAATTTTTGTATCTTTATTCGATTTTAATCGATTATTTTCAGGACACAAACTCTAACAAAATCATCAAGCTGGTGAACCAAAAGAATGACTACGGTGGAAATAATGGAGAAAACAAAGTTTTTTCTAAATATAAACAATAATTTATTATTACAATTCAAAAACTTGAAAATACAATTGTTTAAATATTTTATAAACCACAGGTGTTATAACTAGTAAACTGGAACTCTCCGACATCACTCCTCTAGGACAGTGGCGAATTCTAGCTGAGACCCTTGTTGGTCGATTAAGTCTATATATAAAAATCGATAAATTAAGTTTTATATAAGTTATATTTTACTTTACTTTTATAATATATAAGTTGTTTATAATTATAAACTTAGACTTTTTTATAAATCTGTTAAAAATACTTTAAAATGACGTTGATTTAAATAACTATTATTTAAAGTACACTAAAGAAGAACAGTTTTTCCAAGTAGAAGAGTATGGTAAGTTTTACCCGTCTTTAGAAAGATTTATTACAGATTAAAGTCCAGAAAAAATTGAGTCGTTAAATAAATATAAATAAGAATTTATTAGACTAAAATAGACTTAAAGTTTTAAAAACTGTTTAGAAATTTTAAAAACTATGCCAAAATGAAATTTCCAAAGAGCTATCGTCAAACCATTGTTTTCTCACTTTGGCAGTTCTGCCAAAGTTTGAAGTGTCAGTCATTGCTCCAGAGTTATTCTTCGTCAACGTCAACAACCCCTCTGTGCAAGAAGACCTCAAGATCAGCGTCATTGCTAAGTCAGTGACTTGTGTTAATAGCATTTCAAACTGTTCTAGTTAAAATGAATGACTAAGTTAAAACCCATTAATATAAAAACTTTGGACCATAAAAAGAACCTATTTCAAAATATTTAATTATTGTTTTTCTTTGACTTTAAACTTAGGTACACTTACGGTAAACTCGTGAAAGGAACAGTTAACTTTGGAATACGTTTGCAAAGAGAATATTATACGAGAGAAGAGCCTGTCATTATAAACAAACTATTGCAGGTAATGTATTTCATTCACTTTTTAAAGTTCTATTTCTAATTCTAAAAACCCACCATCAGCTGACCGATGGAAAAGCTGATATCTCAGTGAGTGTTGGAGAACTAAGCAGCCTTCTTCCCCCCCACAACTCTCTTCCCTACGTAACATTGTTTGTCGAAGCAAACGTCACTGAAGCAATAACAGGAGTTGTATTGAGAGGAAGTAAGACCGTGAAAACCAAGCCAAGCCGTTTGCAGCTTACGTTCTTGCCTGGTTCACCAGACAGCTATAAGCCTGGCTTGCCCTACAAAGCTTTCGTTAGTTTCCTCATGTTTCTAAAAATTGTATAGAAAAACTTATTCATATATTTGTATGCGAGGTATAATAAAAACTTGAAACAGCTGGCTCTAACGAAGCTCAATGGCAGTCCAGCTGATCTGAGGGATCTTCAAGACTCTAATGGTTTCCGCTCATTGGAAATCAGGGTGACTAACCGCTACCCCTACTATGACTATCCCCGTCCCTTTCCAGAAGCTCCTGCCCCTAGTTTGTACTTTTGACTCACACCAATTATTTAAAACTTTTGTATCTATATCTTTTTATCCTTCTATTCCAACTTTTTATTTAACTATTTATATATTTCCTTTTAAACATTTAGGAAAATTATCTTCAATATTTTATTTGAATTTCAAAATATTAAGTAACGAAACTTTTCATATTCGTTATTGTGAACGAATATATTTTCTTCCCTTTCAATTTTTCCAATAACCCTGTTTCCTTCTCACCGAATTGCAGGGATTATAGGGGCTCCTGGTGAAAGATTATCTATTCCACGACCGATTCAACCTCCTCCTTCTCCTTCCACAAGCACCTTCTCCGTTAAACTCGACAAGAACGGGCAAGCTTTTTTCGAGTTTCAAACTGTAGCGAGCACTGAGAGTGCAAGCATCGATGTGAGTGTTCCTTTTCTTTCTAAAAGGTTTCCTTTAGTGATTTATAGTTTCAAACAAGCTTGAAACTTCTTTGGCTTCATTTGGAGCCACAAAGGTAATAATAACGAGAATGGCTTTAAACCTTAACCTCTACCTCAATCTTGGCCCTAACAATAAACTCAACAAAAGTACGCATAGATAATTCGCAAATTAAAATATCGAGAACTTTACATTTTCGGTTTTAAATGATGCCACACTAATAACAATAAATTTACTTTTGTGGAGGTTTTATGCTTTAAACAAAGTTAACTTGTTTATCTTTTAGGTGACCTACCGTGATGAGTTAACCAGCAACGACGTTATGGCAAATAAGTATATCAGTCAGTTCAAGACCAGAGACCAAGGCGGCATTCAACTCAGCGTCAAGGACGGAAGCCACATTCTCAAGGTCAGTGGAGAGATGAGTGTTGAATGGGGATGATGAAAAGATGATTTTTTAAAAATTAAATGCATTCGTGAACGCGAAGGCTTGATAATGACTTCGAATGGTAGCATTTGTTTGAAAGAAAACTCCAGCCATATAGGCATTGAGTTCAATTAATTCTGTAATGAACTGATTAATTCACTTGATTATGAACAGTTATTATCAAAAAAGTTTGCATCTTTATGAAAAAGTGGTTTTTCAATATGCTAAGATTTTTATTATTTTCTTACTTATTCAGGCGAACACGAAAGTGTTTTTCCACGTGGACACGGTGCACAGTGTGGACACCATCTACTTCCAGGTTACATACCAAACATACTCCATGTATCATTTTAGTCAATGGCTAAAAAAGTATCGAAAATGTATTGCTTAAGAGCAATTAATATCATTTTTTAATTCTCGTTCAAAACAATAATTTAATATATTTCTTTTTTCATTATTACTCTAGAAAAACAGCTTGGTGTTATCCTGCGACAATATTGTCGCAGGATAGCGTAGCCGCGCGGTTGGTGTTATCCTGCGTCCAGATTTTAGCGAGATACTTTTAACAATCTTTTTTTCTTATTTATTAATATTTAGTGAATTTTCGTAAAATAAAAAGAATAAATTTAGTATTTGTTAAATATTTTTTTATGAATCTTAATAATCATTGAATTTTCGTAAACTAAACTTAACCTTAACCTAACACTAAATAAATAAAATATTTATAATAATTAAATTATCAAAAATTACTCTAATAATTGAATTTATCTTTTATTTATATTTTAATCATCTAATTTTTTGTTATTTTACTCATTATAAATATAATTAATAAATAAATAATTTAAAAAAACGAGTTACACTTTTTTTAAAACATGAATTAAATCCTTTAAAACATGAATTAAATCCTTTTAAACATGAATTAAATCCTTTAAAACATGAATTAAATCCTTTAAAACATTAATTAAATACTTTAAAACATGAATTAAATCCTTTAAAAAATATTTGTTTGACAAAATATTTATACCGGGAATTGAAACCAGAGCGTAGCGATCCGTAGTCTAAGGTGCAAGCGCTAAGCCACAGAAGCTGTTGCAGATCTGCTCTTATAAAGATTGGTAACCCTTACATTCACTGTACCTAATGAAAATCACGTAGAATTTAACGGTGAATTTATTTAAGTTTTGAAAGAGATACATAAAAATATAATTATGAATTTATTCCCAATTAATTCATAACTTTAAATTACAAATTCACTATATTACTAGATTATAAAATCTGGACGCAGGATAACACCAACCGCGCGGTTACGCTATCCTGCGACAATATTGTCGCAGGATATAATCTTCGAGAAAAACATTTAACAAACTTCGAAATTTTATAAAAAAAATTTCAAACTTTCATTATTCTTATAACTCAGGTAATGGCTAAAGGCTTGATGAAATCGAGTACAGAAATAAAGTCTTCTGGACTGAGCACATCTCACGACTTCGGAATTATGATCACTGATGCGCTGGCTTCCTTCGCACCACAAGTCCGCTTCGTGGCCTCCTACATCACAACCAACGGAGAACTCATTGCAGATAGCATTGCTCTCAGTGTGGAAGATTACTTAAACAATAAGGTTGTTGACGTCTGGTGTTTATTTAGAAATCTTCAATATTTTCTCTTTTAAAAGTTCTTCATATACTTTATTGAAACATCGATGTAATCTGCAAGAGAAAGTCATTCGAACTGCCAATATGACTTTAGTTACCACCTCCAGATCTCCCTCTCGCTCAACAAGAACCAGACAGAGCCCGGTGATGATTCGGTGCTTCTGGACGTTGACACTAGCACAAACGCTTTTGTGGGTCTTCTGGGAGTCGACCAGTCGGTGCTGTTGTTGCACGCTGGCAACGATCTAACACGCGATAAGGTGAAACTCTCGAGGCTCAGTTTCATGTATTTTTGAAAAAAGGATTTAAAATATGATCTCGAAAATATGTAATATAACGAAAATGTCATTAAGTTTTCTGAGCTATTACCTCATTAAAAAGCTTCTATAATAAATTTTCTTCACTACCACTTCACGTCACCTCAAACTCTCAGGTTAGTCACGAAATGGCGAAGTACACAGAGGTGGGCACGAACGCTCGGGGAAGGTCAGGAGACATGGGCTGTTTCGATTCTTGTTTTTGGTGGCCCATCTATTTGGGAGGGTCTGACACTTCAAGCCTCCTCGAGGTTTGAACAAATAACACTAGGATAATTCAAATAGGGTTTTAATTTAAAATTTTATTTACATGTATGTTGTATGTCATTCCATAAAATTGTTGTAATTTAAACTTTTTTCATATTGAAAATTCATTTTGTAAATTAATTTTTTCTCTGAATAATTAAAAAACGAATCAACTGCCAGAATGTGGGTTTATTCGTATTGACTAATCTTCACATCAAGGAGCCAGAATATGGTAAGACAAATTAAAATATATTTTAATTTTATTTTATAAAATCTTTATTTGATTTTTGTCCTTTTTTTCTTTGATTAATTTTTTTAAACTTGGCTTTTTATGAAAAGCTTCAAACTCTGCTATTTCTTAATTCAACAAGATGTCTATTACGATGTCGAATACCTTCTCCATGACGATCACGATCTCGATGACGATTACGAACCCTCACCACCTGCACCTAAGGTCTTGATTGATAACAAAGTTCCTAAAACAGAACATGTAGTGGTCCGAAAAGATTTTCCAGAAACTTTCATCTGGACCGATGTCATGTCCAAGTGAGGCTGAATTACAAGTTAACACTACCAATATTTTATTAGTTCACCAAACAATTTTTATTTTTATTTTTTTAAATTTTCAAGACTTTCGATTTAATCATTAATGAATCAGTGACCAAGGCAAAGTGGAGCTGAAGGTTAAGGTTCCAGATACGATCACCTCTTGGGTGATCACTGGCTTCTCTGTCAATCAGAACCTCGGACTGGGATTGTCAGACAGTCCTGCCAAGGTTGCAAACTTCATTAGATTAAATAATTCTAGAATTTTGATTTATATTTATCTTATGATAAATTACAACTTATTTTTCAGTTTTAAAAATACTCTTCATCAATATACCGCTCTAAAAACGAATACTGTACGTTTTAGTTGACAGTGGTGAAGCCATTCTTCATCTCTTTGAACCTTCCCTACTCTATCATCCGAGGTGAAGAGTTTGCCCTGCAAGTGACAGTTAACAACTACTACGGACAGGATTTGCTGGTTGGTTTATAGAATTTTAATAGTCAATAAATATAAAGGATAAAGAGTTTAAAAATAAACTTTTCGGTATTTAAAAAATAACGTCCTATTTTCAAATTTTAACATTGATTTATGTAATGCCTGGAATAAAAATCGATAACTCAACACAGGCTGAAGTCAAGCTGTTAACGTCGGAGTATTTCAAAGTCATAAGCTGTGAAACTAAAGTTCCCGAGAACAAAAATGCTTCTCAAAGAGTCAACGTTAGAATTATTCTTTTTTTGCATTTCACCATTCGAAAGACTATTTATTTACGTAGTGAAAGTAATTTTCTGATAAATAGTCTAACGGAACTACATGAATTCAGAATATAATATTTTGCTTTTATATAATTGAAAAGTAAAAAATTCTTAATTAAATTTTTTGCGGGTCTTAAAATGACGATAAAAACTTTAATAATCCGTCTTTCAATTGTCAGGTGGCAAACAATGACGCCTCAGCAGTGTACTTCTGGATTATAGCCACTTCTCTGGGCCAGATCCCCATCGAAGTGACTGCACTTGCAGGCGTTGCTGCTGACGCGATGAGGGCCAATCTGCTAGTGAAGGTGCACGCGTGTCTACTTTAATAATCTAAAAATTTTAACTTGTATAATACTCTGATTATTGCTTTAATTAAACATTTAAAGTATGAAAAAAAATGTATGTCTTGATTGCTTCGCCTAAACTCTCGCCGGTTTTGTCTTCATTCCAGCCCGAAGGACAGTCTCAGTCGTACAGTGCTTCAGACTTCATCCAGCTGAGCAGCGGAGGCTCCTATGACAAGCAGTTCGCTGTGGCCTTTCCTTCTACAGGGGTTGTTCCTGGATCAGCGAAGATGGAAATGACTCTCATTGGTGTGTAGACATTTTTATCTTGAAGTTTTTTGAGTCGGCTATTTCTTATAACAGTGATTTAATTTTTTTCGAACTAGGTATTTATATCTAAAACTTTAAAACTTGAATTTATTAAAGGGGACGTAATTGGAGCCTCTTTGGACGGCATAGAAGATCTTCTCAAGATGCCTTACGGATGTGGAGAACAGAACCTTTTGAGCTTCGCCCCAGATGTTTTCATCCTCCACTACCTCAAAACCACCAGCCAACTCACTTCGCTCATTGAGAAAAAAGCCCTCAAGTATATTACTTCAGGTAAAATTTTTATTTGTGGTCAATTAAAACTTCATTTTCAATTTCAAAGATGATTTAAATAGTGATTAAGCTCTTAAAATTTGCTTACAAATTAGTATAGAAAAGGATCTCAAAAGTAGTAATTTTCTTTTACTTTCAAACTCACTCAGGCTACCAAAGACAGCTGACCTATCAGAGAAACGACTATTCGTTCAGTGCCTTCGGAAGCAGTGACAAAGCAGGAAGCACCTGGTTGGTAATATTTGATGCTTTGACAGTTATTCGACATACAGGATTCAAAATAAAAAAAACGAGAGTAAGGAATCTTATAATTTTCAAATTAAAGATTATTTTGACAATTTTCTTTTTTCAAAACAGGCTTAGCGCATTTACAATCAAGTGCTTCCACCAAGCAAAAGACTTTATTCCTATAGAAGAAAGGAAAATCGCCAAAACATTGGAGTGGATTATGGGAAACCAGGATTCCAATGGAATGTTCCGCGAGCCTCCAATGGGAAAAGTCCTCCACACAGCCATGCAGGTCTTTCAATAAATTGCTTTGTCGCAAGGAATGTGTCCGCAATTCTATGTATTGGGAGTTTAAATAACAATTTGTTAATGTGTTTTTTATGTGAACAATTAATTAATTTATAAACATGAGAAAATAACTTATATATATATATATATATATATGCTTATTCCAATAAGAAATGGTTTTAAATAGGCTTATAGATATATATATCTATGAGCCTATTTAAAACCATTGGAATAAGCATTAGAATCAATAGTTAAGTGACATTGACGCAGGGAGGTTCAGGAACGGGCTTGTCGATGACGGCTTACGTCGCCATCTCTCTCATTGAAAACCTCGACAATCCTCATGTAAGATTTACACCAATTTTGATTTTTCAGATTTATCTATTTAAATTGTTTTTATTGCTTATTTGTACAATGTCGCCAGTTCGAATTCCTCATATACCTAGTGTGTATGATGCGGTGTTTCACGACGTATGTCATGTGAGCGGCGCCTCAGTTGCGTGCCTTGGCGCATTATAAGTAGGCATTATTCCTTTCATTACAATGTATGCATGAAAGCGCAATAAATTGTTTACTTGCAGGTGGACAAGATCCGTCTCCAAGAGAGCATCAACAAGGCAATAGCTCATTTAGAAATGTCCTATAGAAACTACGCTTCAGTGCCTTATTCTCTAGCCATCATCTCGTATGCCTTCTTCAAAGCAAACAGCCCAGAGCTCAGTAATATTCTGCAAATGCTGGATGGCCTGGCAGTTAATCAAGGTATGTCATGGAGGTCATTCAATTTGATGAGGGCCTGAAATTGTTTTTTAAGTTCTAAATGTTTCAAATGTAATCTTTAAAGTTATCAAACCTGGAAACACATATAATCGAAGGTGGAACAAAGCACTGGAAAGACCAGCCAGAAGAGACGACGACCCAGTGGAGGTCTCCATACGGAGTGCCGGACTCTAACGACGTCGAGTTGGCTTCGTACGTCTTGCTCGTATATGCGCAGAAAAAGGACCTTTCAGCCTCCCTGCCCATTGCCAAGTGGCTGCTGAGTCAGAGGAACGCACAAGGAGGTTTCGCATCGACCCAGGTGAGGTGTTTAACGAGTTTAATTTTTTATTGATGTTAAAATAACATATTGTGCGTAATACTCAACAGTTTTTATTATTTCAACAATCTATTCCAAAAATATGCTGAAAATGCAAATATTGATTTGTAACAAATGTAATATGGCCACAGGACACAGTGATGGCATTGGAGGGGCTCTCAGCATTCGCACTCCTGATCGCTCCTAGGACGACGAGCAGTGGCATCAGCGTCAAGGTGCTCGGTGCCTCAGGAACAGTCCTGCACACCTACGACCAGATCACCAAGCAAAACTCTTTGCTTCTTCAGTCTTTCCAGGTGTGTTCGTAACAAGCCATCTTTAAATTATAACTATCTTTATTATATTTGAAAAGAAACTCCACATACTCTTAAATAAAAAGAAATTCTACATACTCTTATATAAAAATAAATTCTACATACTCTTATATAAAAATAAATTCCACATACTCTTATATAAAAATAAATTCCACATATTCTTATATAAAAAGAAATTCCACATACTCTTAAATAAAAAGAAATTCCACATACTCTTATAAAAATAAATTTAATACATTTTTGTGTGAGTATTTCAATAAAACTCTATTCGATTTCTTTTTTTTCCAAGTTGCCAGCAAACACGACTTCAGTGACAGTGAGGGCGACGGGAGAGGGTGTGGCGCTGGCGCAACTGGTGGTCACATACAACGTCGAAGTGGAAGACAGGTCTCAAAACTTGAGGATGGGCCTCAGGACTAGAAAGGACGGCGAAGAACTTGTTCTTGACATTACTGCAAGGTCCGAAAGCATTATTTGGCACACTTTTTATTAACCAAATCTCAGTTTACATTTTAAAAACACTTATGTTTAAAAGAAATTTCAATTTTCGAGTTTTTTAAAACTGTATTATTTTTCTTCCCATACAAGATGGTCAGGCTCTGTAGTGACTGGAATGGTGTTGGTGGAAGTGAATCTGCTCACCGGATTTGAAT
Organism: Piscicola geometra; assembly: GCA_943735955.1. Classification (NCBI taxonomy): domain Eukaryota; kingdom Metazoa; phylum Annelida; class Clitellata; order Hirudinida; family Piscicolidae; genus Piscicola; species Piscicola geometra. Next base: position 6,648,262 of record OX030956.1, read on the forward strand.
TTGTCGATCAGAAGAATCTGTCGAGTCAAATAGGAGAAACGTTCAAGAAGCTGGAAACGTCATACAACAAGATAGTGATTTACCTGGACGAGGTAATAACATTCTTCGAATTTCAATAACATTTTAACCTTTTAACGAAAATTGTTAAAATACAGTTTTCATTTTTGAGTTCCATAACTATTACTTTTTGAAAACCAGTTGGCGTCTTCCCCTGTGAGTTTCAGCGTCAGACAGAAAAACATTCTGTCCGTCTCGAACGTCAAACCTGCTCTTGTGAAGCTTTACCTTTACTACAACCCAAGTGAGATTATAATCCAAATTTACCACATCTGATGTTTCGGAAACAGATAATTCAACTTTAAGAGATTTATATAAACATCTATAGGGTGAAAATATTCTATTTTTCTGTTTTTAGCCCTCTCATGTAATCCTCAGCTTCTGTGGCATCTTTCTTCTACTCATCAGTAGGAGGTCAGACCTGGGAAGGAGCGTGTCCTCTCTGCTGTCGTAAGTCCAACTTGAATACAGACATAATAACCCATTACTTTCGATTATTTGTACATCATAACCTATTTATTTTTCTTGAAGCTTCCAAGTGAAAGGACACATACATGAAGCTCAACGTCATTATGAGAACTTGAAATAAGCTGAAAATTATTTGACCTCTGAAAAAATATTTTTCTCCAATTGAGCACTGAGCTTGTGTTTGGATAGAACTACATAGTTTTTTTTCTCGATTCCATAATAAATTACTTTTGAGATTTCATTCAATAAAAACTAGAAATTTTTTTTTTTTAAATAAATAACGCGTTCAATTGTTTTAGATTCCTATTTTTTTTCTTTTTAATCAGCAAATGATTAAAGAAAGTCTCAATTTATGATATTGAAGTCAATCATTTGAAGGGCTACCTTGAATGGCAATAAAAATGGAAATTTCGTTTTTGAAACTATCTGGTTCAAATAAAGATCAGAAGATATTTAAAAGTATTAAAATCTGTTGATCATTTTCAATTATTTAAGCTTGATTTTTCATTTGTAAAAAAAAATTTATAAAAAATTTATTGATTTAAAATTGTAAAAAATAATATTAAATATTTAGTTTTGACAAAAACCACTTTTAAATTTAACTTTAGCGCACAAATTAAATGTTTTAAACTAATCAAATCAGTGTAGTGTAATTAGTTTACCTTAGAGACCGACCGAAATTCGGTTCGGTTTCGGTTTCGGCACCTAAATTGCACATTTTCTTAGTTTCGGTAATTTTTCTGTTTCGGCCGAATCTAATTTTACAATTTCGGCAATTTTTCGGTTTCGGTCGAAAATAATTTTGTAATTTCGGCTCAATTTCGGTTTCGGCTGAAATGGATTTCATATTTACCAGGGCCCGCACTGGTTCAAAATTTTGTGGGGCCAATTTTTTTTTCAAGTCCCATGTATAAGGCGCACTTATTTATTTTTAAACTCACCCTCAATAGGCTCCTAGTCGGCTTCAAATCAATAAACCCCCCACATAAAGAGTGTCTTCTTCGTTTTATAATTATTCTAATTTTTAGTTTTATTTGTATAAAGTGAGCGTTAAGTATTTTTTTAAGACAATGAAGAAAACATTAAATTTATTCATTACAAGTTAACACGGATTATAGCTATAATTTATAGAGAATCTTTTAGACAAATATAAATGTAATGTTAAAAAAACTGGTTTATGCATATTCAAACTGATATAATATATATATTTATCAAGTCAAATTTTATTAAGTTTTGTCTACTGAATCCTCTTTCACACTCTACAGTTGATACTGGCGATAGTAACAATCGTTTGGCAGCTTCCGCTGATGCTGGATAAGAATTAGAGTTTTTAATGGCCAAATTAGTTGTAGATTTTATGTCAGTGACTGACTTATTACCAGAGCTATGGCTGGCTCGAGTGAAGTTGGCGAAGCTGAGTAGTTCAGGTTGGGAGCGCTCGATACCCACAGCCTCTAGGTACTCAGATACTGTTTTTATGTCTGAGTGTATTTCGGAAACTGAAATACTAAGATCAAAAAAATTGTTCATTGCTGTTAATACAGACCCATCCTCGTCTGAAAACCAACTATTGAGGCTTTTTATCATGCTTTCAACAAACTTTCCGCATACAGGCTCAGCTTCAGTCCTCTGTTTCACAATGTCTCGAATAGTGTGACCTTCATAATCAAAAATACACAGACCAAACTCATCAGGCTTTGGAATGTCAGGTATAAGCTTTAAAAACTTCTGCATCATGGGGGGTGACTTAGTTTTTTTTACATGTACTCCAAAGTCTGAATAGTTGCTGTTAAAAGGGGTGCAATCTCAGAATAAGCCAAGTCTTTCTTTTGGTACATTTTGGACAATGTAGAAATAGGCTTGAGCACATCACACAAAAAGTGAGCAATGTACAAAAACTTGAAGGTTGTTATTGGTTTATAAAGACTTAAAGATTTTCCTGACTTTTCTTCAAAAGTCAACCCTTAGACATGCTAGGGATGTGACACCCTGTTCTATGCAATGAGCATTTAAAGCAGGAATCCCAGAACTAGCGAGATTCTGCTTAGCAGCAAAGTATACATTTTTGAGTGCTGCAGTTATCGCTGCTTCATTCTTGCCAAAGGCCACTTCACAGGCAGAAACCATGAACACTGATTGCTTGCTGGCGCCGACAGCATTAGTGTGATCTAGGATTATAAAAAAGTGAACGCAGGTAATCTTCATTTTAAATACTTATAATGAAGAAATAATTGAGCTAAATTATGCAATTTTATTAACAGTTACCTTTAGAACTCGCATGTGTCAACACTGAGTTTTTATTAATATTACTACATCCAAAAGTAAGAGAGTTTTTATTTTGCACCTTCATACATAGATCACAGTACATTAAATTTTTCATATTGTCAAAGCGGAGCCAATTTTAATTAATTTTCCATGTCTGTTGGAATGCTCTGTTTTTTTCTTTTTGGCTTGACTCTTTTCTATCCTGAGAACCACTTGAGGAAGACATTTGACAGATTTCTTAGTAATAGCTTTTTTAATATCTCTTTACTTTCACCCGACTTTAATGACCTAACGGTATTACAAAGTATGCTATACAACACAAGTATTATATAGATTGACAGAGGCTTATATAGATTGATATAGTCTGCACGCGAATGACCGGATTTAAAACACGAGGCTAATTTTGATGGGTTCAACTTTTCAATAACAACTTCTTCCCGCGACATTCTATTAGACAAATAAACATCTAAAAAATTTCACAATAAAAAAAACGAAAATAAAATTTTGGAAAAAAAATCATTGGGGCCAATCAGGATTCTTTCGGGCCAATTTTGAAAAAGTAGGGCCATTGGCCCCGGTGGCCCTCGACAGCGCGAGCCCTGTTTACCGAAGAACCGAAATTTTCTTTTATTTATGTAGTTTATCTGATATATCTGTATCTTCAATCGAACTATTAAGTTCGGATTCGATTCTCTATTAGAAATCTATTAGTTATCGTGGTTGATTGATTTATGGGTGTCATCAGACTAATTATTCGAATAACATATACAAGCATCTGGAACAACAATCATGTATTTGAAATTTAAGTAAATTGGCATACGTTCAATGATGATATTTAACAAAACTTTTTTTAAGCAAATTCTATTTTTTTAAACATTTGTTTAAAAAAATGTTATTGTAAAAAGTAAGTATTTGTATATCCTCAATCGAACTCGAATTATTAAGTTTGGGTTCGATTCTCATCTCTATTAGATATCTTTTAGATATCGTGGTTAATTGATTTATTGGTGACATAAGACTAATTGTTCAAATAACATATACAAGAATGTGGAATTCTAGATATCCCTTCTTTGAAAAATACTATATATAAGTGGAAAGAACGAGAAGATTTGGCTTCGATTAATTAATTTAAAAATAAATTGTGAGATTGTCGTTGAATCCTATTTGGAAGTTTTTTACAAAATGTCAGTCTGACCAAAGCAAAGCCTGTCAAAAACAACAAATTTTTGTTGTTGAAAAACTTTTATTTTTTTGCTTAAAATATACGCTTGTTTGGATTTACTTATTAAACTGGCATTGTCATCGCTAAATACTATTTCTTAATTTTTAATAAAAGTTGGAAAAAATTTCGGTTTCGGCTTTGGTTTTGGCCGAAAATCTGATTACAATTTCGGTTTAATTTCGGTTTCGGCCGAAAATCGATATACAATTTCGGCTTAATTTCGGTTTCGGCCGAAAATGGAATTTTAATTTCGACCTAATTTCGGTTTCGGCCGAAATAAAAATATATGTTTCGGTCGGTCTCTAGTTTACCTTTTTATTGAATTTTTAACTATGAATAATTTATTACTTTTTCAAAAAAATTAAACTTTTAGCAACAGTTGAGATATTTAACCTAGAGTTAAGTTCGTTCCACCACAAGCCCATTCAGCCTAAATGCAAATGTAAATTAACAATTGGTAAAAAACGACCTCGTGATTCACACCCAATTCTTGTCATAAGCTCAAATAACAACAGAAATGGCAGCACTTATCAATTGAGAGCGACATTAGAATTTTAAACTGAGCACGAGCATTAAAAACCATCAAGAAGCAAAGACTTAGCTGTAGACATAGATATCCTACAAACAACAAGTAGTATATACTATATCTATGGCTGTAGAGTTTATAACGAAATTTATAACAAGTTATATAAAATTATTTTAGATTTATTTGAATGATTTGAAATTCGACTTTTTTATAATGATATTTTGTGAAAAATATTAACGAAAATAAAATTCTAAAAATTATTTTATTTTGAAATCTTCACGAAAAACAACTAAAATCGCAATGTAAACTTTTCAAGAAAGTTTAAAAAATGCACAGATGTCATCGTGATATTTTAACGGAAAATATAATTTACGTCTGAGAAGATCAAACCGACTGAACCATATAAGAAAGTCGTCTGTTATGGAGTAGTCGGGTAATATGAAACACCGAGGTTTTATTTCCGTTTGTATGCAATAATATAGAAACATTACATACTGTTTAAGTAAAATAGCATAGACCCCATTGATAGAATATACCGGGAAAAGTCCCCTGATTTCTGTCCTACTGTTCTCTTCATGCCAAAAAGTGTTTTGTGACTTTCAATAGTTTTGAAAAAAATATTTTCAAAAATTTCTAACTAAATGTTGAAAAGTGATCTTTTTAGTGAACATTTTACCATGAAGTAATTTTGCTTTTTGTTATTTTCCGTTGAAAAGTTTCACTGACATTTATCGTTCTATTCTATCTTATGCAGTTGATTATTTCTTCTTATGATTGCAAATACAAATGGATCCAAAAGATCGCTATTCCATATTATCTACTATTCCATTATACCCGACTTTCCTCTACAGAAAATAATATAAATAAAAAGTCTTATATTTATTTCAAATTGTATTGTTTTGATTCTGGATAATAGTAAAAACTTAAATAAATTACTCTTGCTTGAATAAAGCTAAACTTTTATTTTAAAATTTAACATTTTAATGAAATCTGATTTAAGTTTTTCGCTAAATTTTAGATTTATTTTAATCATTTTTTAAAGCAAGTTTTCAAGTGTGGGCGGTTTGACTGGACAAAGGTTATATTTTTTTTAAGGATTGGTTTCAGGATTTGTTATACAAAATAAGAACAAGGAGGGTAAGCCAAAATTTTAACCTAATTTATTTCAGGCGAATACAATTTCTATGTTTGTTCTTATATAAATACTTTTTATTTTTCACTTTTTTCACACATTTTTACTGAAAAAGTGAATATATTATGATTTGAATATTCATACATGCATTAATCTCGGTTCCCAGAAATTTACAAAAAAATGTTCAAACAGAAAATATTTCGCTCACAGAAAAAATAGATGTTTTCCACCAGAATAATGCACATACAGAAACTTCCATGCATAAATAAACAATAAAGAGTATGGCAATATGTGTGCGTATGCATGCGTTTGTTTTTGAATTTGTCTGTTTTCCTACCTGGAAAGCAGTGTTGTTCCAGTCAACTGTAACTATAACTGAAATGGTAAATTAACTGAAAAATATGATTAAGTTAACTGTAACTTTAACTGTAACTGTAATTCAATGCATAACTGTAACTGTAATTCAATGCATAACTGTAACTGAAATAGAAACTGAAAAACAAGAATACTAACTGAATAGTAACTGAAAAATATCTACTTTAAAAATGGGAAGCGCTTCAAGATAAAACATTGGCGGATGCACGTTTTTGAGCAATAATATGATATATTTTTTTTATTCTTCGAGTCCGATTATATTAATTTAGTGTTTTACATAGTTACTTTTTTTGACCAGTTGAATTAGAATTTTTTTTTTATGTTTAAGGTTAATAGCGGCAGAAAACAAGAAAACGCCGTATGGGCCTATTTTAATTACGAAGCTTCATGCGAAAAAAGCGAATGTCAGGTTTCAGAAGAGGATGATAATGATAAGGAGAAAGTTACCAGGAAACACACTGTAGTTGATAATTATTTACGTATTTACATTTTCTAATATTATTTACCAAGTTATGAGCATAATTTATAAGCCATTTAAATAATTTCAATTAAACAGTCGTAAATATATGCAATTTTTATCATTTAGGTTCAGAGAAAATGATTTCTTTGATAAAAAATTATAAGAACAATGTAGAATATCGAATTCGTAAAGATCTTCAAACTGGACATCGCTTTGTCATTAGCATGGATTGCTGGACTAAGAAGGGTCTTACACTTTCATGTCTCGGGATCTCAGCATCCTTTTATAATCCATCAATGCGTCGTGCAATTCAGGTCCTGCTAAATGTTTATTCTGTGTCTCACCCACATACAGGAGAAATGTTAGCACTTAAATTATTGAGTACCCTAGATTATTAGCTTCTTTTGCGCAAGACATTGTTTCAGCTCCCGCTTCACAAGCGTATGTGGAAAGGGTGTTTTAAGTGTGCGGAGACCTAACTGCAAGGGAAAAAATCGCCTCAGCAAAAATCTGGAATTGAAGACATTTATGAAAATGAACAGCCTATATTATGAATAATATATTTATATATCTTTTAAATAATTTGACTTTTAAACATGAATTTAGGCTGTATTATAAATAATAAGTCATTTTTCCCCATCTTGATTAACTGTAACTGTACCTAACAGAAATAACTGAAACTGAAATAGTAACTGAAAAATTAAAATTTGCATAACTGTAACTTGAATAGTAACTGAAAAATTAAATTTTTCATAACTGTAACTTGAACTTGAACTGAAAAATCTGAACTGGAAAATCACTGCTGGAAAGATATATAATAATTATATCTCATAACTAGAGCTGTGCTTCAATCTACGTTAACTTTCGAATAACGCGTTAATGTATTAACTCCCATAAAAAAAGTTAGTACCGTTAAAAATTTTAACGCATTCAATGGATTAACGCCGTTAAAAAAATTTAACGTATTTGAACATTTTTATGCATTTGAAACTACCGATGATGGAGAGACTAATTTATTGCAAAGATGCTGTTTTGAAAACGTTGTCAGAAGGTGAACTAACGAATGGAAAAATTTTAATTAATCAAAAATCTCTCATTCTTTGTAGATTTGCAACAGAACTTCTAGGGGGTGAAAAATACGTAGCGTGTTCAATAGTTTTACATGCAATTTGTCACTTAACACAAAAATATGTCATTCGTTTTAAAAAAGAAATAGGTAAATTATTTCGTTTGAAATTTTTTATATTAATAGTTTACTTATAATACTACCTATTAACATGAATAGTTGTCAATTAGTTGACTTCATACATGGCATGGGCGGCAATCCTGGGGGGGTCCTGGGATCAAGACCCTCCCACTTTTTTTAGTGGGGGGTCCACCTTAATAGGGACCCCCTCCCACTTTTTCCCATTTTTGTATTTAAAAATTTCTATTTTGATATGAGCATAATCGTCAACCATGGCATAAAAGTAAATTTTTATACAGTAATACATTGTATGTGTAGTTATAGTGATAGCTGTCAAAAACAAAATGATTCTTTGCTTACTTAAATACTCCTTCACCTTGTTTTTTTATCATTATGGCATAGGCGGGAATTCTGAAGGGGTCCTGGGGTCCATCTTTACAAGGACCCTCTCAATCTTTTAAAAAGACACATTTCTCAACTTCAATTTTGATACGAGCCTAATCGTCAACCATGGGATTAAAAAATGATAATACAGTAATACATTGTAAGTATGTATGGGCAGCGATGCTAGTATTAAGATAGGAGTTGAAAAATTATTGTACTTGAAAAACTGAGGGGGGTCCTTATTAAGACGGACCCCAGGACCCCCCTAGCATCGCTGCCCAAACATACTCACAATGTATTACTGTATTAGCATTTTTTTATCCCATGGTTGACGATTAAGCTCGTATCAAAATTGGAGTTGAAAAATGTGTCTTACTCAAATACTCTTCCACCTACTCTTCCTTTTATAATTATGGATTTAAATTAATGAATTATATTTATAAAAATTAAATTTCTGATTTTTCAATTTTCGCAAGCAGACATTCAGAATGCTTTTCAGAATTTTTAATTTTTAATTATTATTTTCATGGTCTGTATTATTCACAGCCTGACAGACGCAGGCCAAGTTACAATGGTTCTGAAAACCATGGTTCTTATGCGCTGAGGCGCCACTCCACACAACGTACACATCTTTCAATGCATTCGTCGCAAACACCGCATCATATACACCAGGTATATGATAGTTCACGGCTGCTTGTCAAAGATTCGAACTGGCAACCTTTAAGTTGCAAGTCCGACGTCTACCATCTAAGCCATCCCCGCTTCATATCGGTTCACTTTTTGCAAGCAGACAGATTTACATTTTTTATAAATCATTCATATTGTGCTACTTATTTTGCATGGGCAATATTCATAGGGGGTTCTGAGGTCTACTTTTATATCACTCTTTCAATTTTTTAGATGAACCAAAGTTAATGAATTTCAAAAGGCTTCGAACATGAAATAAAGTTTTGGGTAAATCAAACTACAAGTTTCATATCACATAACTGCCAAAAAGAAATGCTGAGGCTTTTAGCTCATTCTATAGTTAGAAACACAGTGTGCACTGTTAACGCCGAATCAAGCCAGTTTGGTGTTGTGGTTGACGGCACATAGGACTGCAATGGGTTAGAGCAGGAATCGATATGCATTCGTTTTGTTGATGAAGCTCTGAATGTTAATGAACAGTTTATTGGTTTATTGAGCACACCAGACACGATCGGAAAAACATTATCTGCTGTAGTGAAAGATGTTCTGATCAGAATTATGCTACCTATAGAAAAACTAAGAGCTCAGACTTATGACGGCGCTTCTAACATGAACGGCCGATATAATGGTTGTCAGGCTATTATCAGCAGTGAGCATCCGCTTGCATTGTTTTTCATTGTTCTACACACTGTGCAAATCTTATTGCCCAGCACACAACTGCCGTAAACCCCTTTGTGAGCAATTCACTTCAGTTTTTCCAAGAGTTAGGTGCTTTTTACAATCGTTCATGGAAGGTCAAGAAGCAGTTTAGTGATGCTTTGGTGTCTCTTATAATTGCCTTTCCTGATGAACCACTGAATAAAAAGGATAGTATAAACTTCTTTGTCCTACAAGATGGCTGACCAGAGTATCTACAGTGTCTTCTGTGCTTGAACATTATGAAGTAGTACTTGTTAGCATGGAATCATTTGCTTCCATTGAAACAGCTGTAAAGGCTCGATGCCTTTTTTCAACAGGGTACTACCTCACTGGCCCTCAAGGTAGTTGTTTTGGTGTTTTCACTTCTGGAACAGTTAAACAAGTCGTTGCGATCAGCAAGTGCAAGGTCAGTAGAATGGTTGCAGCGACTGATTCCGTTGTGCGAGAATTGCGTCGCCTACGATCAGATAAAAAATTTAACGCCATTTTCAGAGATTTCAACAATATGGTTTTTGCATATGATCTCGAGCCGATTGCTGTATTGTGGGCTGGGCCCAGCTTATGTAGCAACAACATCAGAGGAACATTATCGAGCAGCATATTACGCTGTCATAGACATTGCAATCATGCAACTCACAGAGGGGTTCAATCGAGATTCTCCTGGTTTGCGTTCATACAGCTGGAGACAATGTTGCTAACTGGTAAAGTGAACCATGATATTTGCAAGCAGTATCGTGAGTTAAATGAAACTGGTCTTTGTTCACAGTTAACTATGTTTAAAGACCAGAATGAACTATAGCACAAACTCAAAAAAGAATGCAAGCAATGATCACGGAAGTCAGATATTTGTTTCCTTAGGTTGAAAGATTGATCAGATTGATGCTTGTGTGTCCAATAACGTCATGTACTGCAGAAAGATCTTTTAATGCTTTGCAGCGTCTTAAGACTTGGTTGCGTGCACCTATGACACATCCTCGCATCACTGGCCGTTTGTCATACACATCAGGAAATACTTGACTGTCTGGATTTAAAAAGGCTAGCAGAAGAATTTGCTAGTCGATCAGACATTCGAAGGGGTCTTTTTGGAAATTGGAGTAAACGAGCTGTGGGGAGAGGGCAGGAGAACAGGCAGAGAGGGTATTTTATGTTATCTAAATATACACTGTGGGCCAAAAAAATTTTACCATTGTATCTTTGTTTATAACTTTGGCAAATTGAAATCTATTTATAAAATTTATTTGATGGGCTAATGGCTAGTTGTAATTGAATTTATATGGGTTAATCCAGATTCGACTACAGACTTTGTGTCTTTTCATAATTAAATGTGTAAAAAAAAATTTAAATCTTAAATATGCCCATGTATGTATTATACATATAAAAAATATATAGATGACAATTAATTAAAGGTACTAAAATCGCTATTGTTTTTCTTCAAATCGCTCATAGTGGTAATAGAAAAGTATTTTTATTGAGTATCAAACTTTTTTTTAATGTTTGGTGATACAAATATTAATAGTTGATACAAAAAGAATTTACACTACAATCAATCAATCAATCAATCACTAATAATTTATATAGCGCCCTTTACTAAGCGAACAAAAGCACTCAGCTATCACATCCCAAACAAGTACGTCTTCAGGCCTCGACGGAAAGCTATGAGTGACTTAGTTGAAGTTAAAGAAGAAGGTAAAGAATTCCATAAAAGAGGACCACATTAAGAAAAAGAACGTTTAGCAAAAGAGTGTTTAACTGGAAAACGAAAAGAACGATTAAAGGTAGATGATCTTAGACCAGATTTAGGGGGTTGTTTAATCAGATTTTTAAGATAAATTGGAGCTTTACAGTTATGAATTTTAAACATATTTAAACATATTTTAAAAGTCACTCTAGATCTCAAAGGTAACTAGATACCGACCGAAACAGATATTTTCATTTCGGCCGAAACCGAAATTAGGCCGAAATTAAAATCCCATTTTCGGCCTAAACCGAAATTAAGCCGAAATTGAATATCAAATTTCGGCCGAAACCGAAATTAAACCGAAATTGTAAGCAGATTTTCGGCCGAAACCGAAGCCGAAACCGATATTTTTCCCAACTTTTATTAAAAATGAAAAATAGTATTTAATGATGACAACGACAGTTTAATAAGTAAATCCAAACAAGTGTTTATTTTAAGCAAAAAAATAAAAAGTTTTTCAACAAAAAATTTTTGTTGTTGTTGACAGGCTTTGCTTCGGTCAGACTGACATTTTGTAAAAAACTTCCAAATAGGATTCAACGACATTTTCACAATTTATTTTTGAATTAATTAATCGAAGTCAAATCTTCTCTTTCATGGATATCTAGAATTCCACATGCTTGTATATCTTATTCGAATAATGTGTGTGTGTGTTTTTGTGTGTGTGTGTATGTGTGTGTGTGTGTGTGTGTGTGTGTGTGTGTGTGTGTGTGTGTGTGTGTGTGTGTGTGTGTGTGTGTGTGTGTGTGTGTGTGTGTGTGTGTGTGTGTGTGTGTGTGTGTGTGTGTGTGTGTGTGTGTGTGTGTGTGTGTGTGTGTGTGTGTGTGTGTGTGTGTGTGTGTGTGTGTGTGTGTGTGTGTGTGTGTGTGTGTGTGTGTGTGTGTGTGTGTGTGTGTGTGTGTGTGTGTGTGTGTGTGTGTGTGTGTGTGTGTGTGTGTGTGTGTGTGTGTGTGTGTGTGTGTGTGTGTGTGTGTGTGTGTGTGTGTGTGTGTGTGTGTGTGTGTGTGTGTGTGTGTGTGTGTGTGTGTGTGTGTGTGTGTGTGTGTGTGTGTGTGTGTGTGTGTGTGTGTGTGTGTGTGTGTGTGTGTGTGTGTGTGTGTGTGTGTGTGTGTGTGTGTGTGTGTGTGTGTGTGTGTGTGTGTGTGTGTGTGTGTGTGTGTGTGTGTGTGTGTGTGTGTGTGTGTGTGTGTGTGTGTGTGTGTGTGTGTGTGTGTGTGTGTGTGTGTGTGTGTGTGTGTGTGTGTGTGTGTGTGTGTGTGTGTGTGTGTGTGTGTGTGTGTGTGTGTGTGTGTGTGTGTGTGTGTGTGTGTGTGTGTGTGTGTGTGTGTGTGTGTGTGTGTGTGTGTGTGTGTGTGTGTGTGTGTGTGTGTGTGTGTGTGTGTGTGTGTGTGTGTGTGTACCTCTAATAAATCGACCCTCTGGATCATTGCCAAAGATGCATTTAACTTTCCCATCACATCTAATAGATATCTAATAAAAATGAGAATCGAACCAAAACTTAATAATTCGAGTTCGATTGAGGATATACAGATACTTACTTTTGACAATAACATTTTTTGAACAAATGTTTTGTTAAATATTATCATTGAATGTATCCCAATATACTTAAATATCAAATACATAATTGTTGTTCCAGATGCTTTTATATGTTATTCGAATAATTAGTTTGATGACACCCATAAATCAATCAACCACAATAACTAATAGATATCTAATAGAGAATCGAATCCGAACTTAATAGTTCGATTGAGGATACAGATATATCAGATAAACTACATAAATAAATAAAAATTTCGGTTTTTCGGTAAATATGAAATCCATTTCGGCCGAAACCGAAATTTAGCCGAAATTTAAAAAATTATTTTCGGCCGAAACCGAAAAATGGCCGAAATTGTAAAATTAGATTCGGCCGAAACCGAAAAATGGCCGAAACTAAGAAAATTGGCAATTTCGGCGCCGAAACCGAAACCGAACCGAATTTCGGTCGGTCTCTAAAAGTAACCAATGTAACAAACGAAGATAAGGAGAAATGTGAGAAAACTTAGGAGCACGAGCAACAAGACGAGCAGCACAATTAAAGGTTTTATTTAGAGGAGCTAAAGTAGTATCAGGGAGACCATAGTAAAGAGAGTTGCAATAATCAATCCTGGAGAGAACTAGAGAAGATACAAGAAGTTGCAAAGTAGGATCATCGAGAAAAGGAAGAAGCTGTTTAATACGACGAATGTGGAAGTAGCAAGATTTAGAGACAGATAGAATTTGAGGAGCTAAAGACAAGTTAGAATCAAAAATAAAACCAAGGCTACGAATGGAAGAGGAAGGGTTTATAATATCGCTGGTACTGTATTGGCCGATACCGGTTCTTTGATTCCAACCCTGTGGAGGACCCCCCGAAGATTTTCTGCAGATCGCCGCCCCTGATACATGGCAATAAAAACGAAAATTTGTTCGGGCAAGATAGTCGGGGCAAGATGTCATCTTGACTCGTTTTTCTGGATTTTCAAAAAGAAATATTTTTTTGATAGTGAAGTTTTTGTGCTGCTTAATTAATAGTTAATTATTATAAATTAAGAAATTACCGCAAAGAATTAATTCTGTAAATTATAGATAATTACGGATGTCTAGATTTCATCTTATTTTCATGATATTACAATGTATTTAATTTAATTTGTTATTTTCAAAATTTAAGCACATTTTTATGAATTGTTCAACCATGTAAAATATTCAGAAGATTAAAATTTTAGACTTTTTTCAGTTTTGTCATCTTGCCCCGGTACTGGGGCAAGATGAAAATTTAGTAGGGTTGTAGTATAATTAAATTACTACTTGTTGTTTGTAGGATATCTATGATATAAACATAAACAATCAAGTCTCACTTCAATGCAAACCATTTGACTTTTCTCTTTAATAATTATAGTATAATTGAATATTTTTTGACAAAATTAAAAAATATTTATTAAAAAAATGTCAAGTTTAGCAGAAAATCCTGCGATATGGAGTGACAGCTCAAAAATTCAATTTGTTCATGAATCACCTTTGCTAATAGAAGTTTCTGGGCAAGAATCAAAAGCTTCAAGAAATGACGTTTCATCTGATGAAGAATGTTGGTTCGATGATAGTTCTTCAGCAAAAAAGCTGAAGCCAGGTAAGAAGACTAGGGGAAGGGTGAAAATAAAGATGGAGTTTATAAATAATAAGGTAAGAAGATTCACTACTTTTAGCAAAAGAAAAACTGGATTAATGAAAAAAGTGGGTCTCTGAGCTGCAAATTGTATTTTATAAAATGATTGAAATTTATAATATTTAAATTCTCAAATTCCAAATAATTTCCAAATATTGACAGGCATATGAGTTGGTGCAGCTGACAGGGGCTGAGTTGATGTTGCTGGTAGCGAGTGAGACAGGTCATGTGTACACGTTTGCCACTGAGAAGCTCAAGCCAATCATCGACAGGGAAGAAGGTCAAGACCTGATCGAGGCGTGTCTCAACAATGACAAACAAGCCAAGCACACACACGCCTCTGAAACTTCAGCTAAATTAACCTCTTTCAAAAAGGTTTTTATTCAAAGTTTATAATATTTCGCATACATATATTATTCCTCAAACACTTGAATATTTAAAATTCATTTTAATAAAAATTCAAGAAACTACTAATCAACTATTTCTCTTCAGAGCACACTAGGCAGACCTGTAACACCACCACCAGCGCCAGTACAAGAGGTTCTCACTACCACGATGATCAACTCTAATGTGGTGAAGATGGTGGTGAATGAAATACAGCCAGAATCATGTAGAACCTTGTCTTGTTTAAGATTCTTTTTAATTTAAATGCAAATATATATTTATTTTGAAGTGATTTTTTAGTTTTGATGTATTTTTGTTGAAGCTAACAAATTATTAAATTTACAAATCAAATTTCCATTAAAAAAATTACATTATTTTTTTCAAATTGTTTTAAAAACAGCTAAAAAGATAGTGGTTCCGATAGACCTAAGTCAGCACCTGCACTACCACATCCAAAATGCTCAGTGCACCATAAACACAACATCCACAGACAACAACACCACCAACAACAAGCCTACTTCTAGCAACAAAAGCAACAAAACTGCCAGTCAAAACAGAACTTCATTGAAAATGAAGGGCGCCAAACACAAGGTAAGGAACGCGCCATTGAACAAGGCACACAACAGCGCCAAACTAAAAGGAATCCATGCAACAAACAACCCCAGCACCCACGTCAAATCCTTCAAACATATAACAAGCGTAAAAAACGACGATACAAACAACAAAAATGATGTTTTTCAAGCACTTAAAGTTATGCAAAATGAAGTCAACAAAAACAACACCACATACAACGTTATAACGAGCCATAGAAGCATCCTGCCCAACAACAACAACAACAACTACATCATCAATGTTAGCCACCTCCAAAACAACAACATCATCAACCTCAACAACAACCACAACAACATCATCAACAACATAAACCTCTCTCTCACAAGGGAACAGTTGGGCTTTGAACCAGCACACAACCACAATGCTTGCCAACAACAACAACAACAATTATTATGATAATGATTATTACTATATTCATTCATATTTTGTTGCATTTAAATTCTAATCAATAAGAGAAGACTCTTTTTCTTTTCTTTGCCACTGTTTTAGCGATAAATAGCGCATAATTAAACAATAAATAATAAAAGGAAATAATTTTCAATAAAAAAACACATCACCATCTTTAAATAATCTTTTCTAAATAGACTTTATTTCAAGTCTATTATTTTGTTTGTTTGCTTAATTTTTAGTTTTTTTAAACTTCTTTTGCATCATATTAAATAATATAACACCACCAACTTAAGCGACGGAGTTTAAAGTATTTTATTAACAACTAAAATTAATTTTTAATAATAACCCTACCCTAAAGCTCCACCCCTTTAACTACGTAAATCCACTCGTTTGTTAGATTATGACCCTCTTTTTTCTTGTTTGATCTCGAATATTCAAAACCGACTTTTTAATATTATATTAAATTTATAAATAATTAAATATATTATGTATATTTATACAAATAGTTTTCATTTTGTTGAATTGAATGTTTGAAATAAAATAAAAAATATTTTAAGTATCAATTTTTCAACAAAAAAGTATTTCCTTTTATTTTGCAAAAATGATTTTGATAAATCGATCGTTTCAAATTGAGACTCAAATTTTTAAAAAAATAAATAATACGTGAAATAAATAGATCAAAATTATCTTTTAAGTTTTATCAGACTAAAGCGTAAAAAATATTGGTAATCCAAGACTAGAACTTTACTGCATTTTTTACAATAGATATCAGATTGATAAAATCCTTGCTAAAATATACAATAAATAAAATATATAAACTTGCAATCTACTGCTTATACAAACTTAGTATGGGTAAGATTTGCGTATGGAAAACCTAGTGTAAGGAGTTATAAAGCGTGCAAAGTAAGTAAAATAAGCTCCAGTTATTTGCGCTTAATTGAATATGAAATGTTTGTCCGAATATTATTGTTTGTGAAATAACAAAATAAATAGATAATTAGACATTTAGAATCATTTTAATTTAACTTTAAAGATATATTTTTCTCGGAAAAGTAACTCATGTAGTGCATGGAAACAAGATATACACGGAATTAAGTGGAAACCTACTGAAATGACGAGACTAATGTAAAAGGTGTGACATCCTTTGTGATGTGTTAAGCGCTATAAAAACAATCCTTATACAAATAGAAATGAGAAAATAATTGGTAATTTTAAATTATAGGATTGTTTTAAAAAGCTCAAAATATGTCAGCCATGAAAGTGGTAAATTTCTAAGAATTACTGGTAGTACAAAATGAATGGAAAGAGATATAAAAGACTAGTGTCTAGTTTGATTCAAGATTATTAACAAGTTTCGAAAATGTAGGTCACCTAGTAATCAAGTGCACAAAATGAATTGATTCATAGTGATAAATTAATGCAAGAAAATAAATAATTTTTACACAAATATTTAAAGTAAATATAATAATGGAGATTGTGATGAAGATTATTATAAATTAAATCAATACATCAAAATTCCATATACAAATCTACCATTTAAAATAGACGGCATGTAAATAAATAAATGAAATTCTTTGTGATGTGATGTATCATCATGGTAGGACCATCCTCAAAATGAAAGAATTGCACCATTATAATAAGGAATACTCAAGAAACTTGTCATCAAAGTACAAAAACTAAAAAGCTTTTAACTATAAATTATAGTCTATAATACAATTTCTGAGAAATAAATATAAAAACTCAACAAAAATCTTAAAAACCCGATGATAAGACCTATGAACTCATTTGAAAAACAATATAAAGACCATTTTATAGTTAGGCTAGTGCGAATGAATATTTAAAAAATAATCGTCGTCAAGTATGGGCGAATTAATGTAGTTAATAATTAAGTAATGCAAACAAATAACCAATAATACTTCTGTAAACTATCGGGAATATCTGGATGAATGAAGATCATTTGTAAATGTATATATACTACATATTTAAACTCATTCATGATCACTACCTCTTTACATTTTGATTAAGACATTAATATTATTTGAGTATAGATTGTAAAGTATGAAAAATTGAATGATTCATAAATAGAATGAATGGCGACTGGTTCAAAACCCGGGTACTCGAACAGAACCTACAGATGCGCATTTTTACGTATGAACTTTTCAATGCAAAATCTGCTCAAAGCCTCAGTTCACTATATAAAATGTATTGTCTAAAAATGTAAAATTTTAAAAATGTTTAAAAAAAAGATATTTAATTAATTAATTTTTGTTTAAACTTTAATATACTTTTTTTATTTTAACTTTCAAAAAATTCGGGCACTCGGATACCCGGTCGCCATCCCTAATCAACATGTAATATCAATAGTTATATCAATAGTATTACTTTAAGTAATTACAGCAATGCAAATCGTTATCAAGATCATTTGGTGATTGCATTGTTACATCACGTTACTACAATGATACTTATAGGCTACAAGTTATAGCTGGAAAGAGCTCATAACCGCAACTACCACCACCACAGCAACAACAACGGCAACGACAACCAAGAAGACAGCTGCTTCGATTACTACCACTACCACCGAACTTTAAAATATACAATAGCCACTGTATGACTGCAAGTGGTCAGAGATACCAAGCACTAAAACACTGACACCCTCAATAATTGCATCTACAACGTACTTTAAACTCTTCTTTCATTTCCAGAACAAACATACGCATGCACCCCCACACCCACACACACACCCTCCCACACCCACACACACAAGCTCACACTTCCCCCCCACCCACACGACCTCACTCTAGACTCCATATGAAATCTCTGAGTGGCTGGGGGAGGGGCAGAATGCGGGCGTACTGACCTATTTTCCAGCCAATAGCGTCGCAGATAGAGATCCTACAGAGCATCTTGAGACTGCGTGGGTGCAAGGAACGCAACCTGACCTTGTTCTGGATGCTGGAGTTCCTGGGACCTGGTGGTGGTGGTGGGTGCGAGAAGGTGATGGGGGGAATGGGTGTAGGTGGAGGTGGGGGGAGAGGAAAAAGGGGTGGTCGAGAGTGAGGGTGAAAAAGGTTGTAGGTGGTGTTTGGTGGGGGGTGAAAGAAGGGGGTTGAAGGACACCACCTCAAAAATGGCACTAGTGTGAAAGACCATTCACGGAGACTTCTAGGCCACTGGTAATGTAAAAAGCTCTTTGGAGGCGAACTCAACTAAACCGTCTCACTCACTCACCCGTACAAATATTCAATGCACACCCTCTAATAAGCCTAGCAAAACACCTCACATCCACCTCCACAAACCTTACCCCCCCCCACTCAAACCCCTTCTCCTTCTCCACCCCACTCAAACCCCCTCCCCTCCTCCACCCCACTCAAACCCCTTCTCCTTCTCCACCCCACTCTAACCCCCTCCTCTCCTCCACCCCACTCAAACCCCTCCCCTCCTCCACCCCACTCAAACCCCCTCCCCTCCTCCACCCCACTCAAACCCCCTCCCATCCTCCACTCCACTCAAACCCCCTCCCCTCCTCCACCCCACTCAAACCCCCTCCCCTCCTCCACCCCACTCAAACCCCCTCCCCTCCTCCACCCCACTCAAACCCCCTCCCCTCCTCCACCCCACTCAAACCCCCTCCCCTCCTCCACCCCACTCAAACCCCCTCCCTTCCTCCACCCCACTCAAACCCCTCCCCTCCTCCACCCCACTCAAACCCCCTCCCCTCCTCCACCCCACTCAAACCCCCTCCCCTCCTCCACCCCACTCAAACCCCCTCCCCTCCTCCACCCCACTCAAACCCCCTCCCCTCCTCCACCCCACTCAAACCCCCTCCCTTCCTCCACCCCACTCAAACCCCTCCCCTCCTCCACCCCACTCAAACCCCCTCCCTTCCTCCACCCCACTCAAACCCCTCCCCTCCTCCACCCCACTCAAACCCCCTCCCCTCCTCCACCCCACTCAAACCCCTTCTCCTTCTCCACCCCACTCAAACCCCCTCCCCTCCTCCACCCCACTCAAACCCCTTCTCCTTCTCCACCCCACTCTAACCCCCTCCTCTCCTCCACCCCACTCAAACCCCTCCCCTCCTCCACCCCACTCAAACCCCCTCCCCTCCTCCACCCCACTCAAACCCCCTCCCATCCTCCACTCCACTCAAACCCCCTCCCCTCCTCCACCCCACTCAAACCCCCTCCCCTCCTCCACCCCACTCAAACCCCCTCCCCTCCTCCACCCCACTCAAACCCCCTCCCCTCCTCCACCCCACTCAAACCCCCTCCCCTCCTCCACCCCACTCAAACCCCCTCCCTTCCTCCACCCCACTCAAACCCCTCCCCTCCTCCACCCCACTCAAACCCCCTCCCCTCCTCCACCCCACTCAAACCCCCTCCCCTCCTCCACCCCACTCAAACCCCCTCCCCTCCTCCACCCCACTCAAACCCCCTCCCCTCCTCCACCCCACTCAAACCCCCTCCCCTCCTCCACCCCACTCAAACCCCCTCCCCTCCTCCACCCCACTCAAACCCCCTCCCCTCCTCCACCCCACTCAAACCCCCTCCCCTCCTCCACCCCACTCAAACCCCCTCCCCTCCACTCCTCCACCCCACTCAAACCCCCTCCCCTCCCCTCCTCCACCCCACTCAAACCCCCTCCCCTCCTCCACCCCACTCAAACCCCCTCCCCTCCTCCACCCCACTCAACCCCCTCCCCTCCTCCACTCCACTCAAACCCCCTCCCCTCCTCCACCCCACTCAAACCCCCTCCCCTCCTCCACCCCACTCAAACCCCCTCCCCTCCTCCACCCCACTCAAACCCCCTCCCCTCCTCCACCCCACTCAAACCCCCTCCCCTCCTCCACCCCACTCAAACCCCCTCCCCTCCTCCACCCCACTCAAACCCCCTCCCTTCCTCCACCCCACTCAAACCCCTCCCCTCCTCCACCCCACTCAAACCCCCTCCCCTCCTCCACCCCACTCAAACCCCCTCCCCTCCTCCACCCTACTCAAACCCCCTCCCCTCCTCCACCCCACTCAAACCCCCTCCCCTCCTCCACCCCACTTAACCCCCTCCCCTCCTCCACCCCACTCAAACCCCCTCCCCTCCTCCACCCCACTCAAACCCCTCCCCTCCTCCACCCCACTCAAACCCCCTCCCCTCCTCCATCCCACTCAAACCCCCTCCCCTCCTCCACCCCACTCAAACCCCCTCCCCTCCTCCACCCCACTCAAACCCCCTCCCCTCCTCCACCCCACTCAAACCCCCTCCCCTCCACTCCTCCACCCCACTCAAACCCCCTCCCCTCCCCTCCTCCACCCCACTCAAACCCCTCCCCTCCTCCACCCCACTCAAACCCCCTCCCCTCCTCCACCCCACTCAAACCCCCTCCCCTCCTCCACTCCACTCAAACCCCCTCCCCTCCTCCACCCCACTCAAACCCCCTCCCCTCCTCCACCCCACTCAAACCCCCTCCCCTCCTCCACCCCACTCAAACCCCCTCCCCTCCTCCACCCCACTCAAACCCCCTCCCCTCCTCCACCCCACTCAAACCCCCTCCCCTCCTCCACCCCACTCAAACCCCCTCCCCTCCCCTCCCACACCCCACTCAAACCTCCTCCCCCCTCCCCTCCTCCACTCCACACACAAACCTTGCTCAAACTCGTGGTCGAGTGTAGAGCAGATAGCGTCGACACAAGAGGTCAGATGGGGCTGACGCAGGGTGCAGTAGAAGACGTCCAGAATACTGAAAGCTGATTCGTTCTTGTACCTGAAGGACGGGGGAGGGGTGTCATGCTTGTGGTGCGATCGGGTTGAGATTTACTCTCTCAGTTTGTAGTTAATGCGTTTTTTGAAAACATTTTTATTGGTAATTTTTCTATCTTCTCGACTATTTACTTACCCATCTATCCACCTACCCCAATTACATATAGAATGCCATTTGCTTTCAGTTTGATTTCTCCATATACCCTAATTACCTACCAACCCACCCACCACCCCATCCACCAACCAACCAGCCAACCCACCCACCCACTAACCCACCCACACGTGCAACCACCACCCAAAACCCCCTGCACCTACCTAGCATGTATGTACAACCCACGAGCGACATAGTAGCTAACAGTGTACTTTCTAGCAGAAGAATAATTGTTGCTGTTGTTGCTATTGGTGTTGTTGTTTTGTTGCGTTTGACGACGCAGTAGTGGTTGTTGTTGCTGTTGGTTGTGGCTGTTGCCGGGACTTCTAATGTTGTTGTTGTTGTTGGTGGGGGTGGTGGGGGCGGTGTTGTTGGTGTTGTTGTTGGAGGTTGCGAAATCGCTAGGAACCTCGAAGAGGTTGATAGAGTTTGGGTTTCCTGTTGTTGTTGTTGTTGTTGTTGTTGTGGATTGGTGGATAGATGATGGGTGTGTTGCAAGCTTTAATCAGCTAATAAACCCATCCATCCCATTCCCTATCAACCCATCCATCCATCCATCCCATCAAGCTAGACACCATCCATCCATCCATCCATCAAGCTACAAACCATCCATCCATCCATCCATCAAGCTACAAACCATCCATCCATCCCATCAAGCTACAAACCATCCATCCATCCATCCATCAAGCTACAAACCATCAATCCATCCCATCAAGCTACAAACCATCCATCCATCAAGCTACAAACCATCCATCCATCCCATCAAGCTACAAACCATCCATCCATCCATCCATCCCATCAAGCTACAAACCATCCATCCATCCCATCAAGCTACAAACCATCCATCCATCCCATCAAGCTACAAACCATCCATCCATCCCATCAAGCTACAAACCATCCATCCATCCCATCAAGCTACAAACCATCCATCCATCCCATCAAGCTACAAACCATCCATCCATCCATCCATCCCATCAAGCTACAAACCATCCATCCATCCCATCAAGCTACAAACCATCCATCCATCCCATCAAGCTACAAACCATCCATCCATCCCATCAAGCTACAAACCATCCATCCATCCCATCAAGCTACAAACCATCCATCCATCCCATCAAGCTACAAACCATCCATCCATCCATCCATCCCATCAAGCTACAAACCATCCATCCATCCCATCAAGCTACAAACCATCCATCCATCCCATCAAGCTACAAACCATCCATCCATCCCATCAAGCTACAAACCATCCATCCATCCCATCAAGCTACAAACCATCCATCCATCCCATCAAGCTACAAACCATCCATCCATCCCATCATGCTACAAACCATCCATCCATCCCATCAAGCTACAAACCATCCATCCATCCATCCATCAAGCTACAAACCATCCATCCATCCCATCCCATCAAGCTACAAACCATCCATCCATCCATCCATCCCATCAAGCTACAAACCATCCATCCATCCCATCAAGCTACAAACCATCCATCCATCCATCCATCCCATCAAGCTACAAACCATCCATCCATCCATCCATCCCATCAAGCTACAAACCATCCATCCATCCCATCAAGCTACAAACCATCCATCCATCCATCCCATCACCTCCAGCTCGAATGATGGAGCGAAAGAGTTGGTTGAGGTGGTGGATGAATGCGTGATCCTGGATGGCGGAGTTGAAGATGATGACGAATTGCTTGAGGTTCTTGCGCAAAACCATCTCAGGGTCAAGGCCGTACGAGAGGAAGAGGCCTTCGTGGGTGGGTGTGGAAGGATGGAAAGGGTGGGAGGGGTGGGGTTGTGGAGGGGTGTGGGAGGGTAGGTGGGGTGGGGTGGGAGGGGTGTGGAGGGGGTGGGTGGGGTGGGGTTGAAAGAGGAGGTGGAGAGGTGAGAGAAGGTGTGGTGGTGTAAAGAAGAGAGATGTGAGGGTAGAAGGAGGTGGTTTGGTGGAGGAAGAGGTGAAAGGAGGTGGGTGAAAAAAATGGAGAAAAAGTGAATTTGGAAAACGAAGAAATGGAAGGAGAGTGGAAAAGATGGGAAAAGTCATTGGAATGAATAAATAAAGATGATAAAGTTATCAAATTCTAAATAGGAATAATAGAAAAATAGGAATAATAGAAAAATAGGAATAATAGAAAAATATGAATAATAGAAAAATATGAATAATAGAAAAATAGGAATAATAGAAAAATAGGAATAATAGAAAAATCGGAATAATATAAAAATAGGAATAAAAGAAAAATAGGAATAATAGAAAAACAGGAATAATAGAAAAACAAGAATAATAGAAAAATAGGAATAATAGAAAAATAGGAATAATAGAAAAATAGGAATAATAGAAAAATAGGAATAATAGAAAAATAGAAATAATATAAAAATAGGAATAAAAGAAAAATAGGAATAATAGAAAAATAGGAATAATAGAAAAATAGGAATAATAGAAAAATAGGAATAATAGAAAAATAGGAATAATAGAAAAATAGGAATAATAGAAAAATAGGAATAATAGAAAAATAGGAATAATAGAAAAATAGGAGTAATAGAAAAATAGGAATAATAGAAAAATAGGAATAATAGAAAAATAGGAATAATAGAAAAATAGGAATAATAGAAAAATAGGAATAATAGAAAAATAGGAATAATAGAAAAATAGGAATAATAGAAAAATAGGAATAATAGAAAAATAGGAATAATAGAAAAATAGGAATAATAGAAAAATAGGAATAATAGAAAAATAGGAATAATAGAAAAATAGGAATAATAGAAAAATAGGAATAATAGAAAAATAGGAATAATAGAAAAATATGAATAATAGAAAAATATGAATAATAGAAAAATAGGAATAATAGAAAAATAGGAATAATAGAAAAATAGGAAGAATAGAAAAATAGGAATAATAGAAAAATAGGAATAATAGAAAAATAGGAATAATAGAAAAATAGGAATAATAGAAAAATAGGAATAATAGAAAAATAGGAATAATAGAAAAATAGGAATAATAGAAAAATAGGAATAATAGAAAATAGGAATAATAGAAAAATAGGAATAATAGAAAAATAGGAATAATAGAAAAATAGGAATAATAGAAAAATAGGAATAATAGAAAAATAGGAATAATAGAAAAATAGGAATAATAGAAAAATAGGAATAATAGAAAAATAGGAATAATAGAAAAATAGGAATAATAGAAAAATAGGAATAATAGAAAAATAGGAATAATAGAAAAATATGAATAATAATAACCTAGCATCTCTCTGGTGAAGCTGAGCAAGTCATCCAGCTTGTCTGAGTCATCCACTGCATTGTACAACCATCTGTGCATGCATGCATGGTGTGGAGTGAATGCATGCATGGATGAATGAATGGGTCAATGCATGGATGAATGGATGGGTCAATGCATGGATGAATGGATGGGTCAATGCATGGATGAATGAATGAATGGATGGATGAATGAAAATACGCCAACTACGTCACCAACACCATCACTACCACCCCACCATCACCATCAACACCAGCACCAACACCATCACCACCAACATCATCACCAGCACCACCTGCTCAGCGAGGACAACAACAGCGTGATGGGGTTCTCACCAACGGCGTTAATGACATTCGGATCTGCATTATAGGCGCACAACGTCTCCACACAGGCGGCCACCTGTGCATTGATGTGGACATTGCATAGTTAAAGAATAGTTTTCAATTAATATGGAAACACGAATGGAATGCTTTTCAACGTTAATGAATCGTAAATGTGGTAAAGGGTTAGTAAGATGATCCTTTAAAAATCAGCACAAATCTCACCACCACTACCACCACCACTAAATCACCGTCATGATCATCATCATCAACCCAACCACCATAAACTTCATCATCATCATCATCCCTACCACCATAAACTTCATCATCATCACTACTACCACTACTATCTCCACTACCTCCATCACCACCATCAACATCACCATCATCATCAACATCACCACCACCACCACCATCATCATTATCACCCCCACCCCCACCACCATCATCAACATCAACACCACCACCACCATTATCATCATCAGCGCACCTGCTTAGAAGTGGCGCCGAGTAGTTGAGGGCTCATCGAGCAGACCACCCTGATGAGGTAGTACAGCGGAGAAACCACCTTTCGAGAAGATTTCATATTATTACTCGTGTTATATTATGCCATTTATATATTTGTTTTATCTTGTAATTATTATAATTATTGTTGTTTTTATTATTATAATTATTGTTGTTTTTATTATTATAATTATTGTTATTATTATTATCATTTAAAAAATCAAATAATTCTTTTACCTTGAAATACGAGACAAATATCATCAACCCATCGATCCTCCACTCCAAAAACTAACCATCATCATCATCACCACATCCCCTCCCATCACAACCTAAACCAATCTCCTCTAACCCATAACCCCTCCCATCACAATCTAACCCCCCCCCCTAACCCAACCCAACCAAACCCAACGCACCCAGCTCAACCCAACCCAACCCACTCAACCCAACCCAACCCAACCCAACCCACCCCTCCCTCCACCCAACCCAACTCAACCAACATAACCCAACCCTCCCTCCACCCAACCCAACCCAACCCACCTTCCCATCCCCTCCCTCTACCCACATTAGGGGGCGACATGAGGTTTGCATTGGCGCCCCTTTCGAGCAGCTCCTGCAGCAGCGGCAGCATATTCTCGAGCAGGTTGACCAAGTAGGTGGGCGCCACGCCGAAGCGGTCTCTCATGTAGAACAGGGGACGACCGCTGGGTGTTTGGGTTTTATGGAGAAAGGGGCATGGTAAGGAAGGATGTGGGTGTGTGTGTATGTAGTTTTGGAGGGTTCGGTGGTGATTATGATGTGAGAAAAAAATTCGGAAAAACTTGTGTGGAAAAACAATTGTCTTCTTCTTTAACGCCCATTCCCGCTCATGCACCATCCCATATTACCCATCCACTCACACAATCCCACCCCTCGTCATCCCAAACCACTTTCTCACCATCCCATTTTACCCATTCATCCTCCCATCCTACCTAACCATTCCATCTCCCCACCTGACCATCCACCACCTCCCCATCCAAACTCATCCAACCCCTCAAAGCAACCCAACCACCCCATCCATCCCATCCCAGAACCTATGGTGTGCCAAGAGACTATGCAGGGCTCCTTCTCCCTTCTTGTTGGTCTGGTTCGGGTCGCATCCATGGTCGATCAGAAGGGCTATGCATTGACGCACCTATTGGTGGTGTGGTGGTGGTGTGGTGTGGAAGATGTGCATTGGATAATGGGAGGGTTGCATGATGATTATCATCATTATCACAACCATTTTCATCACCATTGCCATTATCACCACCATCATTATCACAACCATCTTCATTATCATCATTTACGCCACCATTATCATTATCATTCTCATCATAATGAACATCATTGCATTTTAAAATCCAAACTAAAATCCACCATCATCAGCCCTCATTACCACCAACCTCTATCCCCCCCTCCCACTATCCTCCACCAACTCACCACAACCAACCTTCTTACCCCTCCCATCCACAACCACCCTACCACCCCCCTCCCAAGCCCATCCACCACCACCACCGCACACCCACACGAACCTCCATCACGTACTGGTCCCTCTCCCGCGGCGTAGCACTGCCATAATGCTTCAACAACTTATTCAACAACGTGTCACCCCCTCCCTTCGTGACCATCATCGCCAGGTCTTCGGGACCCTTTTCGAGCATCAGCTCGGTCAATCGGAGCAGATGAGAAGTATCGGCCGACACGTAGATTTCGTGCAGGAGCGTGCCGGTCTCCATCTCGAAGATCTCCTCGTCGAAGTAGGCGCAACTTTCGAGCAGGATGACGGCGCAGTCTCGGTTACGGGGACCTTGGAGGGCGTGCTGTAGCGGCGTCAGACCCTTCCTGTCTCGGATGTTCACCTGCGTGGGATGTGGTGTCGAGTGTGGATGGATGGGCGGGTGTTGATGTCGGTTGCCGTGGTTGCATATTATTTAATAGAGCCTTTTTACTTGAAATACACTGCCGGCTTTACAGACTGACGAAATTTTGTTCCCCCAAGCCCTTCCCAACACCATCTCATCATCCTGGTATCTCCCACCACCACCATCATCATTACCACCATCCTCACCACCACCGTCATCACCACCACCACCATCATCATCATCACCATTATCATCATCAGCACCACCTGTTCAGGAAACATGCTGACGAGCAGTTTCAAGCATTTTTTGGCGCGAAACTTGCACGCCTCGTGCAGCAGGAACTCCTTCTTGATGAGGTCCTTCGAGGCCCTGTGCGTCAGTAGCACTTTGAGTACCTGGGGGGGGGAGGGGGAGGGGGGTGGGTGGGTTGGTGAGAGGGGTGGTGGGTGAGGGGTTGGTGAGAGGAGAGGTGGTGGGTGAAGAGTTGGTGAGAAGAGTGGTGGTGGGTGAAGGGTTGGTGAGAGGGGTTGTGGTGAGAGAAGGTGGTCGTGAGGGTGGATTGATGGTGGGAAGAGGGGTGAGAAAGGTAGGGGTGGTGGTGGGTGAAGAGTGGTTGTTAGTGGATGGGTGGTAGTGGAGAAAAGGAAAAAGAGTGGTCATGATAGTGAAGGAGGGATGGTGGTGAGAGAGAAGTGGTGGTGGTGGATGGTGAGAGAGGAATGTTGGGTAGTGAAAAAAGTGGAGTAGTGGTGGGAGAAAGGTAGTGGTGGTGTGAGAGAAGTGGTGGTGTTAGTTGTAGTGGTACGGGTAGGAGAGAAGTGGTGGTGTTAGTTGTAGTGGTAGTGGTGGGAGAGAAGTGGTGGTGTTAGTTGTAGTGGTAGTGGTGGAAGAGAAGTGGTGGTGTTAGTTATAGTGGTAGTGGTGGTGTTAGTTGTAGTGGTACGGGTGGGAGAGAAGTGGTGGTATATAGTATATTCTACTCGAGACAAACCTCGTGTCGGTCACTAGGAAATGCGTAAGTGATGGGTGGATGACTGGTCTTTGAAACCTGTGTGAGGGATGGATGGATGCATGCATGGATTGATGGATGGATGAATGGATGGATTGATGCATGGATGGATTGATTGATGGATGGATGGATTGATTGATGGATGGATGGATGATGATTCATTTTGGAAATAGTTTTCAGAAAATTTCAATCTTTAAATCAGAAGTCTAGGAGAAACTTTGATGTGAGACGCCACTTTAAAATTATTACTCCTTATTATTATTACTAATATTGTTGTTTCATTTGTTATTAATATGATTTAGTTATTTAATCTTTTTTTGGATAACCTTGCATTGAAACTTTGGAGCGTTCTTGGCATGGAGGGTGGACGACTTGATGTGGTTGACGGGATAGCAGACATGCCTCGCAATGTCCGCCTTCGAGCCGTTGTCGAGCAGCATCTGCACGATGTGCGCGTGGCCACACTTAGTGGCGAGGTGTAGAGGCAGTGTGCACACACCTGAGTTCAAGTCGCAGCCCTTTGCTATTATAATCTGCACCACCTATGCAGGAAATTAATGGGGAGGGTGGGATTATGAATATTCATTTTAGTTGATGTTGCTGATTTGATATTTTATCTATTAATAATTATAACCTGTTCATATGTCAAATATTTAAGAAATTGAGAATAATGAAAAACAATCATGCGATGCATTCATTAATCTGTTCCTCCATGGTCTCACCTGTGGGTGGTTGGTGATGATGGCCCTCTGCAGAACATTCCATCCGTTCTCATCGAGCACATCCAGGATATTGTCCGACTTTGGGCAACGATGAATCAGCGTCTGCACGTGCTGCAACTCCGCTCGACCAAGCGGACATCCCTCCCTGATCAAGAAGAAACTCCTGTCGATATTCTCCCTGGTCACGAAGGAGATTCTCGGCTGATGACTGCTCGAACTGAGGGTCGATCGGTCGTTGAACAAAACCCTCCTCAGACCGCTGATGCCTGGAATGGAGGCTCGGAGACAACGCGCCTCTTCAGCGTCGTCGCCGGTCATTATACACTGGAAAATGGTGCCGCTTGATGTCTTCCGGAAGCAGTGGAAAGAAATTTTGACGATTTTGTTGGTGCATTAAATGGATTTTTATCTCTCTTTACATGGCTTTCCCACAAAATATTGGTTGGTTCTTTGGGAGAGTGGAACTGGTCTGCGAAAAGTTCCAGCCTAGCTTTGACACTGTAAACTAATAAATTTATTTGACTGGATTTTATATGATCTGCTTCAAAAGTTTATTTAATTTTATTCTTAATGTCAAACTAGACCAGATGAAAGCATTTGCCACATAATTATCATAAAAATATTTCTATAAGTTTATTATAATAAAAAATATATAATTAATTGTTTAAACGTTTTAACAAGTAATAAGGATTTAAAAAATTTAAAATAATAATACTAATATTATTTTATAGGTATTTCTTTCTGCGTTGTCTATGCAAAACATCTATTGCTCAATCTCTAATCATGTCGTTATCGCTTATGAAAAGAGCTTTTGAAAGATCTGAGGGAGGAACAAGTAAGAATAATTTTGCACTTTCATAATAATTCATTATTTTTTTCATATACATTTTCCATTTTCTCATTAAAAGTGTTATTTAATTAATTATTACTACTATTTAAGAATTAAATAATTTAAATTTTAATTTATTTATAATTGAGTGTGAAATCATCTTTTCAGAAAAAAAGCAATCTAATGAAAAAAAGAGAAAGCGAAACATCAAGCAAAAGAATATTGATGAGTTTTCTGATCTTTTTGAAGGAAAAATTGACAAACAAAATTCACATCTATTGAGTAGGGTTTATTTTAATATAAATAAAATTCATTTTACTTTTTAAAATCCATATAATTATGTTTTTTTATTTTTTTATTAAATTGGAATTTTAGAATTATTACATTTCCTTTTTTAAGAGGATAAACACAAGTATGAGGAGGAAAACAATTTGGAAAGAAATTTGAAAATTCTCGAAAGGATTGCTGCCATTGACACCAAAAATTCAAAGCTCCATGAAAAAGTATATATTTATGCTTCAACATCACATAAGTTTTAGTTTTTTTAACTTTTAAAAATTTTAAAATCCATGAAAAATTCATTTTTTTATCATATGAGGATGATGAGTATCATTATCATTATTTTTTTATCTACTTTTAACTTACAGTTTCCACCCAAACTCACTTAATTAATTAATCATTCCTCCCTTCATTTTTCAATCAATCTCTTCTTTCCTTTATCCATCTCCAGGTGATGGAGCATGAAGCTAGACTGAAGAGAAGAGTGGGGAGTGAGGATGAGGATGCAAAGAAGAAAAAGAAGAAAGAAAAGAGTGTCTTTAGTGACAAGGACTTTGAAGATTTCAAGAAGAGTTATGCACCAAACTTAAAAAAGAAAAACTTGGCGTTTTGAGGACTTATTATTAGTGTTATTAAAAAATATTATTATTACCTGTGTTATTTATTATGATTTATTATTTTTGTGAAGTTAATTAGAAGAAATAAATTTTCAAGTTCATCATCAACTATGTTTCATGAAATCATTTTGCCTGCGTTACCATTTTTCGTGTATTTGCTAACATAAATCATAAATACTGTGGGGTTTTGGGGACACTGCATTGAACTCTTGAGACTCACATGTTTTAGGAAAAATAAAACCAAAATTCAACATGACAAGGTTTAAAGTATTGAATAGGAACAGCATGTGATTTTTAGGAAATGTATTAACTAGTCTCAGAACCATGAATATTTAAATGAATACAAAAATGATTTCTGAAAGTATTTTCAAAATGCACAATAAAATCTTGTTTCCACTCGTCTTCAAATTGTATGCCATCTTCATAATGGAAATGATGCAAACAGTGGCATGATGTGGTGTTTGTTGGCGGCCATCAGGTCGGCCTTCATCTCTTCCACATCCCTCTTCCACTTGGCCCTTCTGTTCTGGAACCAAGTGATCACCTAGATGAGATCGTGCGTTAGGGATGAATAGATCTAAGATAAGACAATTAGGTGAGAATTGTGATCTACAAACTCTAGTTTGAAGCTGCTTGATTTGTAATTGTATGGATATGTTTTGAAACTTTTTTGAAATCCCAGAAAACACTGATGCAGCAATGCAATGCAGCATGAAGCAAAAGTATTTAAATTATCAAAAGAGAATAGCAACTTGTCCATTAGTGAGGGCCAGCTCACGGGAGAGGTAGTCTCTTTCGTTGGGCGTGATGTACTTCTTGTTCGCAAACCTCCGTTCCAGCTCTTGCAGCTGGTGGTTGCTGAATGCCGTCCTGCTCTTGTTAGCGTTTTTGCACTCAGGCTTGCAGAAGCGAGGAAGGTTTTTGCTCCTTCGTGCCGTGGAAGTCTTCAGGCCTGGAAGAGTGAAGTAAGTGAGATGGGATTAGATCATCATCATCATTTTCATCATAATATAATCATCTTCATAATCATTTTCATCAACTTCATTATCATCATCATCATCATCATCATCATGCCCGTGACTGAGTCAGTCGTTGGGGTTAAGATGGGTGTTTCATTTATCTTGTTTTGAATTTGCACAGTTTAAGCAGAAGAAGCCTAAGAATAATTCAATGGATTTCACAATTGATTCCCTTACATCCTATGTATATATACTGATCGCATTTCAACGTTAAAATCTTCCTGTGGTATAAATGAGCGGGCTGAAAAACTGATGATGGTGACGATAACAGAGCTAACCAAAACAAATTTGCTAACAGGAGCGAGAAGATAGTGAATGGGAGTGATTGATAGGGTATACACGGGTGCAGTAAAATGAGATACACCAACACAGAAGAAAACACCTGAAATCTTTTTCACCCTTAGCAATCAAGTAGTATTTCAAAACGGTTCTGACATCACATACACTATAATTTATAGTCTGTAAACGTAGAAGATACCAGTTCATTTGGTTACACATTTGTGAGGCGCTTCATTGTTTTGCATGGGCGCTTAATTAGACTGCATGATGTTTGCAATCACGTGCTAGTGATTACGACTGACCCGCCCATGCATTTCACTCAACAACTCACCCCTTCACTCCCTCACACTCATTCGCCTATCTATTCTTCAATCTCGGTTTTCAAAATTATTATTTTAACTCATATTAAATTTATTAATATTATTATATATATTGTTTTCTTTAGTCACATGAATATATGTATTTTACCATTTTCCCTTTGAAATTTAATAAAAAAGACTTGCAGTTTAAAAAATTAACTTCCCTTTTTTGAATTTTTCTCAATTTCTGTTTTTAAAATCTTATTTGATAAATTAATATTCAATATTCAACCATTTTTATTATGAAATTTTGAAATTACTGAACCTGTCACATGACGTGAGTGACTTCATAGTTTGTTAAAGATGGAGAGTTTTAAAGAGCTGAAAAACTAGTTAATAATTGTCAATGTATCGAATAAATGTATGGATGAGGCAATGAATGAGTGGATGAGTGTTATTACTAATGACTTATTAGTTATAAAGAACATTGATAAGTTGAACTGAGAGAAAATGTTTATAAATTCAGCGTTTATCACGATGTTTCAAAAAAAGAAGAAAGATGATAATGATTGTGGGGGTGATGATGATGCTGCTGCTGAAGGTGCTGATGACGATGCTGTCTAAGAAGATAATGATGATGACTTTTCGTCGGATTTTCAACACGCCTGACAGATTCGCGTCTGCTAAACAAACGTTCACACGTTTTATTCTCAGTGTGCCTCTCTTGGGATGTCTACATGCCAGTGTAAGTTTGTCTGAGTTACTCTTTTTCTATGGTTCTTTTGGTGTGGTTGTATTCATTTATTTACGTGTGTTTCTTGAGATGTATTTGTGAGTATATATATATGTGTGTGTGTGTTTGTGTGCTTAGACGGAGGCCATGCCTCTCTTCATTGAGTTTCCTTTTAATCTTCCTTCACTTTTGTTTGTATTCCTTAAAGATGTCCTCCAAACAACGCCTCAGAATAATCTTGTTGTTTTAGAAAGCTTACGAACAACACTATCGTTAACTACAATAACAACAACAATAAAAGCGATTATAAAAGAATGTGGGTGGGGCTTTGTATCTAAGATGCAAGAGAAAATATAACTCAATACCAATATATGAAATATTTAAATTTTGCTAAATATTATTATAAAACTAAATTGCTATAAAAGAAAAATATTCTTTTTTATTTTTAATTTGTTAAATATTTTTCTCAATTAAATCAATTCGAAATTGATTAATTAGAAATTATTATCATAGAGAAATAAAACTATGTTTTATCTTTTCATTAAAAGTTGATCGCCACGAAAGAAACATGAGGCATTGATTAGGATGAACAAAGATGGAAGATGTGTGTTGAGATAATCAAAAGACACGGTCGTCATCACTATCATTAAAGTGTTTATGCATTAATAATTATCAGGCATATTATTATTCTTATTATAACGATTTTTTAGTAGTATTTGAAGCAATTGTAATATTGGTTTTTTTTATAACGCTTAACAATAATTCATTTAAATTTTCAAAGACACCTGAAGTTTCAAAAAGTTTTAATATGATATACATGTATGTCCGAAGACTTTAAAAAAATTGAAAAGTGTAGAATTATCTTTCTGATTACGCATTTCTACAATAAATTTAAATTAACTTAACAAATATAATCAGTGGCGCAACCAGGGGGGGGGCTGGGGAAGGATCAAGCCCCCCCAGACCTATTTGAAGGGTCTCACAATTTTTCGAAAACCGATGAGTTTTTTTGGTGGTGGGGGGGGGGGGGAGGGGGGTGGGGTAATCAATTTTTCAATATGCCATAGGATAATTATATTTTTTCTGGATGGCCATCGGGTTTTTATCTTGAACTCCATTTCTTCCAGTAAATGAAATAGTGAAAAGATTTTCACAAACTGATCGAAAAATTATTCTGTAACTGAGAACACATCAAAATTCAGTTGAAGCTAAATATTTTAACAAAAATTATTGACTGTTTAGGATCTCATATCAAACCTATTTTTTTACTTTTTACCTTAGTTTAAAAAATGATGACGAAACTCTACGAATACTATGCAACTTAGTTGGTAGTTTTTCTTTTGTATCATTAATAAACTAACTAAATTCTTCATCAATTATAATTGGTAGTTTTTATTTAGCCCATTTACCGCCGCTACCCGAAAAAAAATTATGAGCGATAAGTGTGACATACTTCTGTGTAGTAAGAAATCATAAATAAATGGACTCAAACCACATTTATTAAAACAGAAATAAATTTCAATTGCAAATAGTTCGATAAAATTATGACTTATAATTATTTTATTACTTATAATAATAATAATTTTTGTTATTTTAATTAAAACAAAGTGAATTATTTAAAGTGAATTTCAACAGCACACTCATAAACTGTCGTGCTGTTTCAGAGACGACATTGACGACGAATGTTATCTTTATTTTAATTTTATAATCAACCTATGAGAGGTTAAAAATTATATTTTCTTCAAAAATTTTCAAGTTTGAAGCATTTGCGGTTTGGAATTTCTTTTCGAAATATAAAAATCTACCTATTCAACTTTTAATTTTAATTTTATAAATTTCATAATACATTAACATTAAATTGATAATTTTTTTATTTTTATAATAACTATTGTAATGAATAAAAATTAAATAAAAATCATATGAAATCATATTACGTCAAAGTTGCGAAAACGCACCATTGATTTTTAAAAGCATTGAAAACCTTTTTGAATATAAAAAAATTAATTCAAGTATTAACTATCTTCTCACCCTGAAATTAGGACTAAATTTGTATAAAAATACTTAAATTGAATGAAAAAATTGAATAATTATCTAAGCGAGGAAAGATTGTTTTGAGAAATTTTAAACGTGAACAGTAAATGAAAGATTATAAATAATATAATGGAAAATTTTAAGATGTAACTTATGAAATTAAAATTTAAAATTTATTGTACAAAATATGTGATAAAAATGTATTAATATGTATTAAAAGAGCAAGAAAATATATAAATTGATGTTGCAAAAGACAACAGTTGTGGTAAATAATAATTATTTTTTACTAAAGTTGAGCCCCCCCCCCAGCAAGTGTATGAAACAAGAAAATTTTTTGAAAAATAGATTTTTAATGCATTTAAACTACTAATTTTAACAAAAAAACTCTTACGCCCGTAGATAAAAATCCCCATAATATACAATAGAAAGTATTTATGAAAAAAATGTCATAAGATTAAACGTGTTTACTGTAATTTTTTTTTCCGTTCTTCTAGGATGGTAAGTTACTCACTATTTTGTTTTACTATTTCGTATTTTATTTTGCTGTACTATTTTATATTGTATTTTGTTGTACTATTTTAATTTGTATTTTAATTTTATTTGTTGTAATATTTTGTCTTTTAATTAGTTGTAATATTTTGTCTTTTAATTTGTTGTAATATTTTGTCTTTTATTTTTTTTGTATTATTTAGTATTTCTATTTTTTTATTGCAATTTATTTAACTATTTTGTGTATATTTTTTGTATTTCCAAGATTGAATGTTAGTAACATAATCTTACTTACTTTGAGGCGGCAATGCATTGGAGGCTGCTAGGGTTTTGTTGGTGAGGGTGACGAGGGCAGAGAGGGGGGAGTGGCACGAGATGGAAGCATCCTCCGTCAGGAGTGTTGTCGAAGTGGCTTCGAAGTTTGATGATGATGATGATACTGATGATGAAAGTGATGATGATACTGATGATAGTGATGATGATACTGATGATGATAGTGATGATGATGCTGATGATGATACTGATGACGATGATGATGTTGATGATAATGCTGGTTGTGGGGATTTCGATGTTTTTGGTTGTTGTAGCTGGTTTTGTAATTGTGGTGGTTGTAGAATTGATGTTGAAGAGGGGAAATCGAGGAAAGATGGTGATTGTGAAGGTGATGATAAAGATGTTTGTGGAGACGATGATGAATATGATGATGATGAATATGACGATGATGAATTTGATGATGATGAATATGACGATGATGAGTTTGATGGTGATGAAGTTGATGGTGATGAAGTTGATGATGGTGATAATTGTGGTGACAATGAAGTTTGTAGAGAAGGATTCACTCTTAGAGATTTTGAGCTCTGAGATGTTTCATAGGAGATTTTTGAATTTTGTTGTCCGAATGTTAAAAGAAACTCAGAAGCAAGACAAAAAGCAGGGAGATTTTTATGGGAGTTAGTAGTGTTAGTAGTGTTAGTATTTTGGATGATATCGTTGCTGGTGTTGATGTTAATGATGTTGTTGTCGTAAGTGATGTTTTCAAAAGTCGTTTTTTGTTGCATTAGTTGGTTGCTAAAAGTTTGGTTAGTTTTGCTGAATTTTTTCAAAGGTTTCGTCGTGGCTGACAATGACTCGCTGAGTATATAATCTATGCTGAAAGACTTTTTCGGTCGTTTTGTGCTTTTTGAACTTTTGTCAGTGTTGAAAAGTTTAGTGACAGTTTTTCCATTTTCAGAATTTGTTGTTGTTGTTGTTGAAGTGAGCAATTTTTTAGTTGTTGATGTAATAGATGATGCTGTTAATGTTGTTGTAGTGGTTGTTTTTGTTGTGGTTGCTGTTGAGAAAAGTTCGTTGTATTTATCACTTCTGTTTAGTGGTTGCTTGTCATCAGTACTTGCCTTTTGGAAGTTATCTTGAAAAATTGTTTTTAATTTTTTTAGTTGTGCTTGTTGTTGCTGCAGCTGATACTGCGAATCTGTATTGGTTTGTTGATGTTGATATTGTTGTTGCAGTTGTTGTGGTTGGTAGTTGTGATGAACTTCTTTTGGAATATTATTCTGCTGGGAATGTATTTGATGAAATAGAGTGGCCAAGTTGACACTATTCACTTGATTTAGTTTTTCTTGTTTTTGTTGATGATGTTGATGTTGTTGGATGAATGCTTTGAAATAGTGTTGACGTAGTAATACCATTTTTGAATAGTTTAGTAGACTATCAACTGGTTTTTGTGGAATCTGTTTATTCAATTGTAGTGCTTGTGTGTGTGTTTGTAGTTGATTCAAAAAGTTATTTGTGTATTCTCCGAGATCATCATTACAAAGTGCTGTGAGTGAATAACTACGGAACGTAGATTCCATGGTGGAAACCAATTAATACTTGAGTGTCTTTACTCACTAATCTTTGGAAAAAACAGTCTCTATTCGACTACGAGCTAAAAGAATTGTTGAGCAATTTTTATACTAATTGAATGCCTATTTATAATGCTATGACCTGCCGGTCACCACTCAACTGACTCCATAAAGTTGTAACTTCAGCTCCGCCCACTGAAACTTCTATCCATTTGCATTGGAGGCCATTCGAAGCAATATCCAATCACACATCGACTGGATTTTTAAAGTGTAAAAGTTACTTCCATTTATCTTTTATCTTATTTGTTTTTATAATAAAAAACGGGAAAATATTGAATTCACAAATAGTTAAGAATATTATTTTCAGATTTAACATGCGATGTTTTGATGAGACTTAATTAAACGTCTAGAAAATTGTAAGTTCTAAACTATAGATTTAAAATTAATTAGAATAGAGTGATTTTAAAGCTTCATGTTTTTGGATGTTCTCCATTTCAAAGCGACTTAAAAAGCTAAAATACCCTTCAAAGACACCCATAAATACTAAAACTACTTAAGCGCAAAATAGAGTTTATTTTTGAACATAAGAACTCAAACATTCACACACAAATGAAATGTTCGATTGCAAATCATTATTCTAAAGATAAAAATACTTTTCATCATTTGACAAAGAAGTTTTTCTTCTTTCTCACCTCTGAACCTACTTATAAAGGCCATGCTTGCAATCAATTAGTTACCTATAATTTATGTGCTTTAAAAAAATTTTTTTAAATAAAGAAGATAATAGTATTTTTTTCTTTAAACAGATAAAAAGACAAATGTGTTGTTAATACGTTAAGTATTGGCTGTTTAATTATTAATATTTATTTATTATTAGTCTAATTAG
Source organism: Piscicola geometra (assembly GCA_943735955.1). Classification (NCBI taxonomy): domain Eukaryota; kingdom Metazoa; phylum Annelida; class Clitellata; order Hirudinida; family Piscicolidae; genus Piscicola; species Piscicola geometra. Next base: position 6,686,934 of record OX030956.1, read on the forward strand.
TGATGAATTATTATTAAAGTTTTAAGAATTAGAATATAAAACTTATATTTGAAATAAATATATTAAAAAAATTAATTTCAAAAATTCACTTTTGATAATTCCTATTATTATTGAATTTTTCATATTCCAATTGGTTTTCTTCTACTTCTTCATTTTCTCCATCCTCTTCGTTCGAATCTTCTTCAACCTCCTCTTCCTCTTCTTCCTCTTCTTCATCGTCATCTATTTCTCCTTCATTTTCTTCATAAGAATCATCATCTCCATCATTTTCATCATCACTATCATCATCACTATCATCTTCCCCATCCTCATCCTCACTATCATCATCATCACTATCATTCTCATCACTTTCTTCTTCTTTCTTAGCTTTTCTTAAACAGCGTCTTTCAACGGCTGCTAACTTCCTGTACAGACGATTCGCCATCTTGTTCTTCTCTCCTTCACACTCCTTCATGAAGTCCTTCATCTTCTCTCTTTCTTTCGCCAATTCCTTCTCATGCTCCTCCACTTCTTCCTCCAACTTTTTCTTTTCCAGCTTCACCTTTTAAAATTTAATTTTTTATTTTTACTTTTAAAAAAATTATGTAACTTAATTTTCATTTTAATTATGATAATGATTATTTTCTAGTTTAAACAAAGTGGTAGAATCATTCAATAAACAAAATCAAAATAAATATATTTTCAAGTTTACATTAAAATGCACAAAAAGCAACCTTCGCAATCAGAAAATTCTCAATCATCTCTTTGTGAATCAGCAAGTTCTTGTCCAGAGCAAGACGACTTTTATTTTTCTTTTCAACTTCCGACTTTCCATTGTCATGAAGAAAGTTTTTTTCCAAATCCTCGAGTTCTTTTTTTCTATTACTTAGGGAACTTTTTACTTTTTTCATTTTCATAATTTTCTTAGAGTATTTATTTTTGCACTTGACGACTCTTCTGTTAGGGAAGTTATACTTTTCTGGCGGGGTCTGTATTAAGTTTTTCTCCTCAAGAACGACTTCTTTACTCGCATTAGTGATGGGGTAAATGTTGCTATTAGCGTTGTTCCAATTATTCTCAGAAGCATCAATGCATTCTGATCGATCGTTCGAAGGACTGTGCACTTTGAACGAAACCAGTGGCGTTTTGCCTCGTTTCTTGAGCAAGCTCTCCAAATATTCGCTTGAAGCAGTCCTCAAGTTGTTTCCACCATTCGTCTGCCTTTGAAAAATTGGCGGTTTAAATTGTAGAGCTTTATTTTCTAACCTTAAAGGAAATCTATCAGAAGGGTATTTTGCGATTTCTTGTTTGTTAACAGATTTTATATCTCCAGTAGCCATGTTACTTGTCGCGAGACTTTTGAAGTTTTTTGAAACAGAATTCGTATTTTTACAAATTGTCGTATTATTTTGGTAGCCATTGTTGCTGTTGCTGCAAGATGGTTCGTCCTGGAGTCTAAATGTTATTCTCGATGTTGGTTTCTTCTTATTCCTGAAAAGAAGCCTGTTTGGGTGGTCAACACTATTCTCAATTCCTTCCCTTTCACTGCTCCGGGACGTGTTATTGTAGTTATTGACGTTGAGGTCTCGCCTGTAGATGAAAGGCTTATCGTCATTAGCTGGTGTGCTGTTGTGTATAATGCTACGGTTACTCCTATTGCCACAATCACGTTCTTCATCCTGAAGAGTTCTCTTGTTTAAAAGTTCTTTAATTTGGCCTATGATGTTGGCTTGGTTGTCGTCTCTAACAATCGGTCTTGCTTCAACCCTCACTAACACCTCGTCTAGAGGGTTTCTTTGATTAACATTGGCGGTGGCTTTGTTTTTTTCAACCTTCTCATCGTTAACTCTGGATCGAGATTTTATTGCCTTTTTTGAAAGATTCTTCCTTCTCGAAAGCTCAGACCTTGAAAGAGCTTTTTCTTTTTTCGTAATGGCTTTATTAATTTTGGAAAGCTTTTGAAACCTGTGTAATAATTTTCGTTGTTTTTGCAGCTCCAATTTTTGGCACTCTTGCTTCTTCCTCAGCACTGACAGACTTTTCAGCTGGTCTTCCATTCCTTGCAGCTCGTTCGGAAAGGAATCTTTTCTGATCAGGTTTTCTGGGTTGTCGTTGTTGTTATTCTTGCATACCATTACACTCTGCTGTTCAGCCTTTGCTCCTTCGAGAAGCAATTTAGCTGCCACCGTTTTATCTATCTCGATTTCATGCAGAGTCTTTTTGAGTTTGCTGCTGCTTTCTTCCCCCACTTCTTTGCGAACCACGTCTAATTCCACCTCTTTGGCGGACTCTCTTACTTTAGATTTTTTTCTCAACTGTTCGATTTCTTTTCTTAATTTGGAGCGGTCTTCTATGATTTCTCGTATAAACTTCTTACTCTCTGAGAGTAACTCAGCCATTTCAATTAACTTCTCCCTTGGACTTTCTCTCTTGAAACTTCCCTCTCTTTTGTTCTTCATTGCGTCTCTGAAGCTTCTTCGTTTCCTCACTTTACTGTGACTCGTGTATTCTTCATCCGACATTTCGGTGTTTGTTTCATGCGTTGGAAACATTCTTCAACAAATTTTAAGTTGGAATTTTATTTTCTTTTAAACTCAATGTAAACACTATTACGTTATTTAACATAGAGCTTTAACATTATTTATTCTTTTGAAAATAAATAACAAGACTTTTAGTTTTATTCATAGAAAGTCTTATAGTTAGATTTTGTGAAAAATAGCGTTTATGTTCATAAGTGAGTAATAAAAATAAAAAAGTTTAAAATAAGTCATTTTTAGACGATTAACAAAACAAAAAAACAATTATTAAAAATTAATGACTTTTTTAATCTTTTTTTTCTTGGTGACAGGTTCATCTTCATTCAGTTCTTCATCGAAAGTAAGATCCTCATCAACTGAAACCTTCTTGTCATCTATCAAAGGAAGAGAAATAATTTTCTTCTCGTTTTTATTTTCAGGCCTTTTCCTTTTATTATCTGGGCAGTCCTGTTTGAGATGCTTCACTGAGCCACACATGTTGCAGCAGCCTCCGTTCGGATACAGACCCTTCTCGTTCTGAGGGCAATCTCTGGATAAGTGGCCTTTTTGTGAGCAGATGAAACATTTTGCATACGGAAGGTCATTGTCGTCTTCAAGCTTTAGAGTGCAATTTCGCAGAATGTGTTCAGTAGAGCCACATTTGAAGCAAATTCCTGACGTCTTCTCCGACTTTTCTGCCTTGCAATCGGACATCTTATGACCAACTTGCCTGCAGTTGTAACACACTTTGAGTTTATCGTTGGCTTCAATACGCTTCAAACGACGCACCTCGCTTTTCTGTTTTTCTTGTAAAGCTACTTTTTTTCTATTTTCCACCTTCTTCTTTTCGATATTTCTATTCTGTTCAACTGTAAAGTGTTTACAATGTAATCATTACATTATTTTAAAAGCATTTCTTACAATATTAAAACTTATGAAACTATTAAATTATAAATTAAATCAAATTTTAATGAAAAATTAAATATAAATTCTTACTCGTCTTAGATGTATTTTTGAGTTCTGACCAGTCGGAGGCAGGCAGAGGATTCTTGCCTTTCTGAACTCCATGTCGTGCCCATCGAGTCATCTCGAAAAAGTATCTTATCACTTTTAATATTCGAAATAATATAATTTTTATCACGCCATAGCAGCTATACAGACATAAAACTTATGATAAAAGAGTAAGAACGGCTAGCGAAATATAATATCGCGTATGTTTACTATGTGGCATAGAACAGTGAGCTTTACGTTTTATTGTCTATGCAAAATGTATGCAATAAATTCTCTCAAATGAGTTAAGTAAGGGTGAAACAATAAAATAAACTATTGGAAATTATGAATTTTGATATAAATTTTTTTAGTAAAATGATAAAAAGTGTCTTATTAAAACATTTTAGTAACGAATGTTTGTTTAAAATAAAGAATCAATTACAATAATCACAATAATAATATTTTTAAATCCACAATCGAAATAAAAGCCCCAAAATACTATAGCAATTGGTAAATATTTTCCTCTAATTTATACAGCAGGCATAATCAAATGAGAGGAATCCTAAATCCATTGCATGTTCTGACATGCAGGTAAATTGATTCAGAAAACGTATTCCGAAATTGAAATACACACAAACCATAGATTCGTAAGTATATGAAAAGATAGCAACTAGATATAGAATCTAAAAAAAGACTTGTCAACATATTTTTAATAAGGTTTAAAAAAGTTTAATACGTTTTGTGACTTAAATAAAGAAATAACAGACATAAATGTTGCTCTTTATGGAGGTGGAACTGATTAGAATACAAACAAATGTAACGCATTATACAAATAGATGGGGAGCCAAAATAAAGCTCAATCATTGAATAGTTGTTGAGTAGTAACCTTCTCAACATAAAGTTAAAATACTCATTGATTCTTTTGAAGATTTTAATATAAATTATTAGGAGCTCGGTAGAGGTTTTGTTCGATAGACTTTATCATTCGGATTAAAATATCTAAAAGTGGTTTGCCAACGAATGTCTTATCTTCACTTTAAAAACATCTGAGTAAAATAAGGGCCAAAGCTCACGTACCGAAGAGAGTTTAGTTTTGCTAATTTATATAGATCTGTTTGAAATGAAGTTCGATCCGTTTGAATTGGAGAAGATTTTGAATAAGGAAGAAGCTAAAAAGGAGCTCTCAAGGAAGCTATTGAAGCATGGAAAGGGTTTTGCTGCTACTGATGTCGACGGGAGTTATATTGATATAGATCAAAAAACCCATCATAAATACAAGCAATATCAGAGCAATCATTTTACGAAACATAAGCTTGACAGAATTGATGATAATGATGTTGGTGACGATGGCGAACATAGTAGTGGTGATGAAAGTAGTTTTGTTGGCATAACCAGGGAAGTAATTTTACGCTTCAGTGACATTTTGAGCTCAAACATCATCATCAAAAACAATAAAACATTTGAAAATAATGGTAAAGAAAGCAACCTAAACAGCGAAAAATGCCAAAAGTTTATTTTCATGAAGCCAAAAAAAGATACTTCTAACGGAATAGATGCAAGCTCTAAGCTCTTAGTTTTGTTGGGAGATCGACTGCTGAGGATTGATGGAAAGTCGGTGGAAGCAATGAGTTCTGAGGGAATTCAAGAAATGATTGAAGAAACTGGCAAGAGCAGGAAAGAGGTGTTTAAAACTCGTATTAAAAGTCACTTTGTAGAGTCAAGTTTTAATTTTGTTACATATTATTTTAAAAACGTTTATAAGCAAATCATTTTTGTTTAACAGAGAAAACGATGAACTAATAATATGTTGAATAAATTAAAAATCTTTAATAAACTTGACCTTGAAAACACTTGACGATATCGCCAGGTTGTGCTGACTGTCAAGTCCTCACCGAATGAAAATGGTTACGTGAGGGATGGAGGTGAGAATGGAGACAAGATTCTTCTGCGAGACAAGCGGGAGACGCTGAAGAAGGCGAGGAGGACCAAGTTCAAAGAGAAGATACACGCAACCGAAGCTGATGATGAAAATGAAGATGACGCTGTTAAGAGTTTCAGTCCACAAGTAATGAATTTTGAAGTTTCGATTATTTAAGATGATGCATTTGATGGTTCTTACGTAGTTATTAGATGAAAAAAAATTAACATTTAGCTTTTGCATTTTTCATATTCTTACAACTATAAAAAACAGATTAAAAAACTGTACGGCTGCTTACGGCACTTTAAAGTTGAGCGGAAAACCTTTTAAAAAACGAAACCTACATTTCACGCGTTATTTGCGATTTAGAGCGTATTTTAAATATTTGTTAGGAAGTTTAACGATCTCTAAATACTTTTTTTATATCTATAATATTTTGCAAAGAATAATTGTTTATCAAAAGAAAAAAAATTAAGGAGTGCGACAAGTGAAAAGAAAATAGTGTTTTAAAAAAGCCACCCATTCATGAATAACTTATTCCTTATTAGAAATGTTTTCTTTAGCCTTTCCTGGTTATTTTAGGAAATATAATACCTATAAATAATCTCTTTAATTACACTTTTGACCTATTTCTTCGACATTTGACCTTATAATACATTTGCATTTTAATTCACCTCACTAAGGCTGTTTGGCTCAAGCACCAATCAGGAATAACATCAGGCATGATTCTGGAGGTTGACTCAGATAATAACAAGGTCAAAGTCCGACTGAATCGGGGTCAAATCGAACTAGAAGTCGACTTGTCTATCGTCGAAAAAGTAAGTTACTACTTGAAGAAATTCTATATGTTTAATTTATGAAACATTTTGCAGACTTTGAGTCAGAATAATGAAGGTTCACTAAACCACAATTATTAATTATTAAAATTTTCGACAATTTAATTTATTCTTAATCATCTTTTCCACTTAATATTCATTTCAAGGTTTTTTTTCCATCTCCAAAAACTTTCCCCATTAGCCTCTAAAAACCCTTCTTTGCCCCCTTCAGGCCAACCCGGCGGAGTACGACAGGGTAGAGAACTTAGCTCTGCTGGAAGAAATAAACCAGTCTTCCATCCTTAACACACTACGTCACCGCTACCATAGCAACCTGGTGCACACATATGCAGGCGAGATGATGATAGTGATAAGTCCTAGCGTTCCTCTTAGAATCTACTCGCAAACGGTTGGTTTATGTATATGACTGTGTGGGTGTTCTTTTATTCTTTTTTATTTTATGCCTGTTGTTAGGAATCTTTTTTTAATAAAATTTAAAAGCTTAGATTATAGCACCAATAACCGAAATCATGGTTAATAGTTATTTTAAATGGGATGAATTCAAATTTTAAAAGCTATGTAAACTAAGAAAAAAAATCCCTTTCAACAGGCGATGTCCATTTTCAAGAAAAATTGCAATGAAGATGACCTCATTCCACACATATATGCAGTAGGCCAATCAGCTTTAAGCGACTTATTTAAAAACATCAAAAACAACTTCAATAAAGCAGAACACACAAAAAACACGAATGTAAAACCAGATACAAACTTCATTGAGAAAAAAAACAAAGTTAACTCCTGCAACGATGATTTCAACACCAACACTAACAAACAAGCGATAGTTCTAATGGGACCAACGGGAGCTGGCAAGACAAGAAACCTTCACGAATTGTTAAGGTTTTTCTTCACAAACAGCGACACCATCAACGCCGATCAGCCTGGCACCATCTCACCAACGTGCTCTAAAGTGCGCAGTGCCCTCACCGTCCTAGAGGCCTTTACGAACTACTCCACTCTCTACAATGATAACTCGTCAGGGTAAGAGAAAAATAAATAAATTTAATTTTGTTATGGAGATATTGCCAATGATTATATATTATTATTATAATAAAGAAGTATATTTATCACACTGTTTCACGAAATATATAATTAAGTTTAAACTAAATCTTGCAATGGGTTTAATTGAAAGCACATTAACAGGCCATTGCTTTTTAAAATAATAAATTTGTGTCCATATTGCAGGTGTTGTAGGCTGGTGGAGGTGGTATTCGAGGAAGGAAATGCATCAGTAGAGAGAATTGTTTTCGACGTGAGAAATTAATATTTGGAAGTGATTGAAAACCCTAATGGCTAAAGTAGCATCTTTGTAGTTCAGTTCTGGTCTATATCTTTCAATTTATGATTTATTAATACCAAAATTAAAAAAAATAAAAGTTTTAATTTTCAATTAAAGATGTTGAACCTCGAAACTACTCGACTCTCCAAAAGACTGGACCATCGTGGTTGCTTCCACGTTTTCCAGCAAGTGCTAGGTGGCATTGGGGAGAAGGAAAGGTGGGTGGTTGTTTGGATGGGGGATAAGTTGACTAAAAAAATTGTATATTTAAGATAGTTTGTTGAATTGTCAATGATTTGTTGAAAAGAGATGGGGATAATTTTTAATTGAAAATAAAAAACCCCAAAACAGCTATTCGGGTTATGAGAAAATCAATAATTTCTTCAATAAAAATTAAAATATAAAACTAAACAGGGAAGTACTGCACCTACACCACTCCATCCTGCGTGAGCCTAACCTATTCGTCATGCTTTCGACGAATGCCGAAGCTGATGATGCTTCGGCTAAAGAGTGGTTGTCTTTGCTGGAATCAATGGACGAGATAGGCGTGTGTGAGGATGAAATGATGACCATCCTTACTACTCTCGCTTGCATCTACCATTTGGGAGCTGCGGGCTATACCGTTGGTTAGAATTTGAGAAAATATCAATTGAGCTATACTGGATTAGGAATTAATCCTAAATAATTATTAACGTTTTTTTGCATTTTTTAGATGTGATCGAAATAAAATTTAAATGGAATTTATAAATACTATATCAGTTTAATTAGTTAATTATAATTATCAAACCAATGACATTTGATCTCATTACCTGACGCCAATGTTCTCAAAGGGCAAGGGGGCCTTTCTCACCGGTTCGGCAGAGCATTAGCAGCCAGCAGAGCTGCTTCCGTGCTGGGAGTCACAAGCCAGCAACTGTCACAGGCTGTCTTCAACTTAAGTGGTTTTAACGAAAGAAACAAAAGTTTTGAAGGCAATTCATTCAAGCAAAACCTCAACCAGCAGTATGGTGATAATACAGATGTTAACCTTAACCCAGGAAAACATAAAGACAAGAATAATAGCAATAGTAACAACAATAAAGGTAATATCAAAGTTGATGATAATGTCGACAACGATGCATTTGCCGCCAAAACGAATGGCATGGAGTTGATGGGAGTGTTTGTGGAAGTGTTGTACGAGGTGTTGTGTCGGTATGTCACCTGCCTTGTTAACAGGTGTTGTCGCTTAAAAAAATTTTTTTTGATAACTTTTTTTCACGGTTAAGCTTCAAGAAATCAAAACTTTAATAAATAAAAAAATATCACCAAGCACCATCATCAACTATTCAAACCAGGTCATTCAACAACGAAACAAAATTCAAACAAAGGAAGAACAAAAAAGACAACAAATCTATTTTAATTGTTGATTCTTCCGGTTTTCGATGTCAGCCACATTCAAGCCGCCATCTTGGATTTCAAGACTTCCGGTGCAACTACTTGCAGGACCGACTTAACCTCTTGTCCTACGATAAACTAATCACAAACAAAACTAATCTCTACAAAAAGGTTTCAAAGTTGACAAATAAATAATTATTTTTCACATAATTAATTATACCTCATGATAGATATTACAAATTAGAATATTAAAAAACTAATATACGTGAAACATTTTCCCAGCTTTTCGACCAGTCTTTTCCCAACCACTCGCAAAACAAAAATGCTCAAATGATCTTACTAAACTCCGTCAAAAGTATGGAGAAAAAAATGTCAAACTTAAATTGCCTATTATCCTCTTCATCCACGTCATCGCCATCTCCATTGACATCATCATCACCGTCGTCTTCTTCCTCTTTCGGTTCGAAGACTATAAAGTTTTTTCACCTTTTCGACGGAACTTGCGTTGAATACTGCGCGAGAGACATGCTCTTGAATGCGACCAGCTTGCGTGGGAAATCAGGCAACTATAAGAGTTGCAGTGAAGAAGATGATAACGAGGATGATGATGATGATGATGATGATAATCATGATGATCATGAGGATAACAATCAGGATGGTGATAAAGTTGACGATGGGGATAGACGAAGCCATGACGCTGGTGACAAAAGCCATTGTGAAATGTTCATAAACAAAACATCTAAAAAGACTAACAACCTTTCAAAGAAAAATAATAAAAATAATAAAAATAATGAAAATAGAAATCAAATACATAATTTAAACTATGACACTCTCCTTCGCTTGCATGGCCTTCTCGCCGTTTCAAGCAGGTGATTACCAATTTATCTTCATTATTTTATTATTATTATTTTAATAACTAATATATGAATACTTTTTAAAAGTTTGTATTAATAATTTTTTTAAAGTTTTTATTAATAATTTTTTTAAAGTTTTTATAATAATTTTTCGGTGTTTAACCAATTTTTTAGTTTGTTTATAAAGGTTTTTATAATATTAAAATGTATGATTAAACTAAATACTTTCAAAATAATATTTTAAAATTAATTTATAAAAATGAACTTTCGCATATTCCACAGCGAATGTCTAAATGATCTTTTGCCCATTGTGCAAGGAATGCTCTCATCTTCCGTTTCATCATCATCATCATCGTTCCCTTCATCATCTTCATCATCATCATCATCATCATCATCATCGTCATCATCATCTCTATCATCATCACCACAACCTCCAGCCAGCTTGTCATTAGGTCTAGAATTATTGCCAGTTTTTTCATCATGCAAAGGATTTGTCACCAAAGTCGTGAGTAATCTTTTATCAGAAGGGAACATGATAGTAGCAATTTGATCAAAGTAATAACAGTAGAAAAACATGAAAATTAAATATATAAAAGTATTAGTAGAAAGTCGATAATCTCACTTACTTTCAATTTGTATCAACGATAATGATTAGAAGCAAAAAAGAATTAATGCTCTAGAGAATCGGTGATTGGTGATTGGAGAAACAGTGAATGATAGAAATAATGCACCAGTGAATAAAATAATGGAGGATTGATAGATGAATTTATAGATGAACAAATAAATAGCTTTATAAACGCAGGATCGATTGATGGAGGAGCTGGAGGGACGAAGGTGCAGATGGGTTTACTGTTGGTTGCCCCATCCTCCTTCGCTTCCTGGTGACCAACTCAACTTGTTCTTAATACACAACAAAATAAAATATAATAAATATTTACTAAAAACTTCGTGAATAATATCACAAAAAACTACAACCACCCCTTAGGCACCATCCCTGGCGGTTTAGACTTAGCAGCGCTGAGGCAGCAGTTGGATTCCTCATGCGTTCTTCAAGCCACACAACTTCACAACGTCACTTTCAGCAACCACATGACTTATGCCCAGTTCGTCAGAAGTTACGCCTTCCTCCTGCCGCAAGATACAAGCCAAGATACTGCCCTGGATCCCGTTCAGGTTGTTTATTTTGAGTTTTCCAGTCTCATGATAAAATGGCTAAGTTTAAATTATACGGGAAAGTATGCTAACTAAAAATAGGAAAAATAATTTAAGTTTATTTTAATGATGGTTTGAAAAAATTGGCGTAGATGAAATAATTTATAATCTCTAATTTACAAAAGTTGAAAAGTTTTATTTCACTAAATGAAAACAATTGAAATGGATGGCGTTAATCTAAAAGCTTTCAAACCATCACACAAATGAAAAAAAATTATTTGACTTATAATAGATAGCTGCAAAGATTGTGGAGCATTGTAGAGTCGATGAAAAGTTGTATAAAATGGAAAAAGAAAAGGTATTTATTTGTTTTATTTTATATTAGAAAGGAGCTATAGCATTAGAAAGTTTTAAAAAATAAGCTTTTTCGTGTTTTTTTAGATACTTCTGAAGGACAAAGCTGTAGCCATTTTGAAGGATGCAAGAGAAGAAAGATCCAAGAAATTAAAAGTTTGTAAGATTAATTTTAGTTTAATAGCAATACATTGGTTTAAAATATTAACAATGGTCACCATTTTATTCTGTTAAAATATTTCATAGCTTATATTTTTATTCTTAAAAAAAATTATATAGAACTTTATAAACTTATTATTATTTTTTTTTTTAGCTAAACAGACTTCAACCAAACATGAGCCCAGTTTCAATGGTAACTCTATCCCCCGAACGAGATGTAAACATATACGCAGGTCTGCATGAAGGTGAAAAGATATTCTAATGAGAATGTATCATTATCTGTAATGAAAAGCATTTGACAGATCGAATAACAATTTACATTTCCAAGGGGAATGTCTGTCGGAGGCAGAAAGGAGTGAGGATGACGTCGATTCAAACGCCTACAACAAAAGTCATTCAAATGAAAAGACAAAAAATTATTCTGGAAACAAAAAATCTACAGTCGACAATACAACCGACAACAAAATTTTTTCTGGCATCATTCCCGATAGCAACAACATAAATCGACCTTTTAGCAACACAACCAGCAACAAGACCAACAACAATTATAGTGTTGATACTTCAACCAAAAACAACAAAAGTAACAACAACAACACAAACAAAAAATTAGAAAACAACAATCAAAGCGTTGATTCTTTAACCAACAACAACAAAACCAACAACAGTAGCAACAACAGTAGCAACAATAAAGCACTGAAAGAGTTGAGAATGAGACATGTGCAGGAGCTGGGAGATTCCGCCATGATTGAACTCAGTGCCAAAAAGAAGGTGACTGGCAGATGAATGTGAGCATGTAGAGGGGAATTAAGTGAAGAATCGATGGGGAAATGAATGAAGTAATGCATGCCAGTATTTGAGAATTTGATGAAAAGATAATTGAATGAATATAATTATTATCAATTAACTGAATATATATGAAATTTTATAAGTCACGTGAGAAATAAATAAAAAATGTATTGAACAAGAAACCTTGTTTGATAAACCGTTTCACAACTTCTCCGTTAGTTATCAGAGGCATTGGATGAGATGGGGGATGCGAAGGACAGTGTGGAGATGATGAGGGTTGCGATCTGTTCCAAGGAAAGAATCATTGAAGATCTGAAAAGACTGCTGGAGGAGCAAGAGGAAGAGTGTGATGAGTTTCGAAGAAAATGTGATGGGTGAGTTGTGGAATTGTATTGGGTGTGTTGGGGAATTTTATAGGGTGGTGAATAACGTTATAAATGTAATAGTAAATTACTGAGTAATGTAAGGATAAAACACGGAAATGAATGAAACAATTATCGTTTCAGTGTAAGAGAAGAGTTTTTTAAAATCTATTTTTCTTAAATATTGTGCTAAGAAAGATTTTTTAAAGTGAAAACGTTAATAGGTCCTCTTGGGCCCTTCTTTGAGACAATAAGCTCAATCTCGTATTGCAGTTATCAGAAAGAACTGACAAGGCGGAGTGAACTACTGAAAGAAGAGAAGAGTCGATACGAAAGCCTGAAGGACGAGATGAAGGGAATGCACGAGCAGAATGAAATGAACAAACAACTTATAGAGGTTGAAGGAATTTAAATCGTTAATTTTTAAGGTTTTTTGAAAAAAGAATATTGTAAGTTTAATACAATTCAGTGTTCGAAATCGGGAAATACTCTGCAATAGTTTGAAGTTAATTGAGTTAAATATTGCAAAAAAATATAATATAAAAATATATAAAACTCTTTATTAAAAACTCAAATAATTCTGAACAGAATGCTATGGGGGAAACTGAAAGAGAGATGAGAGGAAGGAAAGACGTCGAAGCAAAATTGAAGGAAATTATTGGCATCAAACATGAAGTAAAATTTCGTTACTTGAAGTTTTTAAAGTTTTTTATAGAGTAATATAGCAAAAGAATCTAGTGGACTATTTTGATTTTCAATGGCCTCAAGATATCTTTAACTAATATTCATACATTATCCGTTTTAAACACCATTAACTCGCTTGAGCTCCTGAAACTTGCATTTTTCTTCGAAATCATAAGCTGGAAGAGGTGATAATGCAGAGAGATTCGTTGAAGAAGACACAAAGCAAACAACAGACGAAACTTCAGCACCAGGATGACACCATCAAACAACTCATCGAGGTCATTACTTAATCATAATGTCCAAGAATAATCGATGAAAATGTGAAAGTGTTAACTATTAATTTAGCTTTCGTTCTTGTCAATTTTGAAATGTGCAATTAAATTTAATCTTTATTTACTTTAGTAAGAATCCAATTCATTTTAATATTCATAACTTCTTTAAAAAATTAATTTTACCATGATTATTGTTTGAAAGACCATAAAGAAGCTAGAAGAAGCGAGTATGGAGACGAAGAGAATTGCAGCTAAAAGTGGTCAGGATGCCGTCGAAGATACTGAACATCGAAAACGCTTGTTCTATCTTGAGGTCTTTTCTTTATTTAGCGAGTTAAAAAAAGTTTAATTAGAAAATATTATAAAAATTAACATATTTCGTGTAGGAAAAATTATGATTTTTATCATTAACTTTCAGCTTCAAAAGGCCAACCAGCGGATGGACGAAATGGAAGACGAGAAAGCAAAAATGCTCGCTGAACTTGAAGATAAAACTAAAAAACTCACTTACATGGAGCTTGAGCTCTCAAATTACAAAGGTCAAATGAGCGATTAAATTTGGAAATAACTATTTTGTTGAAGATCAAATATTCTAAAAAGCCTTATTATTCAATCTGTAATAATCCAACAGAGGACCGCAAAAAGAAGCATGATAAGTTGAAAGATGTGCTCGCTTCTAGCAGTGAATCCGTTCTGAGAGGCAATAGTCCACACAAATCCATCAACATGCTCAAAACACTGGTCAAATCTCATTTCAATATATTATTAAAAATGAAACAATAATATAAAAACAATTTTAATATGTTAATTTAAAAAATAAATTACTTGATTCATCTTTAAAATACAACCAGGAAAGTATTTTATATATTATTTACTGTAAAACACCATGTATAAAGCGAATTTTTTGTCTCTGAATTCTAATCTTTCCAAATACTTTCAAAGATAACTTTATACGCCCACCAAAATCTAATCAACCACGCACAGTTGTCAGAAATGAAAGAAGAGAATGAGAGCTTACGTGAAAGGAAGAGGCTGGCGGGGGAAGAGGTGAAGGCGATGCAGGAACAGATGGAATGCTGGGAAAAAGAAAAAAATCAGGTAGTTTCAATTTGGATCAGTAAAATAAATTTAATATAATTAATTCTTCAAAAACTATTATTAATTTGATTTAATTAAGGGTATTTTTAAAGATGAATTAACTCTTTTAAATCTGAAGTAACTTTGGAGATAATCATTTCAAAAATTAATTAGCATTGTTAAGATTTGTAAATCATCTTTTCAGTATAAGATAAGGATCGAAAAGTTAACTTCTGATTTGGCTGAAATGTCGGAAGTTGTTGAAGACAAAGAAGACGAAATAAATGACTTTATACACAAATACTCCAAACTTGTAGAAAAGGTTTTTGCAAAGACTGCCCTTGAAAATTACGTTCAGAAACATAAAATTTCATAAAATAAATATAATTTTAAATATATAAAAAACAATAAATCTCACTAAATCAATTTAGAATACAGCAGACTTAACGAAGGTTCAAGAGCAGTCGGTAGAAATACAGTCGCTGAGTTGCAAACTGCGAGAAAGTCAAGAACGCATCGAAGCGTTAGAAGAGAAGAATAACCAATTGACGACTGGCGCTGCTGCTGGAAGAGTCCTGTCTGATAAGGAAAGACAGATTGTAGGTTTAAAGATGAAACTCCAAGAAGAAGAAATTTCTAGAAAAAGAATCGAAGTGATTGGTGGTTTCGTAGATGTTTCAGTTCTTTAAATTATAACATTGATAAATTAATTAGCATTTTGTAAGAGTTATACATTATTTAAATTAAGTTTTCATTAACAAATTATTTTCACCACATATACGCAATATAAACCAATAGTCACAGCTGAAATGGACGAAAGGTTCATTACAGAAAGAGAAGCAAGAGAGTCAAAAGCTGAAGGCGGAGTTGATGAAGGAGTTCGAAGCTAAGTCCAAAGTGGAAGGCAGCTTGAAGGTGCAGAAGTCTCGAAGTCTCGCTCTGGAAACTAGGATTCAAGATTTGGAAACTGTCATTAAACGACTGGTAAGTTGATGCAAGTTGCAGTGTAACGTTACTGAGTTTTTAATGAAACTATATATCTCAAATAAGTCATAAACTTAAGACCTACTTAGAAGTCAAAAATACATAATATTAATCACAACCAATGAAAATCCCTCAGAAACAGCAAATAGGTGAACAAAAAGAAGAGTGCAGGGACCACAGTGAAGAAATGGTTGGTCTGAAAAGGCGACTCAATTCCCTTCAGAACAACCTGTGCAGACTGGAGTTTCGTGAAGAAGATGATGAAGACAACAGCGATGAAGATGATCTAGAACATGTTTCGTTCAAGAGAAACAGTTTGGTTCTGTCGTCAAGGAGGTCTCTTCTTGAATCGTCTGAAGCTTGAGAACACTAAGAAGCGCTATACTTCTTTTATTTTTATGAAATTGAACCTTCGAGATCATTAGATTTTATATACTATTTATGTATATATTGTGTGATTTTATTAAAAACTAACACTTTTTATTCATGTGATTTATTAAAAGATCTATCTTACATTTTTTTGAAAAATTTAAATGATTAATAAATTATTAAACTTGTATTGAATATGTGTTGATATTTTCCATGGGCGGCGATCCTGGGGGGTCCCGGGGTCAGGACCCCCCACTTTTTTTTAGTGGGGGGGTCCACATTAATAGGGACCCCCCCACTTTTTCCCATTTTTGTTTTCAAAAATTTCTATTTGGATATGAGCTTAATCGTCAACCATGGCATAAAAGTAAATGTTTTTACAGTAATAAATTGTGAGTATGTGTAGTTATAGTGATAGCTGTTTAAAACAAAAATATTCTTTGCTTGTTTAAATACTCCTTCACCTACTTTTTTTAACACTATGGCGTAGGCGGGAATCCTGAAGGGGTCCTGGGATCCACCTCTACAAGAACCCCCTCACTCTTAAAAATACACATTTTTCAACTCATTTTGATACGAGCCTAATCGTCAACCAAATGCTAATACAGTAATACATTGTGAGTATGTAAGGGCAGGAATGCTAGGGGGGTCCTGGGGTCCATCTTAACATGGACACTATTCAGTATTTCAAATACAATAATTTTTAAACTCTTATCTTAATACAAGCATAATCGGCAACCATAGCATATAACATAATTTTTATTCAGTAATATATTTTTGGTAAAAGTAGTTATAGTGATAGCTGCCTAAAGCAAAATTATTCTTTGCTTACTAAAATACTCATTCACCTACTCTTCTTTTTATATTTATAAATTGAAATTAATAAATTATATTTATAAAAATTAAATTTCTGATTTTTCAATTTTCGCAAGCAGACATTCAGAATGCTTTTCAGAAAATATCGGTTCACTTTATGCAAGCAGACAGATTTACATTTTTATAAAAAAATCATTCATATTGTGCTCCTTATTTTGCATGGGCGATATTATTCATCGTGGGATTCTGAGGTCCACTTCAATATCGACCCTTTCAATTTTTTAGATGAACCAAAGTTAATGAATTTTAAAAGGCTTCAAACATTAACTAAAGTTTTGGTTAAATCAAACTACAAGTTTCATATCGCATAACTGCCAAAAAGAAATGCTGAGGCCTTTAGCTCATTCTATCGTTAGAAACACAATGTGCACTGTTAATGCCGAATCAAGCCAATTTGGTGTTGTGGTTGACGGCACACAAGACTGCAATGGGTTAGAGTTGGAATCGATAGGCATTCGTTTTTTTGTTGAGGCTCTGAATGTTAATGAACCATTTATTGGTTTATTCAGCCCACTAGACACGATCGGAAAAACATTAGTCGTTGCAATTAGCAAGTGCCAAGGTCAGTGGAATGGTTGCAGCGACTGATTCAGTTGTGCAAGAACTGCGTCACCTACGATCAGATGAACAGTTTAATGCCATTTTCAGAGATGTCAACAGTATGGTCTTGGCATATAATCTCGAGGCGATTGCTGTACCTCGGGTGCGAAAGCCGCCACAAAAGTATTGTGGGCTAAGCCCAGCTTATGTAGCAACAACACCAGAGGAACATTATCGAGCAGCATATTTCGCTGTCATAGACATTGCAATCATGCAACTCACAAAAAGAATCAATTGAGATTCTCCTGGTTTGCGTTCATACTTGCAGCTGGTTAAGTGAACCATGATATTTGCAAGCAGTATCGTAAGTTGAATGAAACTGGTCTTTGTTCACAGTTAACTATGTTTAAAGACCCGAATGAATTTTAGCAAAACGCAAAAAGTAATGCAAGATGTGATGAAGAAAATAGTTAGATATCATTAATTATTTTTGCGAGTTAGTCTTTTTTGATAAAATAAACTTTCTTTAATCTAACTTACATCCAATGTTATGAGAACAAATTGGTATATAATTACATTTAATCATCAAATCTTGTTCATATAATAACCGTATGAACAATTTAAAGCTTTTATTTATTCAAATAAAAAGTGAAAAGTTATTTTTCTCTATCAAACGGATCTGTCCAAACTTTCATACCTGAAAAGATTGAGTTTAATGAGTTAAAATACATTTATAAAAGGTTAAAATACATTTATAAAGTTAAAAGCTAGCCTTTTTGTCTTATACTATCTTCTTTCATAGATGATCTGCTATCTTTTTGAATATCTTCTGAAAGAAAAAAACATTAAATAAATTGTTTATGCTTGAAACACATCAATTGAATGCTTTTCAAACTCAATTTTTTATTTATAATATTATATTAAAAACTATAATTTATACTTTATATTTTATTACTATGCAGTATTATCATTGACATGTTATAAAATATTAATTAAAGCTAAAAGTAAAATAAAAAAAGCAGAACCAACTCCATTTTTCGATATTCAGATAAGGTCCAATTGCCACAGCATAGAAACACACTCCTATTCCGCCCACTAAACTGCCTATCACCAAGCCATACCTCCATCCCACTAGACGTGCCATTCAATAGTCTTTGCTAAAAGGTTGATTAACTCATTAGTGAAATTGACTCAAAATAATTCCTCTTAACTAAAGTATTGAGGTACTTTTGTAAAGATTATTCAATAGTATTTAAGGTCAGGGAAAAGTGAATTTTGTTATAACTATTTATAATCAGTACAATTTATTTTTTAAAGAAATATGTTAACTTCAAAATATAACGATTATTTGAATTTTATTATTATGAATAATAATTGTATTAACTTTTTTATTCAAAAATCTTAATGAGATTTATTTTTAAGTTAACTTTTAAAACCATTTAATTTAGTTGCTAAACTATTCAAACCCTTTCTTAAAATGATTAAAATTTAATAAAGAAGTATAATAAGATAGTCCATTTAAAATATAGTGCACAGACCATTTTTACTTCCTGTCAGAATAATTTTAACTATTTTTTGTTGGCTTTTTGTTGGCTTAGTTGTCATCTGATCATTTTGAAGCGGCTTCAATGAAGCCATTTTACTATAAAGATTATAGATCTACCAAAAAAAAGTATAAATATTAATTTCTCTTATATAAATTAAAAATTTTTAAAGTTTTAATCACACTTGAAAGGTTTTTATAATGTTTTTATAAATTTTTAAAGCAATCAATTTCTAGAAGCTCATAATTCATTTAAGATTTGATTTTTAAATATTTCCAAAAAAATTTTAAAATAAGAAACTCAAGTATGAAATTTAATTTATTGTTTCAAAATTTTTAGATGATTTCCACCAGCAGCAGTGCTTCTTCAAGCAGTGCTCTTCTGCCCAACACTGTTATACCAGAATTTATTAATGATTCTTCTTCATATATAATTTATTTAAAATTAATTGTGTCTAAAAAGTTTTGTCACAAACTGGCTACATTTTATAAGGAACTATAAATTATAAACAACCAACACTGTTCATATTAGCTCATACCATCTCATCCACCACCACAGAATGCTACCAACTGGAATGAGGTCACGCTACACCAGGGCTACTCAAAATTCCTTTCATTCTGGCTTATTGTCATTCTCATCTTATTATATGTGAGTAGCCCTCATTTTGTGTGTGTGTGTATGTGTGTGTGTGTGTGTGAGTGTTTGTGTGTGTGTGCAGGTGTTTGTGCGTGAAAGTTTATTTTTATTAATTTTTTCTATTCTCCTAAAGTAGTAACACAACTTAAAACAAAATACGCTATCCAAATCTCGGTATACTTTAGAATGAATGGTTTGTGCATTGAAAACTGCTTTCAATTACCTAATTAGCAAATAATTAAATCCTTCAAGACACGCGGCAAATTATTTGAATTTTTACCGCTTCAGTTGCGTGTCCGGGTGGTATATAAATAGAAAATTATCATTATTAATATTAATGTTATTACCATTATTATTAGTATTATTATTATTATTATTATTATTATTACCATTAATAATAAAAATATTATTATTATTATTATTATTATTACCATTAATAATAAAAATAATATTATTATTATTGTTATTGTTATTATTATCATTATTGTTAATAATTTTTATCTTATTTTTATTATCATTATTATAGTTGTTATTATTATTATTACCATTATTATTCTTATTACTATTATTATTTCCCAGGTCGCTGACGTTGTAGTCATGGTCACACTGCTCTTCTTGCACACAATTGACGCTCACATCCTCTACAACACCATCAACTTCTCTTCCATCCTCCTCTTCCTCCTCACTTTCATCTCTTCCTCCCTCATGCACTACGAGTCACTCAGACTCAAGAGACGCGGCTTTGTGGCCTTCTACAGTCAAATCACACGCCTCATCACAGCTCCAGCTGTTATTCTATCCTTGGGTTCGGTATACATTTTTTGAAAATATTCATTAGAATTTATATTTATGTAATAATTCTAATTATTTTGTTTTTTATTTATGGTTAAACAATTTTATTCACCGTTGTTTTTTTAATTTTTTTATTTTAATTAACGATTATTTTATGACAATCCATGCAGGCATTGCTGCTTTGCTCACTTACAATGTAGTTCTGACGGATTGGAACAAGGTTTTCCTTCATTCTTATCAGAGCTGTGCCGAATATTCTATTAGTATTCGATTCGGTATCGAACAGTTGAAATATATTCGATTTGGTATCGAACAGTTGAAATATCATTGATTTGGTATCGAACAGTTGAAATATAGTCGATTTGGTATCGAACAGTTGAAATATAGTCGATTCGGTATCGAACAGTTGAAATATCATTGATTTGGTATCGAACAGTTGAAATATATTCGATTCGGTATCGAACAGTTGAAATATCATTGATTTGGTATCGAACAGTTGAAATATATTCGATTTGGTATCGAACAGTTGAAATATAGTCGATTCGGTATCGAACAGTTGAAATATATTCGATTCGGTATCGAACAGTTGAAATATATTCGATTCGGTATCGAACAGTTGAAATATATTCGATTTGGTATCGAACAGTTGAAATATAGTCGATTTGGTATCGAACAGTTGAAATATAGTCGATTTGGTATCGAACAGTTGAAATATAGTCGATTCGATATCGAACAGTTGAAATATAGTCGATTCGATATCGAACAGTTGAAATATAGTCGATTTGGTATCGAACAGTTGAAATATATTCGATTCGATATCGAACAGTTGAAATATAGTCGATTTGGTATCGAACAGTTGAAATATATTCGATTCGATATCGAACAGTTGAAATATAGTCGATTTGGTATCGAACAGTTGAAATATAGTCGATTCGATATCGAACAGTTGAAATATAGTCGATTCGATATCGAACAGTTGAAATATAGTCGATTTGGTATCGAACAGTTGAAATATATTCGATTTAACTCCAACGAATTCTTCCATCAGATCGAATAAAAATACTTTTCACGTGATATTAAAAATCATGAATTCAGCCTATAAATTTCGCAACGTTTTGAATTTCATAAAATAGAGTTTTTTATATAACATTTAAAAACTAAGAAGTCAATATTAATCGGTGTTTTAAATTTTTAACTTAAGTATATTAGAAATTTGTTACACTATTTCAAATCGATTTGTAATCTCAAATACTTAGTTAGGATATTCGTATTCAATCGAATAGTAAATCGGGTATTTGGCACAGCTCTAGTTTGTAATTTCATAACATAGCAATTGTGTTTTAAAATTAAATTAAATTAAATTATATCAGTTCATTTAATTTTAATTTCATCACTCAATTTATATTTTGAAATTTTATTTTTTTCTAATAAATATAATATTTCAGTGATTTCAGTGATTAACATTCAGTTAATATGGATGATGATAGTCCACTCTTCAAACATCTTTGTCTTAATACTTCATTCTTTTTTTCATCGTTGCATTGGAAACAGACTTGTGGAGCCGAGGAGCCGCTAATTTTTTCCAGAGCCGTAGTCAGACCCGGAAAATCTGACAGCCCTGGTTCTCAATTTTATTAATCAAAGCAGAATTTTTTAAAGAAATTAAAAACTTTGAAATTCCAAAATTGTTTGATTGTTTATTTTCTTAAATTTGATTTTGTAAACTATTTTTTAGTAGAGCTGTGCTTTAATTAACGTTCACTTTCGATTAACGCGTCAATGAATTAACGATGTTAACATTTTAACGCATTAACATTTTTTAACGCATTTCAAAAGTTCAATGAATTTGAAAACAGCTCTGAATTTTACCATAAAAAGATTTTATAATGAAATTAAAATGTAAGCAAAAACAATTTTTAGACTTTAATTTTTTTATCAAATTGTTAAAACTATATTAAAAAAAGTAATACACTGTAGGTCGAAAAACCATGCCTTGTATATGTGTATATAACTTTGGCAAATGTAAATCGATTTTAGAATTTCTTTCACTGCTTGACTCAGAATTGAATGGAAACAATGTTTATTTCGACTCATTCAATATGCAAGTCTTTTACATAGTGAAACTGAAACAAAGGTGAAAATAGAAATTTTTTTGACACAGTATTCGAGTAATATTAAAAATATTATTTTTATGTATGCAGCATAAAGATAATACATATAATTTGATGAATAATTATAATCATAAAGTGAAACATAAATAATAATGACTAAACTCTTAACTAATTAAAACTAAAAATAAACAATTTCATTCTTATAACATATTTAACTAAGAAAAAATTACATTAATTATTACAAAAAATTTAATTAGACAGCACTGTTTATCATAAAGTGCGCTTTTTTGAGACAATGTTTCTGTAAAAAGTTTGCGCAAGTTTGTCTCTTGTGACAAACTCAATAGGGAGCTAGAACCGAGCCGGTAAAAAAAATGAGCATTTGCAAGTTTCTTTGAAACCACAGACTGCACTCATTTCACTGCTAATATACTACACCACAAGCATCATTCCATCCGTGGCAGTATTTTCATTTACCACACTTTTACCAACCAGTGGTTAAAGTATGAAAACTGGCCCTTGGAACGCCACAATTTAGAAAAATGATCTTCTTTCATAGATTTTTGCATGCATCGTTTATTTTCTTTTTCCTCTATTCATACCTGAACTAGTTTTTAAGAAATTTTTCATTGGAGCAAAGTTAATGGAATTGTCTCATGAAAGTATAAGTACGGATAGGGAATTTAAAAAAAAATAACGACAATATTTATTGATGAATAGAAATTATCAGGTTTTAATTTTCTATCGACAAACACCACAGCAAGCACTCCAAGGCACTTTTTGTCACCAGTCTGGCCACTTGGAAGTTGTCCTGGAAGTAGCCTGCAATCCTCCTCCACCTTGAGCCCTTCTGCATCTCAACTACAAACGCTTCAATCTCGCAAAGTGAGATGTATTCAAGTGTGGGTAAAGACTGCTGCACGATGAGGTGTTTGGAAAGAGGGATGGGAGGTACGCAATACACCGTGAAGGGACCAGTTCCAACAATACTGAACGGGTATTGAGCGCATATGTGGTACGTGCCTCTGACCACATCACCGCCTCCGTAGTCGCTTGAGGAAAGGCCTATGATGAATTTGTCCAGTTGTCTGTCATGCGGAGGATCGCTTCTACCGTACACTGAAACCTTTCCAACCACGTGAAAGTTCTGCATATCACAAATCCACCACGTTGCTAATGCACCTCCATGTGAGCATTTGCCGTTTAAAATATTAGAATTTCGATCTCCATCCCCCGCAAGATCAGCTCCATAGCTCAAATATGTGCTTTTGTGTCTGGCAGGTCTTGCCAGCAGTACGTTGAGGGAGGAGACTGGATGGGGGCATTCGAGTCATCATGCGTCTTTTAAATTGATTTTTTTCTCGATTTATTTATACTTATTCATCAATATTTGAGATCTTATCTGCTAGACTCACGATTTCCAGAAACAGAAACACCACACTGCCATTCTGCTAAGATCAAACAGGCAAGTAGGCAAAACATTTGAAAATTTTCGTTAACTTGACACGCATTAGCGCAGGTGAAATTCCGTTTATATATGTCCCGTCCAAACCTGGGCACCAAACCGTCGATCGGTTAAAACGTTGTTAACGTAGATAAAATGTTCGTTAACTTCGAATTTTTAAACGGACTAGTTAACTTTTTTGTTAATAATTTCATAAAACTTTCTATACATTTTTATTCAAGCATCGTAACCAAAACGAATCAATGTAATTTGGATATTTAAAGAGTTTTAAATTTTATTTTTCTATTTTCATTGGCACTGAATGTATTTCAATTTGACACGGCGTTTCTACGCGTTCCCAAACGTCTATTTTTCGTTCAAAGCAATGCGAACGCTATTATCTAAATTCAGAGGGCCCAGGAACGGTGTTTCCGATCGTTTCTATATAATTTAACCACTGTTTCCACCCATGGCATCCCGTCCACCTACCACACTATTACCACCCACACTTCCATCTACCACACTATTAACACCCATAAATCACCAACCACACCCCTCCCACCCACACACTCAAGTATCACACTATTACCACCTACCACACCACATCCATCACAAACACACACACACACACACACACACACACACACACACACACACACACACACACACACACACACATACACACACACACATACACACACACACATACACACACATACACACACACATACACACACAAACACACAAACATACACACACACATAAACACACCACTTCCACCCACTGGCAGACAGGAGAAAATGGAACACACGTGACTGACCAAATGAGCACTCAAACCTTCCTGATTGGTCACCTAGTGATTTTCATCATTCCACTCTCCATCTCCCTCGTCCTCCTCTTCATTCTCGCAGGTGGATCCTTGTTTATTGAATTAATTTATTATATTCATATAATTTAATGTTTATTATTTAAATCAATATTTTATTTATTTATTTAATACTACCTTCCTACTCTATAGTGTTTCTACCTATTATGGCATTATTGTAGGGATGCCATCGGGTACCCGTTAATTAATTAATTTATAAATCAATGTAATAATAATAAATTACTAGTAGTTTTATAGGCTATGACACTACTACATTAAGCCGTATTTCATAGTTGACTTCCTAAAAGATAATTGCCATAATTATAGCTTATTAAATTCATGATAGATAATTAACCTCATAATCGATAATCGACATTTTGATAGTTAACCAACATCCTAATTGATACATCAATTAATAAATGCCGTCACATAAATAACGTCACGTGACACAACATTTTACAAATAAAATTTTCACTTTCACACTGGTACAGCGAAGGTCTACAAGTTCAACTCGTCAAGCAAACTGCCTGACATCTTGGAGGAGGACAATGGTGGCGGCGTGTCAAGCGAGGACGGCGTCATCAATGTGTCCGTCATGTAAGTTTTGGGATGACTCAGACTTTCATTTATGATACTTCGAATATTTTAATGATAATTAGAATCATCATCATCACCTTAGTTTTTAATCTATTAATATTGTTGGATATTTTATTATTTTTTTATTCTTGAGAAATTGAAGGATAATTGTTCTAAAGACCTTAATCACAATTATAATTCAGTAATCAGTTGACTAATTATAGCGCTCCATGGGAAAAGAAACCCAAAGATAATGATCATTATTATCATTATAATGATAATTATCATAATAAAATATAATAATTATCATTATAATGATGATGATTTTCATTTCAATTAATTAAATTATAAGGATAATTACCAATTATTAATTAGTCAACACCGATCCGACAGCGCCGACTCGAGGCACGACGAGGTGCAGGAGAGACTGCACGAGAGACTTGATTTCATGCGGCGCAGGTGCGTTCTTCTCTCGAAAAGCCTCCGACATCTCATCCACAGTTTGCCTCCGCACCTAAGAGACGGTAGTAAGAGAACTCTGCACCAATTCATTGAGAAGAATGTGGATGTGGATGAAGAGGATGATGAGGAGGAGGATGGTGATGATGGAACTGTTAGAGATGATGTTATGCTTGTGGCGTAAAGTTGATGATGATTTTTTTTTATTGTGAAATATTTGTCAAGTGATTAGGTTTGAATTATTTTATTTATTTTTTTAAGCTGAAACTCTAATTATTTTATGTGAGAGCGATCTTTCTTCCATTGTTTCTACCACGACTCTATAAACTACTCCCACTAAATATTTTGCGGTTATTTAGAATTCACATTTAATTATATTTGTTTATATAATTGTGTATTTTCAATAGATTCCAATACTTGTCTAAGTAATTAATGTTTCGGTGAATGTTTCAAAAACACATATTTTAATTAAATTCTTGCTTATAATTTATTTATTAATGCCAATTTTTAAATAATTCAATAATATTTTTTGTAAATAAAAAAGTAATGGTCTCTGTCTTTTTTCTCGCACTTTCTTCATATCTTCTCTCACGGTAAGAGTCTCACCACATCCATGTTCCTACTCCATGGTCTTCCTTTCTTTTTTCTCTTTTCTAGTAGCCTCATCTTCAACTTTCTTCTCTCGATATAGTCCGTCTTCCTTCTTTGCACGCGTCCAAAGCATCTCAAACGCGTTTCTTTCATCTGTCGCCAAAACGTCTTACTTACACTTTTCCTCTGATAGACTCATGTCTTGTTTCACTTCGTAACCACAACAAAAACCTTAAAATCTGTAACTCTGCTACATCTTTAGCTCTGCTCTGCTCTTGTCTTTCAGTCAATTACACTTTCTTTAGATTTTTTTTTCTTTGTGGGTCAAAGCCACAATTATTAGAAATAAAAGTAGAAGAAATATTTTCATTCATTTTTGCAGGCACTAAAACACTTTTGGGTTTTCATGGGATTCCTTATAGGATATCTTTACCCAAATACTTATCAAAATGGAAAATAATAACGTATATTCTTTATTTTATAAAAAAAAGTTTCATTAAGACACGTTTTTTCAAATTTAAGTAAAGTTTCCTACGACAACATCATTAACTAAACAACTATTACAACAAATTCTACAACAAAAGCTAAAATAAAAGTCTTCTATAATTGAGAATATAGTTTATTAATACTGACAATGTACCAAAATCCAAAAGAATCCTCTGCAAACGACATTTAGCATTATGGTCATTAACTTTCAAAGCATTTCTGCAGAAAATAAGTTTTATTATAATTTAAAAGCATTAAAATATTGATTCACCTGTATACTCTTTTCGTTCAAAGTGATCACTTTATGGGTACTTTATTTGACATATTATTAACATCAAGTTTGGATGCATAAATTTACAACTATTTTGAAATTTTGAAGTAAAACTATTACCTAAAGTTTATATTTTGAAAAATAATATCAACCTTTCAATAGTCTTCACTTACATTTACTTTTAAAAATTGACTTCACACCTTTCTTATTTAGAATTAATTCTTGCTATCAATCTTTTTACGGGGTGAATATAATGGAGAAAAAAACAGCTTTTATTATAGGTTATACTGGAGAAATAGGAAAAGAGCTTGTGAAAGAAATTGTGAAAAGAGACATTTATTCTAAATTAGTTTTGATAGGAAGGCGTAAAATTGAATACCAAGATGAAAGCCTTGCAAAAATTGTAAATCCATTTGTAAAATAGAAATATATTCTAAATATTTAGTTTGAATACATATTTTCATGCTAAATTTTTCAGGAGCAGAAGGTGATAAACTTTGAAGAAGTGGAAAAAGATAAGGAAGCTTTCAGAGGCCTTCAAGTGGGCTTCTGTTGCTTAGGAACCACCAAGGCTGAGGCTGGAGCTGTAAGTTGAAATATTAACAAAATATTTATGATACATTTTGTGTTATAGTTATTATGTATTCACTTGTTTAAATTAATTTCAAGTTTTCAGCTTAAAATTTAACAATGAACAGTAAAATTAATAATAATAATAATATTTAAATTTTGATGTAAAATAATGTTCTAGGAAGGCTTTTACAAGGTTGACCATGACTATGTGGTAAACTCTGCAAAAGTTGCCAAGGAGAGTGGTTGTGAAGAGTTTCACTTGGTTTCATCGCAGGGAGCTCACCAGGACAGCTCATTTTTGTACAATAAAACCAAGGTTTTAATGGGGTTTTCTTTATATGAAAACTTTAAATATTTCATTGAATACTTTTTTAAAACTTTCTAACCCCTATTTTATTGAAATAACTATTAACAAAATCATTCAATATTTCAAGTCTCACAAAACCTCATGCAAACATACACAGGGACAGACAGAGAAAGACACTACTGACCTAGCATTTCCCAAACTCTTTATCTATCGACCAGCGTAAGTGGTTCTAAATTGGAAAATCCTTAAACACAAATTATTTTAAAAACTATTTTCATAATTTGTTGTATTTCATTTTGATATATTTAATGAAAATAATGAAAAGTATTATTGTATTGATCTTAATTTTCTAGTTTTATCTTTATTCTTTGTAAAACAAATCATCCTCAAAACTATTCAAAAAATACATTTAAAGAATAAAAAAGGCATACAACTTAAATGGCCATATTCAACATTTCTGACAATTCGACAGAATATTGCTTTGCGATAGAGAGAAGTCTCGGCCCTTAGAGAGGTTTGTCAAAGGCATTCTCAAACCAGTCTTCTACGCCTTTCCCACCTTCATCTCAGTGCCAACGACCGCGTGCGCCAAGGCGATTGCAGTCACCGCAAGCAATTCAAGCACTCACTCGCAGAATGTAGTTCTCGTGGACAACAAGAAGATTCATGAAATAGGAGTTTGAGATGGGCTTGTTTGTAGAAATGTTTTGAAGGGAGTAGCGTAATGATGGTGGGCTTAAGGAGTAAGTTATAGAGCCTTGACGTTTAGTATGGTCAAATGATCATTTTTAAAGGTTTACCCCTTGTTCTTAAATCGATGCTGAATTGTTTTTCTATTTATAATTTTTATTTCAAAAATGTTTATAAAAAAACGTTCTGTTTTTGTTGTTAAAAATATTATTATATAAAGACATGAGTCAAATCATTATTTTATGAGAAAAAAAGTTAAGTAATATCTATTTTTTAAATTTAAGAACTGTTTATTTTAACTAAAAAACAGTTTGAAACAATCTTAAAATTATTGTCTTTTTTCAAAATGATAAGTAATCGCGGTGAGTGAAATTTAAAAAGTACTACGACTACTACTACTACTACTACTACTACTACTACTACTACTACTACTACTACGACTACTACTACTACTGCTACTACTACTACTACTGCTACTACTACTACGACTACTGCTACTATTACTACTACTACTACTACTACTACTACTACTACTACTACTACTACTACTACTGTAACTATTACTACTACTACTGCTAATACTACTACTACTACTAATACTACTTCTATTACTACTACTAATACTACTACTACTACGACTACTACTAATACTACTACTACAACTACTACTACTACTACTACTACTACTACTACTACTACTACTAAAAAACGCCATTTTGCTCATTTGAATATAGTCGAAAAAGGTTGTTACAAGACGGTAATTTAGATGAAAACTATGCAATTTATTTAAATAAAAAAAGAAGTTCAAAGAATAAACACTTATTGTTTTTATTATTATTTTTATTATAACGATCTCTGGTGAGCAGCTGCCATATCGCTTTAATCACCGATACATTTTCAGAATAAACGGTTTTGGGTATTCTATTTTTTACATTTAAACTTTAATTAATAATTAAATAATATTAATTTGATTATTTTATTGAATGTTGTTTGTTTTTAGTCTGCTGAAGAATGGCCACAGCGAACTACTTGAGCTTCAATAACAAAGGAGAAACCAGCCACAGCAACAACAGTTTCAGTCCTGACAAGAACTTCTTCTACACCTCCGGTCGCACCCTCAACACCAGTTCCAAAACGTTGATGAAGATTTCGTGAGAATTATGAGGATATGATGACGACGATGCTGTAGTAAGAATGATAATACTGAAGGGGTGGTGGCGGTGCTGTGGTGATGTATTGGTAATGATTGAGATGCTGCGGCGTTGAGGATGATGGTGATGTTTGATGTAAAGGGTGCTTCAATTGGGGAGCGGAGATGGCTTAGATGGTAGACGTCGGACTTGCAACTTAAAGGTTGCCTGTTCGAATCCCTGATAGGCAACCGTGAACTATCATATACCTAGTGTATATGATGCGGTGTTTGCGACGTATACATTGAAAGATGTGTACTACGTGTGGAGTGGCGCCTCGGCGCATAAGAACCATGGTTCCTAGAGCCATTGTAACATGGCCTGCGTCTGTCAGGATGTGAACAGTATAGACCAAAAAAAATTGATTATTAAGAATTTTTTTTTCCGTTAAATTTATTTATATATTTAATTCATCGGACTTATAGATGGTTCAATAAATTTTTGTGAAACAATTTCATTGGAAAGCGCCTTAGAATTTGATAAAAAGCGCTATAGAAATAAACTTGATTTATTGATTAAAATGTTTTCACCCGCTGAGCTACCCCAGCTCTCATTTGCATATTTCTTTCAATCAATCAAAGTATTTATAGAGCGCTTTCTCAAATTCCAAAGGCATTTTCAATTACTTTGTTTAATAAAACAGTTTTAAAACCTATGAGAAAATATATTTATGTGTATATATATAAATTTAAAAGAAAATAAAATTAGTTTAATAATGAATGTAACAACCCTTCACATCTAACATCACCCATATTACAATCATCATCATAGGCACAGGGTTAGGATTAATGAAATGAAGTAGTAACTTTTTAATAGAGAATAATAATTTTTCTATGAAAAAAACGTTCAAAATATGGGCTAAGAAAAAATGGCATGGTGAAGCACCATTGATGGTATGAAAAAGAGTTGTGAACAGAATGGTTTTCATTGTGAGCAAATAAGGATGTTCTCGATTGGAGACCCCCGCCTTCATACAAACATATACTCATATAGTTTGATTGGCCCAGCGTTGATTAGTATGCATGCATTTGATTGGTCCACCAAACATAAAATGCACATACACACAAGCACACATTTATAACAATTATTAAAGACAAGTTTCCAATGTTTAAATAGCTGTATGGTAATGCTAATAGGCAAAACAAAATAATTTAAATTTTGCCTATGACATTTAGTGCTCTGACCGATATTATGCAACAACTTTTTTATTGAAAAATTTCACATAATATTTTGTAATTTATTAAAATGTTTTACTAGTAATATGATGAAAAATATATTATAAATTTGAAATATTCTATTTTGCCTGTTAGCATTACCGTTTTTTTACCAGACAGCTATTTCCAAACTTCTGCTGACTCACGAATTTGACTGAAAATGAATCTTGCTATTATTGACTCTTACGACAAAGAGATGTCAGTTGCTTTTCTGCAAAATCAAGGAATTCTTCATCAAAAACGTTTGTGTGATAAAAGCCACCAGATGATCCTCTCAGTTTCAAAAGGTGTCTGGAGGTGTCGAAAAAAAGAATGCAATAAAGAGATAAGCATCGGAAAAGGAACCTGGTTAGAAAAGACTAGGTTAGAATTTGAAGTAATAATAAAATTAATTTACTGCTGGTCTATAAACGGATGTAGGATAAAAGGCCTCTCGGAGAAAAAGCCTTCGGATAAAATACCTTCTACAAAAAGCCTCCCGGAAAAAATACCTCCTGGAGAAAAAGTCTCTTGGAGAAAAAGCCTCCTTGTTAATATTTTAGAATAAATAAAACGGACTTTTTATATAAAAAACGGATTTTTTAGAAACAAATTCGTATCACAATTTTAAATAAATAAAACAAACTATATTTTTTTAAAATTACATAATTAAAACGAACTATAATTATAACTATAACGGACTTTATTTTTTTAATAGATTTGTTTCACAATTTTAAATAAATAAAACGGACTATATTTTTAAAAAATACATAATTAAAACGAACTTTAATTTATCAAATACAATAAAAATTATTGGTAAACGGATAAAAAGTCTTCAGGATAAAAAGTCTTCAGGATAAAAAGTCTTCAGAATAAAAAGTCTTCAGAATAAAAAGTCTTCAGGATAAAAAGTCTTCAGGATAAAAACTCTTCAGGATAAAAAGTCTTCAGGATAAAAAGTCTTCAGGATAAAAAGTCTTCAGGATAAAGTCTTCAGGATAAAAAGTTTTCAGTATAAAAAGCCTTCAGAATAAAATGTTTTCAGGATAAAAAATCTTCAGGATAAAATGTCTTCAGGATAAAAAGTCTTCAGAATAAAAAGTCTTCAAGATAAAAAGTTTTCAGGAAAAAAAGCCTTCAGAAGAAGATGTCTTCAGGATAAAAAGTCTTCAGGATAAAAAGTCTTCAGGATAAAAAGTCTTCAGGATAAAAAGTCTTCAGGATAAAAAGTCTTCAGGATAAAAAGTCTTCAGGATAAAAAGTCTTCAGGATAAAAAATCTTCAGGATAAAAAGTCTTCAGGATAAAAAGTCATCAGGATAAAAAGTTTTCAGGATAAAAAGTCTTCAGAATAAAAAGTCTTCAGGATAAAGTCTTCAGGATAACAAGTTTTCAGTATAAAAAGCCTTCAGAATACAATGTTTTCAGGATAAAAAATCTTCAGGATAAAATGTCTTCAGGATAAAAAGTCTTCAGGATAAAAAGTCTTCAGGATAAAAAGTCTTTAGGATAAAAAGTTTTGAGAATTTTTTTTTATAAATTAAATTTCAAGAAAAAATACGTGATTAATACGTTATCCTTAAAACTTAAAAAATAAAATGTGATACTTTTATCTAATTTTTTCGTTCAATCTCGAAATAGCATTTGAATAAATTTGACTTGGCTGTTGTTGTTTCGTCACTTTAACCATAAGGAAATAATGTTTAAGAAAGAATACGTGATCGTTAAATCTAAAAGATTGGAATTTCATACTTTCATCTAACGTTTGCTCACTTTTTTTTCAGTCTGGAAATAGTATTTGAATAAATTTGACTGGGTTGTTGATTCTTCACTTTAATCATTAAGTTTTCTGCTGGTTCTCGATCGTGATTATTTTTCCTTCAAAATTAATTTTTGAAGATTTTTTTCCTGAAGACTTTTTATCCTGAAGACTTTTTATTCTAAAGAATTTTTATCCTGAAGACATTTTTTTGAAGGCTTTTTATCCTGAAGACTTTTTATCCTGAAGACTTTTTATCCTGAAGACTTTTTATCCTGAAGACTTTTTATCTTGAAGACTTTTTATTCTAAAGAATTTTTATCCTGAAGACATTTTTTTTGAAGGCTTTTTATCCTGAAGACTTTTTATCCTGAAGACTTTTTATCCTGAAGACTTTTTATTCTAAAGAATTTTTATCCTGAAGACATTTTTTTTGAAGGCTTTTTATCCTGAAGACTTTTTATCCTGAAGACTTTTTATCCTGAAGACTTTTTATCCTGAAGACTTTTTATCCTGAAGACTTTTTATCCTGAAGACTTTTTATCCTGAAGACTTTTTATCCTGAAGACTTTTTATCCTGAAGACTTTCTATCCTGAAGACTTTTTATCCTGAAGACTTTTTATCCTGAAGACTTTTTATCCTGAAGATTTTTTATCCTGAAGACTTTTTATCCTGAAAACTTTTTATCCTGAAGACTTTTTATTCTGAAGACTTTCTATCCTGAAGACTTTTTATCCGGAAGACTTTTTATCCTGAAGACTTTTTATCTTGAAAAATTTTCATCCTGAAGACTTTTTATCCTGAAAACTTTTTATCCTGAAGACTTTTTATCCTGAAAACTTTTTATCCTGAAGACTTTTTATCCTGAAGACTTTTTATCCTGAAGACTTTTTATCCTGAAGACTTTTTATTCTGAAGATTTTTTATCCTGAAGACTTTTTATTCTGAAGGCTTTTTATCTTAACAACTTTTTATCTTGAAGACTTTTTATCCTGAAGACTTTCTATCCTGAAGACTTTTTACTCTGAAGACTTTTTATCCTGAAGACTTTTTATCCTGAAGATTTTTTATCCTGAAGACTTTTTATCCTGAAAACTTTTTATCCTGAAGACTTTTTATCCTGAAGACTTTTTATCCTGAAGACTTTTTATCTTAAAGACTTTTTATCCTGAAGACTTTTTATCCTGAAGACTTTTTATCCTGAAGATTTTTTATCCTGAAGACTTTTTATCCTGAAGACTTTTTATCCTGAAGACTTTTTATCCTGAAGACTTTTTATCTTGAAGACTTTTCATCCTGAAGACTTGTTATCCGTTTACCAATAATTTGTATTGTATTTGATAAATCGTTTTAGAATGTATTTTTTAAAAAATATAGTCCGTTTTATTTATTCAAAATTGTGAAACGAATCTATAAAAATCCTTTTTTTATATAAAAAGTCCGTTTTATTTATTTAAAATTGTGAAACGAATCTATAAAAATCCGTTTTTTTTATTAAAAGTCCGTTTTATTTATACTAAAATATTAACAAGGAGGCTTTTTCTCCAAGAGACTTTTTCTCCAGAAGGTTTTTTCTCCGGGAGGCTTTTTGTAGAAGGTATTTTATCCGAAGGCTTTTTCTCCGAGAGGCTTTTTGTCCGTTCCCCTCTATAAACCAGCTCACGACGAAATTCTGCAAAGAAGAAATAGGCATAAACCACTGCACTGCTGCTGACTGGAGACGAAATCTTCGCGAAGTCTGTGCCTGGCGACTACTGACTACACCAACGATTGTCGGCGGGCCCGGTCTTCATGTCGAGATCGATGAGACGCTCTTTGCTCGACGTAAGAACCACAAAGGGCGGGTTCTTCTTCAGCAATGGATATTCGGAGGGATCTGCAGGGAAACGAAAGAGGCCTTCATGTATGCAGTGCCTGATCGAACGGCCACCACCCTGCTGAAAACGATCGAGGCCTGCATCGCTCCAGGTTCAATTATCCTCTCTGATATGTGGAAATCATATCAGGGAATTGAAGGGCTACTAGGAATGTCCTACACCCATCTCACTGTCAACCACAGCACCAACTTTGTTGACCCCGTCACAGCAGCTCATACCCAGACGGTTGAAAGTCTATGGAAGCAGCTGATGCAGCAGAAAAAGCTGGAAAATGGGGTTGCGAGAACCCATATCGACAATTATTTAGTAGAGTTCTTGTGGAAGCACAAGAACAAAAATAATTACTTATTTTTCACCATTTTAAACGATATTAGCAAATTTGCCCTTGAATAATATTCTACTTTTACGGTTCACATAATATTTTTACATTTTTGTCTTTAACATTTTGAGTTTAATAAAGTGGTGAAAACTTAATTTTTAAAAGTTTAAACTTAATTGAAGGTAATAAAAACCTATTATTAAGAATTTCATGTAAAAGATAGTGCATCAATTGTTTTTATTCTCGAAAACCATCCAACTGAGAAAGTATGTTCCTTCCTTATTGAATAAGGCTTCTTCATTCTCACTCATTAAACAACAACAAAATACAAAGGGCTAGAAGGGATTTGAGCTAAAGAAAACCAAGCACATTCCGTGTGTACCAGCAGAAGCAAGAGATCAGTTAAGAGAATGGAGCAGCCTATGACCTGTTGGGTTTTGAAGTGACTTGCCCTTTAACAGTGAAATAGGTCTTTTTTTTCAACATTATGACACTGTTCTATAATATTTTCAAACCCATTATCAACTTAATTTAACCACCTATTTTGTATCATGGTAGCTGACATTGATAAAAATAAAACATGTCAGGACTATCCAAGAAGAAATATCTCACTGCTGATAGGCAAAAAAAATACTTTAAAATTATGAAACATTTACCCACGTATTATTAGTAAAACATGCTGATGACTTTTTGTCCTCTGACCAATATGATGCCAACATTTTTTTAGTGAGCAATTTCACACAATATTTTTACATTTTTAACATATCGAGTTTAATAAAGTGGTAAAAACTTAATTTTTAAACGACTGTGAACAGATTTGAATTTGTTAAAGCTGCAAAGGATATGCTGCAAATTAGAGCAATAAATCATTTCGATGAAATTTGTTCGACTTTGATTGTTTCTATCTTTTTCATTCAGGTCATATTCTAGAAGTAAATAGGCCATAATTCTTGTTCATTTTACGATATATCTCGTATCAAATAGTTGCCGAAAGATTAATAAAAATATGGCCGCCTTTATTTATCATTATTTTCATGTCTTACATACATCAGCTGATATTAGTAAATAAACAGTGCCGTTAGCTATAAAATGTTAATCTTAAAGCTGCGTAATATATGTTTTAGTCATGTTTTTACCCAAGTAGTGACCAATCAAAGTCATGCATATATTAACGCTGGGCCAATCAAACTACTTATAAATGTATGGGTATATGTTTGTATGAAGGCGGGGGTCTCTAAGCGAGAGCAACCGCAAATAATAATAATAATAATAATAATGAGTTTTATTATAGAGGATTACAACCCTAATGAGCTTGATGGGCACTATTTTGTATAATAACTATTCTAACGATTTTAATCGAACACACCGCTAAGCCGCAAATTGTCAACCACACGGCCACCCGTTTTTCGAATAACGATTTGAGAATTTAATTATTTTAAATAGCTTCAAAAGAAAATCTGCACCCGTCTTCTTGTATCAATACTGATAGGCTTTTACAAGTTAAAATCAATTATGCGAAAGCAAACTCATCTAAATAAATAGATAAATTCAAAAGAAATAAACTTTAACAACGAATGAAGAAATAACCACAAAATCATTATATAAGCTTGAACCTTACAATTGAGAATCATCCAATTTTCATTCTTCTTCATTGAGAAACTTTAACGTTACAATGAAGTGTCTGGTTGCTTTTGCTCTCATCTCATGTCTGATGCAGCACTATGCTACATGCCAAATTGAAACTTTTGAAGAGTTCGTAGCAAAAAGTAAACTACCTTTTCATTCCTAAAAATATCCGAAAATAAATGTTTAATCATACCATGTTTTAAATAAGAGATTAATGATTTAAGATTCATTTGAAATCAGCTTTATCTATCATTCAAATTTCAAAAACATTCAAAGATTATGTAGTGTATCATGGCAGAAATGTAGAAGGTCCCGGCGAGGGTATGAATTGCGATGGTGTCTTGCGTACTTGCAAAGATAGAGGATGTGGTGGATGCTATGCCGCTTCCTGGTTCAACCCCACCAATGGCGACAGACATTGTGCCTTATTTACAGAATATCAACCCATGAAGTACTTTGATAATTGCAGAACATATGTTCTGAAATGTTAAATTACAGTGATTACTAATATTGAGCTTATTCATTCATAAAAAAATGATTTTCACTTAAATATATTTTATTAGTTATTAAATAGTTTACAGAAATTATAAATTATGACTTAAAAATAAAATATTTACCTATATAACTTTTTTCAGTAATATACTTATGTTAATGTTTTTTTGATTTCTTGAATAAACTGCAAAGAATACTTTGTTCCTTAAAAGCCAGATTTTATCAATTCGTAGAAAGGTTTAACTGAAAAAACTCAAATACTTAATTATAATAAAGTTATTTATAATAATAACGAGTTTTATTATAGTGGCGTATAACCCAAAGGGCTTTTAGGCCATTTAGGCTGTGAATTTTCATTTGCGCATATGGGTTACAAGGGTATCAGTTGCACTTGAACCTAGAACCCTTAATCATTGGTCAAGCCGAGAGTTGTTACACACTCAGCTACCAGTTCATACATTGTACGTACTACGTAGATAACTGTCATGGTCTGATACCGAAAAAATATAGCCGAGAAATCTATATTTAAAAGGGTAACGTTGAATGAAAAAATTGTCATGGCAAAAAGCCTTTGGACTGTAGACATTTTCCGCTAAAACTGCGAAAAAATCCAACAACGAAACTCGCTTCGACGGCCCTTAAATAGACTTCAAAGACTTGAGTTGATTATCTCTTTTCCAAGACTTGTTGCCACCAGTTTTGTGACAGAACGCGCTAATTGGAGCGGAACGAGTTTCAATTCTTGGAGCGCATGCTGGAACGGTCCAGTATTGTCTCCCTGGAACGCAGAACAGGAAATTGATGTTGTTTATGATGGAATATAAACTAATTTCAAGCTCCAAATTTTCGTTCCAATCGTTAAAACATTTTTTATGCAAACCGTTTTGCTTCTTCTCAAGCTGATTATTGGTCTGGCGTTCTGACTGTCAAATAACTTTGCATTTATTTAAAAAAATCTCTTACGTAACTCACAAATCGACAACTATCTATATTATACTATAATATAGATAATTTATAGACTATATATATTGACTACTGTTGCAGCAATTCAATAATGGCACAACCATCAAAACTTAAAACTATTTCAGTTTTATATATTTTAAAAAATAAATATAATAATTTTTACAGATTTAATTAGCATAAATTGATAAATTTAAAAATGTTTTATTTTTCATCAAATCGTAAGTATTTTTTCAATATCTCAATCTAAGTAACTGGTAGAGAAAGTTTTCATTACACAAGTTGTTTTATTTTTACATACTTTATAGCTTTATGCTTTTGTAAGACCTAAACCTATATTTAAAAAAATTGTTTTAATTTGATAGAAAAATGCATTAAATTTTTCAAAAAATGTGATAGAAAAATTCAATAATTTTTTTTTCAAATGTGATAGAAAAATTCATTAAATTTTTGTTTAACTTTTTTTTAAAAATTCACCGTAAACCCTTTACAGAGTCTTCACTTATCCCAGTTCTAATACTGTCGTTTGTCTTTTTGATTGGGAAGATGACAGCGTTAGATATTGTTGAAAATACTATCTCAAACAATAGAACATCCTTACAGAAAAAACAACTCTCTGACTTTGATCACTTGTTCGAAGGATGCTTCTCCGAGGAAAACCTTCAGACCAAACCAGATCTCAGTGGCTACTCCACCCTTCTAAGCCATCCCGATCCTGAGAAGTGCTGTTCAGTGTGCAGAGAGAAGGGTTGGTCGTTCTGTGGTCTTTTCAACGGCCTTCAGTGTCTCTGTGGAGCATCGTTTGGTCTGTACGGACCCAGCTTTGGTGTGTTTCTGAGCTGCTTGAAGAATGAGCATTTTAAATCCTTCTTTTGTTTTTCACTATTTAATTTTTTTTAATTTTAGCACAATTTTTTTTATTTTTAATGACTATTTTAGACTGTCACATGAGCGAGTGCATGCCTTTTGTGTGCGGAGGACCTGAATCAAACTCCGTCTATTACTCCCTCCGTCAGTAACATGATTAAATTATCGCATCTATAAATCAACTTTCAATAATATTTATTTTTAACAAATGTCAAGTGTTGAATTATCAAATAAATCTTCACTTACCCATACACGAATATTATCGAACTCTTAAAAATCCACTTTAGCAAAGAGTTCAAGCAGCAAGCCATATACATTGACCTTTTTCACAACGCCACTTTCCTTCAAGAAAGCTCGCATGACGTGTGTCTTGAACAAAGGCGAAATGGTTTCTCCTGTCAACGCTGACGTTGTGGACTCCATAGCCAAGATTATGAATTCTTCTACCAAGTAATCAATTTATCATATTTATCATACAACTTTGTTTTTTTTCTTTATAAAGAGTTTTATTTTACGATCAACTTTAAAGTAGATGCATTATAGAATTTGTGATTACTTTTCCTATACACATTTTTTATATTCAGTGACTATTTTAAAGTAAAAACATTTCAGTAATAACATTTCCAATGAATAATTGTACAGTCTTTATTAATTAGGTGTCTCAATCGGGAATTTAATTAAAAAAATACTTTATGTAATACTGTTATAACAAAAAATCCCCTGCTTAGGGTATGGCTGGGTGTTTACAAGCCATCCTTTTCATCCGCCTACAAATGGACGGAAGAACTGCTCGGACTCTCCTACTCAAGCTCTGAAACAGGTTCTGCTGTCTTAAATTTAAACACTTTCCGAATATTTTTTTACTTTTTTCATACTTTATCCTATTTTAAGAGTTTTTTAAATCTTTAATGAAACTAATTCTTTTTTTATTCTTTTTTTACATTTTTATTTAGAGACCTATATTAATTTTCAGTATTTAATTAAATAAAGATTTTTATAATTTATCTTTTTTTAATCAGGTTTTTTCAAGTTACCTATAATATCAAAATCTTCGAAC
This sequence comes from Piscicola geometra, assembly GCA_943735955.1. Lineage (NCBI taxonomy): Eukaryota > Metazoa > Annelida > Clitellata > Hirudinida > Piscicolidae > Piscicola > Piscicola geometra. The sequence continues at coordinate 6,727,016 of OX030956.1, forward strand.
ATTTATAATTTTAGAACATAATCTTTTTTCGAACAAATTATTGATTTTGGGGTCCTTATTTGGAAAAAAAACGTTAACCGCCTATTCAAAAATTCTAATTTGTATGGTAGCAATTATGGTAGCCAATGAAACTTTGTTAAAATAGTATCTCTATTTTAAAAATTTACTAGGTAATGATTGAAAAATTCAATAAGTTCTTGGTTGGCTCCTAGCTACAAAGTGTAATAAGAAAAAGAATACGCAATTTTTAATTGCATTTTAATAGAAAAGTTTTAAACTAATAAACTGTAAGTATTGTGGTTGACTCGCCTCCAAAGGAACTCACCAAAACAGATCGGGGTGTACCGCATTTTCGTTTATACTTAAAAAACTTGACAAGCCAGAAAGCTTCTATGGATTGCGTGTGAGCTGTTGGGTTCACGAACTTTTCGGTTTAAATAATCGTTTTTATTTATTGTTTTGCCGTCTTCTTATTATGAACGATGATCAAAATCGTTAGAATGTCAAACTTTAATGTAACATTAATTTCTATTTCAATTTGAAATATAACTTAAAATGTTAAAATATTATGTTAAAAAATATTTTTCTATTCAGTGTGTCTGAATGAATGATAATAATTTTTTGGGAAAAAGATAAATTAGTCAAATAATACGCTTTCAATAAGTTTCAATGGGTTCAGTCAGACTAAACATTATTGTTATTCATGTCTGAAAAGACGGTTCAGTCGCTTCGAAGCATCATTCTTCATGCGTGGAGCCAATCATCGATAATGACGATGTCATTGTACTCGCTAGAATTTACTTTTGTCAATGTTAAATGAGCATTTTCATATTTAATTCTTTGCTGTTTAACGAGTGTTTTCAGCTGGAAAGAACATTCTTTATAATGCTTAGAAAAGTGAATCGATTTCCATAAATAAAAGCATCTGTAATGTCATTAAACTGTAATTGTGTTTTATTGATAAATGTTGTCTTTCCAAATGGAAGTTCTTTGCTCACTCATTGCAACCCTATTGATGAGAAACTAAGTTGCTTAGCAACTTACGAAACATTGCTGTTTATTTTGTAAAATTGACAGTTTAATTATTTATTTATTTGATAAAATATATAGAAAAAATTGTTCCACAAAACTAATCAAATTGTATTTCAAAAGTCTACTCTGAAGACAGCATAATTCCCAAACCTTTTCTTTCATAAATTATTTAAGCTTTAGAAAGTTTTATATTGAAAACATCACTTTTTTATAGATATTAAATATAATTTAAAATTCTTAGTTTATACTCAAAGATCATAATATTTTTAAAATAATTAAAAACTATCTGTCTTATTGATAATTCAAAAGTCTCATCTCTACAATATTTATTTATTATAAACTTTTTATTTTTTTTGGATAACTTTTTCAATAAGAAAAACAAAGAAAAACTAACGTAAAAAACATGTATTGAAGCGCATCGGTTTATGAGATGCACTCGGTACTTTCAAGTTCAAAAATTCTAAATCGAACACAAATTTGTAACAAAATGGCTATCACTATCGCTCAATCTATAAATCTGCAGCATTGGAATGTTTTTTTTAAATAACGTAAAAGATCACGTATAATACACGCCTATTTTTCAATGCAAAACCGGATAAACTAAATGATTAATGCTACGAAACAAACGTGCTTCGTAACAAGTGCAATAAAGCCAGTAAAAGTACAAAAGTTAATCCACAAAGAGAAATGGAACTAACTGCAGTTTTATTTGGTACACCGGGGTACTCCATGTATAATACGTACCCATGTTTAAACCTAATTGTTAAGGTTTAAAAATTGCGTCTTATACATGGTTTTCGGGGTACTTTTCACTAACTTCTGTTTCAACACTATTGTCTTTACATCAATCCTTGCTTTTGACTGTTTCAAACTAATACTTCTCATTACTGCTCACATTAACCAAACTCTCCAATCTATGAAACTAAAAACTCTTTCTTCAACTCACCACCGTTCCAATTACAAACGACTTCTACTCAAAACTATTTTCCCAAATATTTCAACACCCTTTTAAAGATTTATACAAGTTTTGGAAGATTGGAGACGCAAAGGACGGGGAGTGTGTGGTGATGGACGCAGAAACAAATGAATGGAGTAGCGTGTCTTGTGGCGGCGAAAACTCCTTCGTATGCAAAGCCTTCACAGAGTTTCTGCCATCAGGTTCTATTTTGGGAGGTTTCAGTGTTTGCAGATAAACTTTTGTAGTAAAAGTTTAGTTTTTAAAACTTTGATTTATTTTGTTCTAAAAAATTTCTTTTTCATTGATATATTTTTTACAATTCTTTTAAAGAATATATCTTGGAAAAAGTATCATTGTTCCCATATGAAAGAAATTTATTGATTAATCTTGATAGAAAATAGACTTTTGATACTTTTTTTCTGTTGCTGCAAAGGACTAAAAGCAAAAATATGTTACCGTTTGGAGGAAAAAACAGTTTATTTAATAGAATAAACAGTTTGATAGAATATTTTGATAGTTATCTCGAAGTCATTTGATTTGAATTTATATACTTTTAAAATCTTTTAAAATGCATTGAAATACATATTCCTGAAATCGTTGTAACGCTTGTTATTCTTTTTATCCACTGAATGAAAAACCACAGATAAATCTATAACTTTTTATAGTTATATAAAAACAGTCAATCAAACGAAATTTCTCAATCAAATTCACAAATCAGTTCCAGATACCAACACTGGCTCGCCGAACAGAACAGAAGCAAACATGAACACAACCATATCGCCCACTCCAACTGGAGAAGAGCTGGACAGCCACAACACCCTCATCATGTTCATCGTGGTACCCCTCATAATGGCTTGCTACCTGGGCTCTTGCATTGCATACTGCGCTCACAAAGTCTACAAAAACTGCAGCCAAAAAGCCATGATCGCCAGAGTGACCAACTTCTTCGAGAAGGAGAGGGAAGACCGCATGTTAAAGGACATGTATTCTTCGTCTAACAATTTTATGAGCGGAAATAAGGGGGATGATGCTTCCGATGTTGTTAGCTTGGGCAAATATGGCCTTGGGAAATCGATCAATAAAATACTGATGGATAAGATGATAGCGAAAAAAGAGGAAGATAGAAAAAGGATGATTTAAAGGTTTTTCCTGAAGAAAAAGATTTTCAACATTTATTTTCTATTGGCTTCTGAACGCCAAGTAATCAACTCTGTGAAAACTTGAAATTTGAATTATATTGACATATTTTTGCATTTTCTGTGAATTTGAAAACTTTTTAACAAATCGTTAAAGTTGATATGATAAAAAAATGTCATACTTGAAGCACTTTTTCACTTTTCAAAAAAAACCTACGAATCGCACTAAAAACATTTCAATGTTTTTCTAAAAGATTACTTGAAGAAATTTCAAATAAAGTTTTACAAAAATTTTTGATTCATTATTACATTATACGAGCATTATTATAGTGGCGTATAACCCGAACGGGCTTCCAGGCCACTTAGGCTGCATGTTTTCATTTGCGCCTTTGGGTTACTAGGGCATTGGTTGCACTTGAACCTAGGACCTTTCATTATTGGTCAAGCCGAGAGTCGTTGCCGACTCGGCTACCCGTTCACCGATTATCTCAAGCACCGTTTTTTTCCTCAAGCTCAAAAGTCCTTCCTGACGTTTTCAAAAACTAAAATTAAACTAAAATGAATGCGCTAAACAATTGCGCTATAGAATATTCATAATCATTAAACTCCGACTATAATTGATTGACATCTGAACAATCTAGTTTTAAAATGTGTTAAAAGCTAAATTATTAATCGCATTATGTAAAATAATTAGTTTTCAAAAAGAATTATAAAAGGTAAACATTTTAGAAAGATAATGACAACCGCATTTTGTTAAAATGAATAATTATAGAAATGTCGTAGTGGGAGGAGCTTAATGACTATGAGTATATTAAAGACTTAAAATATTTTTACTGTATTGTAAATTATATTATAATTATAATTTTTTTATTTAATATAAAATTATTTCATTAATATTTCATATTGGACGTTGGTAATTTTGATGAACCCCCCACCCCACACCCAAAAAATTAAATCGAAGATCTATGCTTAAGCCTCAGCGTTTTCAAGTAAAAAGAAATCCTTAGATAAAAAGATATATAAGGTTTTACAAAGTTTTATGGTGGAATTAAACGTTTATAGAATAAATTCTAGTTTAGTTGGACATGCACTTGACATGTGTCTTCAGCTGGTGGCTCCCGTGCTCAACCAAACCCAGGAACAAATTCACTGAGTTTCTTCTCTACCTTGAGCAGAGAAAGGTATCCAATGAGTTGTTTTTTTACAAAGACAATAAGTTCGGAGTTTTTCCAAAGCAAAAACAGTTTTTATTCACCACTTCAGTTATCTCACTGAGTTCTCAAGCCAGAACCTACAGATAAACGATCGACTAGCCTGTCTATTCAGAGAAGTTATGGAACCTCCCTATTTCAAGTTGTTCTGGTGGTGTTTTTTGGTTTGGATGCGGACTTGGTGTCAGAAGCAGCAGTTAAGCAATGGGAGTTAGTCTATATGTTAATTTTTATTATGCAGCCTTTTCTCAAGACGGTTTTAGATTGGCAAAAGAGAGACTAAGATATTGATATAGAGGCTTTACCTATGAAGTACCCAATCAGTGAGCAGGCTTCTGAAATCGATGACACTCTTGTTCACAACCTTAGAATGGAGAGGCAGTGTAGTAAGGTGAACCATAGACTAAAGAAACTAGTAAATTGAATGCAGTCAGTAGATCCATCATCCCATAAAAAAGCCAGCTGCCTTTGAGATGGACAGATCCCGTCTTTCGGAGGCTTCAAAGCAACGGGTCAAGCAAAAAAACATTCAAAACTTAACTAGAGTAAAGAAAAGGAAAATAAGTTTTTTAGAGCAAAATTTTTTAAAAGCTGGTTTATAGAAAGAAGCGAAAAAGACTTAAACTTTTATGAATGTTGAAATCAAAAGATGATCCTTTCATGAAAATAAAGAAGTTAAAAAATTTTTATAAATGAAAGTATCAACTGAGAATGATTAAAATATATATATAAACAAAAAAGTTTTAAAAAATGTGTTTTTCTAAAGAAAAAAAGTTTAAAATCTTTCATTTTGTGTGTTATTTTTCAATCGCGGGTGGGAGGAGGTTATTTTTGACATAAAAATTAATTTTTGCGTCAAACTTTTTGTATTGTTAGTGTTAATCATGTCCTAAGTGAACGGTTTAAAATTTTGAAATCGATGATTATGCTCCCCCCCTAGTAATGGATGACTTCTTCCACAATAAGATTAAATAATGAAAATTAATTTTCAGATTGGAATTAACGAAGATTCTGTACCAAATATATATTTATAAATACGTTGTTGTGTTTTCATTTTGCTTTTTTGGATTTTGTGTCTGTTTTTGTATGTATATTTTTGTGCATTTATATCTCAAGTCTCAATGATGACAAAACCTTTCTTCGATGCCTTGAAGATTCATAAACGCATAATCTGTCTTTACACTTCATATGAAACTGTCATGTCTAAATATATATCCGTGTGGGAGAAAGTCCGCTGGGTGTTGTAGATAGTATTTCTGATGATACGTAATCAAATCCTCATTTTGACATGTCTCATTGAATTAAATCATCTGGTTCTCATCCATTCATTCAATGGTTAGCTGTTAGTTTTTGATTTTTAAAATATGGAACCGTTGTTTATATCTAAAGAATATATTTAATGTAATTATTTATTTTTATACGATCTTTTTTAATATATAAAAGCTTATTATAAAATAAAATTAACTAATTAGCAAATATAAAAATATAATAAAAGTTAAAGATTATATTAATAGTCAGAATTATTTGGTGATAGATTTAAAATTCACACTAGTCGTGAAAAGCGAAATAAAGCTTTGCCATTACAATCTTGAATTGTTGACCTGCTACTGGGACACCATCGTCGTCAACAACCAGACCATTCAACTGGAACTATACTTCAGAAAAGGGTTTGATTCTTTGAATTAAATCTACTTAAATACATATTCGATAAAATATTATTTAATACTGTTAAGATTCTTATATAACAATTTCTTATTTCTTAAAACAAATGTAAAATATTATTTTTTTATAGTCCATTCAAGAACACACGGTAAACTAGACCTGAGGCTTCAGTTGTATTTTCATTTTATTTCCGACATTTATAATTCATCCTTTCAACTTATTGACCTTTCTTTAAAATAGTTTTTCACATTTTTCAAAAAAGTTTCAAGATAATCTATTTACTTATAAATTTAAATCATCCAAAATATCCAAATATAATTAGATACATGTATTTTAACTTTTTTTAAATAAATTATTTTTTAGAGTTTTTCTTTTCATGAATTAGACTCTTGCACTTTAGAAATCGCATAGGAGTGCATGTGTTAGGGAAACTCTCACGTTAAAAGATTTAGAAAAACATTCTCATAATGATTTAGTGGTCTTTTATTTTTCTAAAGCATGTTTGGATTCGCGTTTGCTGCACGGAAGAGGGATCGTCAAGATGAATGGCTTTGATTGACGATTATTTATTATAATATTAGTACTCAATCATTTTATAATAGCAGTATTAACTTGTTAAGTTTTTTCATTAGAATTAGTTAACTTTATATTCCTTGTTCTAGTAAAATAAATTACTATTTTTAAAATGTGTTTTTCACATGTTAATTTCACTGGGTATTATATTCTATTATACACACTCTTTGATTTGAGTTGATTTATAGGCTAATGTGAAAACTTAAAAACATAAAAATAATCCACATAAAAAGGCTACATTTGGAAATGAACTTTGAATTAGCACATGAGTAGGAAACAGTATGTCGTCATAATATTACTGTCTCTAATATAACACAAAACTAACATTCATGTGTTTTTTTAAACTAACCTATTACTAATAGTATAAATAATACTATTATTAATAGGTTATACTGTATTATCCACTATTAAGCTCGATGTAAAAATCCTTTAACTGCGTAATTAGAGCTAAAACACACAAACACCACACACACACACACACACACACACACACACACACACACACACACACACACACACACACACACACACACACACACACACACACACACACACACACACACACACACACACACACACACACACACACACACACACACACACACACACACACACACACACACACACACACACACACACACACACACACACACACACACACACACACACACACACACACACACACACACACACACACACACACACACACACACACACACACACACACACACACACACGCACGCACAAACACAATGCATTCCACAGTAACATCCCGAAAGATGAACTACTGAAGTGTACACGCTCACTACCCGATGACTCTAACGCCACCAGCAACTGGTGTCGCCTGCACTACAAGAGCCACAACATCATCCACGTGCCTTACACCTTCTTTCTGAAATCTCCCAACACCACCATTGTCTCCCACTCTCCACCCTTCTATATCGAACACCTTTACGACATTTGTAAGCATGGAAAATTACTTTTTAAGACCCCGGTCATTTAATTTATAGAAAAAAATACAATTTTTGAATGAATTTGATTAGAAAAATTTTCGTTTTAGAATTTAGTTACTCATTTCCAAATAATGAATTTACCTGAAAATTATGATTTATAAAGTTTTTATATTTCTTGTAACATTTTTTTTCCATACGCAAAATGCGTTAATTTTTCACATTGTCACACAATTAAAACCTAAATATTTTACATAATTTTAACTCAATTGAGTTTGGATATACTGAAAATTGGTATAGAAATACATTTGGTAAAAATGTAACTTATTTGTCATAAAAAACAATTTTAAAAAAAACTTTAAACTCACTTATTTGCGTTAGTTTAACGCTGACCAGGGTTTTAAACACTTATTCTCGAAAAATAACTCATCCATTTAGATTTTCTAAGTAAAAAATTATCTAGCCCACTTTGTTGTGTACTTTTAGACTTTTAATTGCTTATGCTCCAGAACTTATGGGCAACTGCGATAATAACCCAATTATACTTGTGTATAAGGTAATTATAGACATATTTTAGTCTACCAATTAACAGACAAATCCGGTGTTCTGCAAGAACTTTTAGTTTCAGAAATAACTCAAAACATGGCTCATGTTCGTTGGAAGGCGCCGAGTAGGAAAAGTTACTTGTACAACTTGGTGTATAAGACGCCATCTGGAGTCGAGGTGGGAAATTGAAAAGGATTGTCCTTTGTGACATTGATAGAGTTTTGAAGTATAAGTTATACGTATAATACATTCTATATTAATTTTTTAACCTTTATATATTTTATACTCTTTTTAAAATTCTCAAACTATTCAGAAATTCGTTTCATTAATTAACACTAATAATATAAACTTATCTTAAACACCATGTATAAAACGCAGCAATTTTTTCAATGACAATAATATTTAGAAACAAAGTATTCCACATTTTTCTATTTCAAAATGTATAAATTCGTGTTAACGAAATGCTTTATTGAGTCAAATTGAGAGATAAATGGCGTCTTAAACATGGTATTTTACGTTAATTATCTCACTTGACAAAGTCAAATAAATCTACATAACCCATTAAACTCAATTATTGTATACAGAAGGCGTTGAACACAAGCGAAGACAGTGTTCTCCTGACAGGCCTGTCGCCTCATAGGCACTACGTCATATCCGTTCGCTGCATTTTCTTTCCATCTGCGACAGTCGGATACTGGAGCGACTGGGCAAGCGTTGTCTTCGATACGCTTGAAGATGGTGGCTTATACTATTTAAAAATAAATTAGCTTATGAAATCTGATGAAATAATCAAATAATTCATTTAAATAAACTGAAATCTTTTTTTCCGTTTAGAATTAGTTTAGAACAATATAATAATAATAATAATGTAGATTTAATATATTAATTTAAAAACTTCATTTAGAAAAACTGAGAATTCATAATAAAAAGCTTACATTAAAAAAATCTAGTTTTTAATACTTTTCCAATAATTTCCTTTTTAATTATTTTCAGTTCCAAGTGCCTTTCCTCGGGTCTTTGTAGGCGGTTTCAAGCGGGTTGAGAAAAATCTTTTCAAAGTTGTTTTCAAGGTATCAGGTGTCAAAACGATGTCTTTTTTCAATAATTTAATACTTTTTTTTAAATATATTAAAATTATATTAATTTATTTCATTTTTTTATCAATGAATAGTTGCTCTTTTTGTCGAACTAAAAGATAAACTTTATTTCAAGCGTTTGTCTGAAGAGTCGAAGAATGGAAAAGTGATAAAAACAAGAGTACGGGCTCTATCACTATGTGTTTCTTTGCCTTTCAACCAACTCAGGTTATATAACTTTTGTATTTATTATTTAAAGTCAGACGGGAGTAATAACCTCAAAACCTTTATCTTTTCATATAAAATGCATAACCAAAACTTTTAGGAATATAACAAAGAACGGATTAGATGCGCAAGGCTATGATGAATTAGAAGATAAAATCAAAGGCATGAATAACGCCACTGAAAATAGTGCAGTAAAAAGCTTAACGTTTGTGAAGGAGCTTGATGGAGAACTGGAAGAGATGGTTGTAAGGCTGGATGAGGAATGTGGTGGCATGGTTTTTGTCGACATGGCAACAGGGGGCGGTTACAACGAGTCATTAAGGATACTTCCTGTGAGGGTTCTTGCCAAAGAACAAAGTTGGTAAATATTATTGTAGGCTTAGTGATATGCGACCATGATATTAAATGCAGAGATTTTGTCTATCTTGCATCTGAAATGAATCAAAGTAGAGTCATTTATCATTCTCCTGTGATTCACTCCAAAGATTTGTCACACACACATTCAGTCCCTGAAGGCCTCGACCCCCATGAGGTGAATGCTACGGTGAGTGATGAGGGGGACTTTGTAATCGACTGGCTAAGAAAACCCAACATGCAAACATACCATCTCTTCTATTCGGCCCATGCCTTCAATACGGTGATTTTTTTATAATTAGTGCACTATTTAGTTTATAACAGACAGGGTAAAAACCGATAAATCTTTAAAACAATTTAATTTTTTTTCATTAACGACTCTATTTGAAATTCTAGAGGTTTTGACAACATGTCTAGGGGTATTTGAAATCGTCAAAAATATTTAATTCTCTCGTTATACCCTTAAATTTTATTATATTTCATTGTACCATTCCACAGTCATCGAATTATTCGTTCACCGTCCTCTTGCATCCTCCACACCACCTCCATCTTCCAGTTGTGTCTCGAGGAATTTGGAAGTTTGCCATCTCTACACTAACTATAAATGGTACATTTTTGAAAATTATTTTTTAAAAAAAATTGTGTTTTAAGGAGGTAGAGAATTTGAATTTGCGGCTTAAATGTGTTTCTAAATGTCCCAATAGAAACCTATATTGTCAAATAATCGGGACTAAACATCTAAAGTTTTTCTTAAATTTAAATTTTATTTAGCTTAAAAGTTGATTAAAAATTTTAGATGACGGAGATGAATTGAGCAGTGGAATGGTGGATGTTGGTTGCGTTTATAACAGCAGCAAAAGTAAGAAATCTATGATATAATAGATACTATATAGTAATATACTGATATTGAGTTTGAAAATAAATAAACAAATATTTCATTTAAAAAAATATTTTTGCAAAATGTTTTCACTGGTAAAACTAAACTCTGTTAAATAGACTCCAAATAAACTCTTTGATTTTGCAGAAATCTCTTTCCAGCACTCCAGCCTTCATCACAGCATCACAGACTGCTCACTCACCCTCACTTGGCCTCCACTTGACTGCAACTCTTACTACCCACCCTTCTTCAATCACTCTCTTGTTTCATTTTCCAACAATAATTTTCCAGAAGGTTTATAACAAATTAATCTGGTGCCTGTCTCACTTTAACGAAATATTTTAAATCCTATTAAATAATCTACCAAACTTTTCTTTTCATCATAAAAACTTCTACAACCTCATTAAATCTCCCCTTAAACAACCCATTCCGAAGACTTCAAAGAGATTCTTGTGCCGAAGTGGCAAACCTCCATGAGTATTGAGCATTTGAGTTGTGGCGCCACTTACAACGTTAATTTGTACTCCGTCAGTGGTTCGCAGACGTTTCTTCGTCACCACATCCAGATCACTATTCCTTCTGAATCCAATATGCATATTTGTTAGTTTTTTATAGTAGTAACATTCTAAACGAACTGCTTTTTAGCCTATTAATCTTTTGTTTTTTAAATCTTGGTATTTCGAGCATATTTGAATTTTTCTTGTACCCTAATTAATAATTTTATTGTGTAGAAAAAATTGTTGTAATAAAAAAATGGGAATCACTTAAAAATCAATCATAATCAAAGATTTTTCCAAATCTTAACTAACCATAAAATATTAAAACTCTCAAAACCCCTACAGGGATAACGTCGAGTGTTTTGGTGGGCATCGTGATCTCATTTCTTGTTTTCTTGGTGTGGCGCTGGGTGCGAAACTCTCGAAAGCCTTTCACTGTGCTTTCCCTTCCGCTGGACACTGTGGTGAGATGCTAGTTGTTTTAGTTACGAGCAAGATTTCAAGCGAAAACTTGTTTGGATTTATGTTATTGAGGAATTGATATGCACATGTTAGATATGTTAAATCAAATAGTTTTAATTTATCTTCTAAATGCTAGTTATAATATTTAGAAAATTTGAGTTTTCTTTAGTGAGAACTTAACTATCTTTTTAATTGTGTTTATTCAGAGAAGCCATTATGATACAGATGAAGACTAAAGTGGAAGACTTTGTTTTTGTGAATTTTATTCTTTTAGAAACTGTTTCAAAGCTTTAGGTCGGAATTATTGTTTTACAAAAGATATTTGTAGCTTTTTAAAGTAGTCTCTAAATGTCTATTTTAAAGCTAAACTAAAACTTTTAGTAAAAGTTTATCAAAAAAAGAATATTCTAAGATAAGCTTCAGCAATTTTTGTTTACTACAAGGCTTTCTGGAATTTTATTGAAGCCTCAAGTAAAAAACATTTATATGATGAAGTAAAAACGCAATCGAATGTTCATATGCAAACAAAATTATTTTCTAATTGCATCACAGAAAGAAAAATTGAGCAAAGGTAATATTTAAATAAATTAAAATTCATTAATTCTAAGTATCTTCTTATTTGAATGTTGACTCAAAATCACGACTAATAATGCAAATCATTTACAGAAGCCTCTCATATAGAAACATGATCAAACATAAAATACATTATCTTCTTAGCAATGTTACAACATGCAACTTATTTCTTTAGTCTGACATTCGAACTAAATAAATGTCCTCATACCAAGAAGTTACCAAACCAACCAAAGAATATTCATTCAGAAATCATCATTTCAATATTTCGTGTCTTACTAACACCTAAAAATGCCACACCTACACGGTGGAATACTCTACCGATTCTCAGCGAGCGTGGCAGGCCCTTCAGCGGTCACCGTCTCGATGGCGACAGTCTCAGTGACGGCCGTCTCGACTGAGCATGAGCCTTCAACGCCCGCTGAAACTTCCACAGAAGGCACTTCCTTCTTAATCTGAGTCTCTTTATCTTCCTTGGCACTCTTGTTCTTCTTAGGGGCATCTGTTGAATTGTTTAGTTTCATAACCACAAAACTTTCAACTTTCTCATAACCGACAAAATGGTAAAGAAGAAATGTAAAAAAATTTGGGCCATTTTTGTATAAGGGCTCAAGTTGTTTATGGTGGCGCTCATATTTTCTCTAAGAACTACAAAGAGGTGCATGGAGCGGAACTTATTAGTAGTAGATTTATAAAGACGAGATGGCTTCTCACTTCTGGGCACAAAAGAGCGAGATGGGAAGCGACTGCCAAATGGAGCTCCGGTGTAGAAGTTGTAGTTGAAAGGGTTGAAGTCGCCATTGCCCATGCAGTTGTTGTAGTTGCTGTATTCATTCAAGTAGTTGTAGGGGTTGTTGTTGTAGTTGTTGTAGTAGGCGTTGTTGATGTTGTTGTTTCCGTAGTTGTTCCTGTTGGGCTTGTGGAGTCTCCTGAAGGCTTGTTGGTTCGCCACCATGCTCACTCCGAACGTCTCGAGATTCAGGCGCTTCTGTTCCTTCCAAGTCTGACGGCGTCTGATGGGGTGGTGGAGATGTAGAATGTTCTTACGATCTACCCAAATTAGCAATGCTCTTCTACCATAAAACATCAAGGCTAGTATTTCAAAGTTTAAAAATTTTATTATCTTAAATTAGAAATTGAACAATAAATGCATTTTTTTATAGCGCTATCTATAAATCCAAAAAAACTGGAATTTTGCAGTCAAACAAATGAAATGCGATCTAATAGTGATCTCATTAATAATCTTCAAAGTTAAACATTTTCGTATAAAATACTATAACATAAAAACGGTTCTCGCAATTTTTTAGATAAAGAAACGTAAAAAACTACTTAGAAGTTAACCATTTTTAAGGGTCTACCCTTGGTATACGGTTGAACGTCATCTATAAAACGCACCCTCTTTCGAAAAGTTATTTTGAGTGCGCTTTATACATGGTGTTTTAAGTATAAGGCTGTTATAGAAAACTGTCGCTGGTACTTTATAATAGAAGCAAACATTTAAAAATAGTTTTTCTCCAAAGTATATGCTTCAAAAAGTACTAAGGAAAGCTTGATAAATCCTGAACACTGACAACGGCAAACACCTGTTGGAGCGGCTATAAGCCTCGCAAGAAATGTTGTCGAAGAAAGAGCGGGTCTTGTCGTAAGTGCTCCCCTCCTCACCCCCTTCCTCCTTCTGTCCATCTTGCCTGTTCTCCTTGCCCTCCTCCTCCCCGTCTCCACTTTTTACTCTTTCTTCCTCTTCTCCACTTTTCACTCTCTCTTCCCCCTCTCCACTTTTCACTCTCTCTTCCCCTTTCGCGGCACCAACCTCTTCTTTCCTCCCTTCTCCTTTCTCCTTCTCTCCATTCTTCTTTCCTTCTTCCTTCTTGTCCGTTTTCTTGCCTGAGGTAATAAATAGAAAGCATTTTCATAATTAAACACAATATACTGAAACATTTTTAGCTCCAATACAATAAAATACAACGGCTAATATTATTAATGTGGCTTAAACCCGGACGAGCTTTAAGACCATTAAACTTCAATCAATTTGAAATCTCCATAAAAGACAGACACATGCAATTCCCACCTAGGCACAACTTGATTTCCTTCTCGATCTCTTGCTTGTCGAACTGCGCATTGGAAGCATCAAAGTCGAATTCTCCGTAGAATTTGGCGGGAAGTTCAAAGCGAGAGCCTTGACGTCTGCTTGTTGCCCCTCTGTTGTTGTTGTTGAAGTTGTGGTTGTTCCTGTCCCAGTTGTTGTAGTCGTTGCCTTAAAGGGTAGGAGGGTGAGTTTGCATGAGTGGTTAGAAGAAGGGATTGGTTGAAAAGTGGTAAATGATGGGAAAAAAAGTTTGTTGAAATTATAAAAAAGAAAAACTTCAAGCAATCTCACACCTCTTTTACGGTACCAATTGTTCTGACCACGGTTGAAGCCGTCTTCAGGGTGGTTCCAGACGAAGTCATGTAAGGGGGTCTGTTGTCTAGACCTGCCCTCCTGCCCATGCCAGCCCGATGTCTGCACTCCCTGATCCATCATGCCGCCCTTGGATCTGGCCCCTGTGTGGTGTTGGTGTTGAAAAGATGCAAATATGTTATTTTTTAAATTTAGTTTTAGTTTTCAAGCATAAAAAAAGTAATTGAATGTTAGGTTGATTAGCTGACCTAAATTTTAAATTTGGAAAAAATTATTTAAAATATATAATTATATAATATCTGAATTTCTGAGTTGAATTAAATCGCATAAAAGAATTCAAAGTATTAGAAATTCACCCATGTTGTTGTTCTTATAATACTTTTCTTTCTGGCCTGCAACATCAAAAATATATTATTTTAAATGCATTTTTGTAAAAAAAAAAGATCTCATTTCTAAACCTGGCATATAGCTCGGAAAGAAGGGCCTAGAGTGAGAGCCAGACTGCAAAAACTTTAAATGATTCGATAGGGTTCTTTAAAATAATTTTTATTATTAGAAACATTAAAAGTTTAATTTAAAACTATATAATTTTTCTAAATTAAAATTAAAACTTCTAAACAGATATTGAAATAAAAGAAAAAATTAACGCGTAAATACTTTAACAATGGCGGGGTCATGGTTTGAGACGCTAGGTTGCGGCTTGGGAGGTTCACAGACATGCAAGTCTTTAATGTCGTTTCCTCTGAAAATGATATACTCAAACACTTCTTCTCTAGGAGGGGCTGGGTGCTCCGTTGGACGGTCTTCGGTCCCGAAAGAACGAACTTGAAAGGTTGGAATATTTATATTAATGAAATTTATGCAAAAAATAATGAAACTAAAAAAAATTAAATTAGTTTTAACTTACAAAATTTCATGTATTATTTTTGCAAAAATAAGAGAAACTTTTATAATTGGAAAAAACCTTTAGCAAGAGCGACAGTGGATTCAGTGGCATTGATAGTGTACAAAATACCTTCATACCTTATTTCTGCTCTAGAAATTAGGCTTATTTTACTGCCAAGGAAAGGCACGTTTCCACTCATGACTGAAATTAGACAAATAAAGCGTGTGATAGAGCGGTTTTAAAGGTCCTTTCAAAGATTAAGTTTAGTAAACTAAATTTTTTTGTAATTATTTTAACTTTTCAAATGTGTAAATTAATTTTTAAAATAATAAAATTTTATGAAATAAGTTTGAAAAAAATTAATTATAATTACAATAATCAATTGTTTTAACTTAAAAGTGCATTGTCAACTAAAGCATTCAATTCTGTCAATAATTTTACCGCTTAGGCTATCTAATATTAAATAAATTTTTACAAAAACTTAATTGATTTGTATTGCAATTTGAAAAAAATCAAATTTAAAAGTAATTTTTATTCTTTTTATGATGTCTCAATCTGAGGCTACTGAGCTCTTGTTTGTGGACACCTTCACCCATGCCAATGCAGATGTGAGTACTTCCATTTAATTCAAATACTTTTGTTCCATTCCAATCAGTCTCATATACAAATTTGAGTTTCTTGATAAACTAAATTTGCTTTAGGGTTTTCATAGAGGAATTTTGTTTGATTAAATTAAAAATTGGCATAAAAATCCTAAATTATCTTTATTCCAAGGATATCAATCTGGACCTGGTTCAGTTCTCTAAGGTGGTTGTAGTTCACGAGGTCAGAGTGATTCCTAATGCAGCTAAAATCAACTTCCATAATAGCCTCATTGGAACCAAGACTGGGTTTGCATTTGTAAAGTCTTTTTGTGTACTATTAGACTTAAATGAAGAATTGAAATCTCAACTTTAATTTTTAGTTTTTTATTTAAATCATTTCAAATTCAATAAAAATTTAGATTTTAGAAAAGGTTTAAATGTATTTAAAATCCAACAGCTCAACGATCCCTTCCTCTTTTGCATTGGAATTGTATGTCAACAACAAGACAGCCAATGAATCAACTTTCCAGAAGCTTGGATTGTACGTAATTTAGAATTTTAAAGCATTTCTTTATTATATAAATTAATCCATAATCCCATGATAATATAATATTCATAATTAAACATTTTACAATTAATTATAGTAATTCATAATTCCAGAATAATATAATCTAATTTATATTCATTAAAAACCACTCAATACATAACTTTAAAATGTACAAAATATTCTATTTATAAACCAAATACTTTTCATCTTTTTAATCAAACTTAAAACATTTTTTACAATCCCAAAAGATTTGACTACAAAGAGAATGTAGAGATTCTCACAAAAGTGGACTCGAAGGTTCGTATTTTGCAACAATGAGTCACAACATTGCTATGAAACATATTATTTTATAATCTTAATGGTGTTATTGAAAGTATACTTTTGAATATTCATCATTGGATATTATTATTGGTGCTCATTCTATTGTAAACTGCATTTCAACACCGCAAATTAAAGCAATAATATGATTCCCGAGGGGCGTTATGGCAAACAACTATAAGGTCGTCAAATACAATTTACCCTCTTCAATTTTGGCGCCACCTTTATAAAAATCTCAATATAGGACTGTATAATAGGAACCTGATAATGCTGATGATGCTGTTGAGGATAATGATGATGTCGATGATTATGATTTTAACGATGATGAGGGTGATAAGGATGATTATGATTTTAAAGCTGATGAGGATGATGACGAAGACGAACACAATGATGATTCATCCCACCCATCCCATTCCCACCCAACCTTTCCACCTATCCTATTCCCACCGTCCCTTCCCACCCATCCCCTTCCCAAAGGTGCCGACAGACGTGTTAATCATCAAGGGCTGGTACCAGAGCATCACTTTGGCGGTCTACGGCGTGGTCAGTCACCTCGAGACCGTCGACTACTACCACAACAACAACAACCCGCTTGTCTCTAAAGGGGAAGGTGGGTGGTGATGATGATGTTGGTGATGATGGTGGTAGTGGTGTTGATGATGATGGTGCTTTTGGTGGTGGTGGTGGGAGTAATGATGATGATGGTGGCAATAAGGTAGGTGTTTTTAGGGAATAGGGGAGAGGGTGGTTTTAAATTTAAAGATAGTCAAAACTGATCCAAAACACCCACCAATGACATCTCCACACCAACCTTCACCCCACCCACTCATTCCACCTATAATAATACTTTATATCATCATCACCATCATTAACATTAACATCATCATCATCTTCTCCACTCTATACACACACTCCAACAATCCACCTACCCAAAAAGGCAAACTCAGAGATCACAATCAAGGCGGCAACATAGACCACCATCATCATCATCACAGCAGCAACCAATCACAGACGACCTACCTCACCTTGGCCACACCCACTCCATCAGGCCATCCAATCAACAGCAGCAGTAGTCAAGAGTTGGTAAACAAGTACCCAGCTAATAATCAGTTGTTTGCTGGTGGGTGGGTTGAGTGAGTGGTTGGGTGGATGCAGAGTGGTTGGGTAGGTGGTTGGGTGGGTGGGTGAATGGGTGGTTGGGTGGGTTAATGGATGAGTTGGTGGGTGGTTATTTTGTTGAGTGGTTGGTTGGTTGGTGATTGGGTAGTGGGTAGGTGGGTGGTGAGTGGATGAGGTGGTGGTTGGATGGGTGGTGGGTGTGTGGTAGGAGGAGAGTTGTTAGGTGGGGGGTGTGTGTGTGGGTGGTGGGTAGATGGGTTGGAGGGTGGTTTTGGACAGCTTCATTCGTGGGTAGATGAAGGGGGCGAGAGGGTGAGTGGATAGATAAGTGGGTAAGTGAATGGTTGATGGATAGATGAGTGGATAAGTAGGTGGGTGGATGAGTAATGAGGGCGTTGGGATGAGGAGTGAAGGAAGGATTATATTTAGACAGCTATTACTATTGTTATTGCTAATATTATTAATCAGATGACTTTAATGGGCTGTTTGTTTCAATTTTTTATGGTTTATGATCCATTAAAGGCTTCATTGTGGAATCAATCATCTTCATCACTACCAACACCACCATCACCACCCCGACACAACGACTACTATCAGGAGGACAGCAACAGGCACTCGACATCAATCCCAAGTCGATCCCATTGGAGCATGTAGGCGTCACGAGGGATCCCAGGGAGATCGCTGTGGCTGGTGTGTGGGGGTTGGATGACGGTGGAATGGATTTTTGGGATGGGCAGGTGGTTTAGATGGATAGATAGATGGATGGGCAGGTGGTTAAGATGGATGGGCAGGTGGTTGGATGGATAGATAGATGGATGGGCAGGTGGTTAAGATGGATGGATAGAAGCGGTTTAAATGGTGTATGGAACGGCTGTTAACATGTTTGAACAATTAAGTAATACAAGATGGATGGATGGATGAAAGAGGAATGGATGGATGCAAAATGGATTAATGAATGGATGAATGGATGGATGTATAGATGCAAGATGGATGAATGGATGGGTGCAAGATGGATGGATGGATGAATGGATGGATGTATAGATGCAAGATGGATGGATGGATGAATGGATGGATGTATAGATGCAAGATGGATGGATGGATGCGGCAGGATGAGTCACCATTCAAACAGACGGCTCTCAGAAGATGGTCGAGGCGGGAATGGAGGAGGGTGGTGATGATGATGATGCTCCTAACAGGAAGGAGTCCTACCAGAACCTGTATTTTGATGACGATAATGACTTAGGTGGTAGTGATGCCAATTCATCATCATCACCATCATCATCATTTTTATCAGCTTTATTATTTTCATCATCGTCATCATCGTCATTGTCATCATCAACATCATCATCATCATCATCGTTTATCCACTTATCTCCATGTTAATTAACTTTCGTTCTAATCGCTTAGCATAGAAAAGAGAAAGCGTCAGCCTATTATTTCTATTGTGTTTATTACTATTAGTAGTGTTATAAATAATATTTTTATCATTAATCTTATTTAAATTTAAAATAATATTATTTAAATTTAAAATATTATTGATTTATTTATATTTTATTATCATTATTAAATCTATAATATCGGCAGGTGAGGCTGAGCCGACGGACGAAATCACTGACATTTACGGAACCCTCTCCGATGGGGAGATCCCTGTGAGGCCCTAATACTACTATCATAACTTCATCATCAGCATCATCCACATAAGCATCATCATCATATATGATAATAATAATATTTTTAACCTTCCAATGAGAGTAACCAAATTGAATGAAAAGCACCAATAAAAATAATAAACCAATTAAGTCAACTAATTTAATTAATTAATTTGAATAGGCTATTAAACCAATTAAGCATCACTTCCCTCCTGCCACAGGAGACCGATGGGGACTATGGTCAGGTGGTGCCGCAAGAAGGCGCTATGCAACTCAGCCTGCCCACCGAAACTGTTATTAATTATATTTATATTAATTTGTTTAGATACCGCCATTTATTAATTAGCCGTTAATTGGCATCGTAGTTATAAGAGAATAATTTATTGTTTTATAGGATTTTAAAAATTAACTTTTTTTTAGACTCTTTTAAAATGCTTGTTTTTTGTGTGTTTTTTATATCATCATAAAGCTTGTATATAAATATATGTGTGTGTGAGTGTGTGCATGTGTGTGTGCATGTATTTATTTATGTGTTAGGAACATCACACTCATCCATCTAACAACATCCAACATGCAAAGTTACAAGCACATCATCACCATCATCCCAGGGAGAACTACCAGAGGAGTGGGAGGATGAGGAGGAGGAGGAGGAGGCTGGCTGGATGATCAACTCCCTCTCCACCTTCAACCCGTGCAACATCCACCTGACCCCCCTCGTGGTGAGGCAATCAAGTCCCTATGACCCTTTATTTTATGCTTATCGTTTGTGTGTTTTGTGTATTTAATTGTTCAATAATTTTGTATATAAAATTATTGAACACTTATATAAATTGCATTGTGTATAATTGCTTTGTATTAGAGCGCGAATTTGGAGTTGTTTGAATTGAACCCCAATTAAATTAGTTAAAATTACTAATTAAAATTATCTTGAAATCTTTATTAAAATATTAATGTCATTTCTTGAAAGGCTCTTCATTCTTTTAGCCTTCATCATCATCATCCCTTTCAGACATTCGTCGATCCATCATTGACGGAATATGAGGTTGAGAAGTCACGCTTGCCAAGTGAAGGTACTAGTGGAGGTGAAGATAATGATAATGATAATAATGATAATAATAATAATAATAACCAGTATTATTATAGTAGCGTTAACCCGAATAACCTTCAGAGCTACTTTGCTCTCACATTTTCATTGCCGCATGCGGGCATCACTTGCACTCGAAGCCAGGACATTTGGTTTGGCGGAAAGACGTTACACAATAGGCCATCCATCCATCCATCCATAGGTGCTGCTGGTGTTGAGGAGGGGGGCAATGCAGGGATGCAGGGGGAGTGGTTGAGGTTGCAGCAGCTTGTGGAGGAGTTCAAAGGATGCAAGGAAGTCGAGAGGTTGGTCTTTGGTCTTTTTGCCTCCTCTTTTTATGCTGTAAAAATTAAAGTTAATTGTTTGATTAAATTAAAATAATTGGTAAACTTTTAATGGTTAATTGTTTGTAATCGGGGAAAGAATTTCAGTCATTAATTAATGATCGTAATTTCTTTAATTCAACATTCAAATATACAATTTACTTAATATAAAATGTATAATATATTGAATAAATAAAAGTAACCAATTAATATATCTATTTAATGAAAAAGATTTAGAATAAATTAGATATGTATGAAAGTAATTCTCAATACTTGTGTGTCTGTTCAAGTATGTCTTTCCACTGTCCCCAAGGACGTTTGAGATGATGGATGACATGCTGCCCCTACTCACTCCTGCCCTGCTAGTCCGCCTGCTACACCATGGTGTGTGTGTGTATGTGTGTTTCGTTGTGTGTTTGTGTGTGTGTGTATGTGTGTGTGTGTGTGTGTTTGTGTGTGTGTGTTTCGTTGTGTGTTTGGGTGCAACCGTGTAATTTTATGCGTGCAACCAATGCCACACACATCCACAAACCCGGGGACAGGCGGCGTCACGGATACACTGGTAGAGTGGTGTCTCGGCAACTTGAGCATCGATCGCTTGGCGACAATCTGCGATGCCGCTTCGCTGATGCGAAACTTGAAACTCGTCGTCAGGCTCTGTGGCCTTCTGTGCGCCGCTGCCGATGATGGTGCTACTGCTGCTATGCTAGTTAGAGGCGGTTGTGGTTGTGGCTTGTTCTTGTGGTTGTTTTTTTCACGGTTGAGTGGAATCAGCTGCGTGTTGTGATGATGCTTGAGGGGCAGAGAGGGCTGAGTGGTGGTGATTCTTGTGGTAGTGGCATGTGGTGATGGGTTCGGCCTTTTAGAGTGGTAGATCATTTCTTCAGAATTCTTTTTCATTAATCACACGTCACCACACCACATCCACACACCATCCATGGTTCATTCCACCACTATTCCAGGCGAGGGGTGTTCAGCACTCTCTTCTTGACATCCTCACTTGCGAACACATGCCTCCGACCATTCGTTCGCTCGTCATCGCTTCCCTCCACTCTTCCCTGCACACCCCCGATGGATTGAGCACCTTTCTGGAAGCAGTGGACATCAGGGATAAAGGGGAGGAGATGGATGGAGTGGTGGATGATGAGAAGATGGATGGAGTGGTGGATGATGTGAAGATGGATGGAGTGGTGGATGAGATAGAGGGGAATGGAGGGGAGAGAGATGGGGAGGAGAAGAAGGTGGGAGGAGGGGATTTGCTCACGCCTTACCAGAGGACTGTAAGACTCATCGCTACTGCTAAGGTTTGTGTAGTTTGTGACGTAGTGTGGCACAGTGCGTGTAACATAGTGAGTGACAATGTAAAATAGTGTCATCAATGCATTTATAAGGTTCAGTGGCATGGCGTGAATTTGTGAATTTAAAAAAAATACAAGAAAAGATTAATACATAAATCATAATTTATTCTTCTCCCACCTTTATTTGTAATTTTGATCGAAAGAGGGACAGATGCTGGGCAGGCATGGGTAGGTTGATGAAGAAGGCTCACCTGCATGAACTGATGTCCCTGTTGCAGCAACTACTGCGCAGGTGTGTGTGTGTGTGTTTGTGTGTGTGTGTATATTTTTTTAAAAAAATTGTAAAGCTTAATTATAATAATTTATCAATTTAAAATTAATTTATTCATCTCTACACTGCAGTCTCGTGGAAAAAGTGCGGTTGTTGCCAGGACTTGTTGAAGACAAAGAAGAGGAAGGCAGTGAGATGGAAGGAGGGAAAGAGGAAGAAAAGGAGAAAGAGGAAGATGGTGGAGGAGCTGAAGATAAAAGTGCCCTTAAAATGAATGACGAGTCTGAGAGGGTGGATGGTGATGGAGAGGTTAAGAAGGATGAGGAGGAGGTGAAGGAAGAGGTGGAGGGGGAGGTGGAGGGTGAGGTGGGTGGAGTGGTGGCTAGGCAGTTGCAGGGTGTGCTCAGGAAGGTCATTCAAGCACTGCGTCAAGTGCTCGACATAATCTCTCAATTCAGCCCCACCACCAACCAAGTTATTTTCTTCTTCGTTGTCTCATTATATTATCTATAAGAAAAATTAAAATTGTCTCCAAATATTTACTCATTCGTTTTATCATATATTAAATATTAAATATTCTTTAACAAAAATATAATCTAAAAATATTTGTTTCTTAATTAAATCTTTAATCAAAAGTGACATATTTTCCCGCCAGAATGACGCAGGCAGGGGCGTGGCTGAGGAGGTGGGAGGAGTCTCATTCACGCCAGGAGACCTCCCCTTCATCTTCCGCACCTTCAAGCAGTCGTAAGTGCCATTATAAATTAATTACATTAGGTCTAAATTATAATATATGACTAATTAAATTACTTTAGGTCTATATTATAATATATAACTAATTAAATTACATAGGTATACATTATAATATATAACTAATTAAATTACATAGGTATACATTATAATATATAACTAATTAAATTACATTATTTTTACAATATAATATATAACTAATTAAATTATATTATAATATACGAATATTTAAATTATATTATAATATACGAATATTTAAATTAAATTATAATAGACGATTGATTTAATTACAATAGGTTTATCAATAATAATCTTTTTTTTAACGTAAACCAAATTCAAAGATATCTTCGGTTCCTTATAGGCTCATATAAAACAGTCATTCACATTCTAGACTGGACCACAGCACTACACACTTACCCTCCTTCTTCCCCCCACTTCCCCCACCCCCCCCCCCCCCCAACCATCACCACAGCACTACACACTTACCCTCCTTTCCCCCCCCCCCCCCCAACCATCACCACAGCAAACTTCTAGAAGGTCTACTACTACTACTATCATCACCGGCCACCAACAACCACCCCACCATCTTCCACCTGGTCTCTAGCATCCTCAGCCACCTCCACCACTCCCCCCACGGTCTTGCTTACCTCTCCTCCTCCCCTGACACCATCAACGTCATCGTCAAGGTTCTATGCGTCAACTTTGTGAGTTTGGGTGGGGAGGGATAGTTGCATTGAGTGCGGGTGGAGGGGGGAGGAGTTGAAAGATGGATGGATGGATGGATAAGGGGAGGAAAGAAGGATAGATAGATGAAGGGTGATGGATGGATTGATAGGGTGTGAAATAGGTGAATAATAGGTCGATGGGTGGGATGTGGTGTATGGATGAATGCGAAGGGGGAGTGATAGATTAATTGATGGGGGGATGGATAGATGAGTGAGAGCGGGGGTTGATACGTCTAGATAGGAACGGATATCTAATATATCCATTGGATATAGGTTGAAGGAAAAATACAATAATTTTGATATAAATTAACTATGTAACAAAGCACCCACACATACGCACACACACACACACACACACACACACACACACACACACACACACACACACACACACACACACACACACACATACAGGAGTGTGGCTTGGGGGATGAGAAGGCAGAGGGGGTGGAGGGAGTGGCGTTGAACCTGGCGTGTCACCTGAGGACCCTCCAACTGCTCGACCAGCTGAAGCAGTGCCAACTCAAGCGTATGTCATTCGGCATTATTGTTTAGGCGATGTCATCATTCATCCATATCTACTCATCCACTTCCCCTTCCACCACTCTTTCACCATCCACCCATCATCCATCACTTTTTCATCATCCACCACCCATCCATCATTCACCACACATTCATCCATTAACCACCACCTTCTACCCATTCACCACTCCCCCATCATCATCCACCACCCACCCCATCATCCACCATCCACCCCATCATCTACCACCCACCCCATCATTCACTATCCACTTCTCATCCATCCATCATCGACCCTCCCCCATTCTACCACCCATCATCCACCCTCCCCCATTCTACCACCCATCATTCACCCTCCCCCATTCTACCTTCCATCAATCCAGCCCCCGAAGATAACGACAGCACGGGCGAAGCATCAACCTCTCTAAACTCTCTCTTCCACCTCCATTCTCTCTCCTTCGTGCACTCTGGCAAGCTGGCGATCGCTAACGTCCTGGGCATGCGCGATAATATATTAACGCTTTTGCCCTACGTCCGAAACCATGGTGGGTGGGTGGAGGGGCGGTGTTTTGAGGGGGGTATGACGTGATGGAGGTGGATAATTGATGGGATGGTGGAAGGGGGTGATGTGATTGTGGTGGAGGGGGGCAAAGGAAGCGGGATGGTGAAGTGGGTTGGATGATTAATGGATTAGTGGGTGAATGGGAGGTTTCAGAATTTTGAGGGATGGTGTGTGATAGAATGGGTGTTCAGGGTGATGGTGGGTTAGGGTAAGGGCTAACCTATGCCTTCCGATCCACCCACCCATCCCATCCCATCCCCCCACCCATCCATCCATCCACAGAAGAAAACAACGTAGTTGAGTTCAATTACGTATTGTGCATCCTTGCGTGCGTGTGCAGGTGGAGTGGGGATGTGAGGTGGATGGTGTCGTATGGTGGCGAGATTTTGAAAGCAGTCGAAGAAGGTTGGTGGATGGTGGGTTGGGATGGGTTGGGTTGGGTTGGGATGGTGGTGGGTTGGTGGTGGGATGTTTGGGGTGGTGGTGGGTTGGGGGTGGTTTGTTGTGGGTTGGGTTGGGATGGTGGTGGGATGTTTGGGGTGGTGGTGGGAAGTTTGGGGTGGTGGTGGGTTGGGTTGGGATGGTGGTGGGATGTTTGTTGGGGGTAGTGCATGTGGTGATGAAGGGAGGAGGGGTTGTAGTGGAGGTGGGGAGGTGGTTATGGTTGTGGGTGGGGACGCAGATGGTGGTAGGGGGTGTGGAGGTGGTAGCGTTGGCTATGGGGCGTAAGGGTGGGAGTGCATGTGCGGGAGAGGGAGTGGTGGTGTTGCAAGAATCTCATGTCGGAGATGAGTTTTCAAATAATCCCACCAGCTATTTATTTCCCAAATAATCACACACACACCCACTCCAATCCAATGCCCAACCACCAGGCTCGAAGTTATCTCGTTGCGACGAGCAACTAAAAGAACTCAAAGAATGGCTGTCACCATTGAAGAGCACCTGCCCTCCAGGGAAGACCACCAACGCCTGCATACAATCCCTCGCCTCCCTCCTCGACACCTCGACCACGCCCTCTCCCTCCTCCATCACCGTCCTGCGTCTCTTGAGGCACTTCACCGTTGAGCCGCCTCTATCACGTGTTTTTCTCGATGGTTCGTTTTTGTTGTTTTTAATGGTGGTTTTTTGTCGTTTTTTAATGGTGGTTTTTTTTCGTTTTGCTGCTTGTCTTTTGTTGATTATTAGTTCGTTTAATTGTCTGTTTGTGATCCACTCATAACCACCCACCAATACACACATACACACACACACACACCCACATACACACACACATGCACACACACACAGACAGCAAGGTAGACAGCATGACTTACAAGTTACTGACGGCTGAGCTCCACCGCTGCAACTGCCTCTCCACCTTCACTGACGTTCTCAAGGTACGTAACAACAACAATAATAATAAAATTATATAATAAGATATAAGAATAAGAATAATATCATTACATCATCACCACATCATCCTCATCACCATCATCATCATCATCAACATCATCATCAACATCATCATCATCAAATCATCAACATCACATCAACATCATCAACATCACATCATCAACATCACATCAACATCACATCATCAACATCACATCATCAACATCACATCAACATCATCAACATCACATCATCAACATCACATCAACATAACATCATCAACATCACATCAACATCACATCATCAACATCACATCATCAACATCACATCATCAACATCACATCATCAACATCACATCATCAACATCACATCATCAACATCACATCATCAACATCACATCATCAACATCACATCATCAACATCACATCATCAACATCACATCATCAACATCACATCATCAACATCACATCATCAACATCACATCATCAACATCACATCAACATCACATCATCAACATCACATCATCAACATCACATCATCAACATCACATCATCAACATCACATCATCAACATCACATCATCAACATCACATCATCAACATCACATCATCAACATCACATCATCAACATCACATCATCAACATCACATCATCAACATCACATCATCAACATCACATCAACATCACATCATCAACATCACATCATCAACATCACATCATCAACATCACATCAACATCACATCATCAACATCACATCATCAACATCACATCATCAACATCACATCATCAACATCACATCATCAACATCACATCAACATCACATCATCAACATCACATCATCAACATCACATCATCAACATCACATCATCAACATCACATCATCAACATCACATCATCAACATCACATCATCAACATCACATCATCAACATCACATCATCAACATCACATCATCAACATCACATCATCAACATCACATCATCAACATCACATCATCAACATCACATCATCAACATCACATCATCAACATCACATCATCAACATCACATCATCAACATCACATCATCAACATCATCAACATCACATCATCAACATCACAT
>OX030956.1:6759644-7104644 GCA_943735955.1 Piscicola geometra
GTGGGGGGTTGGGTTTGTGTGTGGGGTTGGGTTTGTGTGGGGGGTTGGGTTTGTGTTGTGGGGTTGGGTTTGTGTGGGGGGTTGGGTTTGTGTAGGGGGTTGGGTTAGTGTGTGTGTGTTTCTGTTTGTGTATGTGATTTAGGCGAGTGGTGGGGCAATGACACCATCATTACGGAAACAAGATCTCAAGATATGATTCAATTCAAATCAAAATTCTTACCCATCATTCAAAAAAACACATCTCAGTCAAACACACACACACATACACAAAAACACAAACACACACAAACACACACACGCACACACACACACACACACACAAACACACACACATGCGTACACGCACACACACACACAGATGGGGTTGTCTCGATGGATATTGGTGAAATGAGAAGGTTGGTTGAGTGGCCAACCGACCAATCACTCATCACCAACCACCCACTACATGACCTACACGCTCTGCTCAAGGTGACGCTGCTAGAAATGATTTTTGTTTGATTTATTTGATTTTTAATTAGGGAAGATTTTTATTTTTATTTTATTATTTTTTTATAATTAAATGTTTATATTTAATTCTTTTTTATAATTAAAGGTTTAAATATAATATATATTTTTTAATTGGAGAATTATATGTAATTATTGATTTAGAATTAAAGAATTTTATTTAATTTTTAATTGAAGATTTTTATTAATTTTAATTAAAGAATTTTTTAACATTTTTAATTAAAGAATTTTATTTAATTTTTAATTAAAGAATTTTATTCATTTCTCATAATTAAAAACGAATTAAATTGTCAAGATCATTAATATTTTATTAATTAACCTGTTAAATGTCTTTTGTAAAATTAAAACTAATAATAAATATAATATAATATTAAACTTAATAGCTATTTATAAATTGACTTTTTAAAAGCATCTCATCAAATGAAACTAATAATTAATATAATATACTATTAATATCATAATAAATTAAAACAATTAACATTTAATATACATTCGCTTCGACAGGAGTACGCGAAGGACGAGTTGGCCTTGGAGCCGGTGTACTTGAACGTCAACAGGGTGTATGAGCTGTTGGCCTCAGAAGCCAGTGAGGATGCCTGCACCAGCACCAGCCAGGGTGAGTGTTGCTCTCAGTTGTAAGCATTTGATTGCATATTTATTGAGTAGAAAACTTTTTTTTGGTTTTTTGTTTTGTTTATTTTGTATTAGCACTATGTCGTTTTTAGGAACTTTATTTGTATTGTTTGTGTATTTTATTATGTTATTTATATTTTTTCTTTTTTTTATATATTTAAAATAATAATAAAAATTTAAATATCTTTCATTACAATTTTATTTATTTATATAAATTAAAGAGAAAATACATAATAGTATTAACCCTGATACTACACCGAACACCACACGGCAGATGCAGCAGAAATCACCCTGCCGTGCAGTCTGTCGCTGAAGGAGCAGATGAAGAGAAGACAATTATGGGAGGTGGTTGGAGGAGGAGTAGGAGGAGGGGAGGAGGAAGAGGAGGAGGAGGAGGAGGACAAACTGACGACTGCATACTGGCTCTCAACGCCTGTGGGAGAGGATGAGATGGAGCAGCAGGAGCAGGTTGTCACGGGGCTTGCATGGTGGGGTTGCATGCTGCATGGTGTTTGAGTGGTAGGGGAGTGATGATGATGATGCCTTAGGAAGGGCTGTGTCTGAGAAAGTGCAGTAAATGAACATGCATATGACCACCATCATCATCAATACTTGCCAGCAGGTGAGGGTGGACTTGCTGGCACTGTGCAACGAATGCCTTCCCAACTTCGACCTTCAACGGGAGCTCAGGAGACAGTGTCTGCAGAGTGCCGAGCAGGACAAGAATAGTGCCCTGTTGGTGCTTTCTCTTCGTGTCGATTTCAATATTTGGAGTTTTTATAGTTTTAATAGTTTAAACTAGGGCTTGCAATCGATTTAAAAAATTTATCGCGATTATCGTTAAATAATTAACGCGTTAGTATCGCATTAAATATGCAAGATTTTAAATATTTAATAATTATAATTAATAATACTCATAATTAATACATCAAATCATCATCATCATCATTAGTTAAGCCGAGAGTCATTACTCACTTGATCCACTCCTTTACCCATCATCATGTCATCATCATCATCATCATCGTCATCATCATCATCATCATCATCATCATCATCATCATCATGACCACCGATACAGAGTGATGCAGGGCGGCAGTACAGAGACGATAAACACAAGCAAGTTCAAGGGCGCCAATTCCACCTTTGGTTCGCTCATTTGGCTTGCTTGAAGGGCCATTTTGAAACAATGATAAATACTATTATTTTTAATGTATATAATATAGCATATATATTTAGTTATAATCATTGCGAAGAGAATATATTTGTATGCCTAGTGTTATCATGATGCAATCAGCATCTACTATGGCCACTCTCATCACCAAATACAGCTACTACTCTAACTACCACTCCACCAACACTCCAACGAACAAACCATCGTTGTAATTTAACCACAAACACTGCAACTACCACCACCCCCAGCACAACCAACCACCACTTCAACTACAACAACCCACTCCAGCCATAACAACACTTACCACCAAGCAAACAACTACAACAACAGTGGCGCCTCTGAGGGGCAGGGGCTTCATGAGGGGGACAGGCATGGGCGCAGGCAGGGACGTCTTCAGGTCCAGGCCTCCCAACACTTCTAGGTTTATTCTCTTCTTCTAAATATGAATATACAATTTTTTTAAACTCATTTTCTGAATATTTATTTATTTTTTATAAATATGTAATTATTTTTTTTGAAATTTAAAGTTAAAGATGTTTTCCTCAATATTTTAGTGCAACAAATAAACACCAACACACAGGCCTCCTTCGATGCACGTGGACGACTTTGTGAAGATGGAGACGCACCAACAGCATCCCTCGATCGCCTCCATGCCCTCCTCTGCCCTCATCTCCATCCCCATCAGCAACATGACACGCAAGCCTGAGGTGCGTGTTGTGGTGAGGAGGAGGAGGAGGAGGAGGAGGCCTTGTTCTGTGTTTTGTGGGTGTTTAACAATTTAATTTAATCAAGAGAAAAAAATATTTTACAGATTTTTTTGGAAAATGTATAAATTAATTGATCATTTTTCGTTATATATAGGTGGCTATAAATCTTTTAATGATGCAGGAGATGATGAGGACGGATTACGGAGCGAGGGACGGCAAGATGGCACCAGCCACCAGATACCTGCAGCAGTTTCCACAACGCATCGACGACATGAGTGAGTGCTTGTTGCCACCGAGGCCTGATTATAGAGGCTTTTTCAGGGATTGATTTTTGGACATTAATTTAAATAATATAGTTTATTATTATTTATTTTTTTAACATTTATTTTTATAAATCTAGTTCATTGGTTTATTACCCACTTACTCATCATTTATCAAGCAACACAATAAATGCATAAACCCACCTACCCATTCAACCTAACCAACCAACCCAACCATCTATTGAACCCCCATCTAACTGACTAACCCCCATCTAACTCAACCGTCCACCCATGCAACTAACCAACCAAACCAACCATCCAACTCAACAACCACTCAACCACAACCACCCTGCACACACAAGGAACCTATGCCAGGATGGTGGCTGGGGGGGGCAGGGGCGGGGGTCTCAGGGGCACTGCTACAGGGGTGATCAGGCGTAACTATGCCCTTCCAATGAACATGAATCGAGGGTGCGTGCTGTTAGGCGGCTGGTTGAAATTCAAATTGAATGAAGTTTTTTATTGGTTGGATGGTTGGTTGATTGGTTGGCTAGTTGGTTTGTTGGTTGGTTGGCTAGTTGGTTGGTGTATTTGTGTGTAAATTACTGTCATTTTAAATGATTGTTTGGTTATTTGGCTGGTTGGTTGGTGTGTTTGTGTGTTAATTACTGTCATTTTAAATGCAAATCCTAGAAGTTTAGGAATGTATTAATTTATAAACCATCTTCTTCACTTTCGTATGCATCATTATCATCAACATCATCACCACCACCATCCTAATCATCATCACTGACACTCCAAGCGACAACTCAATGATGGCCGCTTCTGCAATGCTCCCCACCTCCATGATCGAGCGTAGGGGTGTCGTTAACACGAGGGGTGTGGTCAGTAACGCCAGGGGAGGGGCGTACCAGCATTACAGTGTGCATCCCCACAACATGCAACAAGCCTTCTTCGAGCACAAGGATCAGCGGTTAGTGCGGTTTGGATTCAACTTTTAGTAGGGCTGTGCCGAGTATTACATTGGTGTTTGATTCGGTATCGAATAGTTGAAATCCAAAAGAAATTAATTCGATTTGGCATCTAATAGTAGAAAATAATTTGATTTAATATCAAATAGTAGCAAATCATTCGATTCGGTATCGAAAATTGTATAAGTATTAGATTCGTATTAGATCGAATAGCTCCGTCAGAATGAATACAATGAGTTTTCATGTGATAATCAAATCAAATAGAATCAATTTCAAGGCGTTAGTGAATACTTTTTCTTATGCATGATTCGTTTTTCTTTGAATTGTCGTGTTCGATCGAATATTAAATCCGGTTTCCGTACAGCTCTAATTTTTATTCAATATTTTTTCCCATTGTTTCAATGTCATGTTGTTATTAATTATTTTTTATTCTATGTTATTATTATTTGGTTTTTATTCTATATTATTATTTTTATATTTAAATATTTAAAGGAATTATAATGTCTTTTATAGCATTTTAGTTTGCTAATCAATTAATTACTTTGTCCTATTTAAAGATTTTATAAATTTGGAAAATTAATATTTTTTTAACAAATTTTAGTAAACATTTTTTTATGATATTCCTGTAAACTATATTATTTATAACCTCCACTACAGAGAGTACCACACCAGTTCCTAAAACACCTAACCCAGTAACTCAAAATAAATAGTTTTTAAATTAAGAATTCAATTTTTTAACTAATTTTTGGTTTAAATAAAATTTTCTATTTTAAATATACAACAGTTTGAACTTTTTTGATTAATAATTCTCATGCCTATATTTTAACTATTAAATCGTCATCATTATCATCATCACCATCATCATCATCATCGTCATCATTATCATCATCACCATCATCATCATCATCATCATCATTATTTTCATGTTACTATCTAATAATGAAAATGACTTTAGTGACTATCAAATGCATGATTGCTTTCAATTCAACTCGATAAAACTGTGTTGAGAATCGTCGTGCGCGTGTTCTGTCAATAAAATCTCACGTTTTATTCATCTTATTTCGAACCTTTAATTATATAATTAAATTTATTATTTTAAATATGACGAATTAAAAAAAAGTTATCTTATAAAGTGAAATAAAACTTCAATGTTGGATTTTAATTTCTTAAACTATAAAACGTTTTCGAATCTTAAGTTTTTATAGTGGGCAATTTAATGTAACAAGCGTTTGAATAATGAGTTTGAATAATAAAAATAAGCGTTTGAATAATAATGAACATTGATTTACTCTACGGTTTTATACTTTATGTACAATTCATGGGCGGCAATCCTGGGGGTCCGCTAGGGAAGATTCCACCTTAATGTTAGTGGCCCCAGAACCCTCCCAAGATTCGCCGCTCCTGGTAATGTTAATGCTCACAAAGCTTCATTTATTTATGACATTTAAAGCAATAAAGTCAGATTTAATCGATTTATTCTCCTTATTGTTGTATAATTTATCTCATTTAATGATTTAAAAAGATAATATTTTATTTTTATTATATTGCATTGTTTTATTGCCTTGTATTAACTGATTTTACTACAAAACTTATGATACTTTGCCTCAAACAAGTTTTTATTTGTTTTTTAACATACATTTTGTTTGGGTGCGTCTTATACATGGTGTTTTACGTTTTATTGCCACAAAATATGATAAATTCTTTAGTTTAAAAGTTGCAAGCTTCTTAAAGTCTTCACAAATTCCAAAAAGGGTTTATGAATAGCTTCTGAATGCAACCACAGCCTTGAATAAGGGATTAGACCTAATCTTAGAGTAACAATGACCAGCATAAATTGTAACTACAACATGTCTGTGAATGTTGTGACACCGGATTAACTAACTGATTCTATATTATTTTATAATTTATACCAACCACCCAAAGAATTTTCTCAATCATGACTTGATCTTTAGTTATTTGAGAAACCGTTATTTATAGTTTTATTCGTAACTTGCATAGTATCAATCTTATAATTGAGTATTTTTTGTTTTGCACTAATTCAAGTTGTAGCATTAAACCATTTAAAATCTGTTTATTTGGTTTGGGCAGAGGCTACACGGGATACTTTGCATTCCGTAGAATTTCTTGGTGTTTCGAAGTAAAAGAGTTCTCAACAGACGACCATCAAAAACAGAGTTTATAAGAGCAAAAAACGTACTTTTTAGTTCTTTACCAGTTGCTCCAAACCTGCAAAGATGCCAAACTTAACAAGCACTCTCAAATACGACAACTCCACCATTCCCACCTTCAATTCGCCAGGTCATCGCATATTCCTTTTGCAGTCAATAATATTGACAATATAGAATTTATTGTTAATTCATCATTTTATAAAGTAAGATAACCAAAATAAATTTAAAATTACAATCTAACCCATCTCCAACCCAACCTAACCCATCTGCAGCCCTACCCAAAACACACCCACTCTCCAACCCATCCACAAACAACAGTTCCCTTCTGGGGCACCATTATGATAGCAGCAGCGGGTTGCCTTCTCCTCTTGATCGCCTTCATATGCTGCATCTTCTGCCTCTGCCGATGCACCCATCGTTCCAAACGAAAGGCAATCAAAATCGCCATGGACAATAATCTCTCCAATTTCGAATCCAGGGTTAGAGGTTTTGGTGGTGTTGGTTGGGGTAGTTGATGGTGGCAGTGGAGAGGTAGTTGACAATGGTTGCGGCATTTCGATGGTTGTGCTTGTTACGACCGAAAATTACATGCATAACCCCCATCACTCTAGGCAATGTTTTCACCAATGGCATCATTATCATCATCATCATCATTAGCAGCTGCCAGCTATACCCTGAACCTCATCATTATTATTGACTTTATCACCTTCAACGAATTAATCATCATCATCATTATTAATTATTATAATTATTTTTTTATAACTGTTATAAATTATAATTATTTCAGAATAGACTTATATCGGAAAACTTGAATTCCGACTATGGCGTTCTTTCCTACACTTTCGATTACGACCTCAGAAAATCAAATGTTTTTCTTTTTCTACTTATAATTACCTTTATTATTTCAAAATAAATATATATTAGATTTTAAATTTAATGAATACTTAATGCATTCAAAATCTACTTTCATGTTATTTATAAATCTCCAACTATTTTTCAAATGATTACGTTTTTTTACTTCATTTTCAAAAAGATTGTAAGACCACACTTAAACCTTCATAAACCTTATATTCAGTTGACGATAGGGGTAAAGGAGATAAAAGACTTACCCGGTGGACTGTTCTCCAAGCCGTTGAATCCTTTCGTGAAGGTTAGACTGCTGCCAGATCTCCTAACCCAGCAAACATCTGTTGCTCGCTTCTCCAGAAATCCAACTTACAACGAATCTTTCAATTTTAATGTGAGTGCATGTTTGACTTTTTCTAATTTTTAATTGGTTTGTATTACTCACAGCCTGACAGACCCAGGCCATGTAAAAATGGTTCTGAGAACCATGGCTCTTATGCGCCACTCCACACGACGTACACATCGTTCAATGTAAACGTCGCAAACACCGCATCATATGCACTAGGTATATAATAGTTCACGGTTGCTCTTCAGGGATTCGAACAGGCAACCTTTGAGTCGCAAGTCGACTGAACGCCTTATAAAATGTTTTAAAATAGCTAAAACCATAAAATCATCCTAAAATAACTGAACAACTTTTAAAATCACCGAATTTGATTCTACTCAATCAATTATTTTAGAATCAACGACCCTTTACGAACAACAAAAAGGAATAAAATATAATAATAATATCAGATAATAAATAATAAAACCAGATAATAAATAATACAACCAGATAATAAATAATACAACCAGATAATAAATAATACAACCAGATAATAAATAATACAACCAGATAATAAATAATACAACCAGATAATAAATAATACAACCAGATAATAAATAATACAACCAGATAATAAATAAAACAACCAGATAATAAATAATACAACCAGATAATAAATAAAACCAACCAAAAAAGCAACCCCGATCAAAACATCCAACAGATGCAGATGAAGAAGCAGGCAGAGTCGGTGGTGATGTTCATGGTGTACGACCATCAGATCTTCCGTCGGCACGTCAAACTGAGTCAGTGCTCGATCCCGCTGACGAGTGTCATGCTGGACCAGGTGGTGGAAGCCTCGGCCGCCCTCGAAGCGCCTGTCTTGAGCGAGGAGGTTAGGAGAGGGAGGCGGGGCGGGAGAAAGGGGTGTTTGAGGAAGGGGAAGAGTTATGGGTGGTTTGATGGTGATATGGGTGCTTTGGGGGAGGAGGTATAGATGGTTGGGAGAAAGGGCGGTCATAATCGTCGTTATTGTGGGTATCATCATTATCATCAATATTGGAGTTACCATCATTATCATTATCATCTTAATCTATGCAGGACACCGACACAGGGGAAGTGTGCATCTCCCTACGCTACATGCCTGCCCAGGAAACACTGAATGTCATCGTGATCGAAGCCAAGAACCTCCAAACGCAAGAAAAGTCCTACAAAGGTTCTTCTTACAAACAAAATAATATTTATTTCAACTGAATCAAATAAATTAAATTTTATAGATTTATGAATCTTTATTCTTCAGATCCTTATGTTAAGGTTTATATGTTGGTGGATAAAAAAGTTGTGAAGAAGAAGAAGACGAAGACCAGGGCCGTGTGTGACATCAATCCATACTTCAACGAGTCCTTCAACTTTCCTATCAAGCCATTTAAACTGCAGGTTATTATGTGAATAATCTTCATAAATTATACTTATTTAGCGCGAAAGATGGTAATTTAATTTAAGTATTATTACCTAATTATAAATGTTATAATCTTTTTCTATATAGCGTGAAATCTTGTTAATTTAATTTAAGAATTATAACCTAAATATATTTTATTATTAATTTCTATTTTAATTCGATCACAGACGACAGAACTCATAGTGAGAGTTGCCTTCAGAAAGAGAATGGCAATAATGTCGAAGAACATCGGAGAATGCTACATAAGCAGCACCAGGATTGGCACTGGCTTGAAGCACTGGCTCGAAATTACAGGAAAGCCTGGCTACCCCTTAGCCATGTGGCACAGTCTTTTACCGTGCGAAAGATAGCTTCACTTGAATTAACATATTTTACTTTTAACTTAACTGGTTATGTGTACATACATATAATACTGATTTAGAAATCTATATGATTAACCCTCGTCGACAATGATAGTGCAATGTGATTCCTGAGAAGAGACGGTATTAGATTCATAGTTTGTGACCTCATAGAGGTATTGACTATTGAATAACAATTGGGTATCAAAGCATTAAAGAGTGCATGTGTAATGATTTTTATTAGTTATTCTTGAAACATTAATATTTCCAAGACCTAAAAACCAATGTATTGTTTTTCTTTACTAATTACCGTGAAAGACCAGATTGTTGGAACACCTATAATGTTCTGATACTACAATTTTTCGATAATTTAACTGTTTTTTGGGCCCTGATTTTGGACATAAATTTCAAAAGTTATAATTATCATTCTACTTAACATAATTATTATGCCGAAGAATATGAATACTCGAAACTAAATTTAAATAATAGGATGAATAATCTCATTTCTTGTTATTTTCTATTATTTTAATTTTTAATTAACCATAAGAACGTTGTGAATTGAAAAAGTATAATTTTAGTTTCTGAATATTTAACAAATTAAAAGCACATTTCTGTTTGTGAAAAAGTGTTTCAAATTTAAAAGATTTGTCTGTTTCAAAATCGTCTAGATTAATTGAATAAATATATAAACATATAAAATATATATTCATGTGCACAAATATTTTAAATTTGTAAACTAATTTGATTCACGACGATGTCTGAGTAAGTTTTGAAAAGTTACATTTCAAAACAATTTTTCAATATTTCAAACAAATTTTTATATTCTAAGAATATGAATTATAAATATTTCAAAGTTTATTTAAATAATGACATAATTGAATAATTATTTCTATGAAAACTTCTTAATTTTCTCATTTAAAGAGAATCTTTTGAAACAGAAGATGTAGAACCCATTGGAGTAACTAGCATTTTCGATTATTAAATAAATACAAAGGTTTCAATTGAATAAAGAAATTAATTTTAGTTATTAACTATTGTTACAACTTATTTTAAAGAAAAATGTAAAGATTAATACAGATTTTTAAAGAAAATGTAACAAATATATAAGACTGTATAATCAGGTATATGAAGGAGGAAGAAATGAAAAGAAAGAAAGGCATGGGTGGGGAAAAGCGGTGCTTCCAAATGGAGACACCTATGAAGGAAACTACTCAGAAGGCAAAAGAAATGGTTTTGGAACCTATAGGTTTGTGATGGGTAATTTATCAGTAATACAAAATTAAAATACATTAAAATAACGATACAATACAACGACGAGAGGCGTAAACCCGAAAAATTCCGGCATAGTTCTTCCCATTTCAACAATCAATCATTTTAATTCGTTCGGGATATCTCAAATAATATTTCCAAAGATTCAAGAAGAACAGAGCACAGTACGCTGGCAACTACATCTACAACATCCGACAAGGTTACGGCTGCATGATTTTCCCTGATGGAAGCAAGTTTGAAGGTGGGCTGTAGCAAGATGTAATTAAGAATTTGTTACGAAAAATATAAAACTTATATTTGCATAATTTTAGAGATTCGTTTTTTAGGTTTATGGTTTATAATCCTTTATTTTAGACCTTTCCAAAGAGCGATATAAAGCATGAATTTTAAGAATAAATTGAAGATCAAGATTTTCATACCAACTTTTTTACGTACAATAACAAACACACACACACAAACACTAGAGGTCGGACGATTTTTCATTCCCGGTTCTGTCCCGTTCCCTAATTTTTTTTCCTGTTCCGTCCCGTTCCCGATGGGCCATCAGAATTTTGATTCCCGTCCCGTTCCCGCAACTCGATTTTCGGTCTTGACCCGTTCCCGAAACTTTTTGACCTGGTCCCGACCCATTTCAGAAAAAAATGGTTTATTTATTTATTTTTGCTGCCGTTTTCACCGGTCCCAAACTTGCAAGTCCTAACATTTTTTAAAGTTTATTATTTTAAGTACGGAGTATCGATGAAATAGAGATTTCCATACTTAGGAATTGCTGAAGTATAATTGTTACAAAATCCACTCCCAATAACTTGTATTCCCGTTTATCCCGTTCCCGATTTAAAAGTTGATTCCCGTTCCCGATTTGAATATTGATTCCCGTTCCCGTCCCGAAAACCTATTCCCGGTTCCCGACTTCTCCCGTCCCAATATTACTTTTTATTCCTGTTCCCGTGGGAGTCCCGCAGGTACTCGCGGGTACCCTCTAACAAACACACACACACACAAACACACACGCACACACACACACTTCCTGTCTCCCCCACACACAAACACACACACTTCCTGCCTCCCACACACACAAACAAACACCACAGGTAACTGGACGCTAGGCCAGAAGAATGGCTACGGCAAGTACTACTACGTGAACGGAGACATATACGAGGGTGAGTGGAAGAAGGACAGGAGGCATGGCATGGGGGCGTACTTTCACGCAGACACCGGCACCTACTACAAGGGATGGTGGGAGAATGGGCATAGAGAAGGTCCCGCTGAAGTGATTTTTCTCAATTACAAATTCATCGGGTCTTACAAGAAGAATAAGGTTGCGAGGTGGTGGAGCTTTGTGGGGGGAGGTGTTTGTGTGTATGTGTGGTGGTTGTGGGGTGTGGTTGTGGTTTTGTGGAGGTTTGGTGTGGTTTTGTGATGGTTGATTTTGTTTTTAAAGCTTGTCTGGGGTTACGCCACGTTAATAATATTCTTCGTTATATTGAATTTTATTGTATTCTATTTTATTGTATTATATTGTAATGAATTGTGTGGTGGTTGTGTGGTGGTTGTGCGATGCTTGTTGTGTAGTGGGTATGAGATGATGATTTGATGGATGGCTGTTCAATGAAGTTGCATACAGCAAGATTTTGTCGAACCCTCCTGCTGAACCACCACGGCAGGCCTTCGGTCCAGGCAAGTTTGAGTTTTCGAACAACTCCGAAGCCACCGGAGCCTTCCTCGCCAAGAACGCTGACGTGAGGCCCCCATCTGTGTTCTTGCATTTGAATCTTCCCTGTGCCCGCTATATTTCAATGATAAATATGTAACACTGAATATGCAATATTCAATATTCAATAATAAAGATGCGATACTATATATTTTTAAAACGTGGTTTCTTTTTCTCCGACAGATAAAAGATGTATACTACTAAAAAATTTATTTCATCATTCAAAATGTATAATCAAAAATTCAGCATATTAAATTGCATTATGATGGCTGCGACAAAGATAAAGTAAATTTTAATATTTTCCCACTACGCCTACAGGACAAGACGGAAGAGGAAGGAGAAGAAGAAGAGGACTTCTGGAAGAACAAGGAGACGCAATGGAAGACCGCGAGGATCAACGACCTACGCAAGCAACCACCGCCACTGATGCAGGACCTGATCGATGCGAGGATGAAGGCGGCCAAGACCGAGATGTACGAGTTGGATCGGATGCTGGTGCAGAGTGAGTGGGTGAGGGTTGGGATGGGATGGCTTTGGAGGATTGGTTGGTTGGTTGGGGGGGGGGTTTGGGTTGTGTGGTTGATTGTGTAGTGGTTTAGAGCAATTCAGTTAAGTGCCCGGGCGATATATAAAAACGACATACAGTATTATTATTATTGTGTGGTTGGTAGTTTGGTGCTTTGGTGGCGATTGTGTGGGGGTTTTTTTTTATTAGTCATTGTTTTGTGGAAGTATCAGAAAACTACTCCACACACACACACACACACATATATACCCACACGCACGCACAAACACACAAACCCCCACCCCACAAACAAAAACACACACACACAGACATGAAGCCGGTCGAGAAGGTTGAGCTACCGATGGAGGGTTCGTTGACAGACGTGTTGGCCTTGGGCGCGAGAGACGCCACTTCGCTGATGATGCAGAAGCTGATTCCCTTCGTGGAGGAGGGTCTAGAGGAGGAGGAGGAGGAGGAAGAGGAGGTGATGGACGAGAATTGTGTCATGCCAGAAAACACTCTCGCTTTCACGACTCGAGAGATCGAGATGATCAAGGAGGCGTCGTCGCAGAACCAGCCCTCTGCCATTTGATTTGATCTCTGTCTATTGATTCACGCTCTGTCTATTGATTCAGGCTCTGTCTATTGATTTAATCTTTTGCCTATTGATCTGACCTCTCTTTTATTTGATTTGACCTCTCTTTTAATTGATTTGACCTCTCTTTTGATTGATTTGACCTCTCTTTTAATTGATTTGTCCTCTCTTAATTGATTTGATCTCTCTGCCTATTGATTTTATATTTTTTCTTTGTTTTTTTTTAATTCGTTGTTAAGAATTATTGATTCAGTCTTTGGTTTGATTTTGTTTTTTTGTTCGAAGTTAAGAATTATAATCTCTTTTTTTTCAGTTTAATTGCATATGAATTTCATAATTGTAATTTTGATATTAATTTTAATTACAGTAAATTTAGTACTAGCTTATAATCAAATTATTTTCAAAATATAAGTATTAAAAAAATCGACAGTATAATACATTTTCCCATTGACTTAGAAAAACTTTCAATTTGATTTTTTGTTATATAACTTGAACATTTTTTTAGTAAATAATATTAGTTTTAAATCGAAAAGAAAGTTAAAATATTAACTTTTGAAAACTTATCAAAATAATATTTTATTGAGGTACAAAAAAGGTATAAAAAAAGAAGAAAGAAATATAAATTTACATCAGGTTTATATCAGAATCTGTCACTTCAAAAATTTCACTGTATCTATAATTCCTTTCAGCAATGTTTCTTGCTGTTTCATTAGAGGAATTAACAATAGACGTATCGATGAAAGGGTTGAGTAGGAGAAGTTGAAATAGTTTGAGGTTGGATGAGTTCTGTGCAGTGAGATGGAGGGCTGTTTGGTTGCCATTGGTGACGGCATTGAGGTGGCAGTGCTTGTGGTGCAAGAGGAGGGAGACCACGTGCACCTGCCCCCAGAAGCAGGCGCTGTGCAGTGGAGTCCAGCCCTCTGCCGTCTGTGCATTGATGTTCGCACCGTTCGATAAGAGAAGCTGGTTGGAAGATTGGCAAAGTTTTAATATTGAAAAAATGTTTGAAACATTGAAAATTAGATAATTTATGTATAGTCAAAAAAATTGTAAAAACAAAAAGTTGTTAAGTCATCATCGTATATACTTTCACAGTGTCTAAATGTCCTTCATAGCACGCCCTGTGCAGAGGGGTGTAGCCATCACTGTCTCTACATGATATCAGTTCTCTCTTCTCCTTCATGAGAACATTCAGTGTCTCATTGTCGCCATGCTCAGCAGCATACAGAAACTGTTTTTCTTTGCTATCTTTAAGAATTTTAAAACTTTATTGTAAGAACACAGTTAATAATATAATAGTTTATGTCTCTATAGCAGATTAAATCATTTTTACTTTTTCTGTCTTCTGCAGTATCGATGTCAACTTCTTCATCAGCATCCCAGTGACTTACAAAAAAGCTTGGATTTTCTCTCTTTTCTTTTAAAACCATCTTATTGAGAAAAATATATTTTAAATGATAAATTTAGGTACATAAATAAATATAACATAGGATTATAAAACTTTACTAAGTAAAGTTTACTTCAGTTATTCTCTCATGGCTTGAAATTACTTTATCAATATCTTCATCGGAGCCACTATCCATTTAGAAAATAATAGTAAAAATAAATTATTAAAAAATATTTATTTTTATTAAAATGAGCTTTTATTGCTAAACTCAACTGAAGTTCAGTTACTGAACGAATTCAAATTTAGACAGGTTTAACTTTTAACCTGTTTTTAAATATTTGAATGAACCTATTTTCTTTTTTTTTTAAGTTATTTTATTCTTTATAAAATTTTTACAATTTAAAGTTTACTTCGGTTTTTTTAGTTTGAGGAAAATATAAACTCATAGTTTTTGGTCATTAAACATTCTTGAAACTTTACTTGTTTCCGCCTTCATTAAGTTTTAGTCTTACATTTTTA
Organism: Piscicola geometra; assembly: GCA_943735955.1. NCBI lineage: Eukaryota > Metazoa > Annelida > Clitellata > Hirudinida > Piscicolidae > Piscicola > Piscicola geometra. The sequence goes on from OX030956.1 coordinate 6,775,010, forward strand.
ATTTCGACAAATTATACATACTTTTTAAACAATGTTTTATTGTGTAGATATTTTAAGAAAAAATGGGAAATTTGGAGTCATTTGGTAAATATTTTCCCTATTTTATTGAAAATACTTTCGCGGGTTACGATCTTCATTTTATATTTCAACTTTGTTTGATCTCATACTTTATAAACCTATGAAGGCTGGCAGCAACAAGAGATACTGGACTCAAAAGAAGAGATTACTTATCGGTTGACACAAAGCATACGTGGTTCGTAAGTGAGCTGTAATAGCTAATCATTTGTACATAAATAAAAAAGCAATTTTTTTAGATAGTTTCACTTTTTCAAATACCTAAAATTCAGATGTTAAAAGTATTCTTTCAAAATCAAAAGCATTATCATCATACAGCTCGGACTTAATCGACTATATTCTGCACCAAGGAAAAGATAAAACTCGATTCTCGCTCTACCTCTCTTCCCAACTTACTTTTGGAACCATCAAAGTTTACAGCAAACATGTCGACTATCTTCTAAGTAATAGTCAAACCCTTTCATAATGATTTACTATGACATTTTAATGATTTAAATTGAATCGCATAATAATTTAATCAAATATATATAAATATATAGGCTGATAATTTTATTACATTCGATCAAAGTAAATATCTTAAAACATAATTTTTTTAGAGACTCATGGGAATCATTTTCTGGAAAAAACTGATAAATTCGTTTTATTCTCAAAAATAACTGTTTATTGCTTTTCCAAATGTTCTTACTCACAAAAATCTTTGGATCATATCCGCCAAAGCGGTGAGACGGTGATTGGACCACACTAACTGCCACTCATCCATAGCATAGAGGAAACATATAGTTGTGAAGTAAAAGCACAGAACTGAAACTAAATATATAAAGCAATATTTAATAATAACACACAAAACAAAAAACATACAGATTATACATTAACATGGAAATATTCCAAAATAAGATGCATAGCTTACAAAACATACAGTATGTCTAGGAATATTCCAAAACAACATAAAGAATATACATAAAGTATATATAGCAATATTCCAAAATACATAGTAGTAGCAGTAGTAGTAGTAGTAGTAGTAGTAGTAGTAGTAGTAGTAGTAGTAGTAGTAGTAGTAGTAGTAGTAGTAATAGTAGTATTGGTAGTAGTAGTAGTATAGACACAGAATATACACAGTTGTGCGAATGTGTTCCAACATTTGCCATTATTGGCCAGCATTGTAAATGTAGGCGGAGCTAGTTAAATTCTTCACCGCTTTGGCGGATATGATCCAAATCTTTTATTTAAACGTGTACTTAATTCAAATTCAAGCTAAATTTATTAAATAATCCAAGGTAATCGAGCTGCTGGTCATAAGTTAAATGTAGGCGGGATTCAGTGAAAACATGACATTCAAACAAGTCTCTTTCAATCAATCAATCAAATAAATAAATATCTTTAAACTTGAAGAAACAATTTCAGCGAATGTCTTCTGCACACTACCCAAAAAAGTAAAAGCAGTTTCGCATTCATTTGAAATAAACATTTTAATATTAAATAAAATTTACCAATGAAGCAGATTTACGAATTAAAGTCTTCAATAATGAAAAGTTTCTAGTTATCATTTGTTGCATAATTTTTCTTGTTTCCGGCAATCAAATACGGGAAGCGTCTTATACATCGGTGCGTTTTACACGTATTGCTAAACGCTTTTTACAAATGTCATTGGTGTGTTTGGCTAATTAATTCAAGTTCGATCACAATGGCATGTTCCGACGTCAAGGTTGAGACTTTGAGATCGTTGGGCAAATTCTGAGAATTTTTTATTCACGATTTTTTTTGTTTATTTTTTTTCTGACTACTAAAAATGGTTGTGCAACACTATATAAAGAATCTATACATATATACTTATGAGCTTTTAATTAAATTCGATCGACTAATCTGAGGTGATGTGATGGAGCTGGTTTCGAAACTGAGGTACCACCCACAGTTCAGTTCCATCGACTGCGCCACTCCCAAGTACCTCATCATTCCCTTTCTTATTGGCATGAGAATACTCAATATTCACTCTTTCAACCATCAATGAAGGCTTCCAATTCATGCATAACTATTCCACCTTACAAATTAACATTAATACTCCCCCAAAAAATAATCTTAAAAAATGAAAAATGCCAACCTAAAATGCGAGACCAACACAACACGATCATCATTACCACTTCACAATGCACGCCACGACCACCACCACCACGACCACCACCACCACGACCACTACCACAAAGGAAGAGGAGGAAGAGCTCGAAGTTTGCAGACGCTTCCCTCCTCGAAGACTTCAACCCCTTGGACGCCTCCCATCTCATGGAGGATCTCGCCTTCATGCACACCCTGCATCCCGAGGTGGTGGTCGTGGGGGTGACCATTGGGGCAGTGACCATTTAGGGGTGAATATTTGGAGGTGACCATTTGGAGGTGATCATTTGTAGGGTGACCATTTAGAGGTGACCATTTGGAGGTGACCATTTGGAGGGTGACCATTGGGACAGTGACCATTTGGAGGTGACCATTTGGGGGTGATCATTTGGAGGTGACCATTTGGGGGTGATCATTTGGAGGTGATCATTTGGAGGTGATCATGGGGGGCCATTCGAGTTGATGGGATGATCATTGGGGAGGGGGGACGTTGGGGGTGACCATTACAAGGGGGGCAGTAATGGTGATGGTGCTCAAGTGCCAGAGGGGGTTCTCGAGGCTATTTAGAGCGCTTTAGTTGTGTGTTCGGTCGTTATAGAAAACGACAAGTATTATTAATATTAAGGCCAATCAAGCACTTCATCTCTTCTACAAACATTCAACAATCTTTCAAACAAAAAATCGTTATTCAACAAAAACATCACGAAGTAGATAACCAAGTGCTTTCATCTTGTCAGGAGTTTTGGCAGCCTGGCGTGCTGCAGGGGGAGGAGGAGAATGGGAGAGAGAGTGTTGGGGGCGTGAGCAGGCACACCGCTTCGCTGCACGACATCACCATGAGCCTCGATGCTGCCATACTAGAGCATCAACTCAGCAATGTAGTAGGCGCTTGATGGGTATTACTAATTAAGTAATTGATTAATTCATTTGTTCGTTAATTTAGTAATTAATTTATTGATTTATTGATTGATTGAACGCCACAGCCAATAGTCCCTTTTGGATCATTATCACTGCTGCTTATTCATCGCGATCATCATCACTACCACCACCACCACAGCCTATAGAAGGGCTCCTGGAGGACATGGACTTACTTCCACCCATGACTGCAGACGACATGGTGAGTGATGATAATGATAATAACAATACTAATAATAATAATATCAATAAAAAAATACTTGTAATAGTATTAAAAACATGTAATCAGTATTAATAATAATAAAATAATAATATAATAATAAAATGACAATAATAACAAATTATAATTAATAATAAATATTATGTATTTTATAATTGTACAATACATAATTTAAGTGTATAATTTTTAAATAAATAATTAAAGTGTATAATTGTACAATACATAATTCAAGTGTATAATTGTAGAATACAATGCAACTACACCGTCTCCTCGACCAACCACCAGCAGCTGGATGGCACGGGCAATGCTCCGAAAGATGCCCACATGCAAGACCAACTGCTTGTCGAAGTCAATCTTCCACTCATTTTCATAATTGTTTTTCTTCTTTGCAGTCGTTATCATGTTTATTATTTTTTTCATCATCCTCATTATCATCATCGTTATGATTATTCTCATCATCATCATCTTCTTCTTCATCATCATCATCATGTCCAAAGTGGTACATCATTTTGTTCACACGTTTCTTTACACACAAACTTTTCCACTACAGCAGAAGGAAGATGAGCAGTAAGTGACAAGTGCTTGCGCTAGTATCTGTCACTCCATCATCCAACTGAATCATTATCCCATCAATTAAGAACATAATCATCTTCCAATTAATTAAGAACATAATCATCTTCCAATTAATTAAGAACATAATCATCTTCCAATTAATTAAGAACATAATCATCTTCCAATTAATTAAGAACATAATCATCTTCCAATTAATTAAGAACATAATCATCTTCCAATTAATTAAGAACATAATCATCTTCCAATTAATTAAGAACATAATCATCTTCCAATTAATTAAGAACATAATCATCTTCCAATTAATTAAGAACATAATCATCTTCCAATTAATTAAGAACATAATCATCTTCCAATTAATTAAGAACATAATCATCTTCCAATTAATTAAGAACATAATCATCTTCCAATTAATTAAGAACATAATCATCTTCCAATTAATTAAGAACATAATCATCTTCCAATTAATTAAGAACACTATCATCATCACTCGTCCCACAATTAACAGCATCATCATCATCACCACTACCACAACGATTACAGGCCCATGGCGACTCAAACAGGGGTTCAAGATGTGGTTGTCGATGGTGACACAGAAGGGTATGTTCTGATTTAAATTACGCTTTTATTCAAGTTACTCTTTTATTCAAATTACTCTTTTATTCAAGTTACTCTTTTATTCAAATTACTCTTTTATTCAAGTTACTCTTTTATTCAAATTACTCTTTCATTCAAATTACTCTTTTATTCAAATTACTCTTTTATTCAAATTACTCTTTTATTCAAGTTACTCTTTTATTCAAATTACTCTTTTATTCAAGTTACTCTTTTATTCAAATTACTCTTTTATTCAAATTACTCTTTTATTCAAGTTACTCTTTTATTCAAGTTACTCTTTTATTCAAATTACTCTTTTATTCAAATTACTCTTTTATTCAAATTACTCTTTTATTCAAATTACTCTTTTATTCAAATTACTCTTTTATTCAAGTTACTCTTTTATTCAAATTACTCTTTTATTCAAGTTACTCTTTTATTCAAATTACTCTTTTATTCAAGTTACTCTTTTATTCAAATTACTCTTTTATTCAAGTTACTCTTTTATTCAAATTACTCTTTTATTCAAGTTACTCTTTTATTCAAATTACTCTTTTATTCAAGTTACTCTTTTATTCAAGTTACTCTTTTATTCAAATTACTCTTTTATTCAAATTACTCTTTTATTCAAATTACTCTTTTATTCAAATTACTCTTTCATTCAAATTACTCTTTTATTCAAGTTACTCTTTTATTCAAGTTACTCTTTTATTCAAATTACTCTTTTATTCAAATTACTCTTTTATTCAAGTTACTCTTTTATTCAAATTACTCTTTTATTCAAATTACTCTTTTATTCAAATTACTCTTTTATTCAAATTACTCTTTTATTCAAATTACTCTTTCATTCAAATTACTCTTTCATTCAAATTACTCTTTTATTCAAATTACTCTTTTATTCAAATTACTCTTTTATTCAAGTTACTCTTTTATTCAAGTTACTCTTTTATTCAAATTACTCTTTTATTCAAATTACTCTTTTATTCAAGTTACTCTTTTATTCAAATTACTCTTTTATTCAAATTACTCTTTCATTCAAATTACTCTTTTATTCAAATTACTCTTTTATTCAAGTTACTCTTTTATTCAAGTTACTATTTTATTCAAATTACTCTTTTATTCAAATTACTCTTTTATTCAAATTACTCTTTTATTCAAGTTACTCTTTTATTCAAATTACTCTTTTATTCAAATTACTCTTTTATTCAAGTTACTCTTTTATTCAAATTACTCTTTTATTCAAATTACTCTTTTATTCAAATTACTCTTTTATTCAAGTTACTCTTTTATTCAAGTTACTCTTTTATTCAAATTACTCTTTTATTCAAGTTACTCTTTTATTCAAATTACTCTTTTATTCAAATTACTCTTTTATTCAAGTTACTCTTTTATTCAAATTACTCTTTTATTCAAATTACTCTTTCATTCAAATTACTCTTTTATTCAAATTACTCTTTTATTCAAATTACTCTTTTATTCAAATTACTCTTTTATTCAAATTACTCTTTTATTCAAATTACTCTTTTATTCAAATTACTCTTTTATTCAAATTACTCTTTTATTCAAATTACTCTTTTATTCAAGTTACTCTTTTATTCAAGTTACTCTTTTATTCAAATTACTCTTTTATTCAAATTACTCTTTTATTCAAGTTACTCTTTTATTCAAGTTACTCTTTTATTCAAGTTACTCTTTTATTCAAGTTACTCTTTTATTCAAGTTACTCTTTTATTCAAATTACTCTTTTATTCAAGTTACTCTTTTATTCAAGTTACTCTTTTATTCAAGTTACTCTTTTATTCAAGTTACTCTTTTATTCAAGTTACTCTTTTATTCAAGTTACTCTTTTATTCAAATTACTCTTTTATTCAAATTACTCTTTTATTCAAGTTACTCTTTTATTCAAATTACTATTTTATTATTGTTGTTGACCATTCCATCTTCATCCACCCATCATTTTCTGTACTTTCTGCAACTTTATCTCTGCTAAGCCGGTATAACATTGACACAAACACAAATTACCCTCTCCAAAATGCATTCATCACATACAATACAATACATCATATTCAATACAATAAAATACAATACAATAAAATACAATACAATAAAATACAATACAATAAAATACAATACAATAAAATACAATACAATAAAATACAATACAATAAAATACAATACAATAAAATACAATACAATAAAATACAATACAATAAAATACAATACAATAAAATACAATACAATAAAATACAATAAAATAAAATACAATAAAATACAATACAATAAAATACAATAAAATACAATACAATAAAATACAATACAATAAAATACAATACAATAAAATACAATACAATAAAATACAATACAATAAAATACAATACAATAAAATACAATACAATAAAATACAATACAATAAAATACAATACAATAAAATAAAATACAATACATCATATTCAATACAATAAAATACAATACAATAAAATACCATACAATAAAATACAATACAATAAAAAACAATACAATAAAATACAATAAAATACAATACAATAAAATAAAATACAATAAAATACAATAAAATACAAGACAATAAAATACAATACAATAAAATACAATAAAATACAATACAATAAAATACAATACAATAAAATAAAATACAATAAAATAAAATATAATAAAATACAATACAATAAAATACAATACAATAAAATACAATACAATAAAATACAATACAATAAAATACAATACAATAAAATACAATAAAATAAAATACAATAAAATAAAATACAATAAAATACAATACAATAAAATACAATACAAGAAAATACAATACATTAAAATACAATACAATAAAATACAAGACAATAAAATACAATAAAATAAAATACAATACAATAAAATACAATACAATAAAATACAATAAAATACAATAAAATACAATACAATAAAATACAATACAATAAAATACAATACAATAAAATACAATACAATAAAATAAAATACAATAAAATACAATAAAATACAATAAAATATAATACAATAAAATACAATACAATAAAATACAATAAAATACAATACAATAAAATACAATACAATAAAATACAATAAAATACAATACAATAAAATACAATACAATAAAATACAATAAAATACAATACAATAAAATACAATACATTACAATACAGTACAATAAAAGACAAAACATCACATACAATACAATACAATAGAATACATCACATACAATACAATACAATATAATGCATCACATACAATACAATGCACTGTATTGGCATTCATCACATTGCCTTCTCCTCATCCACACAGGCAAGTGCGGGGGGAAGGTATTCACGATGAAACGCCCGTAAGTGTTCTTGCGGTGGGAGATTGCCCCTTAGGATTACTTAGTTGCATTAACCGTGTTAAAGTATTTTTCACACGCTTTGTTTTAATAAGTCATCATCTTTCTATGCAACCACGCCACAATTCGGAGGCCGAACCGTACTTTATGATGTGATATCCGACGAGATAGTCTTGCGGTAAGACGCTTGGCGTTCGCCTCACTAGCGTGCCTTCAATTCCCACCGTCGTCAAAGTGCGTCGATGCTCCAGAGGACCCCTGCACTGCATGAAAGAAGAAGAGAAGGATAGTTTTTAAGTGCACCTTTATCGCACCATACCCTGTCACACACCCACACACACATATCTCCAACATACGAGCACCATGCCATACAACCACCCACAGAGAAACTTGAAACTTCTTTCATTGGACACTCCTGCGGTAAGAAGAGGAGGAGGAGGAAAGAAAAGGAAGAGGGAACTGCTGGTGGATGGAGAGATAATGATGAGCAAGAAAGAAATACAAGAAAATATAAAAGGGGCTGGTCGTCTGCTGAGAGAGGATGAGGTGTGTGCGGGTTGGATGCTGAGGGGGGGGGGGGGCTTTATTGGTGGTGGTTGTCGTGGTCATGATAATGATGTTGAGTTAGTTGTGAACATCCCCATTATTTAAAAGTCATTTTTAAAATGCGTAATTCCCGTCACAAGGTCATTGTCACAGCCATCATCTAGTTTCATTCAATCATCCATTCTCTTATTGGCTGCCTCATATTCGTTCTTGATTGGCCAGGAACTGTTTGACGTCAGACACGCGCCTGCGCAAGAGCTCATGAGACAGACTGGATTGCCCTTAGGTTAGAGTTTCCTTTTGATTTTCCGTTTAGTTTAATGTTATAATTATTCTTTTTAATGTAATTTTTCATTAATTAAAATTAAAGTTATAATTATGCTTTATAATGTACTTTTTTAATTACCTTAATTATATTTCATCAATAAATTGATTAATTACACTTAATAAAACTTAATTACCAGCCCACATGTTGGCCAGAAGGCTGTCTGACCTCTTCAAGAGCACTCTAATCACCACTAAAGGTAGCCTGTCAATTGAACATTTTCATGGTGAAACAATCAATCAAATAAGTGTTCATGTCATGATCATTACAGGGAGAGTTAACATGGTATCTTGGTATATTGTTCAATATTAAGACAGACAGGGTAGATAAGCTATGTAAGTAGGTAACCTACTTAGTAGGCTAGGTTAGTAAGTAAGAAGCTTGCTATATGATTTGATACATTGTTTAAATTTATATAGATCAAAATCCGATACTAAAACACCAGTGGGAGTCTCATTAAGGGATGCATTCAGTTCATATATTAAATAATCATCATCATCATCATCTCAATACAGAGGACAATGATGACGATGACGTACAGGAAGGTGATGTGCAACTGACCCGGTTGCATAAGAAAAAGGAGGTCACTTGATGCTAAAATAACCCTTGAATCGATAATCATTTTAAATAAATATTTTAATTAATTAAAACTTCCAAAAAAATGATTTAAAATTAGTTGAATAAATAAAAATATGTAAATAATACATATTTAAGATAACTTGGGAAAAACAATTGAAAACCCAATTCACCACCGCTCAATCAGGCGACCAGACAGTCGGGCACCAGCACCTTCCACTCCTCCTCTCCACCACCACCAACGACACTGACAAGGGACACCTCAATGGACAGCAGAGTGGCTGGTGCCATGCTTCCGATCGCGACGTCAACGGCCATCAAGGCCAACAAGGGTGCCTTGGCGGGAACAACGGCTGATTCGTCGGTCGAAATGCAAAGAGATGCATCCCTGCTGTCGAGAGAGATGGAGAGGAGCAAGTCCTTCCTGGTGAACTCCTCCGTCCTCAGACAGTCATCCAATATACAGTGAGTGCTTGCGTGTGTGTTTTTGCTTTTTTGTTCGCGTGTGCTTGTGGTTTGGTATTTCACTTGTGAATCTCAAAAATGGAATACGGGTAAACGTCTTCACGTCACATGGAAATTTCCATAATCTTTTATATATCATTCATATATCTTCACATCACGTCAAAATGACCATTTATCTTCTCTATATTATAAATCCAAACTCACATCCATCTTTCCTTCTTCCCGCCATTAGATCCAGCATCAACTTGACGGCCTCTCGCAAGAGCAGCGACAGGTCGTCGTCACTGTCGCAGCAGAACAGGCAAGGCAAGGAGAACGTCCCAGAGGAGTCGTCGATGCACCCTCACGACGACCACGACTCGCACTACAACACGCTCTTCATCGACCAACTCCTCAGAGATGACGCCACTGCTGAAGATGACGGCCACAAAGCTTCTGCCAGTCACCACGCTGTCACTGCCGCTGCTGCTGTGGCTGGTGCAAATGATGTGGAGATGACTGCAGAGTATAATATGCCTACACATGAGGCTGATGGGGTGTATGAGTCGGGTGACGGTGGGGGTGATGGTGTCGGTGGTTTCCGAATGTCGGCGCGCCAACGATCGATCAGGAAGACTGAGAAGGACTTCAGTGACGAGGTGTCCAGAGCGATTAGGGAGCGCGGAGAATCTGTATTTAAGCAGTGCTTGCCAAAGCCAGCCACTAGGGAGTGTGTGGCCAAGTGTTTCGGGCTTTTGTTAGGTTTGTGGTCTGTGTGTGAGTGTGTGTTCGCGTGTGTGTGTGTGTTTGTTTATTTGTGTATGTGAATTGTGTAATAGAGTGTGTGTTGAGTGACAACTTAGTTGATTAATTTATATTTTTTTAGCTGTACTTCTGAAGAATTTCTAAAAGGTTTCTAAAACTCAAAAAATAAGCATTCTCACGATCAATAGATAATAATGATCATAATATAATATATTATAATAATAAAATATATTATAATAATAAAATATATTATAGTAATAAAATATATTATAATAATATAATATAATATATTATAACATTTTAATATAAAATACATTTATAACATAATTTTATTACGGCAGTGGCCGTAAAAGAGAAAAGGTGGAGGGTGCGTCAGGATAAGCCCTATCAAGACATCTACATCACCTCCTTTTGAGGCATCATACTTTTGTTTTTGTTATTTTTTTATACGTGTTTTATTGTTATCCACCTTTTAAAACATCTTTTTATCTTTTGACGTTTTTTCTCTATTCCAACTTGCTTTTTATGAATTCCATATTGTTAGTGTTTCCGATACTCACTTTTGTTTGTTTGTTACAAAGTTTGTTTGACAGCGTTTTTCAGATTATTCAGTTCACTGTTATTTTGTTTCTATTCGTATTTAATCTTTTTAGTTAAGTTTTTTCTATTCAGATTATTCACTTATTCTTGTTCTATTTTTATCCACTTCGGATCAGCTTCGTTTTTTCTCCGTTTGTTAAAAGTTGAATAAAAGTTCAACAGTTCAATCACTGGAATTGTATGCATGCAAATTCTAATCTGACAAACACTGTGGTGGTAGGCGAGTTTTGAACAAGTAAATCGGAGCAAAAACAAGAGCAAAAAAATACATTGGTATGTACCTCTGACAATTTAGCCAGATGTAACGACCTGTTATTTTGAGTTGCAATTCATTATTTGAGTTTCTAACTGGATTAGCAAGATGAGCTAGGAAGATTATGAGTGAAAATAAATACCTATTTATTAAATAAATTATTTATTTATATGCTATTATTACTAAAAATTTATAAAAACTTAAAGAATGGTAGCTAAAACAAAATGTAGATTAGGGGAGCAACGAAATATCCTGAGTATGCTTTTGAATAATCTGATTAAAAAACTAAAACTATTACCTGCAGTAAAAAGGGAATTCTAACATGGCAAGGCAGTAGAGTGTGCAAATTGAGTAGCGGTTAAATGGAAGAATGTGGGAGAGAATATATTAGTAATAACAAGGTTAGATGTCGTATTAGTATCTCAAGGGGTATATTAACGAATAACATTTTTTCAAATTCGGTAAGTCAAAATCAGGGAAAAGTTTGAAAACTTACACTTTTATAATTCAAATAATTCTATTTTGTCCATTCCAAGTGCGATTACATTCCTACTCGGTAACAATCCGTAATCATACCTAGCCGTGGTGGGAGGTCTCTCAGGCTCGCTTGCCAAACGCCCTGGTGATGAACTCCTCGTAGTCGAGGCTGCCACTGCCGTCTTTGTCGCACATCTTCATGATGCGGTCGATGTCGTCTGCACTCAAGTGCCTACCCATCTCACGAAAGACGTTGGCTGTGTGTTGTACGATTGCTTGGGGGTGGACGATTTCTATTTGAAATTGTGGAAAGATTGTCTAGCCCTAGTGATTGATTTTAAAATCAACTGAAATTGCACATGAACTTGTATATGGCTTTGGTAGGATTAGGTTGAGGGTTAAACAATAAAAACATTTTCCTGCAAAAAATAATTACCAATATTAATTTGAATGGGATTCTGTCCTTAAATTGAATAGTTTTAGGTAGATTTTTATTGAAAATAAGTGCAAGGGATTATATTGAATTTAGATTTTGAAGTTTTTAATAAAGCCTGACATACTTAATTCAGCCTTGTCGATCTTTCCATCACCATTCAAGTCAAAGCCGCGAAACACTGATCTCATAGTAGCTGACCTGATCATCCAAAGAAGAGATCATTAGAACATCGTTCAGTTGGTTGTTTAACTGGATAGATTTAAAAAGAAACTATTTTTTTATAGATGTGACATAAAGAAAGAAGTATGTCCTGGCTGCAGGATTTTTTGCATGAATGAATCATTGGCAAGTACTTGTGTTCCTCTGGAGGCACCATTCCCATTCCTCTCTTGTACTCATTCAGTGTAATCACCCCATCACCAGAAGTGTCGAATTGGTTGAACATTTGCTGAAAAAAAATTCTAAAAATATTCATAAATCTAATTAAATTGTACTACTATTTTCGAAATTATATTTAAATTGATTACTTATAATAAATAAATCTTTTGTAAAATTTAGATTCAACAAAATAATGGAGGAATACCCTAATTTTGGTATCGCTTCCACTGTAACCTTTGGCACGAAGCATTGTCGTCAATTCTGCAATCGTCAAACTTCCACTTCCGTCTTTATCGGTTTCTCGAAAAAACTGCATATACCTATCGTCAGACATTTTTGACGGACTTTTTTTTATTTGCAAATGTAGCCAGAGAAGCGGACAGCCATATATATAGGACCTATTATATTATATTATAGGTCCTATCTAAAACTTTTCAAGTGCCATATCCGTTAAGTCTTATAGGATGACTTAACGGATATGACACTTGAAAATTTTAGATAAAAATAATAAAGAACTGATAATTTTGGACCTTTGAAACAAAAAATTACATTTCAATTAAAATTTTAAAATATTATATAATTTAACATAATATAACTAAAAATAAAATAATTAAAACTAATATAACTTAAAATCATTTTAAATAATTATTTTCATCAGAATATATTGTAAATAATCAACTTTCTATGTCAATATTTTTAGTGTCGCACTTTATATTTCTATTCTTATCTCTAAATTGAAATAATAACGAAATATAATGCCGCTTTCAAAAAGAGATAAAAAAGGTATTGAATTTAATTGTAAAAAGATAATCGCTAACTCAAAATATGTCACTGAGCGATATTATTCTTTAGCATGATTTTTATATATTTGTTTCCAATCTAGATTTTTATCATAAAATAATAATCATAATTTTTTTCCAATTTTCCAGTTTCATTAACACAAACAAAAAAGAAAGGAACAGGCGACAAAAAGAAACTACTGGAAGAGGTTTCATTTGTGATCATTCATATTAAAATTATATTAATTCCATCAGATAAAATTCAAATATATCCCTAATTTTTACAGGTCAAAGCATGCATCGATAAATACTCGCACCTCTACATAATATCAGTCAAAAATCCTCGAAATGAGTTGATGGGGAAGGTTCGACTAGAGTGGGCACACAGTAGGTGAGTGGTCAGAGGGTTTTGAATTTCCATTGAATCATAACTATCTTCCCTTTTATTTATTCAATATAATCCTATTTTTCAAGTTTCTACAATATAACAATCACCACAATCAGGTTTTTCTTTGGTAAGAACAAGGTGATGTGTCTGGCACTGGGCAAGACGAAGGAAGACGAATACAAAGGCAACCTGCACGAGGTGTCCAGCCACTTGCGAGGCCAGACTGGCCTCCTCTTCACTAATGAGTCTAAACAAGACGTCTTCAAGTTAGTCTTCATCACAATTGTTCAATATTGACAAATTCTTTTGATCTAACTATATGTTATATAAATCATAATTTGATTTCGCTTCATGTCACTATATAACTTTGGATCAAATCAAAATATATTTATAATAACATACAGTTAGATCACACGCATATATATAGTTTCTAACTCCTCAAATCACATTTCATCACCACCACAGGTGGTTCGAGGGGCATGTGGTGGATGAGTACGCTCGCACAGGAGTGGTTGCGACGCACGGAGTGGTCTTGAAGGCAGGTGCCATCCCTTCATTCAGTCACGCCATCGAGCCGCAACTCAGGAAGCTCGGTCTGCCCACCAGTCTTGAGAGAGGTCTCTTGATGCGAAGATCTATTTTCTAAAAATTTGTTGCTTGTTTTTAGAAAAGGAAAAAAATTGTTTTTCAATTTTAAATATGTAAATTAGAGAATATAGTTGCAGCCTGCAACATTCAATGAGCCTGTTGCCATCATGAAATACTTGTTAACAAAGTTATAAGCGCTCTTGAATTTGATGAAAGAGAGTTATAAAACTTTATTTATTTATTTTCCATTGTGGTTTTATGGTGATTCACCTATAAAATCACCATCACAAATCTTTTATTAATCATTGTTTGTTTAGATATTTTCTTCTAACATCTTCATCGATATGTTGATCATCTCTTACACTCCCTCATCGCAGGCGTGATCCACTTACTGAAGGACCACGAGGTGTGCAAGAGGGGGGAGGTGCTCAACTCCCAACAAGCCAGAATACTTGTCAGTTGCCATTAATCGCTTGGTTGCTTGATTTATGCGTGCTTTTCAATGTAAAATCAATTTGAATGCAATCAATTTTCACTTTGAAAATTAGTTTTCAGTGATTGTTAACAATTAAAAAAAAAATTATTACAATGTTTTATATATAAATTCAGGAATATCCCTTTTTATATATAAAAATAATATATAATACACCTTCAAACATTTTTTATTTTCTCTTTCGTTAATTTCAAATGTATAATCGATCACACCGCAAACACACACCCTCAGAAACTGTTCAAGCACAAGATGGCAAAGTTCCGCGTTGTGGTGGAGGGCGTGTGGCAGAAGGAGTCGCAGTCCTTCGAGGCCTTCAAGGAGAAGAAAAACAAGCTCCAAAAGACCAAGAATGTCCACATCACAGGTGCTTTTGTCTTTTATTATTGTAATAAAAAAGTTGATATTAATGATGATTAATATTAAAATTTTGAAGAACTTAGGGTGATAACTATAACCTCGGTTTCTTTGATTCTATCATTTACTTTATGATTTTTAAGATTTTTGAAAATTATGCACATTAAAGATTTTTTTTCCAATTTTATATATTCTCATTTCATAGTAAATTCTTACTTTATATTGATGACGTTCCTCGTATTGCAAGAGTTGCAAATACGATTTAGTTCATCATACATTATCGACCTTCTCTGCATCTTCCATCATGCCCTTTTTTGTTATTTTTTCTTTTTTTTATTCATATTTTAATAAAATATTTAAATTATTCTTTTCTATATGGCTGATGGAGAGTGTGCAAGGGTCGCTGGATCTTTCACTGATGGGTGGCCTTGACCACTTGTCTATTTGCAGTTCCAGACATTTCAATGTTTTTTTTATTTTTTACTACAATTGGGAATTTCATCAAATTTCATCACTGTTCTTATAACAATTCTTGATTAACTTGGCTTTCTTAGTTTCATATTCACAAATTGAACAAAAAATTACGTTTAAATAATAATTTATAATTATTTTCTAGTTGAAAATATCGAATTCGATGGAAATGAAGAGGAAATCATGGAAGAAACGGACGTGATGGATGAATAATCATTTTAATAACTTCTTTAGCCTTGCTTTTCTTCAATAAAAATCATTCAAATCTTAGATTCTCATTTTTTTTAAATAGACTAATTGTATGCAAGTGTAGTTTGTGTTCATCTTGCTATTTTGAACGTTAAACTACAACTTTAAGGTCTCTAGAGTGATTTATTTTAAATGTTGGTCTAAACTCTGCCAACTGTGCCTATATTTCCAAAATATGCAAACGCACCGCTTTAATAGACACAAAGGCGTAATATAATTTTAATTTAAAATGGGTCTATGTACTCCCTCACCACCGATCCTGTGATGGCTGTCGTTGAAAATAAGCCGACGCAATTTTTTTTTTCTCTACTTAAGTACGATTAAATATAAAACTAACGTTTATAGAAGTTAAAATAAAATAGAAATTCAAAATATGACGCTTACGACTCTCGTTAATGATACAATGTATCACACCAAAACCATAGAAGCATTCTGTCACGTCTGCAAGATGCAGAATATGCAGCTCACACCTTGATTGAACAGCTTATTGCGTCGATTTGTTACAGGAACACGAAAACCGAAATAATAATCTTTATAACAAGATTATCATCTTTTCAAAGATACTTTTTTATACCAATTGCGTATTCTTTTTACATATATTTTAAAGCGATGCATGTCTTTTTTGTGTGCACGTGAAGGCCAGTGGCGGCGGTCTGCTGCAAATTGGGAAGCGGGGGGGGGGGGTCCTACAGGGCATGGACGATCCTGGGGTTTTTTACTTAAAAAATAAACATTTTAAAACTAATATTTCGATACGATTATTTAAGTAAGCAAACAGTTTTGTTTGACAGCTATAACTACACAATACAGGTTTATGCTCATATAAAAAAGTCTTAAAATTATTTCTTTCGCGCTTTTAACTTTTATCACCGGTAGCATCTGGGTCTACGGGGTTTAACTAAGCGCATAATTAGGTGTAGGGCCTAGGTGAATAAAGTGACAGACTGCATTATAAAAATATTCTTTGAGAAACATCGGTGGCGTGTCCAATGGTAATATCATCATCGCAGCAGTAGTAATAAGGCAGTGTGGCGACCAACAAGAAGAAGGCGAAGAGAGAATCATGCTGATATCATTCGAATTCAAGTGAGAAGGTATATACGACGAAGAAGAAGAAACACACACACACACACCCGTGTACGCAGCAAAAATTCGAGCAGATACAAATGCATGGTGACAATGACAATGGAAAGGTTGGCATGGAAAAGTGCTGCCGCTGTCGCTGCTGGTGGTTTGTGCGCGTGCCACCAGCCTCTAAATTCGCAAAAGCCAGAGGTATAAAAGGCGATGGAATAGTCGTTAGTCGAATAAACTAGTAAATCAAATTTAAATCAATTAAAATTTACTTAATTAACTGGCCAGCTATGAGGTTTTCCATGTAGCATAATGCTGTACTGGCTAGCAGGCAGTCAATCAAGTTAAAACTTTAAAAATTAGCGTGAAACATTGGCTGCTGCATACAACACTACATTCCTGAGATTGCGGTGGCAATAAGACGCGACGAGGCTTCAAAATGACGATCCTTCAGTAAAAAACAAGTATTTCTTATCCATGGATTCTGTCTATGTATGTATGTATGTATGTATGTATGTATGTATGTATGTATGTATGTATGCAAATATTTATGTATGTAAATATGCATGTTTAATTGAATAGTAATACGAATGTATCATGACAGGAGATGACTTGTACAAATGCATGAGGCTTCGTAGGGTATGGATGTTAATCTCGAAGGGTGCTAATGCTGAATGTCAATGAGCCTGCTTAACATAAAGCTGAAAGTGTAATAGTGATTAGAATATTCATTAAAATAATCTGTATGATATTAACAAAAATTATGATAACACGAAGTATAATAATATGATAAACGAAGGAATAATAACGATAAGAATAATATTAATAATCATAAATATTTATTTATATATATTTCGTTGTCAAACTAAAAGATAATAATGAGAATACTATGTAAAAATATAAACTACATTTTCAGTTAATATTTCTCTAAATATATCTCTATTGAGCTGCCTAGTGAACACCGTATTGGTTACGAAGATGATAATGAGGGTGATAATGATACTGCTGATGATGAAGGTGATGATGATGATGATAAGAAAGATGCATGTAGTCATGGCTTTTGTACGCCTTTGTGAACCTTGGTTATCGCCATTATGCTATAAATAGGCATATATTGAACTATATTAAAAATGAGAGATTAATAATATTTAAAAAGCTCAACGAATGAGATGTGGTGAAAGTAGCAACAGTGGGGGAAGGCACAATGAATGGAAGATGCATGAACGGGTGTGCACTAGGTGAATAGGTAGCCCGGAGTAGATGAATAGCGTCAATATAGAAATAATTTGAATTTCAAGAAGGAATAATATCAATATATGGAAATTTTCATTAAAAAATATTTTGAATAATATGAATTCAGATAAAAATAAGATGAATTTGAAAATTCAGATAAAAATAATGAAGTTATAATTTGGAAAATGCTTTTGAATTTGGTCCAAATTTGGAAAAAGTGATGTTTTGGTAGTCATTGGTGTAGTGAATAGTGCATGAAAAAACAACTTTGCAAAAATAATTGCCGAAAAAGAGAAGAAAATAATTTGAGAAATGCAAGAAAAATAATTTGTCTTGAAGTAATGAACACATCAGCAGATCCTAACGCTACTCCCACCACTCATACTACTACTACCACTCCCGAATTAAAAATAATTCTAAAACTACTACTACTACTACTACTACTACTACTACTACTACTACTATTACTACTACTACTACTACTACTACTACTACTACTACTACTGATACTAACACCACTACTAACCAATACGATTTGAACTATGAGTAAAATACTCCACCGAACAATAATACTGCGACATAGTATTATATATTGCGCACAAACGACACTTGTAAGCCATTGCATCCTACACACACACACACACACACACACACACACACACACACACACACACACACACACACACACACACACACACACACACACACACACACACACACACACACACACACACACAAACACACACACACAGGGATGATGATGCAATGGCCATTGACCATGCAATAGAATGCCAATTTAAAAGTCATTGCGTCAGTGTCAGTGTGAGAGTTCGAGGGGGCAGGTGACTCCGAAGGGGTGGTCAGAACGCAGGCATTTCGAGCAGAACTGCAAGCCACACGACGCCTTCATGCAGAGAGCTCTCAGGCCGTCGACGCGCGACATCCACAAACAACGCGGACACTTCAGTTTCGAGTGTTCAGTCAATAGTAGTTGTTGTTGTGGTTGTTCTTGAGGTGGTATGGTGTAATGTGATGGTTGTTCTTGAGGTGGTATGGTGAGATGTGGCAGTTGCTGAGGTTGATGTTGTTGTTGCATGGTGTGCTGGCGCATTGCATGGGAGGTGGAATGAAGGGCACTCTTGGGTGTCTCAACGGACGTTCGTTGCACCACCTGGAGTGGACTGTTGCCCGTGGTGGTTGTCAACGACCTCCTTCCCTTCTTCAACACAAAGTTCTCCTTATTCCGGACATAGAGTTCGCGAGAGATTTTGAGGAAGTCGCGACGTCGCCTGTTCACCAAGGGCTGCCATTCGAGCGCCCTCCTCCACGTGCTACTCACCTGGTGAAAGCTGTGTGTGTGTGCGTGTGGAGGGTGTTGATTGAATGGGGTGAATAATAGATTGAGGGATAATGAATATAATATAATCAATGTAGTAAAAGTTAGTTCTTTTTGAATTATAGGCTTATGGCATTTCAAAAGTGCCATTATAGTATAAACTTGTTGCAATGTATGCCGTGAAGGGGATGAATGAAGCTGCAAATGAAGTTGCATAATCATGCACCTGAGGAGGTCTTCATTCGAGAGGTAGGCCATCAGCAGGGCGAGGAAGTCGTAGAGGTTTTGTTGGAAGACCATGCTGATGATGTCGTACTTGCACATGCCCACCTTGGAGCCGATCAGGTACGACGCGGTTGGTGCCTTGAATCTCCTGATCACCATCTGGAACTGCTCCATGTTCACCACTTGCTGCCAGGGCACTTCTTGTCCGATCCTGCCTGCTGCTGAAGATTTGGGAGGTTGTTGGTTCTGTTGGTTGTTGTAGGAAGGGCTGCACAGACTGATCTTGCTGCATGCAGCGACCAGAGCCATGCACGTGTCGTTTGCAGTGTCGTCAGGTGAGTCATTGAAGCTCTTGATGGTTTGGGTGGAAGAGCCACTGAAGCACTGACCACAAGATGGTGGCTCTAGCAAAGGCGTCTTTTTGAAAGATTTGTCAATGTCACTCGCATATTTTTCGGATATGTCTGGTGAGATGTTTTTTGTCGCTTCAGGCGTTTTAAGAGCCGAAACGGATTGATTATGCAGACGATTGTTCGCCATGCTTTTTAAGCGAATTCTTGAAAGTGACGATGGCGAATTTCTTCGCGTTTTGACTGACCTTGGCAGAGAATCCTTCCGTTTGCTCGTCTTGAGAAAGCGCTCTGAATAGCTGTTGTTGAATGACTCGTTGGCGGAGGAATTGAGTGAACAGTTTAAAGATGAACTTTGGCACGAAATATCGTGGTATCCACTGTCGATCGTGGCGTCATTTCTTACATTTTTGTTCACCGATTCATCCTCGTCTAGTGTCCTGTTCATAATCTTCGGTGTGCTTGTGCATGGTTGCGTGTTGTGGGTGAGAGGCGCCATTTTGGAACCTTCTTCGATGTTGAACTTGTTGTCAGGGTTTGGCAGATCGTTGAGAACTTTCAACTTTTTCGTTTTGTCAATCGAATTCATTGATAAACCGTTTCTTTTCAAACTATTTTTTTCAAAACTTTTAAAAAATTTATTAACTGACTTTTTCATAGCCACATCATCTAATTGCTAACTTTAAAAACAGAAACGATCAATTTTATAAATGAAGTTTATTAACGAGAACGAAAAGTGTTGGTCTTAAAAAATAGGTGACTTATTCTTATAAACCATCTTCCTTTACAACTCAAAAATACCGCCTGTCTCGAATGTTTTTAAAATTAACCAATCAGAGCGAAGATGATCACGTGGATAACTGGGTTAGGTTTTATATATTTATGTGTTTCAATATAGGAAAGATATGAGACATATTATAACAGTTTTTATTCATTTTTTCACGAGATTTGAATCTTTTATGAATTTATATTATCATAATGATTATTGTGCTTTTTGAAAAGAACATTTAAATACACAATTTGAATAGGAATGTGATTCTTTCACAAAAATAATGTATTATTATTATCATAATTTTTTTTCAATCCTTAATTTTATGTAGATCTTTTTATTCTATTGATTCCCAAATTAAAACCACACAAAAAATCTTTATAAAAAGATAATTAAATTTATGTAAACATTATTTCTAAAATGTCTATTAATTATTTACTGAAAAACAGTATTAAGCCCTAATGAATTTTATGATGCTTTGATATGCCATAGACTTCAAATTTAAGTTACAGATTATGGTAATGAGTTATTCAAGCAGATTAAAGGAAAAAAACTTGTGCGTGTGAATGTGAGAATAGGAAATTTGAATTATAATAAAGTATGAAAGTATAAAATATTTTTTCCTTCACTTTTTGTATGTATACAAAAATATAATTAGGCTTCATTTAAATAAATATTAGAGTGCTTCAGAATTTTAAAGTATAAAAAATTATACATAGAGCTTAGCCTCTATGAAAATGCATTCATTTTATTAAATCTCTTCTTTGAATATTATGAATCAATAGCTGGCATTTCTTGATGGATACATTTGAAAACGGGAATAGAAAACCGCTACATAAATGGAATTGATTGAATAGTCTATTAATTTAGAACTCTATTCAGGCTTTTTCTAAGTCTTTTATTCTTAGTGCGAACGACACTTTAAATTTTAAATTTTTTAAATTTATGGTGACTAAACTTCATTATGATTTATCATCTGCCATAGTTTTAAAAATATTATATTTTTCGCATCTCATTATTTCGGAACTCTCTTGAACAAAATGGAAATGGTTTTCATATGAATTTTAGTTCGCTTTAATTGAAATTTAAAAAAATAATGAATATACAAAATGAAAATTAAATGTAGAAACCCCTATAATTTGATTTCAAGCTTCTTAAATCCTTTTTCAAGCATTTCAACTATTTGTCTTAATTTGCTTTCCGGAGTAGCCTGTCCATGTGCTAACTTAAATGATTTATTAAAAGCTATCATTTGTTGCTTAAACGTTTTCATGCAATTTAGGGCTTTTTGATTTATAAAACTTTTTTCAAGGCTTCCAAAAGAGTATAAACAAAATTTAAATATAATTTAAGGATATTTTCTGTACTTAAGTTTAAATAGCACAGTAAATATACTTATTGTTATTCTAAAGAAGAGTATTGTCATAAAATAGTTTTATTAAATACTTAAACGCCTATCTCCTTCCAAATGACAAATTCCTTTCATATGATCGTGTGAGCATGAGATAATCAAGCCATGAACAGGTCACAATGTGACATCGTCACATTACAAAAGCAGGAGGCTATCCAACGTGGAAATAGCTTCATTCAAATTGAAATTGATTTGATCGATTCAAAAAGTTAGCCGATCCATATTCGCTATCACTCGCTGTTAGTCAACATTTTAGATAAAGTTAGAGCTTTGGTTAGATTCAAGTCAATGCTAAGTCGATACATTTATTTTGATTTTAGTGTGAAATTCGTGTGTTTTTGTTAATAATTCTCATATAGAACACCTTATAAACCACTTTTCTACAGTCTTCGAGCTCGAGGCTCAGATCAGGGGTACACAAAAATATATTGTGTCTTGAACAGAAATATATTAAATAAAAAAACAACAACTATTTCAAATAAATTTAACTTTTTTTTAGTCTTATCGAGTTTTTTGAGTTCGGTGATACCTTGGAGTCATCATGTCATCTCTAGAGCTTGAATTATCTGATAGCGTGGCCGAGGTTTAACATTGTTAGTGCAAGGGTCTTGGCTACTGCGGCCTCTAGGTCAACGCACCTTTGGCAGACCTAATCAAAAGGTATAGAAGCGCCATAGCGGATGAGAAATGCCAGCTGGCAAGAGACTGCCTTTCGCCCCAAGATACGCTTCTATGTGTTTGTCATTTGTCTTATTTTTTAAAGTTTCTTGTCATTAAAAGTTGACAAAAATTATTTTTTAGTTTAATAAAAACTCTTGTTTTGTTTGTAAATAAATTTTTCCCATATATTTTTTTGCTTTCAACGTTTAAAGGTAACATCCGTTGATTGAGAAACAAACTAACGGATTAAAGTTTAATAAAGTTGAAATTTCAATTAACGGATAAACGGTCAACAAAGTTTACTCTTTGATTAACTGTGCCCACCTGTAGAAAAATGACATGATACATTTCCATCTTATGGGTAGCCGAGTGTGTAATAGAGGTCGAACATGGACGATTTTTCATTCCCGGTCCCGTCCCGTTCCCGAATTTTTTCCCGTCCCGTCCCGTTCTCGATGGGCCATCAGAATTTTGCTTCCCGTCCAGTCCCGTTCCTGAAATTATTTTTCCCGTCTCGTCCCGTTCCCGATGGGACATTCGAATTTTGATTCCCGTCCCGTTCCGTTCCCGCAACTCGATTCCCGGCTCCGACCTGTTCCCGAAACTTTTTTTTTAATTAATTTTTGCTGCCGTTTTCACTGGTCCTAAACTTGCTAGTCCTAACATTTCTTAATATTTATTATTTGAAAGTCAGAGAATATTTCTTTTAATAAAATAAAAAAACACGATTTCAATTTCAAATATTTATTGAAATGAATGTATTGAAGTTAGTTCTTGTTTTTGAGTAATTTAATAAAGTCTCTTTTGCTTTCACTAATAATAATAATAATAATAATAATAATAATAATAATAATAATAATTATGACGAGCATTATTATAGTGGCGTATAACCCAAACGAGCTTCCAGGCCACATAGGCTGCATATTTTCATTTTCCCCTTTGGGTTACTAGGGCATTGGTTGCTCTTGAAGCTAGGACCTTTCATTGTTGGTCTAGCCGAAAGTCGTTGCCGACTCAGCTACCCGTTCAATTTTTCACAAGAGTTAAACCGTCAAGAGTTTTAGCTTTCAAATTAGATGATTTTGGGTCTAAAGTACAAGACTACATGTGGAAAAATTCCGTTCACAAGGAATAGAACTTGCAGGTATACTAAAAAAATTTTGGCTACTTCTTGTAGTATTGGAAAATTGTTCATTTTACTCCAATATGATAAAACATCTTTATAATCTTCAATTTTGTTGGGACGTAATTGTGAATATTTTTACAATTCATCCTGAATTTTTTCTTCGTTCATTATTATTAATTCTTCAATAATGCTAGAAATATTTTTTTGACAACATTCTTATTTTCCACAACTGCAAATATGAAATCATTCGTATAATTTGATAGTATAATAATTTTATTAGAAATTTTACGTTATAAAAACAAACATAATAGGTCTAATAACCATCATTTGTTTTTTTTCTCAACGGCACTGCAGCTTGGTCTGGCTGTACAAAATAGAATTAAATTTTCTCTAATGAAAGTCTTGGTATTTATTTCTTTTCTATCCCAAACTTTTTTCCTATTATTCTTTCATACTGGGGATGCAACAGACATGCTGTCATATGAATAAGATCAGTGGCATCTTTTCTTTTGTCGAAATGATCAACTGAGCAATCAACTGGAAATTAATAATTAAAATTCCAAGTATTAATTTATAAAATACAAATAATATTACTGACCATTTTGATTTCATCTGACAAGTTTTCATCATCGCCCATTTGTTCTAATCTTCCTAATACTTGGACTCGCCATAACAACTTCAAATGTAGGGTTGGAGATTTTGAGATTGGCAATGGTGGCTTTGTTATACATTTCTATTGCATTTAATACTTATCTTAAGTACGGAGTATCGATGAAATAGAGATTTCCATACTTAGAAGTTTTCTTACAAATCATTGTTAAAGAATCCAATCCCAATAACTGTTATTCCCGTTCCCGATTTAAAAGTTGATTCCCGTTCTCGTTTTTTCCCGTTCCCGTTCCGAAAACCTATTCCCAGTTCTCGACTTTTCCCGTCCCGAAATTAATTTTCATTCCCGTTTCCGCGGGAGTCCCGCGGGTACCTGGTCAGATCAGGTACCCGGTCCTACTTCTAGTGTGTAACGACTCTTGGCTTGACCAATTCTTATTGGTCTGAGGTTCGATGCTCTATCAACACAATGGTGCGAATTGGAAATTTATAGTTTAATTTGCCTGGAAGCCATTTTAATAATGCTGCTCATTTCTAATATTTTTCCAAAGCAAGTGAAAAAAAGTTAGATTACATGGAATTGTTTACTGTTAAATTAAAGTAATTTAACAATTCTCTACTAAATTTTTTAAAAAACTTTTCTGATGAAGAAGATTCTCGTGCTGGAAAAGTGGGTAAGAAACCCATTTTGAATATCCTGAACTATCGGAAATAGCGGAATTAGCCCTCACATCTTTGGCATCTTTTTCTCCAACCTACAGTCGTGAATCGAGATTTTATCAATGACACTAAAAAGTGAAAAAATCAATTGTTAGAATGTTCGTTGTATCCTGCGAATCCCTTTACCAGACATCGAACATCGCATTGATTGGTTTGTTAGTCGTTATCAACAAGCTAATCGTCTCATTGATTTTGATTATGCTTTGATTATCTTTTAATTTTATTTTATATTTATTGTTTTAGCGGTGAGCGTTCCACAGAAATATAAAAAATGCATGATGGTACAATATACCATTGGTACATACTTTAAAGTGTAAAAAGTTTAAAAATCAAAATTCCAAATGATTTGTTATATTAAACTTTAACAATCATCAATGCACTTACAACGACTTCCATTGGATCTTAAGAACAGTATTTTGAGTGCCTAAGCGCCATTATTGTGTGGTTTTCAGTGTCATGGCTTAGGAAAATTAATTAAAGCAAGGATTCATAAATGGGATTTTCATCTAGGTAGAGGCCATTCACTCGAATGTATTGCTTCATTCGAAATAAAGAGTTTTATGAGCATTTAAAAAAACTAAATAACGAGTCTTTTCAAGAGTTTGAAATGAGTACTTCATAATAAAAACATTGAAAAATCTCTAAAAAAGAACGTAAAAAAGAAACATTAAATTATATCTCATAAACTTGTTTAAACGTTCGATCTTCTAATCTCTGAAAACTTTCTTATTAAGCATGTTTAGACTTAGTAAGTCACTTGCTAATAAATATTTCAAATCTCCAGATCCTGGCTCATATAACTCGACTTAATTATTATTTTCTATCATTCTTATATTTTTCTTTAAGCAAAAGCGTCATTGGAATATTCAATAAATCTGTCGAAAGAATATATTGGAAAAAGCTTATGAAACTTGTTTTCATTTTGCATATAAAGTTACAGAATTTTTTTTTCTATGAAAACGTTCAACTATTCATTTACTTAAATCATAAACATATATAATAATTCTATTTTCCTTTGATTATAGAAGCCATCACCACTCAACACACGTGAAAAACACTTACGCCCATAACCTGCTGCCGATGTTGACTCAGTATCTTATTGTACAAATGTTGCCTGAATAAGTTGTGAGAAAATATTCGACGAAAATTTTAAAATTTTTTATCGATGCCTTATTCCCTTTAATTTATTTAAAATCTTATTTTGACAACATTTCGGAGATTTTAAAAAAATACTTTTTATAAAATAAAACTAAGATAACAATAATAGGTGAAAAAGAATCTTATAAAAAACCTTTTTCTTTGATATTGATTTTATTATAAAAAATATCATGAAACAGTAAAGTGCTTTCTAGTTAACTCAAAATCTTGGCAACCAAGTAACAAGTTGTTACTAACAACCACTGATGTTCCAAGTCATAAAAAGCATAAACATCAATGATTAATCTAACCAAGTGAAGTATTTATTAAATTTGAGGCGTTTCACACGAAACCGCATATACACTATCTCATTTATCAGAGCCATCCACTTAATATTAACCTCGCATGCACAACATCTGTATAATAAATTTAAACATCCTTCATATGTATATAACCTGTGTATAACCCGTACTTTATTCAATATGCACGTTTGTCTGTGCAAAGCTTCATTTCATGTATATAATGTGGTGTAAAAGTAGGACTAGGCTGGATGACAAATAATGATCTTCATCAGTGTGATGCTTCTTTTAACTTTGTGTTGTGTGGTCTATCGGACTGATAAGTTTGCTTGTTAATCGGACAGAAGTTCTCAGAACCAAGGAAACATCAGATGGATATGTGGTGAGGTATCAAGATTCAAACAGATGTTTAAGTCGTTTAATTGAAATATTGAGGCTTTTATGTATTTCTAAAGTAGGTAGTAATGACACAATTGAAAAAACCGTCTGAAATAAGAGTATTTTGATCAAGCACACAAGAGGTCTCATTGTAGGTTTGAAGTTCAGCTTAGAAAAATGGAGAGATCTCACGACAAAAGGTTTGTGTTTGTTTGCTGATTTGTTAATAGATTCATTATTGTTCAACTTCCAGTAATTATAATAATAATAAAAATTATGTGAAGGTAAAAAAATCAAATCTATATCCCGATCTGACTATATTACATAAATTATGTAATTTTGTCTGATTGTAAGATAATTTAATTGGTAGTACACGAATAAATACGGAAAGGGTTTTAAATGGTGTAACTCATAAACATCATCATGATCTGTATTCAAAGTTCGGTTGATTAAGTTCTTAATTTATTTCTTATACAGTTCTTCTATAAAACGAAATAATTTAATTTATTATGTTTTATGAGTTTAAAAATATATATCTAAACTTGTTAAAAAGAATAGAATATTCAATTTATAATTCTTTCAAAAACGCAAATTGTCTCTGACAGTGTTCAATTGAACTTTCACTCTTTTTCTAAGTAAGCAGGCTTTATTTACCATTAATATTGCCACTGCTCGTATCCCCAGTTGTATGATAAAGTTCTTCGAGCACTATGATTACTTTGGTACCCATTTATATATAAAATATTCAAATATAAAAATCTAATATTTATTTAGTTGTGGATTTATTTATATACAAAGTCTGCAAATAACCCTATGCATATAATAGCATGAATAAAAAGTTGGTTACTATACATTTATTTATGCTAATAAAAGTCATAAAAAATCGAATGATGTCATTCTTTTGGATAAAATTTTTATTTATTTGAGAGAATAACAAAAATGTATTTATTAATAATTACTTATAAATAAATTAAGAAATCTACTTAGGTGCAGTGCCGAGCTCTTTTAGGTCACATATTATCTTTCCCACATATTCTCCTAATTAGGTGTAGTCTACTTTTATTGTTCTTGAGCATAAAATACTTTTATTATAATAGGTTCTCGTTTAAGTATTATGAGTGTTGTGAAATGAGAATAAAAAACTCTTAGTAAATAAAACCATACAAAGTTAAGTAAACTAACAAACATGTTTGGTCTTATCCTCAAAAATCATTTTGACTTATGAATGATTGAAAATTAGACTTTTAGGCTCTTTAAATGCTATTTTTGTACTTCTAATACTATAAATTTTCATAATTTCTCACAAACGCAATTTAAATATGCATTGATAAAACGTGACTACGGTCCTGAAGCAACACCACTTGTGATATCTGTAATTGAGTCATGTTGACTTTCTTAGCTGGATTTTCTCTTACCTGTTTCTGCTCATTAATAAAAAAGCCAAAAAAAAGTTTTTACAAATGTTGAAAACACACAGCAAGAATGATCGTTTAAAAGATTTTTAACAGAATGCTACTTCCATTGAAGCTGCTTAAAAAAATACACCCGTAATAAAATATAATAATCCGAAAAGTAAAAACTTCCGCTCCAGAAACTTAAATTAAAAACCAAAAATAGCACTTTGGTTTATTATCTTCATAAATTAAAAAACTTAAAAGTTTACGGGCCATGTGATGCGATGGCGTGGCCTCAGTAATTTTTGACAGGCTTACATGCGTGTGGCAGTTTTACATTTTGTTCAATTTGTAAATTTATTTGTCACTAAACGTACAAAAAGTAAATTATTCTTTATTATGCTTTAATAAACAAAGAAAAAACTTTGAGTTGAGTGTGCAGGTGCGTAGTATGTATTTTTATGGCTTCTCTTGAACTTTGACACATCAAGCTTCGAAATTCCACTTTTACTCATTTTGTTAAACAGTTTTAAAAACATTAGTATAAGCAACAAATAGGTAAATTTATAAAATATTGAATCATGACTAGCAATTCCGGTTTTATAGTTTCCCGTAGCTATTTCAAAAGCTTGCCATATTGCTGTGGGTGAACGAGTAGCCGAGTGTGTAACGACTCTCGGCTTGAAAAACTGTTAATGGTCCTGGTTTCATATGTAACTGTTGCTCTAGTAGCACATAGACGCAAATGAAAATTTGCATTTCAAGTGGTTTAGAAGCCTGTTTGGATTATACGCCACTATGATAACACTCGTCATTCTTATTATCATTTTTTTGTTGCTGTGACATCCAGCTTTTGTGTCAACTGAGCGGTATTGAAAATATTTGAAAATTATCGATCGTCTTGTTAGGCCATAACGAATATGTCAAAAGAATCAGTTGATTGGTATAGATTATTGTATCTGGAATGATGCCACTTACTCTTTACATTTTTATTGAGCCAGTCAACCAATCAATCTGATGAGATAACATTTTTCAAAATCCTATTTTACATTTATAAACATTGTATTCACTAGAAAAAAAGTTATCAGAAACCTTATTTTATCATTCTAACGATGGAATAGTTTTTTTTAAAATGTATATTTGAAAGAACAAAGAGAAATCAAACCGTAAAGTTTTTTTGCGATAACAAATGATGGCTACCACAAAGTTCAGAAACGAATGCTTCGATAAACTGCTAGTCTTTGATTGGTTTAAAGAATGTTTAAAGCGAGTTTTCATAGATGAAAGCTTCTTTTTCTTTTCTACAATTATACTTTTTATCGTTATTTTAAAATAGAAAAATAATATTTTTACCCGTTTCACTGCAACTAACTTATTCATTAAATCTCGACCCAAGAGTCTGTTTTTAGTCGTTTGAATGATTGAGACAATTTGTCAAACGTCTGCTTGGAAAAGTTAGTATTCACATTTGCATATGATCTCTTGCTATATATTTATATTGAAAAAAAGTTCACTAAATATATATAACAATGGTTGCCATTAGGTTTCAAAAGAAAAACTGCAAATATTTGTAAATAAAAATATTGAAATTTAAAATTTATTTGATAAACTTTGATAAACTCAAAAGTCAAGACTTCAAACTGCCAAAAATATTCTTACGTTAATAAATCATGAAGAAATCTCCAGGACTTTCAAAGGCTTGACATCTCTTCGCAAATTAAAATTAGCTTAACTCTACGGTGTAAAGTTATGGCGTTAAATATAATAATATGAATAAATTTTCAAGATAATTGACAATTAAATTTCCTTATATTTGCAATGTTATTATTAATATTTATTCACTCATAATTTAATAATTTAATTATGCTTTAACCTGTGACAAGATCCTGTAAATGGAATAGTTAGGCAACTTAAAATACTAAAAAAGTAATAACTCGTTATTATTTATAAAATAATTATTCAATCAAAATTTTTAATGTGTATATCTATATCAGAAACAGTAAGAGTTTTAGAGTTTTTAGAGTTTGAGTTTGTTATTAAGTATCTTTGGAGAAAAAAAAGTAAAAATTGTATGCTTAAAAACTTAATAAAAATCGTTGAAGAATCCATCAAAAAGACAGATGTCAATAGTTGACTGATTCTTACTTGAAAGATATCGCAAGCATTTAATCTCTTTTTTATTGACACTTCTAGCATGAGGCTTCCTAGCAAACACTAGCCTTGATAAACGATCAATGATCAAACTAATAATAACAATAATAATTTAGAATATTAAGATAGCAAGTTCTTCAAACAATGACTGATCAGCAAAGCTTCAACGGGGCCTTCTGCGTGTAAAAACTCCGTATCGTGAGACGATTCGTTAGTACAACACGGAGACGTGACGTGCTTTTAAATAAGAGATCTCTTGAATAAACTAGATACAAAAACTCCGCGTATCTCCGAGCTCTTGACTTTTTCGATAACCTACTTTTAATCTAAATATATTTAAAATGTATTTTAAAAAATTAAAAACTTTAAATAATATATTTTTTAATGAATTTATATAAACAAATATTGTAATTATTTTATATAATATATTTTTTTATGAATGAATAAAAAAATATTGTAATTATTTTATATAATATATTGTTTAATGATATAATAAAAACAAAGATTGTAAATATTTATATAATATATTGTTTAATCATATAATAAAAACAAGTATTTTTATTATTAATATAATATATTGTTTAATCATATAATAAAAAAAAGTATTGTCATTATTTACTCCAAAAGTTTATTTAAACCAAAAAAATTAAAAGTCAGTGCTAGAAAATTGTTGTCTAATAAAATCACAGAAGAAAGAGTATGTGAAGCAACTATTAAAAATATGGAAAGAGTATGTGATTAAGTATTATGAAATCAAGAGTTGAATTAATCAAACTTCTGACAACACTTTTATGCAAGACTTTTCGTTTGATGTTTTTAAAAGTCCTCATAAAAGTGCGTTATCCGTTTGAAGTCCTAAAACAAACTCACGGAAAATTTTATGCATTAAACTTTAATGATTTAAGCCATACAAAATTAAAGTCGTAGGAAATTAAAGTCTTCACTCATGGAAAAGTTGGGGTTAGGGTTAAACGTTGCTCGATTTAAAATTCAATGCATGACGACTTAATGTGTGGCCATTTAAAGGCAGGGCGATTTTAACGTGCGACGACTTCAATGTAAACCCTTATGGTTTCTTTTCGAGAGCTTACATTCATTCGTTACAAGGATCTTATGTTGAGGCCTCAATAGTTTCATATAACCCTTTATCAATAAGGAGTCTTTTTAGGGCTTTCTTTTTATAGCAATTTTTGAGATCTTGTAATGGCAAGATTGATCTGCGTTTTAAATGAGCCTAGTTCACTAAAAGAAAAAATATTTTTAAACGAAAAAAAAGATTACATATTTTTATGCTTAATCTAAGATTTTTTTTATCTAGACATGAGTTGTGCACTATATACTAAAATAGAGTTTTGGTTAGGATAAGAAATAGCGTAGGGTAAAAAATTAATATAAAGTTGTTATTTATTATTATTCAATATTGAATTTAGAATATTAAAATAATAATTTAGGTTTGGGCTAGGTTAAGAGTAATATAGCCGAACAAAATTTTGTATTATAAAATATAATATATAATTAAATATAAAAACTTATGCAATTCTATTACAATTATAGTTAAATTTATTTAATTTAAAGTGAATAAAAACTTTAAAAAATATATATAAAATTAAAGTTATATTTTATTGTAAAAACATTTTTAAAATGTTATTTTGTTCATCAAAAGCAATTTATTTTTTATAGATATGAAACAAAATGTTTTTTAAAATTATCTCAATTCTTTTTGGTGCATTGCTGATTACATACATGACTGGCATCGTTTTGTGGATCAAACTTTTAGAGGCGCGCTTATGGAATAGCGCAAACGGATCTTCCATTTGTTTTATTACTTATTTGAAACATTAATTTGTAAAAATAAATTTAAACCTTACAATTTAATCATAAAGAAGGATTACAGTGATATTAATTAGTCTACCTGCAGTTTTAACTTTAAAATATAAACATTTTAAATGTTAAAAAAAGATAACGCAACTTCAGTTTTTTTATATTTTAAACTACATTACTACATGTAAATAATTTATGTAAAAAAAATTTAAATGAGTTTTATACTCTATAAAGTGAAAAGAATGTTCACACTTAAACTACCAATTATCAATATTAAGTTAAAAAGTTTCTAATTTTTAATATTCATTGGCGAATAAAAAAAATTAACTATGGCATGCATTTTTTCCACTGCATTATCTTTAACCTTTAGCTAAAGTATTTTACAATATAATTTTTATTCTTATTTCTAATAATTAAAAAAAAAGTTCAACAAATTCGTGCATAGCTCTTGGATTGCGCACTTATTCAGGGATAGGGCAAAAAGTCAGAATTTTGTCGAAACATACATTAATCATAGAATTTTTAATTTCATCCATAAATAGTATCTCTATATTTAAAATAAATTTTTAAATTATTTAGTAGATTAATAAAATACTGAAGGCCTTAAATCCAGAGGCAAATATTTTGATTTTAAAATCTACAGCTTAAAAAAATATATAATGTATAAATATTCTCATGTTTTTTATATTTTAAACCTCTATTGTAGATGATGGCTAAACGATACATCTTTAAAAAGTCTAGAAATTCCTTTCGATGATTAACAAGCCAATTAGAAGTCACGTGATTAAACACATGTGAATGCATGAAGGTTTCAATTAGATGAGTACTTTGGTAAGTATGTATAGAAAAATATTGATTGAAAAATATTTATGAATTAAATTTGAATGGTTTTTAATATGTTTTTTCAATTGGAAAAATAATTTTAAACTAATCTTAGACATTTTGGATACTATTTACAAGTCACTCAATCAAAATTGAAATTTACTATGTTTGAGCATGTGACACACAGACGCAGCTATTTTATTACCAATTTATGGAATGTTAAAATTCAATTTCACAGAAAATAGTCACAGCCACGAATATAAATAAATTCAAGAATCGTTTGGACACATACGCTTTGATATAAATGGGATGCAATGAAAAGCTACAACGAAAATTTCCATTTTCCAAAATGGAAAAAAAAAGATAATAGCAGATTGGCTCGGTATATGGACAAAATCGTGATAAAATAAATCTCATATATAAAAAAATAGTTGCCTACAGAGTTCCATCAGGTGCTGAGGACAAATAAAAAATAAATCAAATAAAATCAGCTAATAGAGGTTTAGTACTCTATTACCTAAGAAATTCTAAGATATTTTCAATATTAAAATTTTTTTCGAATTTCCTTCTTTTCGACTGTTGATGACAATATTTTTGAATTTTATTCTAAAAATACTTCTTAATATTTAAAAATTAAAAAAAAAATGTTTGAATTTTATTCTTTTTTAAAAATTTGAAACACCAATGAAGATGTTTAAAAGAAAAACACGAATGCTATTTTGCACCATGAAGGCATACTGACAACAATGAAAAATAGGTTTGGTCATGTCTTTTGCTCTTAGGGCTGGCCAAACAGTTCTTCAAGGCACTGTACAAGGAAAACGAGAAAAAAAAAAACAAAGAAATGCACGAGAAAGCAACATAGCCAAAAAAACAAGGTTGAAACTCAACGATTGTTTCAGACATTCAAAAAATCGATAAGAATGGAGAGAATTGTTTGGAAGTTCTCATGTGGTTCTTCAACGGTTTTCAAAACTGGCTCATATCTCTATTTAATTCAAAAAGCTTTTTAATAAATTGCCAACTTTATTAGTAAGCTTCAACAAAATTTGTTATAATGAAAATACTAACTTAATCTTAAAAGTAGAATAATTGTATCAATAAAGAAATTGAGAGCTGATAAGTTGAATGATTATGAGAATGAGCTAATAAACATTCCTTCAAAATGCTAGTCTACTCGATCAATGTTGGCTTATGACTATCAAGATGAGATTAAAAAAGAAAAATAAAAGTTATTATTAAGTAGGAAAAAAATAAGCAACAAAATTATTATTTGATAAAGTGAAGATTGCATAGTTGAAAAATGTATATTGGCTGTTGAGATCCCGAACTATCTAAACAAATGAGTTATGTAAGAAGATAGAAAATAATATTCACGAAAAAATAATTTTAGATTTTAAAAATATAAGATTTTGTTATCAATAAAGGAAAGCTTAGAAAAGCATTAAATGTTTTCTTTATCAAGTTTGCCTCGCTAAGATGATGCGGATATCAACGGTCGTGACTACATTTAAATGATTATTTATTGAATAATAGTCCAATTTAATTTTCATAGAAAGCAATAAAATACATTTAATTATACAAAAATGAAAATATATTGGAATGACTTTTGTAGAGACATTCATTGTCTGACCCACACAACTACTCTCATATATTGAGAAATAAATATATTTATTAATTTTAGTTATATGAAAACACATATAACCTAACCTAAATATTTCTAAAGAAAAAGTTTAATATTTTCAAAATCTTTCAGTAGAATATTAGTTTATATTAGTGAACACTTTTTTCTGAATGGTTTTTAAAGGCAAGCTTGACCAGAGGGAATCGTTATTTGATTACAAACCTACAATAGAAAACCTTTTCCCCGACATATTTGCTTCGACGAAGCTTACACGGGGAATTTACTTTCAGCCTTTGACTTTTCTGCAGGTTATTTGTTATTAATAATACTTATAAATCAAATAATAAAAGTTGATAAAACTTTTACAGATTAATGCCACTTAAAGCAAACTTGCTTTCTTAGAATTGAGAAATACCTGTTAAAGATAATTTGAAACTTAAACATTTAGCTTAGACAATCCGTCTTTGAACTGAATTAATTCGTAGGGGCATCTAACTTCTGTTAGAGTAAGCAATCAGGTTTAATGGGAGCATGCATGAATGCATTCAATTATGAAATCCCCTTTTAATATCAGTGCTCTTTCGAAGAATTGCGCTTCTAAAAGATACTTTAGAAGATTCAAAAGTAGATGGAGGTTAGATCTATTTGTAAAATAATTTGTTTTAAATATATTTAAATACAATTTATCAGTTTATCTTCATGTTCACATCGAAACATTACGTTACACTGTCGTCACAGTACGTGGTTTAAGTGGTGTTAGGCCATAAGGATTTCTGTGCAGTATTTCTGAAATCGTAAGTATAATTATAAATTCAGTAAAATTATAAAAAATCTTTAAAAAAACCTATTTAATGTCGACAATTAAACTGTTGTTTTCCTAATGAAATAAGCAGCAAGAGAAGTTTTGTTGCCAAGAGTAAGAATCGTTTGCGGACTCATAGCGGGTTTATGGTTTCATTTAATCTAATTTTTGCAAAAATATTTATTTCTTTAAATTTTTTTCTCAATGTTTTTTCACTTAACACCTAACAATAAAACTTATTAGGCATTTCACTATTATTTTTAACCAAACTTTTGTATCGGAAAAATGAATAAGCAAAAACTGTTTAACTGGTAGTGACTCTCAAATACTCACTCTTCCGTCTTTACAAAAGCCGTAAAAATGCTCCAAAACATTAGTCAAATCTATTTTTTTATCATTTAAAAGTATTTTACGTAAATTCATTATTGATTAACCTGTCTTGTTTGAGGTTGATATAAATATAACTTTTTAGGGTAAAAGCAAATTAAAAAATAATTGTAAAAAGAATTTAGGCGAAAGAAATAACAGCTAATCAGTGTAAAAACTTGATAGGATGGTCTTGTGATGGCTACGTAGCATGACAACTGGATATGATAGTAACACTGTGGTTTTTCACAATTATCTTTGTGTGCCAGAATGTCCGTTTCTACGAATGATATGCATTAATCGTCAGTACTGATTATTATGATTATAAGGCTAATTTTAAATTTTGAAAGCCTTTCAACAAAATCCATTTTATTTAGATATAATGTCTTTTTCTTTTTTAAAAGTATTTAAAAAACTTTTTTTATGATTTGCCTCTTCATCATTTTTTATAAAACTCTAAAGGGTTTTTCGGTTTGTTTTTATATCCAGACCTTTGTTCTTAAGTGTCTTCACTATAATGTCACTCAAAATGTTTTTTAAAACTTTTTTATCGTAAAAAACATAAATTTTAAAGTACATGAATGAAAAAGATGATTTCAAAAAATACTTTTTTCTAGTGATTTTCTGATTTATGAGCTTTTCCAAAATACAACTATTTAAAAATAAAAACACGTTTTTGAAAAATCACACTTTCAGACAGCCTTCAACGTATTAAAAGGTCGAATAAAAATGGGATCTCAGGAAGTTTAAAGGTTAAGAGGACCACAAAACTCAATTAAACTTTATCGAACTCATTTTGAACTGAAATGTTGAATTCTTATAGTTAAAAAGATTTTTTCCATTTTTAAGCGGTAAAACGAGAATAAGTGATTCATTTCGTAAATGTGACTGATGTGGACACAGAATATTTATTTAATCTCGGTGATTAATACAATCTCATTTATGGAAGAAAAAAACTACATTTTTTTAAACATAAAACCTAAAAAGTTAATCTAAATATTAACATTTTTATACTTCTTGATTTTTTATCACGCTATAAAATAGTCCGTTTTGCTAACATCAAAAG
The DNA here is from genome assembly GCA_943735955.1 of Piscicola geometra. NCBI lineage: Eukaryota > Metazoa > Annelida > Clitellata > Hirudinida > Piscicolidae > Piscicola > Piscicola geometra. Next base: position 6,812,340 of record OX030956.1, read on the forward strand.
TTCTTTCACGTCGTAACGTTCATTAATGGCGCCTTAATTACCTCGCGAAGGAGTCATATATTATTTCAGTCGTAAGCCTCACTATAATTAATGCTGGCACATTAGAATTTCATGAACTTTTTTTTGCAACTTGAAACTAATCTAGATATTTTAAATGGAATAACACCATTTATTAAATACAATGTATTAATATTATTAAGTACAAGTTAACAATTGTTTTATTTTAAATTGATTTTTTAATATTTTTACAATGTGAATAAACTATTTCAAAAGGATCGTGAGCAGACATGTACTCATCACAAACTTGAATAAAGATATTGTTATTTTATATCGATTAAAGACGACACAATGACCTTACTTTTACCTTGAAGCTCCCATGCAATTTAATTCATGGCTATGGAAAGAACTTGCTTTAAAATCCTGAAAAAACTGTTTTTAGGAAACAAAAACCGTTGTAATGCTTTGTGCTAAATATAATAAAGTTTAAAAAAAGTTAATGTTTCAATGAATTTGTGAAAACTTTATATGTTTTTAAACAAATTTGATTTTGGAAGAAGAAATTTAATTTAAAAAATATTGTTAGATAAAATGAATCTAGTTTATTTTTGAACATATTAAAAAGCTGATACGGAATATTATTCAAATTAAACATTAATATGTTTCTATAGAAAGCATTAGAACATTCATAAATAACTTTTTTAATTATACTTATTTTTTAGAAATGAAAAGTCGAATGAAAAATATATTTTTGATGTCCGGTTACAAATCCCTATGGAGCTGTGGCTTAAATGTGATAAATTAGTTTTTTTGAAAGTTTTGAGTTCACTCTTGCACGTCAAAGCCTTTTCCTCATCGATGACTTAATGACAAAATGTTTATTAAAAATATCATATAAGACAAGCTTGGTTGAAAAGTACGCGAGAAGGGCTGAATAAATTAGTCGGATTCTTGAAAAAAATATTTGTCTTGTCATACCGCATTTTTTCAATATTCCAAATTTCGGAAACTTTTCAATCTTGGCAAAGACAGCAGGAGCGATCGAAGAAGTTCAACATTCCAAGCAGCAGAAGCCTTCCTAGAGCGATCGCTAATTAAATTCAGCCCATCATCCCATCACTCAATGCACAAGGCATTTTTCACGTGCTTGAGTCAATATATCGTTTCCATGCGTCATTCTGGGTGTTAGTCAGACACCAGCCGATATATCATAATCTCTTGTTCTTTCATTCTTTCTTTTCGAGATATCATTGTTTATTTGGGAGTGTTCTTCTAATTTCTCCCACTTCATTGCAGTTATGGCAAAAACCCATCAGTATATCAGACCGTAAACAGTATAGAAAGACTTACAACGAAAAACCCTTTGAGTCCGATAGTAAATTTTCAATGAAAAAATTCATAAAATTTTTTTTTCTTCTTTTCACTACAATTTTTTTTATATTTTGGTAATTTGTCGTTTTACTTTTATTCAACTAGTTTTCAAAATTTGAATTAAAGAAATAAATTCCCAAACACCTGCTTGAACCCTTGAAACTATTGAAAAATATCTTTTATCACAGCCATTAGTAAAGGTTATCTTTATTACCCTGCGTTTTCCCAGAATAGGATAGAAATATAATAGAAAGGTTATTTAATTATTTATATATAATAAACGTAGAGCACAAAACAGTAGTAATGTTGCGACGCATTACATTACAACATTGTTGCGTTATTAAAACTATGAATTAGTTACATAAATATTATTTTTGTAAACACAATAGTTTAATTGGAAAAAGAAATTTTAGAGTTCTTGGCAATTTTATTGAATTCTTAAATTTGAGAGCTAGAATTTAAAAAGTCAATCCCCTCTTTCGTGTTTATGCTTTATTGCTATAAAATGAGGTATAATAGTTAAACTCAATTTATCTTTTTAAAGGTCTTATCGTTCTTAGATATTTTTACCTTCTTATAGTATAAGTTATACGCCCATTTAGAATAAAATATATATTTATAGACAATCTTGAAATTTTTTACTAAAAAATTATTATATATGGAAATTTTAGTTCTACTTATATGTGTTTACTAAGAACTTTGGTATATTTCTGGAAAAACATTTTATGATTTGCAAAGTATATTTCGTTCCTGGTACCTCGGCGTCTGGCAATACAACGATGAAACATTTATATTTATAAACAGAAAGCTTTTTTGTTGTAAAAATCTCATAATCTTTATGTATTGATGAAAATTAATTTTAAGCGAAAAAATATATTCATTTTTTTAGTTACCAAAGTTTTATTATCTCGTAAAAGATTTCATAATTAGTACAAGATGGTCGCTAATTCCTAAAGTACATGTAACCATACAACTTAAAATACGTGTTCAAAAGAAATGGCCCAGTTTTGAAAACACGATACCAAAGAATAACAAAATTAGATATATGAGCGCATTTTTATTTTAATGTTAAATATATTTTAAAGATGTTAAATAACGTTCTAAATTTTAATAAAATAATTTTTTTATTGATAGATAATTGGAATTAAGATTTTCATTAATGAAGAATGATTTATTTTAACTATCTTTATCATCATTTATGAGGTTTTATTGATTTTTCGATGCTAAACTTCATGTTATATCCTATAGCATCAGAAAAATAAAAATTCAAAATTAATTTCTTTTTCTTTCATGATAAGATAGTTTTTGTTTTATTTAGCTTTCACACGCATACACCAGAGGCATACCACAATCATAAACAATCTGAAAATTTCTCTGCTTTTGATGCTTTAATGTGCTCTAGAACCAATTTTTAGTGCAGAAAGTGAAAAAAAATGTTTAAAAATTCATAGTCGTGAGTCAAATAGATAAAATTATAATTGTTTTTTCTCTCTGCTGTTTCAATCTACTGCAAGTCAAACTGCAAAAAAATATTGTCGGTTGTCGGCGAATGCTCAATGAAAATGCGTTGGTATGTTTTTAAATGCATAAAAGGGTAATTTATATATGAAAAAAAAAAAATTGAAAATACGAAATATTATGTAGGCAGTTTCTTTGATCCATTATATAAATTGCCCTAGAGTAAATAAATATATCGTATAAAAACACTTAACCAGATCATTAAATAACAAAATAACATCACCACTAAGCTCAAATTAAACTAATATAAATGTTTTTGTGTGGCAAACTATTACTTAAAAAATACATGAATTTCAGTTTATGAAAATTTCAAGTTCAAAAGTTTAAAAATTGTAGATTACAGTTTTTTCTTTAACATAAGTAAATTAAAAAAACGTATGTAACAATGCATGTATCTAATACAATCTAGATATATAAATTATTATATAAATTTTTAGAGAAAAAGAACTTCTGCTCAGAGTAATAAAAAGCATGTAATTGCCGTAGAAATGCTTTGAAAAAGGCCGTAGATGAAGTAAAAAAAAAGAATAAATATTTACGTTTTTTAAGATATATAAAAAAAAATCGAGCCAAGTAGGCGGATCTTGAAGCTGAAAAAATAGTTAGAAAAAAGTTTCTTCGAGCACTTTAGGAATGAAAATTTTAAAAAAAATCAGTTTAAGCTGATTCTCAATTAGAATTTGTGCATAATCTTTTATACTCTTTTTTTGATAGGTGCCATAGCAGTTGTCTGAAAATTGGAATTTAATCATCTAGTTTTACAAACCTATTTTATTTTAATTTGTTTAGCTTAATTAATTATTTATTTTTTAAAACCTTATTTTAAAAAATTTAGGGATTAAAAAAAGTTTTTCTTTGTCAACTTGCCAAAATTCTCAAGAAATTTATGTTGAAGGACACTGATCAGCTCTGCCAAACATCTTGGAAGACTTAAAAAAAGTTGCACAAATGTGTTGAAAGAATAAGTTAGAAAGCCGATTTTTTTGAGAACCATCTGCCTCGAACTTGAACACTTTCCACAAATAAAAGACGATACATAGAAAGTATGTTAAGCTGGAGAACTTTGAGTCGTTGAACAAAAATTGTAAATGAGAGTGGCGCAGAGAACACCAGAATTTGAAATGAAGAAATACTAGTTTGACAAAATCTACTAATCTAATACATTATTGTAATAAATTATCAATCTCTTCATAGTCTATACTTTTATTGCAACCCACTATTATCTCCATTTTTACAATAGACACACATACAATAATATTTTCTTTAAAAAATTAAAGAGATTCATAAGAATTCATTAAAAAACAATTTTCAATTATTTTTTACAATAAATAGATTTAAACTATTTCAAACTATTATATATAAAAATTATTAGTGAAAAACCTATTTCAAAAACACTAAGCAGTGATGTTCAGTCATGAGGGCTTAAAACAAACTTAATGGATGCCAAACGTCAAAATTAAAGGATGAAAATTTAAATAGAATTCTCAATCTAAAATTTTAATTGTTTATTATGATTTTGTTATGAATAAGCAAAAAGATTTAAAAGATTTTTGTTTAGTTTACAATATTTATTCAAAATATAACTTAGTCAAAAAAAATATAAATAACAAAATCTATTTAAATGGATTTTATAAAACATAAAAAGTGGAAATATAAAAATATTTTATAGAAATAAAATCTGTGGGTGACAAATTCATGGATGTTCTATACATTGAAAGAGATTGAATGAATGTATTGTAAGTATTCTAAAACATGCTATGTGGAAATTTTATTTTGAGATTTTCAAATGAAACTACTACTACTACTACAACTACTACTACTACTAATACTACTACTACTTCTACTACTTCTACTACTTCTACTACTACTACTACTACTACTACTACTACTACTACTACTACTACTACTACTACTTCTACTACTACTATTACTATTACTACTTCTACTACTACTACTACGACTACTACTACTAATAATAATAATAATAATACTACTACTACTACGACTACTACTATTACTAATCTCATCATTATAATTCTGCCTTCTTGTGAAACAAACAAAAAGCATAAAAAGTTATATAATTCATCATGTGAAAGTGTAAAATTTGTCTTTTCAGTTTAAAATAAATCGATAAAATTTTAAAACTGAAAATATTACAAACAAATGTTTAAATCACATTTATAATCAGTATAGTTTTTAACAAAATTCATATTTCCTAAGCCAACAATTAAAATGTATTGTTTTACATTCGAGAACTAAAAATTGGAATATTATTGTAAAAATTCTGAATAGATTTTAAAAACCTTGTAATATGATGCATATTATAAAATGAATTAGAGAAAAAAATTGATAGATATCCTCATTTCTTATTAATATTTTAAAGTGAAACTAAATTAAGACAAATATTTAGTTTTTGTAAAAACTAAATTTATGCCACAAAATAAATCAAAAATAGGTATTTTGATAATTATAAACTAATTTATAACAATCTAAAAATTACCTAACTTGAATTTCATATAAATATTTTTATAGAATGTTTATGAAAAAGTGTTATAAACATTAAAATAATGCTTGCTAAAATATGATGTAAATTCACATGTAAAACCCTAATTTGTAAAAATAATCATTTTATATGATTATAATCATTCAAATCTGAATGACGTTCACTCAAGATTTGTATCCATCAGATTATTTGACTTAACCTTCGAATCGAACTTTCTAGATGCTCCAGGAGGATTAAATCCCTGCATCAAAAGACTGCAACATGGCAAGATTAAAACTTCGATTACAATACTCATAACAATAGAAGTGTTGGAATAAATGGCCTTTTGCATAGATCTGCAATGAAGCAACATTATGGTCAATATTGAAAAACTGCCAATTTTCTGGATTATCTTCATTTTTACAACCTCTTCATCCAAAAATTCTCAAGCATCATCATCGCTTCCACCTACCTCTCTTTCCTCATCATCAAGCACGTTTGATTCACCTATAAAAGCGAACCAAACAACGAGAAAAACTTCAAACCAATCTCATTCAACTACTCTTCCAAACTCTATTTTCTCATTGTCTAAGGAAGATTATGTCGCCAACTTCAGAAACCACAAGCATAAGGAGTTCCCTCCGGGAGTCAAACAAATCCACCAAATATGCGTCAATAAAAATCCATTTCACTATTTCGTCACCACGCTACCTCCCTCAAACACTTCTTCTTCAAGTATCCCACCGAAAGTATTCAACGTCGTGGCATTGTTGCCAATCGACTCTCTTACCCCCAACTTCACGTATAAAAACAGCTCTCTCTATTCTATCGAGAAGGTTTACCCATCGATTATAATGGCATTTGAGAAAGTGTCTTCGGAAGGTTTTCTCCCACCCGGATACAGTCTCAACTTCCAATACTCCAGAGATGACTTGAATGACCACTCCAATGCTCTAAACATCGCTATCCAGCTAGTCATCACCGATCAGCCCAACCTCTTTCTGGGTCCGGTGCCAGATTATAACCTCGCACCGGTCTTGAGGCAGTGTCGTTTCTGGGACATTCCGGTTATAACGCCTGGAGGCATGTCTGACGATATGAAGTCTGAAAGGAGTGACATGTACCGCATGCTCACTCGTATCGGCAGCAGCTTCGAACCGCTTAACAACTTTGTTGTCAATATCCTTCGACACCACAATTGGTCCAAGGTGAAAATTTGAATATATAGTCGTGCATTGGTTCATCTATTAATTTTACTATTGCAAATCCATTTTCCCAGTTAATTATTTATACATTTATTCAAACATTAATTATCCTTCAATCTGTTCATCTATCCTATACCCTTTCAATTACAGTGTATATCGGTGAGAAACCCAAAGGGACAAGACAGAATTTTCAACCAGTTTTGTCATCTCCTCATCAGTGGCATTCATAAGAAATTCGAAGTCGAGAATATCAAGCGAGATAACTTCAAAGTAATACTTTTGTTGCTACATTTTTTGCTGACGCTGCTTTTATTGCAGTTCGTGTTGTTTCATGTGTTTCATGTGAGCGTTGTTGGTGAAGTTTAGTTTACAAGCGACCTCAAGTGCTTATAAAAACTGAAAGTTATAATATTATGAAAAAAAAGAATTATTTTTATTCCAATAATTTAAAAAAAGTCTAAGTTGACTTATTATGTACCTTTAAACTTAAACAAAATTCAGTAAATAATTTGTCTAACTAATCCAAATTGTCTTAAAAGTTGCTATATCGGATTTTATTTTCAATTATAAGCTATTATATCTTCGATGGTGTAAAACAATTAAAAGGTTTTACTCTTCAAATAAGTTTTTCTGTTTTTACAGTGACTTCTAATCTTATCGAATCGCTATCATCAATCTTTCAGTTTATACAGATACTCTTGATTAGGCGGGAATTAGATTTATTACAGTGTTTCATTATTCATAAATTTTCACAAAAAAAGGTTTTAAAAAATTGGAATTAGTACGGTTAAAAAAAAGTAAACTATATATTAAATTTATGAATGTACATTGTGCATTTAATTGTTTTTATGTCAATTTCGTAAGTTATCATAATTTTTTTGTCTTCAAAAAACAACATTCAATAAATCGCGAAAGTATGTCAATCAAGCCAAAACTTTGATTATTAACTTTGACTAGCGCGATTTATACTATAACAATCTTCTCAGAAAATAGATTATTCTTCCTAATCGAGGGGTTTCTATATTTTGATATAAAACTATTTTTAAAAATTGAAACTAAAAATTAAAAGTTATTTAGTTTGATAAACTTACCCCTTCCTATTTATTTGTTCCCTACAGCTCGTGGACAACGAACCCTTCGATATCAATGAAGAGATTGGACACAAGTATTCCAGTGAGTTATTAAATTTGCGTTAATTTATATTAACAAATAAAACTATTATTATTTCACTTCTAAAATTTTCTATAGAATCTATTGAAAAACTTCATGATAACGCGCAATTTTCAACAAAATAACGTAATCAAGAAAGTAAAATCTTCAGTGTGAAAAGTCGTTGAAAATAACGTCTTTAAAAATAATTTTATGAAAATAATTTTTTTTAAATTATGAAAATTAACTCCATTAAAATAAATAAATAAGTAATGATTAAAAATTTTAATATTAATAATAAATCATTAAAAATGAGTACAAAAATATATAAATAATAAGTAACAAATATTAATAAAGAATAAAAAGATATACTTTTTAAAATGTTGTAAAAAAATATTTACAAACATTTTTATTCAAAAGATATTTTTTAAAGAAAATTATTTTGAAAAATAGGGTAAAAAAATAAAAATCTAAATACATTTAGACCCTTGAAGTTTTTAATGGATCGGGCATTATTAAAGTGGGTGTGAATTTCTGAAAATTTTACGATTTCTTTTTTCCATTATATTTTTTAACATTTTTTCAACACTATAAATCACTGTGTGTAGAATGTACATTGCACACGAGTATCTTTTAAAAATATTCTCTTAGCCACTTTCAATTTTATCTTGATCATAGGCTTCTGCACAACGTGGAAAGAAGATCTAAACTGTCATTATGGCTTCGTTAATTATTAAGAAGGCACTATCATTGTTGATGGCTCATATTTATAAATATTGCAAGAGTAAAGTAGAAAACAAAATTAAAGGAGCTTATTAAATACGTAGAACGACCATAAAAAGTTGAATCAAATTATTTGAACGTAAATAGTGACATAAATAGGATTTATTAAGAAAATGTGTTGCCTTATTACTGTAAAACAACGAGTTAAGTTGTTTAAATACAAATTAATTTGATTTTTTTTCTATGTGAATGCTGCAAATAATCCTTTATCGATAGTTATATTAGACGCAAACACTTGGAAAAGTCAAAAGTTAAAAGTGAAATTTAATAAGCAGGAAATGAACACAATTAATTTTGTTTCAATTCAAAAAGATCTCAAGCATTCTCTAAAGAAAAAAATTCCTTTTACATGATTTGTTAAAAAGTTTAAACATGTTTTTACAAAAATCTTTTTTATAAGCTTCCACATGTCAAGAATGTCAAAAACCTTTAGATTATTCAGCCCTCTACTTACCGTTCAAGGGTGTGCTCTGTATTTGCTTCGATTTCTGAATTTATTTGCTTGCAAATAAACGAATTGTTGTTGTTAAAAAAAAAAAAAAAAAAAAAAAGTATACTGAACTTCCATAATTCGATGCAGATGTCTTGGAGGATTGCTTCCAGGATGGGTAATTGATCCAATTAGCTGTCTCATTTAGTTTTTGAAATAAATTAACTTTTCGATTCACGAAGAAATAAAAGCTTTGAACACGTGCCGATGAAACGAGAATTGCCTTTTCACAATGTAGGTGAACGATTTATGAGCTCATGAGACCATTCGTGGTTGTTTTTAAATTTAGTGAAAAAATAATTGTTTATTAATTTTTTGACAAAGTTTCACTTTTTGTTAAACAGTGAAATAAAATATTAAATCAAAATGTTGGCTAAGTGGCGTTATACAAAATATTTTGACGTCGTTCAGATTTGTAAAAAGAATTGAAATATATGTTTTTTTGCGATTTTTTAATGATATTCTACAATTTATAAACTCGTTTTTTGATAATAATATTTACACTAGCTTTGTAGCAATTTCACACAGTGCTTACTCGGAGCTTATCGAAGACACATGACAATTCTTTGATTTCCCGTTAATAAGAAAACAACTTTTGTTTGAGATTAATGCGTTGGCTACCTTGATGCTAAGCCATCAATTTATACAAGCGTTGAAGGAATTGCTGTAAAAGAAATATTTCTATTTTGACTTGAAAAATTTTTAATAACATTTTTATTTGAAAATATCAATTTATACAGAAAAAAAACATAAAAATTAGTTTTTAAATGGAAAATCTCTGAATTTTTATGCATTCATAAAACATAATTCAAAAACGACTGCTTCAAGAGTTACTATATAATATAGTCTATGTTAATAGCTTCATTTGAATTTTCAACGGGCTCACCGTTATAAAACATAAAAATAGATGATCCTTTTGCAATTGTAAAAATACATGTGATGGATTGCCTACCTTACGTTTGATAGCCCATAACGAGTGGCTCATAACTATCTATCACTCGGCAACCTTGTCTTGCATGAAAGTAATATGCTTTTTCAGCAGTCATTTTTATTTTGTGCCCAATCATCAGTTTTGACCACTATCCTTTCATGCTCCATTCATCCTCATCGAGCTCGTTAATCGGTCCTTTACATTTGAACACGCACGTTGAACATTTTTTATATCTTTTCAAAACATGATTTAGCGATCTTTAGAAAAGCTTTTCATTAAAAGTTTGATTACTTTCTGGTGTCTGTGAATCATATGAAAATAAAATGCGCTTGCTGATCAAACAATCTGACCACGATTTTCGTATAATGGTTTCGAGCCCTGACTCAGGAAATAAAAACTCTTGGTGTGAAAAATCTATGGTTGCAACAAAATTGAAAAATTTAATCAACTTGGTATAGGCGAATACCATTCATAAATATTTTTTTTTAATGGGGAAACATGAATTATGCGATTAATTCATGCATTAACCGATTTCCACACAAGCTTCGGAAAGTGTCAAAAAGGAAATGAAGCAAACGCGTGAAAGACAGTTATTAACTAATCTTATTTTTATAAAATAAAAAATGTTGACAAATATTTCTTTAAACAAGTTTAAAATGAGTCATTGTTACGTCAAAAACATTATGAAAAAAATATGGTAGTTTTTGTTTTTTCAAAGGATCTAGATGAAATTACTTTTTGATCATTTAAGTAAATTTTAAACAAATTTAAATTTAAACAAAGTTAATGCACGTTTGGGTAGACTTTTTTTCCAATAGAAAATTATATTGTGGATTCAGAATTATGTTGGTAAACTGGAAAATATTACTTTTTTTACTAAAAAAATGCATAAGGAATTGAGGAGGTGAGTTCCAAAACCTGTCAAGTACAATTTTTACTTGAAAACCTCAAATAAACAAATTATCAATAAAATAGTCAATAATCAAGATCCTTCTCATTAATCAGATCTACTTAACGGGTTATGCAAGTCACACATGCACGTACTTAACAGTTTTTGACTGTAAACTCATTTTTCTAGAGCTTTTAAAAATGAAATTTGAGCGCTTTTAAAAATCCCACTTTCTGAAAACATGCTAATGAAGACTATTAAGATAATAGTATGATAATTCAACTTTCGAAAATGTTTACTTAACAAGTTTTGGAACTTTTCTCTTCAATTAAGAAATACTTTGAAATGTTAATAAAAAATTCAAAGATAAAAATAGCTTATTAGTTTTCAATGAATAAAAAATCAAAAATCTTTAAATTATTTGAATTTGAAAGTACCTAAAAAAAGATTTTTTAATTTTAAAGAAAAATTTAGACCCAATAAAATATGAAAGCGTCATGCTTTCGAGAGTAATTAAGGAGCTCGTAAAATTATTTTTTTAAACTTTGAAAAGAATAATTGGAAAATCGAAAAAAAAACATTAATTTAAAATTCATAGATTCTCACAGTTTTAAAATAAAAAACAGCTGAAAAAAATTTCGTTAAATTTTAAAATGGGGAAAAAGATTTATATAAACTTTGTACACTAACAAGAGCTCTAATCAAAAAGCTTTTTAAATCTCACACTTCGGGCTAACTTCAATTTAAATTTTGATTTAATTAAAAAAAGTACTCATGGTTACAACTATCAGTAAAAAAACCCTCCAATTAATTTATTTTTGGAACTTTTTGAAAAAGTTAATTAAGTGAAATTTGAAAAATAATTTTTTTCTTAACTTCAAAAAAATTGTATTTATGAGATCTATCTTCCATTCAAAAGCTTTAGAAAAATGAAAATGGTAAGAAGAAATCAGCGATTGGGATTTGAAAACTCGGTTTTCATACCGTTTTTGGAAAAAATTATAACTTGTTATAAAACAAGTTATTTTGTTATATTTGTCGTCGTCGGTATTTTTATACAAGAGACTAAAAACATTTCAGTTACAGAACATTTATTTTGATCGCTAGGTGCCAGCACAGTTTAAAGATACACGTTTATTATACACAGGTTATTATTCAAATACCTTAAAACATCATACATTGAAGTGAAATTTTAACATTCAGTGTCAGGATATAATACAATTAATAATAGTAACAGTAATAAGAATAAAATAATGATATAGGAATAAAAGAGCAATATAATGTGTATTAGTTATGTATAACTCGTTTGAGCTTCATATAAAAAAATGTCGAATGCCTTGCTATCCAAAACAACATTGCGACACTAATTCCTTTTTAAATTTTCTGGAACCATATGAAATCTATTTAATTGTGTACTAAGAACGATGTTGAACCACATCGTTCAACTTATCAGTAATTTTTTGTAAGTCATAAACATTGCATTGGTAGTGATTGGACAAATATTCTTATAAATAGGAAAAGTAACTTCATGAGTTAAGAAGGTTAGAGTCCAGTATAATGACTAAGCGATTCTCATCGTAGTAAATCAAAAAAGTGATTTTTTAAATTTTACTATAGAATTATTTGTAAGTTATATAAGAATAAAAGCATTTATGAAAAAAAATACGAGCAAAATTAAATAAAAAAAAACATAATTTAGTTTTACATCGCTTCTTTATTGAAAATTTTCTTTGTAGCCATCCACTATTTCAGACTCTGTTCACACACAAAAATATATATATATTTTCCCTATTATATAAAATGAATCTTAACTCAATCAAATTCTGCAATATTAAACTGACTTGAAATAGTTTGTTAGATTATAAAAATCATTCTAGCACTGTTTTAACAATCTTTAGAAAAATAAGTTTACAATTTTTTGATGAAAGTTTTAAAATAACTTTAGTTCTTTTGTTGAATAAATTTTTTTATTGTACTGGAGTATACCTAATAAAATAGATATTCTTCAATGTTTTTTAAATACGAAAACTATCTTCTAAAAGATGAGTTTAAAAGATTATGAAATAATTATAAATAACTGGCTTTATAAGATTTTCTACAATTCAAGAAGAAAAAAGTTGAATCAAATAAAAACAATTCCTTTAGACCTAAGACAATCATGATTATAAAGATTCCACGATTCACTTTTTTTATCATAATCTTTTTTATGGTTTTAATTAATCAAACACGAGAGCAAAATGAAAGAAACATGACGACGGAATGTGAAACTCATTTTGAGAAATTTTCAGAAATTGGCCAACAAAATGGAGTTTCACTCAAACGAAAAAAAAATCAGTTTGTGATGGCGCTTCTGCTGCCCAGCAACAATTCGTATCTTTACTCCTTGAGCAAGGTTCGAGTCGCTGTGCAAATGGGCATGGAAAGGGCCAAAGAATTGTACTTACAACCAGAAATTAAACTGGTTCTTTTCTATGAGGATACAAGATGTTCAGAAATATACGGACCCTTGAATGCCGTCAAACTTTTCATTGATGCTTCCAATCGACCCAACGTCTTCTTGGGACCAAACTGCCTCTATGTGCTATCCATGGTGGCTAGGTTTGCTTCGAGTCCTCTTTGGACCATCCCTGTCATATCCACAACGGGACAAGCTAAAGGTTTTGGCATAGAAGAAAACTATGGTTTGCTGATCCGTCTTCTAGGCTCTTATACAAAACTAGGCCACTTTATTGAAAGCTTTTACCGGCAGTTTAGATGGAACGTCTCAGGAATCATATTCTCCACACATACACATCCCCGCAACCGCTCTGAATGCTTCCACATGATGTCTTCACTCAAATTAGTTCTCGAACACGCTGGCTCCAAGGTCACTCATCTGTATTTCACCGAAAAGCCAGAGCCAGACAGCAAAATGAGGACTCTTCAAGACAAGCAAGAGCTTTTGCGAGAGGTTTCCCTCTCTGCCAGAGGTACCTTACGGCTAGCTGAGTGTGTTTGCGTGGACGTTTCGATTTATTCATTTTTTTTATGATGTTACATGATTAAAAAGATACATTTTAAAGTTTTGATTATAGTTTGTTAAGTTACTTTTTCATATTTTCGATTTTTATATTCGAAATTTTTATTGTCATATTCTTAAAACTTAAAACTTGTTTGTTTTACATACATTATTTTTAAGTCAAGTTCTGGAGATGTTCAATACTGCATGCATTATGCATAGCAGTTATTTCTGCAGTCAAAGGGCACTCACTGATGAATGTTATGAGATTTATTAAGCAATAAAAATTTTACATTTTCATTTTTCTCATCAGTTAGCTTGATGCCTTTCTTAGCAATTGAGGGCTATGTGCCGATATTCGAATAGATTTAATTCGTAGCGATACTTTGAAAGGGGTTTTGCTGAAAAAGCTGAGTGTTTATGAAAGTTAGTAAACAACCGGGATTTAACTGAATAGATGCATGAATGGAGAATGGCATTCTTATTTCTAGAACGAGTTGGAAGATGTTTTTCCACATAGAATATGCATGCAATTTATTGCTTTTTTAATGAGCATGAGCATACCTAGAGAGTCAAAAACAAGCATAAACACTTTTTAAAAGTCTAAACTGAGAGCTATAAGGTAATATAAAATTAATTGCACTGTTAATGCGCATTTTCTTGTTTATCATCATAATATAAATTTTTACAAAATCTTTTTCAGGTAAGCATCATTGGTTTTAAAATTTTTATCCACCCGGTCCTCGGGAAACGATTTGTTATGAAGCGAATTGGCTTCTAAAGACATTAAAAATCGGAAAAAATAAAGTTTACTATCTTTTTCCGTTAGAATAAGTTTTTTGGCATTAATCCGCTATTGTGAACTATTATTATTTGGAACTGCTTGAGAGTAAAAAAGTTAACGAAAGATGAATGAATGTTTGTTTAAATCTTTCATAATTATATTTGTTCGAAATCCGTAATGGTGTTTGTTTTTCATAATTATTTTAAAAAATTTTAAATCAGTAAATCTTTTTTGATGGTTTTTAAAGCTAACATTTATTGTTTTGATAACTGCAATAAATATAATTTGGAAAATTATAATGTTATATATTTCTAATGAATTGTAACTAATTGCATTGTTGATGGAAATTTCATTGTATAAATACGATTAAAAGTTATTTTTATTGTCATAAACGAAAAGTAATATAAACACCTTTTTGGAAAACTATAAACTTATCACCCAAAAAAATATAATGGATTTTTATTAGTAATTAAGTGGGCAAACTGAAACATTTATGGACTTATAAAATAAAGAAATGCCCGAATATTTCTGTTTAGTGAGCGCTCGAGTCAATCAAATTGCATATCGTGATTGGGGTGGCATCATCAAGGAAGCTTACGGAAGGATTCTTTAGCCCATAAAAATAATCACATTTTGATATATTATTAATAAATATAGGAGTTGTAGATTAAGAATAATGCAGGTTAATTATGTTGTGGAAGGTTTCAGTCTTTTATTGAAGAATTTGGCTGAAAAAATAGAGTTTTTTTTATTATAAAAAAATCTATCTTCCAAATTAAGATAATCAATTTGTTCATATTAATCAATTAATTTTCTTTTTTAAAAAGTTAGACCCAATCATCTTTGCAACCAGTCGAATAATTCTTATTCAAACGTAATGATAACTGGAAAAAAATTATTGAATAAACTAATTTTAAACGCTTTTGTTAACTGTTTTATAATGAAATATGTGACATAAATATATATTTATTTTTCAGTTTAGTTTTTCACGTTTGAATTATTTCTACTATTTCTTTATTTTATCTCACTTTAATATATCAATAAGGAAATATTAGTATAAGTGATGAATTCAAACTTTCCATGTCAATGTATAGAGTTTCCAGGGACAGGAATACTTAAAGTATTTCTGCTAAATATCATAAATTAAGGTTTATGCGAGAAAAGGTTTATCGGGAATCTAATTTTACACACCTCTAAGCTAGATTTATGGGTTAGATTTCTGATCCGCGGCGCAATGAGTAAAATGTTTTTTCAACAATAAAAATTATAAAAAAAAGAAAAAAAAGTAATAACTCAAAATATAGGTTTTCTTGCTCTTCTTATAACAAGAATGCCATGAAAATAATATTTAGAGTACCTTGGTTTTTTTTAGCATTATTTAATGACTCTTCAACTATGAAATGAAAATAAACACATTTCTGGAAACTTTAAAAAAATATAAAAATGATAAAAAGTAAAATTTGTTAAACCATAAATATTTAATCCTATAACTTGAACACAAATAAAGAAACACATTTAATTGTTCTATAAATAATAAATAAAAACGTTGAAAAATCGGAATAAAAGTTTTTGAGCACAAACATCTCTGGGTGGAATCAGGAGGCATTCAGAAGGAACAAATGAATGAAGTGCACACGGATGAAAGCCTTGGAATATCAATACAAGTGGGAAGTTTCATGCTCTTGGTTACGCATTCCAAATATATGAATCAAACTACTATAAAAATAGAAAAACTAATTTATTTTATTTCAAAAATGATAGTTTAAATTTTTAGTTTTATTTTTCAAAGCCACTTCAATCACTCAATATTTTGCTATTTAAAAACTTTTTTTTCTTGCTTTAGAAAAAAAAAATGATTTGAAAAGCTAAAAATGGATCTTTTTAAAAAACGGCTCGGTTAATGCAGCGGCCGAGATTGACGCCATGGAGCAATGATTTAGTTGTTATATCAGCGCTCCTAAACAAACAAGTGCAAAAACTTCTAAAAATAATCGAAGATCAAAGGGCGAAAATATCGGAATATTACTCAAAAATATGGAAGAAAAAAGCTGAAATGGGAAAGATAACGAAATATGGAAATAGTTTTTTTGAACGAAAAACAGAAAGCAATTAGTTGAATTAGTAACAATACTTTAAAACATAATTAAGATACTTATATTAAAAAATGTGATTAGATCTTTCGGCTTCTCTCATATTAAGGATCAGCTGGAGGGTGGTGGTTTTGATAGCGAAGATTACGGCCATGGTTATGAACATGCTGGTATATTAAAGAACAATTTTAATTTATTATTAGAAACAAAATGTTATACAAATAAAAAAGTTGATAAGAAATACAAACTTTTCTATTCATAATAATTGTAATTTGTAGAAGCAATTATAGAGACTGTTGAAAAAAATAATTTACTTAATATTTGAGTTGGAAATTGGTTAATATAAAATGATTACGGTTGAATTAAAAATTTAGTGTTCCAATAATATGAAATATAGTAAAAATGTCTGATATAATTGCTTCACATCGATATATAAAGCAATGTAATCAAAAAGGAAATTGGACGCATGCATAAAACAATGATAACAATCCTAAAAATGATCTACAGTAATGAACATACTTATTTTTGCATAATTAACCTGTTCACTTTGAATCTCTTGAAATCTCAGCATACCTACTATGTTAAGTTTTTCTATAAAACGGAAAAAACTTCAAAACAAACATTTAAATTTTTAAAATACAAATTATTCACCACCACACACCATTCATCTTTATATCAAAAAAAACTTACGCTTCCAATCAATCTCAGACTTTCCACATCTTCTACCAAAGTAACCATTCACCACAGTAATTGTCTTATGCGCTTCGACTGACACGATACGAGAGATAATGCTGAAGGCGTACGACCTGGGATACTGCAATGGAGAGTACGTCTTCATCTACTTTGACCTACTCGCTAGGTGGGTAGATGAGGAAGGATCAAGTTGGTTTGATTGTGGAAAAAAAGAATTTACATTTTATCAATTTTTTCGCAATTGAATTATCTTTTTGCTTCTGTGATTCGGGTCTGATGGCACCAAAGTTTTTGATTATAAGCATCATGAATGCACAATTAAAACTGAAGTTATCTCTAGCTTTGATATTGTACATCCAACTGATCATAGCCTGGTCGTTATGTCTTGGTACATGATTTTACACCTTAAGATTCACAAAGGTGTGTGCGCTTGCATTTTCTACACACGTAGAAAACATGGAAAAAAGATTGGAACGCAGAGATCAAAGCGAAATTGCTTCACGTTTACTTGCAGTGAGATAGGGCAGTAATCTCCTTCAGCAGAAGCATGTTACCAAGGTAGCAACAAATAAAAATAAAATATTTCAAGTAGTAATAAAAGAGTAAGTAAAGAACGTGAAATTGAGAAATGCCATGAATAATTATCATGAAAAGGTCAGTATGTCAAGAACAAGAATCGAAAGCGTCAGAAAGTTCATTTTAAAATTGAATTTAAATTTGGCATTTATTTTTAAACTTTATTTTGAATTATTATTTTATTTGTTCAATTTTTTTATTTAAAAGCATTCAGAGAGTAGAAAGCGTCAGAAAGTTTATTTGAAATGTAAAGTTTCAACTTTTACTACTAAATTAAAACTTTAATTTAAATTTTTAATTCGTGTTTAATGTTATGACCTATCTTATTTAACTTAATTTCATGTGAATTTAATTGAAACAGACTAAACAGAGGTCAAAACAACTGCGGTGGTTTAACTCCATAAACTAAATTGAGTCGATTTTTACTTTCATGCGTCCATTGGTGTACAGAGTTTGGTAATAAAGAACCACATAGTTTATCCAAGAATTGAATAATTGAATATATCATTGAAAAAACTCAAAAATTCTATTATAAATTATTGAAAAAGTTACAAAAATAGGTGAAAGAAATTCACTTTAGTATAATTTATAAAGTTTAAGTTTTGAATTTATATTCAATTTTATTTTACTTCAATATTTTAAGGCTATATTTTTAAAATGTGCCTTTATTGCATGTGCTTTTAATTGAAACTGGCAAAAAATAATGGCGGTGAGTTTTTCTCACTAGCACTTTTGAAGTTGGGTGTGGTCGTACAAAACTGAATTTCATTTATTTAATATGTCACTTTTTAAAATTCTTGAAAAAAGAAACAGTAAATTATTTTTGATTTTCTATTTTTAAAGTTTATTAATCAGTGATAAAAGAATGAAAAATAAAATGTTATTTATTTAAAAACAACTTTATCTGTAAATATTGATTTTTCCAAATTTTTTTATTTTTAAGTTAAGTTTTTTTGAATAAAAATATAATGTCACAGTACCATAGAAAAACTTATTAAGAAAACTATAAAAAGTTGTAGCTGTGGCCAAGTGGGCAAAAAGGTTTTGAAGAATGGGAGTTCGAATGGAACATAACACTCCCATAAAAGCATGAGAGTCAAATAAAAAATTATGATAACAAAGATCATTCTTTTACTCTACTAATTTTTTGATGCCACTTAAATCACCAGAAGAATACTTTCCTTATCTTCTAAGTCATCTTTTACCAAAAAGAACCTGCAGATGTTGTATTCTCAAGATGCTTTGATTTTTGAATTCTCAAGAACACTCACAGAAACAGAATTCCAGCTGTACCGAATAGATTATTTTTTTCTGTTTCTGAAATAATAACCTTTTTACTATTTTCATTTGCCTAATAGTTTCTGTCAGACGGAAAACAAATAGGGGTCACGTGATATCCGTTTAAATAAAATTATTTTATTTAAGTTATTATTGTTTTTTAAAGCTTTTATTTCATTGTTTTGAATGTCTAATGTTCTATAATACATCTTTTCATAAAAAAGTTAACCTAAAGTCGATATTATCAGATCTAATCGATACACTGCACACCACTCGTAATCGCATTTGGCTGAGTAGTAATTCAATTATTCGGAACAGTTCTACTTGTAATTAAGTCATTAGAAGTGTTTCTGGATTTCAATGACACTCATCAACAAACTAGTTCTTTAGCGCCTGAAAAGATTGAATTATTTTTTGAAGCCTTTTTATAAAATAAGCAAAAGCATTAAAAAAACGAAAACTCCAATTTTAAAAATGATAAATATTAGTTTTAATGAATTAAAAAATATTTTAATCTTACCAGTTTTTGATTAGTAAAGTGCATGAGGCTTTTCAGATTTTCAGATTATTTTCCGATTTTTTTCTGTCTGCGTCCAAGCTGATCTTATCATTTTAATCAAATTAAATTAATGAAGATGACATAGTAAAATGATTGAAAAATGGTTTCATGAAAATAAAGAAATAAAAAGTAAAATAAAAAACTGAAGGTGGAAACAATGAATATTTAAGCAAAAGTGGAGTTAAGGAAGGCATGGAAAGGAACTAATAAACATGACTAAGTGTATAATTTTGAAAGTTTAAAAATAAAATATATTTGAAAATAAACTAATTTTTGTATATAAATTTGTTAACAATTTTAAATTACAAAAAAAACTTCAAAAACGTGAGTAGAAGTCTTAAAACTACGCTAAAAACACGCATTCGCATCCATTACTCAAAACAATGATACAGGCACAAAAATTTATATTGAAAAAAAATAATTTTTGCTTTATTATTTATGTCATTTTTACAAATATTTTCATTCGTTTGCAATTAGTTCTCTTTTACCCCCATTTAATTTTGTTGTCTTTTCATTAAAAAAATTTGTTTTTGTAAAAACATAGTTTTTGCTTATTAAATGTTTCTACTTTGATAAATAAATTATTTGTATTTTAAAAAAATATATTTTGACAATATTTTTATAAAAGATTTAATTACTCTAATTGTTTTACCTTTAAAGGTTTAATTTGGTTTGTTTAAGCTATTTTAAAATTTGAACTCTAGTGATTAAAATACAAGATATAAAATATAAGAGTTTGAAATATTATGCATTTTATAGTTGATTTTTTTCCCTTTGACTATTTTTGACTTTCGAAACTTTTTCCTTTGACAAACTTTGACGTCACGCAAGATTTTCAAATACAAAATAAAATTTGATTAAATTAGTTTGATTTTTGTTCTCCAATTTTTTAACTATACTTTTTTAACCAGTATATTTCACCCTGATTGTCTTTACAGTTATTCTACATCTGAGTCTCAGCAACATTAGTCTTTCTAAATGCTTCAAAACCTTTTAAAAGACATTTCAAGGAAAGTATTAAAGTTTTTTTCAAAAATAAATAGCTTTCCTTTCATTCAGGAAAAGGAAAGAATGAATAAGAAAATAAAATTATAATAAAAATGCTTCAATTAAAAAAAAAATTTCAGACTTCTAAAGAATAAAAAAAATTGTTTAGATAGTTGTTACAAAACTCTACTTCCTATTTTTTTACATTTTATTTTTTAACTTTTAATAAATAAAAAGTCTATAAAAGCTCTAAATCTAATAGTCATTTTTGTATAAAAAATAACAATATTTAAAGTTCTACAATAAAAAAAAATATTGTTGCCATTTAATAAAAAACTGATGTTTTTCCAATATATATTTTTTATTTTCTATCCAAGTTTTTTTAACCATTGATTTTTCTTCTATTTTGAGACATTTAAACACTCACATGTATATGAACTAAAAATGGTTTTTACAATTCATTTGATGAATAAATTGATTTAATTTCATAGCAATTTCAACTTTGTATTTTTCAAGATAAATTTTTACAATGGACGCAAACGAATATAACAAGTCATTGTAAAAATCGATAAAAAAGGGTGACTTTTGGTGCACAATTCTTTTATGAAAGAGTCTCAATAATACAATAAAATAATACAACATATAAAAAAAAGTATAATATAATTTATATTCCATTAAATGCTTGCATACACACACATAGTAATTTATATTTCATGGAAAAATAGATATATTTAATTAATTAATATAAACATCTTTTTACAAAAATAAATAAATAAACTTTAAAACTTCAAAGATTATTTTTTTCTACGAATTCTTTCAGGCATTTCAAAAATTTAGAAGATATTGAGGCTTTGCTGCCAAGTATATTTTCTATTTAAGAGTTGTATTCTCGGATTGATGTATGCAGGAATTGCGAGCTTATAAGCATCTAGATTATGCTTTAGGCACGACTGTCATAAAAACACGCATAAATGCAGAGGCATTGCGCATAAAAGCATAACAGCATCACCTTGTTTGATTTTATGATCAGCAAGAAAAAACTTTGAAATAAATCGATTTTATAGCATTATTGATCGGCAAAGAAGCCTTTTAAAAATCTGATTGTTTGATTTTATAATTTTCGTTTTGAATTCTATATTTAATTCTACTCAGTGTTTGTTCCTAACATGTTTATTTATTTAAATATATTTGTTCTCTCAAAACGGATCTTTGCACAAAAGTATTTTCACATAGATTTCTAACCATTCAATCATTATAATCTAGTTATTTTGATTTATGAAATTATTTTTAGACAGGAAATAAATTAAATTATTTTAAACGTGCCCAATGATCACCGGTTATGATCCTTAATCTTTATCATTTCAAAATATAAAAATGGTTGTTAAACAAAAATCAATTCAACTTTTTAAATCTTACTACAGTCCCAAAGAACTGGCTACTACCTGGTACAGAGCCAAATCAACCGAGGAAGAAAATGAAAAAGCTAAAAAAGCGTACGACTCAGTGTTAATAGTGAGTATGAAGACGCCTACAGGACCTGACTTCAAGGATTTTGCTCGCAAAGTAAGTGGATGACTGTCTTTTGTGGAATTTCCTAAGCTGGTAGTGAACACTTTATTAGGAAATAAACAAAAAAGCTATTTTCAATTAAACTATAAAATAGGAAAAAAAGTTTAATAAGATAAGAATAATGTCGAGATTTTTAATGTGAAGGATAAAAAAAGTGCTCAAGTAATTCTCGGTGACATTCTGGGTTACAGCAGATCTCGGAGAAGATTTATTTCACGCTTAGTTGCTCTCTTTTCTATGGATGTTTCTGCATTATTGTAGACTTATCTTCATGCCTGAAAATAATGCACGTAGATAAATGTTGTAGATATGCGCCATGTATAAGTATTAGGTACTTAAGAAATACTTTCTGTTAAAAAAGAATTATCATGCTAAATTTGGATGAACTTGTATATAAAAACAATAAACGGAGCAAAGGTTTATCAGTTTTGTTGGAAATGTTTACATACAAAAACAATTTCAGTTTTTATAATATGCCCATTATGCATAAATGCAAAACAATTTTTGTTTATAATGGAATTTTTTTTATAATACTAATATTATTTTTATTATTTTATCAAACTTTAAATTTAATTAAACGTTTCTCAAAGTTTTATGCATAGTTTGCAAACTAAGATTTGTAAGTAAATTTTTAAAAATTTAAAAATTCATTTAACATAATTTTGTGTTATTTAAATAAAAATTTCATGCTTTTAAATGCTAAAAATATATATTTGAAGTCATATACCTATTGAGTCAATAAATGCAGAAATAATAATAAAAAAAACAAGAAATTTAGTTATAGATGACTATTGCTTTTTGGAAACTAAACAAATTTTATGCTTTTGTACTCTAAAAACGAAATAAACTATGAAATAATTTTTTTCATAAATTTGAAATGATATAAATTAGGGAAATATCAAAGAAAATAAATTGAATATGTAAAAAATTGAACTCAAAAGATGAAGATAAGGTTAATACCAAATATTATTTTAAACTAACTAGCTATCATATTAAAGCTGATGGTTTATTGTGTATAAGAAGATAAAAAAAGGATTTGCTAATTAATGTGAAACTGATAGACTTAATCAAAATCAATCACCAATAACTTTAAGCTCATTAGGCGGAATATGAAGATTGATTACAAGAGATTAATGAAAAACTTGAAAAACAAATAATTACACTTTCCATTTTGCTTTTTATCAAAATCAAAATTTTTGTTTCAAAACTTATATATATATATTTTTTCATTTCAGCATTATTTTATATTTCTTTCGACACTACCATATTTTTCCATTTGTCGATTTCTTCAACAGGTTAAACAAAGGGCTGTGATGGATAATGGCAAACCTGCTTACGCTGACGATGAAGAAGTGAGTTAAAGGATAGTTAAATAAATAAATAAAAAGTATAAAAATTAGAAATACAAAATTTATGGGTTAATTACTAGATGTATAAATCAATTGGTCCAAAGATGAATTAATAATGAATTAATACAGGAATACATATAAATTTAGAGAAGCTATAAAAAAAAGTTATAACTTATTTATATAAAAAATTATTGAAAAAGTATTAAAAAGTGAAAATAGTTTAAATGCTTTAAAAGTATATTTGCTAGTTTAAAACTAAAGCATTTGTAAAAAGAAAAAAGCTCGGTTACATCGAAAAAAAGTTTCATAATACGTAAAACTAATTTCCTATACAAGATTAAGGTTTTTAATTCAAAGTTCTCATTAGTCAGCTTCTATCGAGCGTGTAATCGAGGTTACAAATGGCATGAGCTTTTTCTTTGGTGTAGAATCTAAAATGATCATTTCACTGAAAATGAAGAAATTGAAAAAAATTGAAATGGAAAGTATTAACCAAAAAAGATAAAAATATATATAAAACAAAATTTTTTCAAAAGGTTTTAAAACATGTGTTTTTCTAGTGAATAAAAGGTGTAACATCTTCAATTTTGGGTTTTTTTTTCAATCGCGGATAGGGAGGAGGGTTTATTTTTATTTTCGACATAAAAAAGTAATTTTTGTGTCAAACTTTTTGTATTGTTAATGTTAATCATGTCCTAAGTTGACGTTTTGAAATTTTGAAATCTATGAATATACCATCCCCTACTAATGTTATCTCCAAAAAACAGTTTTTGTAATTCAAGAAGGTAATAATTAATTGCTCTTAAAAACAATTTTGAAAACCTATCAATTTTAGATGGGTATGAATTGTATTGAGAATATTCTGTTTATAGCTTAAAAAAATTAAATAATTTGTTATACATATTTTCATAAGTTAGAATGAATTATTGCCCTTTAAACGAAATAAACAATGTTTCATTGCCTTTTTAATATTTCTTTTTAATAAAAAAGTAATACAATCTTTTGACATCTTAAAATTCATATTTTTAAATAGTTTTTCATTCGAGTCTATCAACTTTATGCTTTATGCTTGAAAAAAATTAAATCATTATGTCAATAAACCTTGCATCAATTTATACTAAAATTTCAAAAAAATATTTTATTGTCTTTTCAAAACACATTATCAAATAAAAATGGAAACACTGAATGTTTATAGCATACCAAATGACAATTAATGCTAAAAATAACCTTATAGGAGAAAGAAATAAAATCTTTAAAGTTTTTCTAGGTAGAAATATTTTTTCAAAGATAGCATGAGTAGAAAAGAAAATGACCAGCTATAAACTGTGCCAGTTTTTTGAAAGGGCTAATCTTTATAACACTAAATATCTGTGAATTTACAAAGTCTTTTGAAATAAAATTTAGTCTAACTTTAATTTTTCCACTTTACTACTTTCACACAAAGTCTCTTATTTTATCTTCATAGTAACCTTTCATGCATTTTTGATATACTCAGTTATTATCTTGCCAATTCAGGCTTCTCTGCCAATCTTTTCCAATTGGTATCAACCAAATTATTGAGATATTATTAGTTCACTATGCAATACAGTATATTGCAATTCAACAAAGAATATTATTAACGTGGGGTAAACCCGAACAAGCTTCAAGACCACTCGGTTAGAAATAATAATGCGACTTAAATTATACCAATAATAATATTCGAATTAAAACCAGGTTTTTTGAATGTTCATAATATACAATAATATTAAGTGAATAAATACTTGAAGTATATAACATAGGGGAGAGATTAACAAGAGTCCCATAGGTGTATTTGTTAAATGGCTATAGAATTTAAAAAACCACAAATTTGTCGAAAATATTATTATTATTATTTAAATTCCTTTTTTGCTTACTTCCATTTCATTTTTAGCCGCTAAACGCCTAAATTTAGTTTTTGATTTAATGATGGTTAGTTTAGTTGTTTTTTATTATTTTATATTTTATTATACATTCCTAATTAACTATTTTTTATCTGTTAGATACATTTATATACTGCATCAATTACTGCAGACATAACATCTAATTTCCAATTCATAACATAATATTTAAAAAAAATTTAACATATACCTTCCAGACAAAATAATCCCATATAACTCTAACTTTTTCAATGATTTAAGGTTTCCATGGTTTGCACCAATACGGCATTGAAGCCTTGAAAACTACTATTAATGAAGTAATTAGGGGAAAATGAGCAAAATAAAAACAGAGCTTTCAGGATTTTTTTTTCAATCTTCACTTGAGAAAATAACTAACAAATTGTAAAAAAAATGAAAAAAATTTAGTTAACTATTTTAATTTTACATTTTCTCAATGAAATATTAATTATTTGTGCAAATTATTTTCACTGTTAAATTTTTTAGTAAAATTAACATAAAAAACCTATTTTAGATTAGCGTTTTATCCTGATAGTGGTAAACATAGCTAAGATTTAGTATTTAATGCAATAAGTTTGATTGTTTATCTCTTCATCATTTTGATGCAATAAAACAAATTCCTCAAGATGGGCTTCTTGCCCGGATCTTTCCTATATAATAGAAGGAATGCATTTTAATGATCATAAGGATGCTGAAACATGCGCATGCAAACATGAAAAGGAATACATAAATATTTTTTGAAGGTGTTTATGTTAACAAATGAATGTTAATAAAAAAAGAAAGAAATGGTTTGTGAGGGAATATGTACATCAAAAAACGGAGATAAGATTGGAATGCATTGAAAGTAAAAACAATTTATTGGTAGATTAGTAAGATTTGTCAGATAGGTATGTCTTCAGGGGACAGCCAAATGTTGCAGTTGAACTCGAGGATTTAATTCTATGATAAAGACTATTCCAAAAAGTCAGCGCTGCATCGAAGAAGCTTTTTTAAAGCTACATACTTTTGAATAAGCAGACCTGAGTCTTTTCCTCTAAGGAAGACTTGCTCATATTAAAAAACTGAATGAAAAGAATTCTGAGCACTCATTGGACAAAACATTTGTCGCTTAAGAAGTCTTTAAACCATTCTAACACAGAATCAGAAAACTATAAAAAAGGCGTAGTTTTTGGAGTAATATTACATGAACTAACAAATCAAAAATCAACGTTTATTAACAATTCATGTATTTTAAAACGCTAGTTCTTCTTGACTTTACCGAAAGTATGAATATCAACTTTAAAAGATATCTGGATCATTAAATTAATATTAATGAATATTATATATTTTTCAAATTCAAAAAACGAATGTTTGAAAAGTTAAATTATCAATCAAAATTTTTCAAGAAAAACAGAAAATTATTTAATCAACCTTCTCAACTATAACCACAAAAACATTATCCACACAGGTCAATCCCTACGTAGCAGCATTTCATGACGCTGTCTTGTTGTACGCCAGGGCACTGAACCAGACCATTCAGGAAGGCCTTGACCCTTATAATGGCACCATCATCACCAAAAATATGAAGAATGTAGAATTCTTAGGTAAGCGTTTATTGTAAATCTTTTTTTTTAAACTTTAAAAAAAAATTTATAGTATTAAATTGTTTTAGAAAGACAATTCTGGTTGAGCCACATAATCCTATTTTGAGAGGTTTATTGTTTCAATGAGAGTTTCATTCAAATCACAATTTTGTGTTTGTGAAAGTGCTTGTGTTTCATTTAATATTATTCAAATTTCTAGGAGTGTTTGTGTAATTGAAGTAAAAGATTTTACTTTGAAAAATATGTATTTAAATATAATTTCATTGAAATATAAAACTTAAAAAACGTTAATGTTGTATTGAAAATCTATAAAACTTTTAAAAATATGTATTTAAATATAATTTCATTGAAATATAAAACTTAAAAAACGTTAATGTTGTATTGAAAATCTATAAAAGATTAACAACAATCCTAGATGGCTCATTAATACGGTTTCGATACGAAATAAAATGAATTAAATCATTAAAAACATTAATGAATGTAAATAAAATCAAATTAAATCAGTTCAAATATTGAAAAAAGTATCCTAACCCAAATAAAATTAGTAGAATTGTAACTTAAATAAACTAAATTTTATAAATAAAATTCAAAGGTTATATAAAAATTCGAAAGTTTGAAGTATATATATTTGAGAACAATCAGATAAAAATTTTTAATAAAAACTTTAGTTTGAGATTTTCTAGCTTTGAATAGGAGAAGCGCATAGTTCAGTCGAAGAAGCTGCCGAAAGATTACAAGAGACTCTCATAAATCAGCTTTAAAAAAAAATAAATATCCATTTTAATAAAACTCCTACCCATAAAAAGCAAATCATTTAACAACAAAAATATTCAGTTGAGAAGTTAATCAATTCTAATTCGTCATTCAGATTTTAACGGGTTGTGTCAGCGAGGTTTCACAGTTTGGGTCTTAACGATCTGTTTACTTGAAATCAATCATTGAAACTTTGTGAACTATCTTCTAATACTTTTTTTAAAATAAATATTTTTAAATTTTTTTACAATATTTTTTATCTTCAAGCTGGTTTCATGCTTGATTTTTTCCAAAAGTTATATTGCTCTTGATATACAAGCGCAATAAAAAGACCATTGATTATACATTGGAAACAACAGTCAAAATTTGAATTATCATTTTATGGAAGTTCTTAGAGTGATTTTCATGGTTTAGAAGTTCTGAAATTAATTAAACTTCGAAATGTATTGTATTTTTTCTGCTTGAAGCTTTAACATCTCGATAAATCTTTAGAGTACTTTCCTAAACATAAGTGATTAAAACTTAATTTTTTAGATGTTTTTACTTATATAGTATAAGATAATAACTTAAATTCAATAGAATTTTCAAGTGGAGCACTCTTAATGTCTCTTTTGGTTCATAATAATTTCACCTATATGAAAAAAGCAATAGTTTTGAACGTTATAAAATGCATAATAAAATAATTTTCATTTTAAGAATGAATTTCTTTGAATTTTTGAATAATTTCGAACATTTTTTTTAATTCAACTGTTTTTCTGCTTTAAAAAGACATGTAAAATAAATATAAAAAGTTTGAAACCTTGAATAATTAAAAAAAGAAATTAATCATGCAATGTTTTAAAGTTTGTACTTTCTTATTTATTTAAGTTTTAAATTAGATCTAAAAGTTTCTAAAAACTTTTAAATTGAAAAAAACTATAGAATATAGTTTTCAACAAATTCTTTAAACATAATTTTTCTCAAAAGCTATAATCTAATGGATATAATGTTCTTAAAATCAAAAAAAATCTTTCGCGTGTGCTGACTTAAATTCCCTGGCTTTTGTTTTTGCCTGCCCACAGATGAACCTGCCCTCTGTTATCTAGTTTTTAAATCTGATATGAAAACAAAAAACACCGAAGATAGCCAGCGAATGAAGTTGGCCAGTTAAAATCATGAGCAGTGAGCAAAAAGCTGTGGAGAAGTGACTTCATCGAGCCGCGGAAAAATTATTTATTTTTTCTTATCTACTCGATAATCATATTGATATTAAATCGTCTTTTCTGAGACAAGAATATGACGGGAATGACTTTGTTATCGATTGAATTCACTTCATATTTCAGTTTATATAAATAGCTTTTGACAATTTCAAATTAGACTATATTGAAATGAGCCCCTTGTGTATCTTTTGTTTGAGAATATGTTGAAAACTAAATATCGATATAAAAATTGTAAAAAATTGTTAAATTCCATGAATAATTTTTTTTCTGTTTACAGTTAGTTTTTTCAAGTCGTTAAAAACTCATCTTATTGAAGCGGATAAAAAATATATAAATCAGAAACTTTCGAAGAATTAATTTTTTTCTATTTAGAATCTCAGAATTGCAATAATAGATTGCAGCAAAAGCGTATTAGAATATACTAGTAATAGTTTTAGCATTTCTTGAAAGAAATCACAATGAAAACTCATTAATAACATTTGAAATATTAACGAGACCGTCTTTCCGAGACTTTTCGCTGACGTTTTGTTACTGAAGTATTTACTGTTAGTTTAGAACAATGCAATTTTTATTTGAATAAAAACGGTATAATTTTTTCCATTAAAATAACGTTTCAAATATTGTTCTTATTTTCTTTAAATACCAAATTAATCTTTGCTGATCCATGAATTATTTGCACAATTCTTACAAGGCTGAACAGCAGAAAAAGGTTTAGTACGATTTCCCGGAAGATGCATGGCTTGTTCCTTTTTGAAAAGCTTGACAGATAGATCTTAAAAACAGTTTTATTAAATTTTCAAATGAATAAATAAATAAAATTTGATTACATCGAGAGAACATAGTAATTTTGAGAGTCTTTTTTTAAATGAGTTGCACAATAAAAGATATTTGTTGCTTATCATTAAACAAAATTAGTTTATCAATTGTTTATGTATTTTATTTTTTCTTACTTTGTCATTTATATGCATTATTCAACAGCTATATAAATTATATTTCTTATCAAAGAGTAGTAGGAAATTATAAAAGAGTCATGGCACATTTCCATGCAAATAACTAATCACGCCTTTTGCGCAGACGACATCTGCTTCAGACTTACTCTTTGAAATGTTCTTTTAAATAAATAATTTGAAAAACTATTCGAATAAAGATTCAAATTATTATTCACTTTTCTTACATAACGCCTTCAAAGAATTATATGCTAGAATGAAGTGAAAAGAAGACACTTTTTGTGTGAAGTTTTTAGTATTTAAGTTTAAAATGGAATTTTCAAAAACTATTTATTCTTGATAAAAAAACTTTTTATTAAAACTTTAACAAAATTTAGATTTATTTGGTTTCTTAAATACAAGGTTATCTTTCTCTCAAAATCTTTACATTTTTAGAGTTAACAACTGGTCTAAAACAGGGAATAAACCATAAAAGATATATAAAGTCAAAACTGAATAATAATGTTTAAGAAAAGATATATAAGTAAAATAATTAATAAAAACAATCTGTGATAAAATGCAGGCATCACGGGCGAAGTGAACATCGATGCGAACGGAGACAGAGACATTGAGTACTCGCTGTTTGATCTCGACATCACCCAGCCTGACTGCAAGTTTAAGGTTGAATATAGTGAAAATTTAGAAATTAAATTGATACTTATTTGGAGTTACAGATTTAATAAATTACTTTTTTATTAATCGTTCGAACTAAACATTTTGAGTTTAAACATCTATAAAAAATGAGTTTTATATTTTTCTCTAATTTATCAATATTTTAAGGTCCTTTAGTTGAATAAAATCTTCTAAACTACCACTTAATTTTTATTAATACATCTCAAAAACACCACTATTAAAAACGCTACCACCATTACTAACCACCGCAGGAAGTGGCGACGTACAACAGCCTCACAAAACAGTACATCCGTCTGAAGGAGATCCACTGGCCTGGCGGATACAACAACACGCCCAAGGACACTCCAGTATGCGGCTTCGACATGTCAGGCTGTCCCACAGGAGGTGCTTACGAGGCATGATTGAAGTGAATCATTTAAGAGATAGAGATAAAAATACGGAAATATAACGAGAGCTACAATTTGTTGAAGATAAATATAAAAGTGTGAATCTGATTAGCTTGATGAAGATTGATTGAGAAGCGTACGCAGCTTGGTT
Source organism: Piscicola geometra (assembly GCA_943735955.1). Lineage (NCBI taxonomy): Eukaryota > Metazoa > Annelida > Clitellata > Hirudinida > Piscicolidae > Piscicola > Piscicola geometra. The sequence continues at coordinate 6,843,642 of OX030956.1, forward strand.
TTGATTGTAATGGCATGAACGTGAAAATAAATCATTCAATAATGCCCTTCTTTACTTTTGAACAGTTATTTTCTTGAAGTAAAGAAAAAAATCCAAATCAATCATTTCAAGACGTTTTCGATTTTTAGAGCGCTGCTTTTTTTAATATACAGACAAGGTTCCTGTCTACGCGTACATCATCGCCATCCTGGGCGCACTTCTCTTCACCGTTCTCATCATCTTCTTGGCTGGCTACAAGTATGAACCTTTATTGTTTCTTTTTAAAGATGTTTGGGAAAGAATTTGCATAGTGTGAATGTTAATGGTTAAAAAATTTATGATGAGAAGAGTTATTCATTTTTGTTCTTCTAAAAACTCTTTTTTCGAATGTTTTATGTTTTTAATTTTTTCTATTTCTTCTTTGAGCATATTCTTTATGTCTCTAAGTTTTAACATTTTTAGAGCACAGACTTCACATTTTTTTATGGTAAATTGGATATTGCTTTGATTTATTCATGCGTTTTTTCTAACTTTAAAAGTGTTTCTAACAAGAGTTATATAAGCCAAAAAAATTATATTTAAACTAAGATCCTTTTCAATACATTTCTCAAACTTATATTTTGTTTTTAAATTTATACATCTACATTACTTGAACCATTCCGACCCATTAATTTTTCCATTAATCTGTTTATTTAATCCTTAATTTTTCCACTAATTCATCCAACATCTCACCCACTTTTTACTTCTCTTATCATTTTTTCCCACTTAATTCAGTCATCTCACATTTGTTGATTCAAGTGTTTGCCTTGATCTCGTAAAAATAATGTCTTTAAGAATGCGCCTCTGAAAAATCAACTGTAGTGAAATTTAAAAACACTTGCAAAGCATTTAAAAATTGTTGATTAAAAAAAAACATTTTTTTATAGTTTATTATCTCATATAATATTTTGAACCGTTCAGAAACAGCTGCGGATACCTAATATTAGTGCACCATCAAAGATTTGTTGATCGCAAAATACGTAAAATCGCTTTAACCTAAGGTGTAAAAACATGCTATCTTTTTTCTTGTATAAGTAACATGAATAATTGAAACATTCAATACTTATTTATGTATTTCAATACATATACTTTAATTAATAAAAATCATAATATAATAATAACAACCATAAGCATTAGAAAAATATATTTCTATTCATTTCTGCGTATTTAAGCAACATGAAACATAATCATTATTTTGTGTTTATATGTAAAAAATATTCCACAGAACCTCACATCGCAGCTATTTTTGTTGATGCACAAAAGTAATTTGGGAGCGAAACATACTTTACAGCAAAAATTCCACTTACAAAATTTTATTTCCAAAATGCTACATAAAACTATTCAAAAGGATTTTTCAAACAATACTATTCATTCAAAAACGACCTAGTTTCAAAAAATAGCAATATTTTACGTTATGCTAGTTCTATCAATCTTCAACGTTCAATACACGAGAATAATATTTTTGGAATACATCACCAGGCATTGTTTGCATTTCAACATCTCACAAAACCTTTCAGTCTCATGCGATGTAATTTATAGATTTCTGTCTTAAAATATATATATTTTTAAAATTTAGTTTAGTTAATTTATTTATTTTGAGTTATTTTAATGAAGTTTATTTCTAATAGAAAACAATCTTTAAAAAAAAAGCTAATCATTAAATTAAGATAAAATAAACGCAGAAAGTACGTTTATGACCAGAAGAAATACGACGAGAAGTACTGGAAAGTGTCGTGGAGTGATGTGGAGGAAATGCTGAATGAGCCGAATACTCGAGAACGCTGTTTCATGAGCAGAGACATGAGGGTGAGTGGATGGATTTGTGGGTATGTAGATGTGTAGGTAGTTGAGTGGGTAGGTAGATACATGTACATGGATAGTTGTGGGGGTAGGTAGGTAGTAAGATGAGTAAAAAGAGAGGTAGGTCAATTGGATCGGTAGTTGGTTGATTTGATGGGTTTAAAGATGGGTTGTTAGATGATCTAGTAAGTGATTGAGTGAAACGGCTGATTTATAAAGTGGGCAATGGATAGGACCTGTACTCTATGTATGATGGATGGGTAAATGAATCGATGTGTTAGTTCATGGATTCGTGGGATTTCAGATTGGCAAGTGATTAATAGATAGAAAAGTGATTAATTGTGTAAGTGATAAGAGTGCATGTGTTATGTGTAGATAATTATAATTAGATAGCTAAAAATTAAAAGCAATTAAAAAATATACTTTGCTGTTTGAATAAATAGGAATTATAAGAAAATTATGAGTAAGAGGAAAGTAGATTTATGAGTTAATATGTTGTTTTCCAAATAGCTTTAGAGAAGAAAATAATTAGAAAAATGTGAAGAAATGATAAATGAATTGATGGATGATTAAATAAATATGTGAATTGATTGAACGATGTTTGATTGTCATGAGATAAAATTGAAAAGTTTGCGCAAAATTATTCTTCAACTCACTGATGCATTACAAAACTAAAAGCGCTTGTTTGAAAAATCATAGTGAAAATAATCAAAAATGGATGGAAAATATTCATTAAAAAAGAACTCACGAGGAATGTAGGTTAGATATTTTTTAAGGTTTTATTTTAAGCTAGGATGAGTGTCATAAAATTAGCTTAAATCCAAGCTGGGCTCAAAATCTTTGATTCATTCGTTGGACGATTTTATTTTAAAATTACATTTTAAAATAATTTAGAGAAAAAATAACTTGAATGAATCACTGTAATTTGAAATTATTTTATTAATAAAGTGGTCATAAATTTAGTTTTTTTAGTAAATTCAGTTCGGTTTGTACGTGATGTTGTTATTGACATGTGTAAAATTTATTATTCCTTGCTGTTTAATTTTCATTAGATTTTATTTATTTCAAATAAAATACTGAATGATCATCGTAAATTAGATGATAATGCGATCGTGGTTGCAAATGTTAGCGCAAGGGTATCAGCTACTGCAGCCTCTTGGTCGGCGCACTTGCAAGCAAAAGGTTTAGAACCGTCGTGGAAGATGAAAAATTCCAGCTGTCTGCGGCTTTCTATCAAAAGTTTTGTTTCTTCTAGTTAGATAAATAGGATTAGACCAAGGTCGCTCAGGTAAGGAGAATGCATTTGAAGTAATGCTAAGAAAACCATGAGAGAACGTCGTAAAAAATGGCCTGCAACATTGGAGGCTGCAAAAATAAAAAAGGGTGGATAAGTTTGACTCAAACCTTTTCTGTGGTGTGACATAGTCAAAATTGAGCAACAAAGCTATAGGTTTAATGAAGACAAAGCCCAGTCGGGAACCGTATCCAATGACTCTTTGACAGATGCTGTTTTTGTAGGTGAAGAACTCTTGGTGAACTTATTCATCAAGTTCAAGAGTGCGTTACGTGCTAAGAATTCATCTCTGTCAGATAAAAACTTGGAGATGCTAATTTTAATTAAAAGAAACATGTACCTCATGAATAAAAATATTAAAAAAAGATGAAAATAAATATTTTTTTTAAAGATTGTATTTTAAATTTACTTTTTTTTCTTGCTCTTTAAAATTTTAATCAATAAATTTTATTTTTATAATACTGAACGTTCATGCTATAACAGCAATAATGTGTTCACTTAAATGCTTTTTTACAACTTTAGTTTACTTTTTTTTCGAAAAAATGGTTTGTTTTTTGAAAAATATTAAAAAATTAACGTTTAAGGGTTTGAGAGTAACTTCAGTGAAATTTGAGACAATTTGACTGATTAACAAAGTTGAATTTTTTATTAACGAAGTAAAACTTTGTAATCAACTGTGCCAACTTTTGCACTACCAAATCTTTTATAATGGGTTCAATTTGAAGGCTTATATGCATTAATAGCGGTATTATAATTTTTTCTAAATCGTTTGAAATCAATGAAGTATCCAATAAACGCAATAATTATTCCAATCACGATCTTTGCCATACTAAAAACAGCCATACATTTTACAACTGTCATTATGTCCAACATCGTCCAGTTTAATGTAATCACGGGTCTTTTTAGTACTTCAACGCACAATGATTATGTGGCGTTGTAAAAAGTGATGTTTGCTTTTCTAACGTTTTTTTCCTCTTATTCTAGATTAAAATGTAAAATAAAAGTTTGTTTGGCTAAAAGCCTATGCGATTAGAAAATTTTATAATAAGTTTGTTTTTTCATATAAAAAATAATGAAATCAGAGTTCATTATAAGCGTAATAAACATTTATTATTTGTTTTATTTTCACAATCAAATTTTATTTTTTTTCCACCAGAGGGCTTCTTTGACCAGCAGAGTTTCATTTGCGTCTATATTTGGAGCTAAACAAAAATTCACAAGAACCGCCATTTATAAGGTACTATTGTTGTCATCTTCTTTTTCGTCGTCATCATCATCAGCTAAATTTTGTTTTCCCTAATTTATTCTTCGCCTTTAACACCATTTTCATCACGTTTACTATTTTATTCATGAATCCCATCATTATTATAAAACCACATTTCTAAAAAGAATAATCATATTGACCTTATATCACGGTATCTCTTCAATAATTCAAGTTTCAAATCCCACACCAACATACATTCATCAAAGCATTTCTAGTCGAAAATTAATTTATCATCGAAAACGATTGAAATCTAGGTTTCTCATAATAGTTTCTTAGTTTTATATTTCTTAGTTGGCAAAAATCATCCAAAGAAATAATAAAAAGTCATGTAACAAATAACAATTAGTTTCAAAGCAATAAATGAATCCTAAATACTTCGAAACCAATATGATGGCAATATAAACAACTTTGCACAAAATATCATTACAGCGTTTAAATAGCAAAACTATTTTTATCGCAAAAACTTGCTATATTATAACGTTTACAAGTCGTTTATTCTATATAATTACCCACTCAAGACTTTCTTCACAGACTCGCCTAGTGGTGCTTAAAAAAATCAAGCACCCCATCATCTTCAAGCAAACTGTTCTGGAAGAAATAAAGAACGTAAGAAAATTTACTTATCAATATTAATGCTTTTAAACAATGTTTATTTATTTATTCGGTATTTACAAATCCCTTCTCTAAGGTTTAATTTAAGTAATCAAACGTCTGGTATAAAAATACGATTAATTATTTGGAGAGGATATGATAACATGTTGATTAATAATACCTACGTTATTTATTACAGGTTATTTACTGCCAGTATGATAATAATTGAAAAACGCATCAAAATATCGTTAATCTTTCATCTGAAAATCAAACTATTTTTATGCACGAAGAAATATTAACTTTTTAGCGTATAATAAAAGTTGATCATAGTAATTCTTCACGTGAGACATGATTTATAAATGAAAACATTTTTTTCCTTATTTACATATATATTCACATCAAGTCTGAAAGCAATTGCTTCGCGCCTGTAAAAGATCTACCCACCCATAATGCATTTTTCACGGAGCTACACTAACTTTAGAACACTACCACCAAAGTTTCTTTCCACCCACCTTCACATCCTTTCCCTATTCTCTAATTCACTCTCCAAAAACTCGAATCTACTCCAAAACACAAACTTTCCATCCATCGATTTCTTCCTACTCCCATTTCCTCCCACATCTTCATCAGCCACATTTTTTTCTTCTTCCACTTCATTCTCCTCCTGCAGATGAGGGAGCTACAAAACGATCACGTGGTTCAGTTTGTGGGCATCTGCACTGACCCGGGCATGGAGTTCGTCATGACGGAGTATTGCCAGAAAGGCAGTCTCGACGTGAGTTTACTTTAGATTTATAAGCTAAACGTTTTCTTTGATAGTTATTTTCTCTGCTTTAACCTTTTGAAACCGTTTAGTTTTATGATTTTATTAAAATAATGACGGGATTTTAAGTAATAGGTAACAAATGTTTAAAATGCTAGGTTTCTAGCTGTTCAATGTGCATGTTTATAAATGTTTAAAGTCAAATATATATTTTTTAAGAAAATGATTTATTTTTTTAACTATAATTAATCATTATAACTTAGCCATTTTTCAAAATCTATCAAGCTTAGGGCTTTAAATAGCGGTTGCTTGGAAAATGTGTCAGTTTTTTAAATATATTTAATGCTTCAAGTTTTGCTGAAAGTATTATTTCAGCATTTTTTTATTTGTGCATGTTTCAAAAAGTTGTTCTTTTACATTTTAAATTTTGCAACATAAGCTAGTTGATTGTTGCAGGACGTATTGGAAGATGAAGAGTTGCAGATGGACCGAATGTTTAAACTGTCACTCATTCAAGACCTTGTCAAGGTGAATATTTTATTGATTTTTCTCTATTTTCGTTTAACTCGCTAGTTAATTTTTTAGTACAATAAAATATTTTAATCATTTATGCTTATTTGACAAATCGGTATTTATTTATTTTACTATTTTATTTATTTATGCTTCATTTATCTATTTTCCATCATCAAATTTCCAATAGTTTTTATTAAAAAAAGAATAGTTTTACATAATGTTTAAAAAACACAATTCCAAAATCACTTTCTTTAGAAAACATTTTTATTTTTCTTTTTAGATGTAAATTCATCGTTTGTGCTTTTATATTTGGAATAGTATCCTAATTTTTTGCTTTTTATATTTTTTCATTTGTGAAAAAAACAACAATAGAAGAATTTGTAGGTTAATTATTTTCAAATTTAACAAAATTAATAGAACCCCAGGATTCGCTGATGTATTTTCAAAGTCGCCACTTTATTTTACCAGTATTATTTTTCTATCTTTGGAAAATATCACAATATAAATCACTAAAAAAAGTAATAAAGATAATGATTTGAAATTTTTTTTAAATCAATTATATATATAATAATAACTTAACAAACATTCTGTAGACACTGATTTGTCAAGATTTACATTATATATTCTAACTGTAAGCGAATTTGGAAAGCGATTCCAAAATGAAGCGTTCAAAGCATGATTTTTTATTAAATTCATATTAATTTGAAAAAACTTATAGCTAAAAGTTTAAGAATAAAATTCATTTCATTAAATTACTTTAAAGTATCAAAACCAATTCGACATATAAGCTTTTCTAAGGTAATTTATCGCTGTTACATTAAAGCCTACATTTGTTCCATCAATTGTTTACAACTTTGACTTCTATTTTTTCAATATAATAATTTATTAAATTTTTTTCTACTTTTCTATAAAAATAGGGCATGAACTACATCCATTCAAGTGAAGTTCACTACCACGGAAACCTCAAAACATCAAACTGTGTAGTGGATAGCAGGTTCTTTTTAAATTGGTATAAATTATTATTTGTTTAAAAAAACAGAAGTTGAATGATTAAAATACTTTTTTTAAGTTTAATATTTTAAACATTAATTTTTTATTATCAAAAATACAAACAAAATTCTTTAAGATTCGTAGTGAAACTAACGGACTTCGGGTTGGAAAGTTTGAAGAAAAAAGATAGTTTCGAAGGCGAAGACCTCAACGTGATCTACAAGAGTGAGTCGATGCTCAAGCAAATAAAGTTCATAGCAGTCCTGAAAGTGCTTTGAATCGTCAAATATATTTGACATTTTGAAATCATGAAGCTCTAAATTCAAATCTCGCAAATAGTTGTAACAAAATATTTACAAGTTTTGTTTTTTAAAAAATACAAAATTCTCTCAACACAGAACTACTATGGACTGCTCCAGAATTGTTGAGGCAAAGAGAAGTCAACGAAAGTAAAACCACAACGCTGTTACTTCCCCAACAAGGCTTTTCTTCCTACTACACCTTGCAGAAGGCTGACGTGTACAGTTTCGCCATTGTTTGCCAAGAAGTTCTTCTCAGAAACGGCTCGTTTTTTGTCAAAACAGAGGATCCTGAAACCAGATCTTGGACTCCATTTGGTAAGCGTTTAAAAAAGTTTTAGTTTGGTCAGAACTATAGCTTTTTGGGAAATAATTTATTTTAAAGTTGTTTGTAAATAATTTTTTAATTAAAATTAGTGAGCTAAAGATTGAGTGGAGTTAAGTTATTAGCAGATTTGAAAAAAAATTGAATGACAAAATACATTTTATATGCAACATCAAAACACTAAACTCACAGAAATCGTGAACGAAGTCATCCGTGGCAGCCACCCTCCCTTCCGACCTAGTCTTCCTGAGGGACTGGACTGCCCTGCAGATTTCACTGCGCTCATCAAGAGCAGTTGGGCTGAGGACCCGAAACAGAGACCTGATTTCAGAGTCATAAAAAACGCCATTAGAAGCATCAACAAGTGAGCTTTAGTTCATGGTTTGCACGTTCTCCTAATGTTTTTTTATCTGCATCAACATTTCTGTACAACTTCTTTATCACAACAGAGACGCTGGATGCTCTGGAAATTTGGTGGACAATCTGCTACTCCGTCTAGAAAATTACGCCAGAAACTTGGAAGATCAAGTAAAGGACAGAACTGCTGATTATTTAGAGGAGAAGAAGCGAGCTGAAGATCTTCTCTACAGGATGCTGCCACAGTTCGTATGGGAGGTGGCATTGGATCGAAATAGTTTAACTAAACTATATGTAACTTTTTTTTAAATAGACTAAAAATATTTGTTTTACTTTCTAGTTTATTTATTCTTAAAGAATACTTTAGAAAGCGAGATTAAAGTTGGAAAGTTAGTTCTAAGTCACAAAATATTTTGAGAAAAATGGTTCACAATAGGGTTTATGTTATCTTTGCATAGTAAACTAACACATTTTTATGATAAATATATTTTTACCAATCAATTAAAAAATAGAAGATATTAGGTATAACCCTAACCATAACACTAAAACTGTCCATATTTTATACTATTTAAAGCGCTAATGCAGATAATCTCCGCATACGGGCATGTCTATTTTATTCCGAATAATAATACAAAACAGAAAAAGGTTGAAATTTGTAAATTTTAAAATAAAATTGAATTTTTCAAAATGGTAATTTTCATGAAAGTTATTTTTTAAGACAGCTAAAATACTAGAACGTCAAAAAAGAAGTTTTTGTGATTCTGAAAAACCTTCGAATATATAAAACCTTGAACCATAATACATTAAAAAAAATTTGCATCATGTTACACACTAAGCTTAAATTTTTATTTGCGCATAAAAGCATTTTTATTCACAGTTTGGAAAATATGTGTTCTTCTAGCATCAAATAATAGATCGATAAATATTCAAACTTTTTACTCAAAGAAAAAATTGTATTAGGATTAATTTGGAAGAGTTAAAATTTTAAGCAATTTCAAACGTTCAACAACAGATCTGTAGCACAGATTTTGATGCGAGGAGAAAAAGTAGAAGCTGAGAAGTTTGAAAGCGTCACCATTTACTTCAGCGACATTTGTGGTTTCACCAAATTGTCATCTGACAGCACTCCTATACAGGTAGTGCGACAAGTGATGTGTTTTATAATAAAAATTCACATAAAAATTGTTGTAATAAATATTTTTATTCACCTTATGGTAATTATTGTAGTTATGTTATCATTGAAATATTTGTTTATCGCCACCCAGCATAACCTAGAGTAATGTAATTGTTTATATGGAGTAACTCACGTGATCATAACGACTAGGATTGTACATTATGTTTATTATATATTTTTTTATCATTACTCAGTCTACACTAAACCATAACCATAGCCCACATACATCAAAATAAACCAAGCTACGTCTCTAGAACATCAAATTTATATCAACATACTTTTCTCCCATCCCACCACTACACCATCCCACGCTACACACCACATCGTCACAACTCAATTACAACAACCTCCCCATATGATAGGTAGTGCATCTCTTAAACGACCTCTACACCACGTTCGATGCTATTATCGGCACTTGGGACGTTTACAAGGTTTTCTTTCTAAAACTTACCCATCTGACTTTTCACTTTGTCAATAATAGTTTTCATATTTAAAAGTTTTTCGCAAATTTTATTTTTTTATAAAATGTTAACAATTAAAAGCAATACAAGTTTTTTCATATTTAATATGCTTTTAAAATTATATAAAATTCTATTTAAGATTTTTTAAACTGAAATTTTCTATTAAATCTGATTCATAAAATCTCTAAAAAAAATTTTAAACATCGAAGGTTGAGACTATAGGAGACGCCTACATGGTGGTGTCTGGACTGCCAGTCAGAAATGGTACCACGCATGCCAGAGAGATCTCGAGAATGGCTCTGCAACTTCTCAACGCCGTCAAGACCTTCTCGATCCGTCACAGACCTAACGACAAACTACTGCTACGCATTGGAATACACTCCGGTTGGTTTGGTGGTAAAGCTCAATGAAGTTTAAAACGTGTTTTAAGTTTTTAAATGTATTTTTTTCTTAAAACATAAATCAAACTAGTTTGATTTATTATCTCATTAAAAATGTGTTTCTTTAAATTAAAAAGCTTTAAAAAAAGTAATATATTAAAAAAGTATTTTTTCTATTTAATTAATGAATCTTCGGACTGTAAAACGCAGGTCCCGTGTGTGCAGGAGTGGTGGGAAAGAAAATGCCTCGGTATTGTCTCTTCGGTGACACTGTGAACACAGCGTCGAGAATGGAGTCGAACGGAGAAGGTTTTAAATGAATTATTATATATTTCTATTTTAACTTCTCTTGGAAGATAGTATTTTACATTAGTTTAAAAACACTTTTTTAATGTTTGGCTCGAATGATCTTTTGCGGAAGTTTCTGTTGCATTATTATGGGAGAAAAGTTTATTATAAGCCATAGTCTAAAACTTTTTCTTTTCAGCTCTGAAAATCCATGTCAGTCCTGATACCAAAGAGATACTGGACACCTTCCAAACATTCGTTCTCAACACCAATAAAATCATTGAACCAAAGGTTGCTTTATTGCACTTTTTACCAAAATACATTGCTTTAAAAATACATTTTGAATACTTGTTTCCAAGAATTTATGGTAAAATAAAAATTATATAATAAAAATGGGATGATTTAATAAAGGAAATCTGACAAGCAATCATTCATAATCAGCTTTGAAATGTTAAAAATTAAAAAAAAACTAAGAAATATATCCTTCGGGTAGAAAAATGCCTCGCATATTATTTAAAAAAACTTATTTTGAGATAAGAAATCTGATGCAAAAATATCCATAAATTATTGTCATTTTTCAAACGAATATTAATAATAATAAAATATTTAGAATCTTCAACTTCTAAAACAAGTTATAAATGTTATAAATGGATTTATTCTGCAAAAATATTTATATAAATTGTATTATATAAATTCAAGAAATGATATGTTAGACAAGCACCATGAATTCACCAACCGATGCAAAATGAATTCACCAATGCACAATGTGTTTTTCAGGGCAAGCCACCAATGCTGACATGGTGGTTGTTGGGAGAAAACAACCCAGCCTACCCTGACCTCGCCCCCTCCAACGTACTCATCAACTCTCTTCTCGGTCCTCCCTTGTAGTCTGTTAACTCGTCGAGTTCGCTATGTCTGCCGTAACCCGTTAATATGAAATGTCGCATTTGAACATCGTGAAACACTAGTTGTGAGTTTATTCCAAAAATAGATTTAACTTTTTTATTTCTTCTGATGTTAGTTTCACAATTATTTTAAGTTTTATTCTAGAGTTGTAAATATACAGAAAAGACAAGACGTTATTTGTCACAGTTATGTGAGATTAAAATAAATTTCATCTCAAGCTGTGTCGTCGTACGCATTGTGATGTTCCGTTAGACAAAAATTGAAATTCCATTTTCTCGTTAATCTTTTTTTGTGCCATACAACCGAGTTTCAACAATTGTGAAATAAATGCTTCTTTAGTGATGATTTCTTTCATTTGAAAGTGATTTTATTGACTTTATACTTGAAAGAATTAATATTTATAGAACCCATATTTTTTAATCTTATTTTTAATAGCTTATATTTTTTTTACTATAACTTATTAGTGAAAAATATTTTTAAAGACCAGTAACTAATCATCTTCAAATTAACTTAATAATTTATTTGTCTAGAATTCATTTATTTTGTCTAATGTAAATGTCAAGCGAACATTAAAATACACCTTTTATCTTTAGTCATCAGTATTTAAAAGTTATTTATTTTATTTTAATTATTGTTTTTATTCTCTTAACTGAAGTTTGTATATTTAAGTTAAAGAATTAAAAGCTTGAATTCGTTTTTGAATTTACAAACATAGAAAAAAATTGAGATGAAAAATAATTTCACTTAAAATCTTGGCCACACATCGACAAAATGGTGCAAGGTGAAATTTAAACATTTAAATATTTTTTTCCAATAAAAATGTCTCTATGATGCAAAAATTATTTTTTATTTCAAAAAGTTTTTATTTATCGAAAACAAATAATTTAAACAAATATTAAACATAATTGTCGAGAAGAGAAACAATAAATTTGGGAAATGTGTTTTGGCTAGAAAAAAGATTTCTGTACATAAATTCACAGAAAAATGAAAACGGCTTGTTCCAAACTCGTTTAATTTAACTTTTGACTCGCATCCACATATTTTCTACATTCTGGGTCATCCATGGTATCGACAAAGTTATGTGGATGCACAACCACGGAATTGATTTGATCAATGTTTTCACACGCTGGCCAACCATCAGAAGTTATGTGACTCTCCGCTAGAATATGTTTTTGGATGAGGGAGCTCAGCACCACTACACGTCCGTCAGGAACTTCCACAAAAAAGCACTTCTCGCTGAGTTTCTCAATACCACCATTCACCCAGTGCCTATTGCGCCATTGACCTCGGTGATATTTGCCCTCGGAATACTTTTTTCGTTTCTTTTCAACGACGATTGAGTTGCCATTTTCTTTCTATAACATGAATTCCAGTTGAGGCATGTCATGGGACCAGCATAACACCGTAATAAAACTTTTTGAAAAGCTAAATTTTTATTAATTTGGCATCAATTAAATTTTTACAAATGTTTTTAGTGATGAAACATAACATGCTATAAAGTTAGTTGTTCAACTATTTAGCTTCAGAGATGAATTAGTCAGATCGTTTAAATATCATTAATGTTTTCAAAAATCTATGTAAAGGGCTTTCGAAAAGGATTATTATAAGTTAAAAAGCACGTAATTTATAGAGTGTTTTACGTGAAGCCTTCACTCAGCTGAAATATTCTTAGATTGTTAATATCAAAAGTTGAAAACTAAGAATTTTTTCCAAATTTATGATTTTTGTAAATTTAAAAAATCGATCAATTAGGGTAATTCACTTCAATGCTTTTAAAATATATATATAAGAAATGAAACATGGTTTAAATAGAAACTGAAATGAAAGTTATCAACATTCATATAAAATAAAATAAATAATGCGTATTTATAATGCGCCAAGGCACGCAACTGAGGCGCCACTCACACGACATAAGTCATGAAACACCGCATCACATACACTAGGTATATGATAGCTCACGGTTGGCTGAACAGGGATTCGAACTGGCAACCTTTAAGTTGCAGGTCCAACGACTTTACCATCTAAGCCAACCCGCTCGCCAATGTTTAAAAAATCGGCTATTGCTAAAGCATTCAACTTATAAAACTACAACCCGTATAAATAACTATAAAAAAAAATAGTTTGAAGAAAATATTTATGAAATATTGATAAAAGTAATATGATTCACTCTTAAGAACTTTACGTTTAATTATAATAATTATTCATGTTTTTTTATAGCTCGAAAGACCAAAATAACTTCTTCAAAACTGAAGAATTTGTTCAAAGTCTATCAATCTATCTATCAATCAATCAATCAATCAAGCTATCAATCTATCTATCTATCTATCTATCAATCAATCAATCTATCAATCAACTTTAAAGATTCAAATTTATGATCATTTCTTCCTCTTCTGAGATTTCTTAATGTTTGATGGTGATGCTTGCAACCTCCTTAAAAATATTTTTTAAAGATTAATAATTTTTATTTATTCAATTAAAAATTTGAGCAACTATGTAAAAATAACATTGAAATTTGTTAAAAGGTATTTAAAACATAAAACGTATTGTTATTCTTATACACTCACTTGGGCATTGTTGTCGATCACTACAGTGAAAGATTTAGCACCAACTCCCCAGCTTTTGAACGTAGCTTCAAGATCATTAGCGTAACTCGACGATGGTTTTTGGCTCTTGGCCCAGATCTGAAAAGGCATTTCATCAGTAACATATTGAAAATTACAGAAAACACTTTCAATCAGAGTCTTAGAAAAATAAATAAATAACCAATATTGTAAAAATTAATTGTTCGTTTAGTTCATTTTAATTTTAACTAATAAAATTTTTTTATAAGCAACAAAAATTATTTGAATTTAAATTAAGCTTCATACATTTACTCTTTCTCCTGCCTGGATCACAAACTTCTTTGGAAAGGTGTAGTCAGCAACTACCCTTCCGTCTATCTCTCTAGTGATCTTGTACCCTCCCATGGCCAGTGTCTATGTTAGGAGGAAATATGAAACTATACAGATTTTTTTTAGAAAACCTAACTTGTTCAACAGCTTAAACCACATATATGAGTGGAATGACTCGTGTGTGGTTTAGAAAATTTTATTCTTAAAACTTATCTTGCTAATGAAAATTGTAAATTATTTGAGTAAAATACGTTAAAAAAATTACATGTACTTTATTGATAAAGCAAACTTCTATTCAAGCAAGCCATAAACCTTGAATCCAATATTCTCAATTTCGACAAAGTTGCCATCTTGAGAGCACTCAGAAATCTTCAAGTGGCCTGTGCTTTTTCTGACCACTTCAGGGGGTGAAGCATGCACGCTGGTGCTGAAGCCGCTGTCATCAGCGCCTGTGTGGGCAGTAGGTGGCTGGATGAAACGATGTAGGATTTTTAGATCTTTAACGAGCCATAGAAAACAACCAAAAGATGTAGAATTTTTTACAAACTTTAAATTAAAAAGTTGAATTTATTGGAGTTAAATGAATGAGATTGAGTGTGATAGTTTACCATACCAGCATAACGTTCCTTCAAAGTAAATTTTCCTCTTCCCATCATGGTATTATCAATTATTTGTTTCAAACCAATTCTGTTGAAGGATATCAAAATAATAATTATGGCTGAAAATACTATAAATAGGTTAATAGAAATTTTAAAACTGTAATTTAAAATCAAAAGACAAATTATTTTCAATTGAATCGACCCACCTGTTTTCCTCCCCCTCGAGCAGTTTGCGGTACGCAGCGATCTCAAGCTCAAGTCCGAGTTTGGTGTCGATGATGGCTTGCAGCTCCTTCAAGATCGCCTCCATCTCAGCCCTCAACTTGGCGATTTCAATTTTCAAAGTCCTGTTCTCATCTTCCAACTCCTTCTCTCTCGATTCTCTCTCGATATTCATATT
This sequence comes from Piscicola geometra, assembly GCA_943735955.1. Classification (NCBI taxonomy): domain Eukaryota; kingdom Metazoa; phylum Annelida; class Clitellata; order Hirudinida; family Piscicolidae; genus Piscicola; species Piscicola geometra. Next base: position 6,858,955 of record OX030956.1, read on the forward strand.
GTTGAATTCTCTTTGCAGTGTCAGGTACTGGTGGAGAATTAATTTATAGAATAACGTCCTTTAAAAATTTTTTTTGCTAATGATATGAAATACATAAAAAGTAATATGATAACTAACTTTGTGTTCGAGATCTCCGTGTTTGTTTTTGTAGTCTGCAATAAGATCTCTGAGTCTTTTCACTTCGCTCTTGGCATGTTCCGTTTCGAGTCCTCCTTTCATAGATTTGGTTGTGAACTCTTGCAGCTAAGGATCATTATCACAGAATTAATTTTTATGATAGCAGTAATCTTCTGAAGATGATATAATAGATCTGCTATGTGAAAAGAATTTTACTTGAATATTATCAATGTTATAAGTGGGTACTAGAAAAGCTCTAAACCTTTAGACTGTAGTAGGACTCAAGATCGCCTCTCATGGCGTCAATCTTATTGTCATACACCTTGAAAATTGTGTAATATTTTTATATATTTAAAATAAATAAAACAAATCAATTAGAAATAATTTGGTGCAACTGGTCGTTAGTGACAGTGCAAACTATGATCTTGAATAGAAACAGATAATGGAAGTTGATAAAAAAAACGTGAAAATTTAAATTTTCATTTTTCTAACAATTGATTAAAATTTTAATAACAGTTTTTACCTCTCTGATTTCCCTGAGAGCTTCTGCCATTTCGTTTTTCCACAATTCTGCGTTTTCGAGTGTAGGATCTCTGTAGGCCAACGCTGCCAACTCTTTCAACTCCTTAGATCCATAAAGAATATTCGTTCAATACATTTTTATATATTTATTGAATGAAAAGTATTTAGCGTTTAAAGGTAGGTAAATGTAACTTTTTCTCAATTTTAAAAATTTCAAAAAATTTAGTTTTACAGAAAACGATATGTACATGATTTTGACTTATACTATAAGCGTTTGAATGAAAATAGTTAATTGCAATTTTGAAAATCTATAAAAAAATTTTAGCTAGTTACTTAAATATAGATGTGTAATGGCTCACCTGCTCGTGCACCTGTTTCAGGAACTCGATCTGCTCTTCCAGGGTCTGTCTCCTGTTTTCTGCATCCACGTGCAGCAACGTCTCGTTGTCCAGGTTCTAAGATTTTATTTTAAATTTAAATTTCAGTGTATAAGCTCTTGTTGGAAAATAGTTATCAGTTTTAAAGTTTAAAAAATCGAAAAAAGTGAGTAAGACATTTAAGTAAATAAATATATAATAAATAATAATATAATATTTAATACAATAATAACAATAATAAATAATAAATAAGGTATTTTTTGAAAAATATACTATTCTCGTGGAGTTAAGGGCTTCTCGCAGTTGGTCTATGGTCTGTTTGTCTTTCAGTTTTTCAGACTCCAAAACTTCAGCCCTTCTCCTTAATGGACCTACGTCAGCCTCGGCCTTGTTTAGGGCGGTACTTAACTTCTCCACCCTCGTCTTCAATTCATCAATTTCTTTCAAAGCTTCTGCGTTTCTGCAAAGAATGGAAAATTTGCTAAAATTTCTTGATTGAATTATAATATTGAATTTTAGTGTATTATCGTGAAAGTTCGTAATAACTTTTTAATGAAAAGTAAAAAAATAAATAAACGTTTTAATTTATTTAATAAATTTTAATTTACTTACTTCTGTCTCATCTCATCAATTTCTTCTCCCAAAGATGCCACTCGGATACTCAAATAAGCTTTTTCTTTTTCAGCCTCATCCAAGAGCCTTCTCGCCTCGTCCAACTCAGCCTGATACATTGCCTTCACTTGCGTCGTCTCCTTTCCCCACTTTTCCTTCAGCTTCTCCAACTCACCCATCAAATCCTTATTCTGTACTTCTAAGAACCTCGCTTTTTCGATGTAGCTAGCAAAACGATCGTTGAGATCTTGCATGTCTTTCTTTTCCTGGTCCCTAGACGTCACAACCGTCTGAATACCACTATTGCTCACGCTGGCGTACGCTCCGGAAGGCGCCATGAAAGCCTGCTGGAGGTAACTTTCTGAGCCTCCAAATTTCGAGCGTGAGAGACCATAAGAAGGGTTTGAACCCCGTTGGATGATCAACTGGCGTGGCGCAATGGTCGATCTGAAGCTCGTCGAATCGTAAGTGCTCTTTGGCTCCTCTCTTGGCAGGGTTTGACTTGTGCCGTAGGCTTGTTCGTACTTGCTGGACATTTTTTCTTCGTGTTTTTCTTTGAAACAAAAGTTAAGAGAATCTTGAATTGAAAAGGGACTTAGCTTATATATAGTTTGCAGTTCATTAAAATACGCTAATCTTAAAGAGGGGCGCTTGTGTCAAGTGTTTGTGGTTGGTAATTTTATAATAGATTTATTAATATGTGGTTAATGGCCATTGTGACTTTTATAGGCACAATATGTAATACTACTCATTAAGTCTATGCTTGACTTTCGACATTTTACAATTACGTCATTTCCAGATTTTCCATTAAACGAAGTATGGAGTTTTATTTTACTTTCGAGCATGAATCGGTTTATATGTCAAATGCTTAAAACTTTATTTTAACGTTATTTTTCAAAGGTTCAAAAGGATAAAGTTTTTTATATTGTTTCAACTTTAAAAAATCTGTATTTGTTATTTTTTGTGTTACTTCTCTTCATTCTTGTAGCTTGTTGTATTTTAATTTAAATATTTGTCAAGGTTACAGGAAAGAATTGTTAATGTTTAGATAATATCAGTATAGAAATATTGTTCGATAGAGTGAAGAGTTTTGAATTCTTGAAGTTTTTGAATAATTAAATTAAAGGTCACTCACTTGAAGGGACTTGAAATGTGAAACACTTTTTAAGTATTATTAATGGGTAATATTCGATTTTACGTCATTCAATTTCCGAGTTATGTAATATTTATCGTTTTAAATCGTCAACTTATTTCAATAATCTGAATTTTAAAAGCTTCTAAAAGATTTATTGATAAATAAATAAATCATTGAAATAAATGTATTTATACTCTATTGAAATTAATCTAACTTCAAATACTTCACACATTTTAAATATAAAACGTTCTTCAGGTGCAATCATGTTTTTCTTTAACTATAAAAAGTAAAGACCGAATAATCAATGAGTCAACTAAACACATGAACTACTCGTCTATTAATACAATTTTGATTCAAGTCAACGAAAGCATGAAAAAAAGTGGCGAAATGTGCCTGAATGCCAGTGCACTGGTGGAATTACGAAGAGTACACGGTCTTCTGGACGTGAGTAGCTCGTTCCTGTAGTGTCAATTGATCAACATAAGGTTTATATTGCTGATTCAATTTTATAAATCTATATCACTTTCGATAAAAATTTCGATTTTAAAAATTTTTTTACAAAAATGTATGCTCTATTAATTGATCATAAAGTTAAAAATATGAGTTAAAAATTTTTAGCGTTTAATCTTCAAGCACCTCTCCAGTGGTGTTGACCAGCTTTGTGGTGATGTTGGCTCCAAGACCCCAGTTGCCAAAAGTGGCTTCAAGGTCTCCCGGGGAAGCTGAGGCTGGCTTTTGGCCTTGAGCCCAGATCTGTTTTAGATATTCAAAAATAACAAAAACATTGTTATATATGAAGAAAAATATTATCGTAAAAAAGATAAGATGTAATTTTACTTTTGACGTTAGCACCAAAGAGATTTTTAACGTTTTTCACCTTGGCCTTCACTCCAGGCCTGAGAGTGAAACTTTTGTCGAAGGCGTAGTCGATCTTGTCCTGTCCGTCAATGTTCCTTCTGATCTTGTAGCCGCCCAGCTGCTCGTCCTTCATGAGTTTTTAAAGATAATTTTACTATTTATATGGATTGATTAGTAAGATTATTTATAATAATAAATAGTAATAAAATTATTAATGTTAATATTTATAGTCAGTTAGCCAAGCCCATTCCAACCTTTCTCCCAGTGTTTTCCACCATTATGTACTTTCCATCAGCAGCACACTCCGAGATGGAAATGGGTCCTTTGGCGCTCCTCTGGTAGGTAGTCTTGGCTGACATTTCACCTTTGATCAGCTGGTTCATTCTGAGACCTGAGTCCCCTAGTGAAAAATTTAGCTTTTATAACGTTTTTGATCTCAAATGGATTTGGATTTTAAACAGAATTATTGTATATGAAACGTTTTTTAAATGAAATAGAAACATTTTAAAAGAATTGAAAATAAATATTAGAAAAATTGAATAATTTTAGAAAAAAAAAGTTAGTTTTCAAGTATATCAGAATTATTTAAATACATTTAGACATGCAAAAACATGTAGAGACACGAATTACATTAATAGTTAGTTGAAAATGCATTTTCAAAAGTTGGTAATATGAATATAGGGATATTGAAAAAAGTTAAAAAAATTAGGTGAAAAAGTTTACGTGAAAAAGTTTACGTGAAAGTAAGCACCTTTGGTGGACTCAAAGGAAGAATAAATACCACTTTTCACGCTTTCGGTGGTTGTTGATTTAATGGTGTGCTGGTTCGAAACGAATTGATCCACTATTTGCTTGAGTCCGTATCTATTACAAAGCCACAAATTTGAAAAACTTATATTTCAATAATATTTAGGTTAGTTTCTAGTATAACAAAAACATGTTTAATAGTAGAGTATTTATAAATTCATGCTTGAACTAACAAGAAAAAAATTCGTTCGAAATGGAAATAACAAATATGTTAATTTGAAACAAGTTAACAAAAGAAAATAAGTATAAGAGATTAATAAAAGATCAAAAAGCTTGAAGGTTATAATTATATCTTAAGATCTTTGTTAGAGGCATTCTTTTCGTGCTCACCAACCTTCTCCGAAGTAACTACCATAAGTGCCACCAGCACTGCTGGCAGAGTAACCAAAGCTCGAACCACCACCAACAGCAACAGCACCACCACTACCCGCACCGCCACCACCGCCCATACCAAATCCACCACCCCCACCACCACTAGCACCACCAGCACCACCACCACCACTCAGACTAAGACCACCGGAGAAGCTAACCAATTGAATGAGGGACTCTCTGCATTGTTTGGAACATTCTTCGCGTTGATTCGACTATTCTCAATTCTTCAAATAAAAATATAAATAAACAAACTAAACCACTACCACCCACCTGTTTTCCTCTCCTTCGAGCAGTTTGCGGTACGCAGCGATCTCAAGCTCAAGTCCGAGTTTGGTGTCGATGATGGCTTGCAGCTCCTTCAAGATCGCCTCCATCTCAGCCCTCAACTTGGCGATTTCCATCTTCAGTTGGTTGTTCTCGTCGTCTAGTTCCCTCTCCCTTTCTTCCTTCTCTCTACGAAGGGTCTCTAGTTCTCGCATCAGTTGCATGTTCTAGATGGTTACGAAAATACGTGTTTCAAAATGAATTTCAAAAAACAGTTAATGATTTATCTAATCGAATGAAATTATTACACCAAATTAAATTAGAACTGACTTCAAATAATAAAAGCTAACATAGTTAAACTATACATACTTTTAGTTTTCAAAATAATCCATTTAAATCCACTTAGTTTCCCGCCAACAACAACTAGAAACCATCAGTCTCACCCTGGACTCCAGCTCAGCCAGCTTGTCTCTCAGCTCAGTGACAGACGTTCTAAGCTTCTTCACTTCCTCCTTGGCGTGTTGAGTTTCAATGGTGCCTCTAGTGGCCCCAGTTCTAAACTCTTGCACCTAGAAATATTAAAGTTTTTTACAATTATAAATATAAAAAAATTTTTTTTTTAATTTATACTAATTAAGAATTTATTTTTTTGTTTCATTCTTTCTTACATGCTAGTTATAGTTTCATTATTAATTAAATTAATTATTAAAGTATTTTAGTAGTGCCTACTTTGAGGTTATAGAAGCCTTCAAGTTCTCCTCTCATCGTGTCAACCTTCTCGTCGTAGACCTAATCAGTGCGTGATAGGAGTCAATAGTATATTGTTTCAAAAGAAAAAATATTTTTTAAAAATATAATTCTTAAAAAAAATAAATCAAGATGATTTAAAAAAGAATAGCTACTACGAAATGTGATCTAATGGTGGTAATGGATAATGAATCAAAATTCGGTAGCACCTGCTGGATCTCTCTCAGAGCCTGACCCATCTCACTCTTCCAATACTCTCTGTTCTCGGAAGTGGTGTCTCTGTAAGCCAACGCTGCCAACTCCTTCAGCTCCTGTGATTAAGAAACAAGTAATATAGCTCTTATGGTTCAATTACTTATTTAGTGATTTTTGGAAAGGTAAAAAATCGTGAAAATGAAGCAGTTGTATTGTTTTAGTGTAAAGTTGTGTTTGACCAGCTTCTTATTCAAAAATTAAGTAATTTTAAAAAATGTAAACAAAAAATTAAATTTATAATTTTTAAAAATTATTTTAAACCAAATATTAGATGATTCAAGTGCTAATAAAGATACGAATATTATTAAAAGCTGACTTTCAGGCTGCTTTATTATTCAAATGTCGTAAAACTTGATATCGAATGAAAGTCATGTAGATGTGAAAGGGCTCACCTGCTCGTGCACCTGTTTCAGGAACTCGATCTCCTCTTCCAGGGTTTGTCTCCTGTTCTCTGCGTCCACGTGCAGCAACGTCTCGTTGTCCAAGTCCTTTTGCGAAATTTTGCTCAATTAGAAAAAGATGATAACTAGCTCAGAGGAACTTTTATATTTATATCAGAAAAACCTATTCTTCAACTTGGGCGTTGGCAAAACAGTACTCCTATAGTCAATATCAATGATGAAACGTGCCAAATATCATTTCTAAACATTTACTTACAATACGGGCTCTGTTGAGGTTCTCTTGAAGCTGAGCGATCATCCTCTTGTCTTTTTCGCGGTCTGCTTCCATCACCTCGACCCGCCTTCGCAGCAGACCCACTTCGGCTTCGTAGTCGGACAACTGTTGGTTCTGACGTTCAATCCTCTCCCTCTGGTCCACTATCTCCTTGCTGGCGTCTGAAAACCTGCGTGATGGGTTGGGATTTTGAGAAAACTAGGTCTTTCGAAAAAATAGGGGTCTTTTTGTTAAAAAAATAGTGAAGTACAAAATTATATTAATTTTGCTCTGTATTTAGAACATACACATGCGATAGTTTTAAGGTATTAATCAAATTAATTTTTTAAAGTAATTAATATTTTCAATGAACAGAAATACATATTTTTGATTTTAATTCTCTATGTTAATAAGGATTTTCAAGGTAAGTTGCTAAACCCTAGGACTTCTGGATTTGCAAGTTTGTGCTTGATTAGCAAAAAAAAATCTTGGTCAACACATGTTAATTGGTTGAGTAGAATTTTTCGAGTAAAATAAATCTTTTATACAAATAATGAAAAAGCGCAATTTTTTAAACAGAATGATAATAATCAATATTTTATAAGATTTGATAAAGTAGTTGCTTAATAATTGGAATTGTAATAGAAATCTATATAGATCAGTTAAACCAGACTACACCGGAATGCTTCTCCTAATTATACAAATTCCATTTAATTATACATTCGAGTTTGTTTAAATAAGGTTATCGTGCTTTTATACACAAGAGAAGTTAAGCATCTTTCATTAAAGTGTTCTTGTCAAGTTTCAACATTGAAACATCTGTATTAGCAGCCAGTTTAAAGTTTATTTTGAGAAATTGTTTGGATGGTGACTAGGTTAGCGTTTGACATGAACACTAATCAAGCCGAAAACAACATGATTCCGAATGTAACACAATATATGCAAATTTTCGAACTACTTCGGCCGCTTTTTGTCTCGAATAATTTTGTGTCAATTGGAGCGCTATAATTGATCTGTTGATCATCATTGGTATTGAAATAATTCTATTTAAAAACAGCTTCTAACACTTGTGAAACCATTTAAAACTGAATTTTTTTGCGAGTTATTTTTCAATTATTCTTTTAAACATTATTTTAGGGATTAATTAATTTTTCAGAGTTTCTAGGCCATGAGATCTAGTTTAAACACTGTAGGATAGATTGACTTTCACGTTTAAGCGTCAAGTTATGAAAGTTATGCTTTATTTAATTAATGTAATTAGGTTTTCCAAATAAAAAAAATATTATTCACGCCATTCCTAGAATAATATCTTAGTAGAATTTTTTTATCCAAATTTTTTTCTTCGAAATTGTATAAAATAAATAACTGAAAAATCAGCTATTTTATTGAATGAGTAGGGCAACCTTTGTCTGGACTCTTCAAGCTGCTCTTCCAAAGAGGCAGCTCTGATCTCCAAACGGGCCTTGTCTTTTTCAGCCTCATCCAAGAGCCTCCTTGCCTCGTCCAACTCAGCCTGGTACATCGCTTTTATCTGACTCGTTTCCTTGCCCCACCTCGCCTTCAACTTCTCTAACTCATCAGCCAGCTTCCTGTTCTGCACCTCCAAGAACCTCACTTTCTCGATGTAGCCAGCAAACCTTTCGTTCAGATCCTGCATGTCTCTCTTCTCCCGGTCTCTCGATGACTTCACAGCGTTCACTCCACTGCTCGTCACTGCAGCGTAGGCTCCAGCCGGTGCTCCGAGACCCATCTGCATGGCCTTCTCCAGAGAGTAGCTGGAACGAGAAGCAGAAATCGACCTCGCACCAGAGCCCAAGCCAGTGCTGATGGTTCGCTGGATGACCAGGTGTCTTGGAGCGATGGAACTCTTGTAGGCGGAGCTGATGTCGGTGTCGTAGTGACTGCTCGTGTTGCGCGTCTCGTAAGAAGTGACCGATCGAGAACCGATGCTGGTGCTGCCTTGCACCACCCTCTCCTTCGCCAGGTGAATTTCAGTGCTGCCCATCGACATGATTGCAAACTAGAGTGGAGCTACAACTTGCCTCTGGCTGCCTACCTGCCTTTTATACTCCAGCTCGCGACTCCCACCACGAACATAATTATTTTTGAATGGATTATAGTCGTCACACTATTCCTTATACACATGCGTGTGTATAGATTCACATATCTATATTAGACATGAGGCTCAAACCAAACTCTGGAGAACAAAAATTGACCTCGAACATTATTAACTAAATTTAGAAAAAAAGGAAAACATGGTTTAATATATTATATTCAATATTTTCCAATTCTTTCCATTAAACTAAATAAAAAATAAAAACTTCAGTACAATTTACTAATAAAATATAAAATCATGATACAAATTATTCGATTTTTAATGAAATAGCTACAGAAAACGTTTTTCAAAGTTTTTATTGGCTTTAATAGTTTTACTACTGAATTTTACAATAACATTTACAACATTTACAATTTTTTTAAAATTTGAAATATTTTTCAAAATACAATACAATACAATACAACGACGAGTATAATTAACGTGGCGTAAACCCGGACGGGCTTCAAGACCATTAAAAAAATTATTTATGAAAATGTATCTTTTAGAAATTGTATTCACACTGTATAACATTGTGAATTGTTTCTAACCAGTATCTTTTATTAGGTTTTCTGCATTATTGGCGTATCATTTCAAAATTATGCGCTCAAAGCATAAAAATTAATAATTTGCCAGGCGTTTAGGTTATGACGTACAAATTGGGTGACAATTTCGGGAAATAGGCGTAAAATAAATCGCTTCATTTTCATCTCGATCATTCTGATGCCTTGCAATCATCCACGTGGTTATTTACTTGATCATTTTTTCCATGGTTTGCACGTAGTTTTTAGGGGTGAAAGCTCATCTTTTACTTTGATTAAAATCAATATGTTTAAAAAGTAAAATATAAAGTGACAAACCGAAAATAAAGTAGTAACAAGATATATTTCTGCTCTTTAAAAGTAATAAAAATATAAGACCCATGTTCGCTCCAAAAGAAAAATAATATAAGTACATGCCTCATGGATTTTGATGACGATGAAAGGGTGGAAAAGAATTTCAAAAAATGTCAAAATTAAATATATGCATTTCAAAAAAAATTAATGGAAAATATGATTTACATTTTTTTTAGACCAGCATAGTTTACAAGCGGCCAGTGAATTTCTTTCATCCTTCAGCCAGCTAGCCGGTCAAGTATGAAAGTCTTTTTCCATGACTGTGTTATACACCATAATTTATTCAAGCCCAATTATTTGAAATTTTTTAGCCAGCTTGAATGTCACAAATTTCAAAGGATTTTTGTTTCCCTTCCTTCTATAATCAATCATTCGAGAAACAATGATTTCTACTACAAAATAAAAGTCTAACTTTTCAAACCAAACAGTAATTCTCGCGTGCAAGCACCCTATTACGTTGACAACTTCCCGTTAAATTACAGTAAGGCACTTATCATTCCAAATAATTCATGTAGAGATGCAACAATCGGGAAATGGGCAACGTGTTTTTGTCATCATCATCAATTATATTTTTATAACTCCAAATTTTTGAACGGAAATTAGTTTTATAACTTTTGAAGAGTTTACTGACTTTTTCTTGGAATTGTTAAGATACTAACCAGTGTATAGTTCTATATTTTCATTGAGAAACACATTCCAAAAGTATTTTTTTAATAAAATGTCAATCGATGTAAATAATTATTAATGTACAAGACTGTTTGTTGTTCGAAGCGACTACGATAAGCCTTATAATAAGTTAAATTTAAATGTTAAGTAATTTTGAATTCCAAAATCTAGCATTTGCAAATATTTTTGATGCGACAGTAATGTTTTTATCAAATTCAATTAATTACCTCAATACACCCACAATTAACACACAACATAGACTCTTTTCTAACCGACTTCCACAAAACTATCAATTTTCCATTTCAAACCTCATCTTCATATAACTCATAAACACAACTACAATAGTTACCAAGCCCAAAGGCCCTGAACCAACAACAAACCATGGTGAGTGTATTACAATTAAGTTGATATTAAACTAGAGCAATGAGCTTTTCTATTTTATGCAGTATTTATTGTCAGGCATGTAGAAAAATGCGAACTCTTCAGTTAGTTTGAACCTTCTTTTTCTTCTTGTCCAGGTCAGTGATGGCCGCTTTGATGGCGTCTTGAGCCAGCACTGTGGTGCAAGGTAAGAGAGAAAGAGTGAAATAGAATTATTTAATTTTTTAAAAATATTTTATAATATTGTATTGATATTTCAGAGATGGATATTGATGATGATAAAGATTGATAGAATCTGAATGATTTCTTTTTTTAGTTACTAATAAGAAATAAATTAAAAATAAATGATGATGTAATTAAATAACCTTTATTAATTCAGTTTTACTATTTTGGAAGCAACAAAACTGACAATAATTCATGAATGAACAATATTAAATTTATTTGAATTCCAGAAAAAAGATTGTACTCGAGCAGTGGAGCTTCACAGGAGGAAGACAGAGCTCCTTGGCAATGTCTGAATTCGTGATTTTGTCAGCTTCTTCCACCTTAAAATTAAATATATAAATTAAATTTCATTTAAATGTTTGAACCTTTTTTGAAATTTAATGTATCATTTAACTAAGAAAATTATAAATTACATATTTAAAGATATTTATAAAGAATATTAACAAATTTAAATTTTTATAAACTCACAGTTTTTCCCTTGATCCACTCTGTGGCAAGGGAACTTGAAGCAATGGCTGAACCACAACCAAATGTCTTGAAGCGAGCATCAATTATCTTACCATCATCATCTACTTTGATCTAAAGTAAAAACAAATAAAGTTGTTATGAATTAAGTAAAATAGATAATTAATATTAAATTTCTTGTAAAATCTAAATTTCCTTTTCACCTGAAGTTTCATCACATCTCCACAAGCAGGAGCACCAACCAACCCAGTACCCACATTGTTCTCTTTCTTGTCGAAAGAACCAACATTTCTAGGGTTCTCATAATGATCAATCACCTTTGAGAAATGAATTATTTTCAGATCAGAATTAATTAGACAAGTTTATTAACACAACTGTCGATATGAATGAGAAGTTTGAAAATTACAATAGAAAGTTATAGTTATTTAGGCACTACTCTTAGAGAAGCCGATCTATATTATTCATGTCCATTTAACTCCTCCCACCTTTTTTGATTGACACTTGTAAACAATTCTCAATTAAGCGCTTAATTGAAAATACTTTTTTTTAAATAATATAAGCGCATTTTTTTAAAATTATTATTTGAAATGAAGTTTTTTATATTGTATACTTCATATTTGCGAAGGCAATTTAACTATTTTAAGTTTTTCACTATCGTATCTTCCAATTATAAAACCATTATTTATTGAAAATAGAAATTGAATGTCTATGAAAAATAATGACTCGAAATATGGTTTTATAATTGCAAGATACGATAGTGAAATATTTAAAATAGTTAAATTGCCTTCGCAAATATGAATTGTTCAATATAAAAAAACTGCATTTCAATTAAGAATTGAGAATTGTTTACAAGTGTCAATCAAAAAAAGTAGGAGGAGTTAAATCAACATGAATAATATAGATCGGCTTCTCTAAGAGTAGTGCCGTTATTTATATCTTTTAAAAACGCATAATCTATTTAAATTTATTAGATTATGCATCTTATAAATTATGAAATAAAATAGACAATTCTAAATCACGAAAATACGAGGTCATCCGGCAAACTGCGCATTTAACTGCTATGTTTTGAAATAAAACTCACATTTTTGTGATAATGAGACACTGGATTCAGAAACCCAATCTGGGAATGCTTGAAATAATTAGTTGTCTTTATCTCATTTGGAATCAGGCGAAAAAGAGTTCTAGAGGCCATTGCTGATATTTTTTTAAACGTTGTTTATTCTATGCATTTCGACATCTGATACGGACCACAAAGACAAATCTTTTAGTAAATTATATAACTATTTAAAGTTATTAATTTTTTAAATAAATATATTATTAAATTTAATTTTATGTTTTTTAAATAAATATATTATTAAATTTAATTTTATGTTTTTTAAATAAATATATTATTAAATTTAATGTTATATTTTTTAAATTGAATTTAATATTTCTTGAATTGAATTTAATATTTCTTTAATTGAATTTAATATTTCTTAAATTGAATTTAATATTTCTTAAATTGAATTTGATATTTCTTGAACTTAATTTAATATTTCTTGAATTTAATTTACTATTTTTTTTAATTAAATGAATATTTAACAATATTTTAATTTGAATTTCTGAATGGCCAAATTATTGTTATATAAGTAATATTATTTTATATTATAATAATTAGATTGAAGTTTTGAATTCATTGATCAAATACATTTTTTGAACATACCTTCAAATGAATTTCTGGATGGTCTTATATATAACAATTGTTGATGTAATGTTTGAAAAATAGTTTTAAACAATCGACCTGTTCATCATCACTGCAAAGATTAAAGGGCTGAGGGCTGATCTTTGATGGAGTTCAATCCCAACTGTGAACCATTCCAACTCTATAATGACCTTATTTACGCCTTTGAGAATAAAAAATGTTCTGTACTTATTTTTTTAGATTATTCAGCCGCTTTTGATACTGTAGACCACTCGTTATTACTACTATTACTAAAAAATAAGTTCAATATTAAGGATTCCTCGTTTTTATGGATTAAGTCATATTTATCTAATAGATCTGTTTATGTTTCTTTAAATCACTGTACCTCTACCCCATCTACTTACTCATATGGTGTTCATCAAGGTTCTATTCTTGGTCTTTGTTCTTTATTCTATACGTCTCTGAATTATCTTCTATCATTTCCTCTCATTCTCTCAACTCCCTATCCTATGCTGACGGTTCGCAGTTATATGTCAGCTTCGATATATGATCATATAATACTGTTATGTCGTCTATATCTTCATGTCTATTATCTATTGAAAACTGGTCTAGCTCAATGTCTTTAAAATTGAATCCACTAAAGTTTGAACTTATATTTTTTTATAAAAATTGTAAACTAATTAATGATCCATGTAATTTTTCCACTCATAATATTGTTCCATCTAATCATATTCGTAGCTTAGGATTTATTTTTGACTCGAAATTAACCTTATCAAACCAAATTCTATCAGTCACTAAATCTTGCTATTTTCATCTCAGACGTATCAGACAATTATGACCTTACTTAGATGACCCTTCTTTAAAGATGTTAGTCTCTGAACTTGTTTTATCTCGAATTGACTATTGTAACTCACTCTATTATAATTTACCTGAATCTACTTTAAAACCATTAAATAAAGTATTTAATTAGGCAGCTAGAGTCGTTAGCCGTACTCTTATTTATCACCATATTACACCATCTCTCATCTTATTACATTGGCTCCCCATCAAATTTAGGATTATATTTAAAATCTGTGTTTTTATGTTTAAATTGAAAATTCCCCAGTATCTCCAATATACCTCAAACCATTAATAACTCACCCTCATAGAAGTAACTTAAGATCATCCACTCAATATCATTATTTCATCCCTTCCATTAATAACTCTTTTGCTAAACGTTCTTTCCATTATGCAGGTCCATATATTTGGATCTCATTACCTCCTCATTTAACTACTTCTAAATCATTATTTACTTTTCGTAAGGATCTGAAGACATATCTGTTTAACAAATTTATTTACGAGCGCTCTTGAATTTGAAGAAAGAGCGCTATAGAACCCTATTTGATTGATTGATTGATTGATTGATTTAACTCACAGTACCAAAACTCTTTTTTTCAACTCTGAGATATGCCTTCTTTAAGTCTAAAAACTCTTAGAATAGTTCCTTTTGCCCTTCTCGTTATTTTCCCAAAAGATTTATCAAAACAAAATAAGGGTCTGTGGTGCTCTTCATTGGCAAATCCCCATACTGTTGCATACTTATACTAATTTTTGAAAATATTGTTTTTAATTTTTTTTTTTGACCTTCTGAATTTGAATCATTCGCTTCCATTATAGGACCTTTATAGCTCACTTAAAAGCTTCTTTTTTCATAAAGCACTATTTCCCCCCAAAGTTAATTTGGCCCATATAGCTTTCATGTTCACAGGGTAAATTAACAATATTTAGAACTCGAGAAACGCTTTCAAAGTTTTTACATTTATAGAAACATGCGATTACGGAGACGAGCGGGTTGGCTTAGATGGTAAATTTATTGGACTTGCAACTTAAAGGTCGCCAGTTCGAATCCCTGTTCAGCAAACCGTGAGCTATCATATGCCCAATGTATATGATGCGGTGTTTCACGACGTGTGGAAGGCGCTTTAGTGGCGCTTCATGAATAAGCATTATTATTATATTTTATTTAACAGCACCAATAAAAATACAAAGACTTTATTATTTAAAAGTTTATTTAGCGTGAAGATCATAATTCTAAAATGCAATATTCGAAAGCCTTTTGAATTCCATCGTTTCGATTCTTTGGTCGTAACTTTAGCTCGGCATCAGCTGACGGCGAACTGGTTTTGAAACTTTTATTGTTGACTATTTCAGCCACTCTAGCCACAGTAATTAATAGCCTCAAAATCTCTTTTTGGCTTGATTCCAACCGAGATGAAAAACATTGCCAGATAGATTTTTTGAATCCAGTTTCGCATATCATACATGACTTTCATCGGATCCGAATCTACGTTCCTAATACGAAGATGCAGAGCTTTGGAGGCGACCTTTGAGCTGGCTCGAGTGTATAAAAGAAGCTCGTCTGGATGGAAAGGCATTGAGTTATCAACATACTTGAAATTCAACAATGAAATCCGCAATCGCGTTCATCGCCTTAGTCGTTCTTGCCGCCATGGCGTTCGAAATTCCCGCGCCGTACAAGTGGGACGAGAGCTTCGCTGTCGGCGTGAGTCAGCTTCAACTACTCTGCTTCTATCAGAAACCACTTCACTCACTTCATCATCACCATCTTCATCATCTTCATCATCATCATCATCATCATCATCATCATCATCATCATCATCATCATCATCATCATCATCATCATCATCATCATCATCATCATCATCATCATCATTATTATTAACAACACCACCACCACAGTACCAGCAGCTGGACGACGAGCACGTGGGTCTGTTCGACGCGGTGAGGGAGACATGCGACCACGCCGCTGATGCTTCCAAGCTGGAGCACCTGGCCGATGTGATCGACAAGCACTTCCGCTACGAAGAGGTGAGTGCCGCTTGCTCTCTTCTCTGCCAATCGCTGCTTTTGCCATATTGCCAATTAAAATTGTTTTTTTTAATCAGTGGACTCGAAGCAAATTGAATACTAATTATCCTTCACTTAATCCAATATTATCATATAATGAATCTTAATTATTATTAAAACGTCGTCTGCCTCAGGGAAGGATGAAGGATGCCCACTACGCGCACTACGACGACCACGTGCAGAAGCACCACGACTTCGAGGAGAGGTTGAAGTCGATTCATGCGCCCGTGCCTGACGAAGAATGTATCTACGTCAAGGAATGGTAAGAGCGTCTTGATTCACCTGCATGCATGCACCACTCACTAACTAACCTTGTCACCCCACAGGCTGGTCGACCACATCAAGACCATCGACTTCCAGTACAAGACATTGCTGTAAAGTGTTCTCTACCAATATGAAACTTAATCCAATAAACCATTGAAGCATACTTGTCCTGTTTTTCTTTACACGTAGTTTTAGTTTTTAGTAAATTTATGGGTAATTGAACGAAATCGGAGTAAAAGTCAAAATAATTTTGAAAAAAATGGTATTCGTGGAAGGTAAAAGAAGGTTAAGGCAAATTGTTTTTTCAACATAAAAATAATTGATAAAAGATTCTTGTAAAGATCAAGCTTTTCTAAAAATGTTAAAAGGATTAAACGATAAATAAACCTAGGCGAAACTGTATACAGCCTTCATCAAACAAGCGACTAAAAATATATGAAGCTTCAGATTCTTAAGATGAAGATACATAAATGATGAAAAATTCAATAATTCTATGTTATAGAACAGACTCTGAAGTAGGCTTTGAGAGTTGTCTTCTTCTTTGGTGGCAACAAAATGAAGTAGCATATCCGGCTCATGCGAAACTGGCAAGAAAGTACTTGTCATCTCCTGCAAGAACAGTTCCATGTGAACGTCAATTCAGCTTGTCAGGACACATAGTTAGCAAGAAAAGAGTCTCTTTAGATCATTAATGGTGAAAAACTTGTTCGCTTGAGTAACTGCCTCAAAAAGTATGTGTGATAATTGCATTTTTAATCTTTCATAAATTATTTTTTATTCTTTTATATGTGGATTAATTTTTTGCTTGAGTAACTGGCTTATAAATGATGTGTGATAATTTCATTTTTGTTCATTTATGGATTCATTTTTTTCTTTCAAATGTGGATTACTTTCATAAATAAATTCTTATACTATTTTTATTTCATTTTTAAGAGAAAATAATTAAAAATATTTTTTATACTTATGTCAAATATGCTAAAAACATTGCTTTAAAATACGGTTAACGGTGATTAAAAATTTCAAACGTGGCACAGCTATAGTTTTAATAAATCAATTGAAGTTTAATAGTTGAAAACATTTCTTTAGCAGAATCTTAAATACGTCAAACTGGAGTGCATAAACAATATATGGAGTGTTTCATATAGTCACAGCTTATTAATATGGCCAGAGCAACTGCTGGAGTGGTCTGCTGAAAAAAGTTTCAAAACCAAGTCGTCTGCAGCTGATGCAAAGTTACAGTTAACGACCAAAAATGAAAACGCAAAAGCTTACAAGACTTTCAAATATTAATTCTGACACTTTTTATTTTGACGCTGAATAAACTGTCAGATAATTAAATAGTGAAAGCTTTTCTGTATGTTTTTTCACCCCCATCGCGCTTGCATGTTTCAATATAAATGTTAAAACTTTGAATGCAATTCGCAGATCCTAAATATTTTTTAAATAAATAAATATATTTAGATATTTTTCAAGAGTCGCTTGAAGAGTTGTGCCAAACCACTGTAAAACACCTTGTATAATGCGCACCTTTTATTAATAAATGCAAAAATGGAGGAAAAAAAGATTTCAAGAAAAGCAAGAATTCAAGTTAGAAAGGAAATATCCATCCTTTTACTATTTAGAATGGGAAAAAAAGTTTAAACAACGAATTTTGTACCGACGTTCCCAAACACATCAAGTCATTCGTTGCTCTTACATTTACTGCTGCACAACCTAACCACAACCACAAAACAAATTAGATACAACCCAAATGAATGAATGAGGGTGGTGATGTTGGTGAAGATTTTGATGATGATAGTGTTGATTTCAATTTTGTATAGCGCCCGGGCACGCAACTGAAGCGCCACTCACACGACATAAGTCGTGAAACACCGCATCATATACACTAGGTATATGATAGCTCACGGTTGGCTGTACAGGGATTCGACCTGGCGACCTTTAAGTTGCAGGTCTAACGACTTACCATCTAAGCCAACCCATGATGATGATGTTGCTGAAAATGATGTTGATAATGATGAGAATGATGATGATGAGGATTATGATGATATTGATTATATTGATGTTAATGATGATGGCGGTGATAATGATTCTAGTTTTAAATAACGTGTCAGCCATTGTGAAAGTGAATGCAATCCCAATGAAGTGAAAAAAATGATACAACCAGCAAAAAAACGATCGAAAGTATCATCAAAAGCAAAATCATCTACAACAACATCACCAACAACACCACGGACCAATTAATTCCCTGCTTGCACTCGAGTGTTTCCCAGGCTCATCTCGTCTGAAACACGTGATGTGCCTTGCGACCTGATGGATGCGTCGATAGATGGGATTATTATAAAATATATTTTATTTGAAATAAGGAATATCAACGGATACCAAGATACCCGATTGACGGGTTGTGTACCAGAGAAATTAGTTGAAACAGGTCAGCAAAATCTTTTTAAAAACAATTAAAATATGAAGCTTTCACGATGTTTTACTTTAAAAAAAAGTTGTTAAAATATTTTAGGACACTAAAATAAAAAATCGATTATGTAAAAAACAAGTTTGAAGTCCAAGCACAAATTTTAACTGGCATATTGAATTTGAAGACAATATCGAAAGATTTGAAATGAGCATTTGTGCTGAAATACGCGATTTATGAATCTAACTCAGTACCGGTAGTTATAGAAAAATTTTCATTTCTTTGAGCTGGCTCGAGTGTATAAAAGAAGCTCGTCTGGATGGAAAGGCATTGAGTTATCAACATACTTGAAATTCAACAATGAAATCCGCAATCGCGTTCATCGCCTTAGTCGTTCTTGCCGCCATGGCGTTCGAAATTCCCGCGCCGTACAAGTAGGACGAGAGCTTCGCTGTCGGCGTGAGTCAGCTTCAACTACTCTGCTTCTGTCACAAGCCACTTCACTCACTTCACCATCACCATCTTCATCATCTTCATCATCATCATCTTCATCATCATCATCATCATCATCATCACCATCATCATCATCATCATCATCATCATCATCATTATTATCATCACCACCACAGTACCAGCAGCTGTACGACGAGCACGTGGGTCTGTTCGACGCGGTGAGGGAGACATGCGACCACGCCGCTGATGCTTCCAAGCTGGAGCACCTGGCCGATGTGATCGACAAGCACTTCCGCTACGAAGAGGTGAGTGCTGCTTGCTCTCTTCTCTGCCACTCGCTGCTTTTACCATATTGCCAATTGAAATTGTTCTTTTTTAATCAGTGGACTCGAAGCAAATTGAATACTAATTATCCTTCACTTAATCCAATATTATCATATAATGAATCTTAATTATTATTAAAACGTCGTCTGCCTCAGGGAAGGATGAAGGATGCCCACTACGCGCACTACGACGACCACGTGCAGAAGCACCACGACTTCGAGGAGAGGTTGAAGTCGATTCATGCGCCCGTGCCTGACGAAGAATGTATCTACGTCAAGGAATGGTAAGAGCGCCTTGATTCACCTGCATGCATGCAACACTCACTAACTAACCTTGTCACCCCACAGGCTGGTCGACCACATCAAGACCATCGACTTCCAGTACAAGACATTGCTGTAAAGTGTTCTCTACCAATATGAAACTTAATACAATAAACCATTGAAGCATACTTGTCCTGTTTTTCTTGACACTTAGTTATAGTTTTTTAGTAAATTTATGGGTAATTGAACGAAATTGGAGTAAAAGTCAAACTAATTTTGAAAAAACAGGTATTCGTGAAAAGTAAAAAAAGGTTGAACTACTTTTTCAATATAGGCTTGAGACAATTTATAGAAAATAGATGAAAATTCTTTTTTCCGCAGATTCTCAAATACGTCTTTTTATTATCAAAAGAGATACACAATATTTGGAGTAAGGTGGAAATTTCATCGAAACCACAATGACTGCTGGAGTGGTCTGGCGAGAAAAGTTCAAACCCAAGTCGTCAGCTGGTGCCAAGCTCTAGTTAACCACCAGAGAATCTAAACGATAGAACTCAGAAGACTTTAGAATATTAAAAATCTATTAAATTTTATTTTAAAGCTAAATTAACTTTTATATAACAAAGCCATGGCGATAAAAACTCTACTTACCTCATCACCATCTCCATCGCATGTTTCAACACAAATTAACTTTGAAAGCGTTTTGCAGGTACTAAATGTTATTTTTTCATCATTTAAATTTATATATATATGTTCAGCTTTTTCATAACTAGCATCATTAATGAAGAGTTTTACCGAATTGAAGTCAAAAACCTTGATTTTAAGGCGTAGCATTTTTTGAATGCCAAAAAGAGAAAAAGCGAGATTTCAAAAAACGAAAACGAGCAAATCACATTTGAAGTGTCCATCTTTTAAACTATAAAAAATCGATAAATTTCCTTTATAAGGAAGCCTTTGAGTGCAAAAGGAAAAAAAAAGCTTTTTATACATGGTGTATTAAGATAATCTGATACTTTCAGTTATCGGGAATATCCTACAGTAGGGACTGGTTAAAGTATGAACATTTTTCATGGGAAGGCCATATATTCAATATGACCCTCTTCAGAAATATACGCCCATTTCATGAATCTTTTTCATTTATCGTTTGTTTTAGAGCACAATATTTTCATTTATTATGTAAGGTTATTGTTATAAATTAAAATTGTAACACTGAAATCATCAAATTATTACAAAACAGGCCATTGCTGCTATTTATTTAAACGTTTTTAATTCTATGTATTTATAAATCTGATATAATGCCAAAAAATATTTGTGTAAATCCTTGATAAGGTCAAACCTTCACCCTGAATCAGTCTGTTGTACCCACGACATACTTAACTGCTGTTACAATCTCTTCATACATCTTTGGCACCACCCTTAAGCCCCTTCTACCAATCTTGAATTTTTCAATAACAAAACTTAATTTTCTGAGTTTTATCGTTTAGATTCTCTGGTCATTGGCTGTAACCTGGCATCAGCCACTGACGACTTGGTTTTGAAACTTCTTCACCAGACCACTCCAGCAGTCGTTCTAGCAACAGTAAGAAGCTGTGGCTTCAATTAAAGTTTTGAAACACTGCATATATTGTTTACGCCTTTTTATAAAAACAACATGGAAGTATTTGAGAATCTGCTAAAGAAGAACTGTCAACTATTTTCTATAAACTATGCCAAGCCGATGTTGGAAAATTTAATTTAGGCTTATTCAACCCTCTTTTAATATCAAATTCTTCGAAAATATTTTTGAATTTTACTTCTATTTCGTTCAAATTATCCATAAATGCTTGAAAAAATTAAAACTGCGTGCAAATAAAAACAGGAAAAGTATGCTTCAATGGTTTATTGTATTAAGTTTCATATTGGTAGAGAACACTTTACAGCAATGTCTTGTACTGGAAGTCGATGGTCTTGATGTGGTCGACCAGCCTGTGGGGTGACAAGGTTAGTTAGTGAGTGTTGCATGCATGCAGGTGAATCAAGACGCTCTTACCATTCCTTGACGTAGATACATTCTTCGTCAGGCACGGGCGCATGAATCGACTTCAACCTCTCCTCGAAGTCGTGGTGCTTCTGCACGTGGTCGTCGTAGTGCGCGTAGTGGGCATCCTTCATCCTTCCCTGAGGCAGACGACGTTTTAATAATAATTAAGATTCATTATATGATAATATTGGATTAGGTGAAGGATAATTAGTATTCAATTTGCTTCTAGCCCACTGATTAAAGAAGAACAATTTTAATTGGCAATATGGTAAAAGCAGCGAGTTGCAGAGAAGAGAGCAAGCGGCACTCACCTCTTCGTAGCGGAAGTGCTTGTCGATCACATCGGCCAGGTGCTCCAGCTTGGAAGCATCAGCGGCGTGGTCGCATGTCTCCCTCACCGCGTCGAACAGACCCACGTGCTCGTCGTCCAGCTGCTGGTACTGTGGTGGTGGTGATGATAATAATGATGATGATGATGATGATGATGATGATGATGATGATGATGATGATGGTGATGATGATGATGATGATGATGATGATGATGATGATGATGATGAAGATGATGATGATGAAGATGATGAAGATGGTGATGGTGAAGTGAGTGTAGTGGCTTGTGATAGAAGCAGAGTAGTTGAAGGTGACTCACGCCGACAGCGAAGCTCTCGTCCCACTTGTACGGCGCGGGAATTTCGAACGCCATGGCGGCAAGAACGACTAAGGCGATGAACGCGATTGCGGATTTCATTGTTGAATTTCAAGTATGTTGATAACTCAATGCCTTACCATCCAGACGAGCTTCTTTTATACACTCGAGCCAGCTCAAAGGTCGCCTCCAAAGCTCTGCATTTTCGTATTAGGAACGTAGATTCGAATCCAATTAAATCCACGTGTGTGACCTCTGAATGAATTTGTTGATTCAAGTTTTTTTTAAATCATCTATTTACTTTTCTAACCTATATCTAGACATTTGGTTCAGAACAAAGGTCTTTTGACATGGAGGCATCGTGAGGATCAAAAGTAAGATTTGAAGTAAGAAAAATAGATTGAACAGTAATTGGTTTTAAATACTTTAGATTAAAATAAATTTCTTCTTTATGGAAAATAATACTTGTTACAAAGAAAAAAAGCTATCTCGAAAAATAAATGAGATGTATAACCAAAGCTGGTCAACAAACCGTCAATACATTTCAATGAAAAGAAATTTAAAAGAAAATATTTACCTTTTTTTGACTGTTATTTCACTCGGACCCCACCTATGAAGAATTTTCAATGGTTTGTATACTTTGCGAAGACCCATTCAAGAAGTAATTGTTTTTTAAAATATCATATAGCCCAGAGTGACTAGTCGTTTCGTTACCCTCAATCAATCAAGTAAATTTCTATAGCGCTCTTTTCTCTTGATTCAATTCATGTTTTAATGATCACTTCTGTTTTAAGATACTTTCTGATTTCAATTATAATTACAAATGTATTTCTTAGTTATAAACTGAACTTTAGATTTAACAGAAAAGCCAATACTAATAACTTATATTTGAAAAATTAGAAATTCTTCAACATATAATAATAATAATAATGACGAGCATTATTATAGTGTCGTATAACCCAAACAAGCTTCGAGGCCACTTAGGCTGCATATTTTAATTTGCGCCTTTGGGTTACTAGGGCATTGGTTGCATTTGAACCTAGGACCTTTCATTATTGGTCAAGCCGAGAGTCGTTAACTCGGCTACCCGTTCACCCTTTACATCTGGATAATTGCTTTTCACAAAAAAGCATTAAATAGATTTCAGCTGCTGAAGGGGAAGGGTTCATGTGCCCCCAATGTCCCTTTTCTTGGATCTGCGCCTGGGAGATGACTGTGCAACCCTCTGGCAAAACAAGCCACAAGAAACAAATAGGAAAAAACTATTTTTAACCTTAAGATTAAAAATTCTAATTGTAATTATTCTTCATGATTATGAATGAAAAGTTGCATGAAAGTGAAAAAAGAAGGAGCTCGGTTCTCTTAACACTTTTCATACTTAATAAAATTAAATATTTCTCCATCTGATTGTAAATAAATAACGATTAGTTCAAAGGGAAATGCGGTGAAGTGCATTAAATTTTGAAAATGCTGATGATAATTATCTCAACTTGTTTAAAAGTATATCTCTCGCAATGTGCTTTGAAGTTATTATTGTGTAATTTAATGCATTTGTTTTTTGAGGTTTTTCTTTTTTGAAAAATGTATCGCTTTGAGGTTAATTGAAGGCATTTTTATTTTTTCATTTAAAAGTTATCTTTTTTTCAAATACATAGATAACTATTAATTATGTTTTATCTATAAGTTATAGTTATGTAAAATAAATTTTACATTTTTAGATAAAACTTAAATAATAGTTTGCTATCAATTTGAAAATTGATTAAATCGAAGTTATAGTTATTCTTTATTGAAGAAGTGGTTTCTTCGAAAAGTGCTTGGTAATGAACCTTTGAAATCTCAGGTTTGCAACACCAAAAGTCCATGTATGAGTCAGACTAGCTTCTATAATAGCTTTTATAGGTTTAAAAAGTAGAACTAATAATTTTTTTACGATATAACGATTTAAACGCTTCGTGAAACCTCAAATGTAAATGCTAAATACTTTTTCGGGTTAGACTCAACTGCTATGAAAACTGCTAAAATAAACTAAAAAACTTTTTCATATTTTTTATTTGAGAAAATTGTATTTTTTTAAAGAAGCATATAAAAAATGCTTTGATTCAAGTTGGTGTAACGTTTTGCAAGAAAGAGATAAGACAATGAACATAGATAAAATAAAATTATGCTTTAAATACAGTGTGTTATAGGACACTTATAACAAATAAAATTTACTTGTTAATAATAACAATAAAAACTTTTTTAAAATCTTTTTATATATTAAAAAATAAAATTTAAATGAATTTGAAATAGGCATGAGAGTAATACAGAAGCAGCCGGGATGAGTCAAATGCACCATTGTAAATTCAAGAAGGTTTAAGCGCCATTAACAAAAACACGATAAAAGATGCACACAATATTTAGGTTTGAATAAGGAATACATTATATTGAAACTCTTATGATGGAGGATTGGCAAAATACCCAAAATGCCGAAAAACAAGCAACAACAAATAAAATAAAATAAAAGAATCTTAGAATAAAACAACAACACAAACATCAAAAAAATTAACTCTAATGGAGAAAAAACCCATTGATTCAAATGCACTTTTGGAAAATATCAGCAATTAATATTTAATCAAGAGAATGACTTATTGAAAGGTAACCGTAGCATAATGAGCATGGGGATAGAAGTTTATAGAAGTTGACGTTTTGGACTAAGTTTGAAAGTTTCATAATTTTAAACAATAAACTTTTGAAGTTGTTTTACTTTAAACAATAAACTTTTGAAGTTGTTTTAATTTAAACAATAAACTTTTGAAGTTTTTATAATTTAAACAATGAACTTGTAAATAGGGTTATACCTTGAATAATCAAATACTCTAAAGCAAATTATCAATATTAGATTTAGTGGTATTTAGCTTTTTTTTAAATGTTTTATTTCCAAAAAATTTCCATTAACGACCTCTACTGTAATGTAACTTCAGCAACTATAAGAAAACTTCAAATTTAAATGTTTGCAAAAATGTACATACAACACGAATTTTATCTTGCACAAAGATATTCATTATTCGAAAGAAAATACATTGAATAGTGGCAGATACTCTTGAATAAATGTGTAATGAGTCCCATGGGTATTTCTTATGAGCTAACTTGATTATATATCATAATTTATATTTTATATGATACAAAATATGACATATTCATTGTTTTAAGAGAATTAAGAAAAAGTATTTATAAATGCTTTCTTCGTGGAAAACAATAATCGTTCCAGCCACTTTTATAAAAGATAATAATTAACAAAATAATGTTCCTAAAGAAAATATAATATAAATAAATTTGTAAATAAATGTATAAAATATTAATTTCGATAAAAATTCAACACTTCAAAATATATTAGCTAAAATATTTAATAAAATAAATGTTATATGAAGTGCATGTAAGTAATTGTATCTTATAATATTAAATATGAAAAAAATTATATTTAGCATTTTAACTTGAAAAAAATCTATTTAACATTTTATTTTTTCAAACATTATATTAAAACAAAAATGAGAGCAAACATTTTCTAGAGGGTAAGAAAACATGGTTTGAACTTATGGAAATGAATTAACCGCATTGAAATAGTCAATAACCAATAACCGCTATGATGAGATTTGATCTTAAAAATAATGTAAGAATAAATTAAAACTTTAAAAAAATGAAAATCATACAAATTAAATTCGAAAAACTAAAAAAACTAAAAGAATTATTTTATATACATTTATATCCATAAAGCCCTTAGCAACTGCAAAAAAATGTATTTGTTTTGATTGATTTCCAGTGTTTTGATTCAGCGTTTATCATCATCTCCATAAATCATATTGATTACGTCACCCTTTGTCCGTTCTACTGCATGAATAAACACGTGGAGATTTTCTTTATTGATTATTAGATTCGTTTCTGTTTATAGTTAAATTAATTCCAATACTCGTTTAAAATATTTGGCATATTAATATGATGTTTTTTACAGTATACTGCTAACTTATCCGTTTTGAGTATTCTATTTTTCAAGGCCTTTTCAATAAAAACCTATTAAATAAAATTAATGATATAAATTCTTAATTCGCATTATTTCATTATACAGTGTATGTCATTATCATTTTGAATGTTAAATAAAAGAATTATAACATGTAAATAAAATTCAAATACTAAATCGATTATCATGAATTGTATTCAAATTGCAGATGTGGATTTAAAAAGCAAGCACAACTAACCTACAGTTTTTGGTTTTTTGAGTATTTGGCCTATTAAATATGTTGAAATATGAATAATATTCCCTGTAAAAACCTCTATGATATATTTTAAAAAGGGCTTAACTTGAGTTTAAATATTTATATTACAAATGTTAAATTCCACAGATTCATCTTCAAATTAAAAGTGTTCCTTACTGTCGAATAAGGTAAAATAATATTTTGGAGAAATAATGCTTCAAAAAATAAAAAAATGTCATAAACGGGAACTTTCTATAAAATGTCAGGTAGTAGAATAGAACCATTTTTGGGCAAGTTTGTAGGGGTAAAGTTGAGTTTTGCTACACCCATCTTTTCTCAAGATTTTCCCGCTACTAGGATGTATGGAATCGAACAAACAACCCATGGGCCATGGCTATTAGTGGTTAGTCGATAAAACCTCAACCACCCGTTCAAAAACAAGAAAGAAATAAAAATTGGTATACACGATTGGTTATTTCAATAATACTTTAAATTGAATAGTTAGAATGTAAATTAATTACTTTATACATTTTTCAAATCAGGGTTTATGCGATTGTCCTTGTTTTTTTTATGAAAAATTATTTACGAAATTCCTTTCATTTTAAAGTTAAATTATCAATATGCACAGGGTCAAATGAAAAAGTTATATTTGTTCCCAATGAAAGTTCGCTAGAACGAATGCGTTGTAAATGGCATTAAAGGACGCGAGAAGTTGGAAAAACCAAGATTTTAAAGTCGATCAACGTAAGTTGAACCGCGATATTACTTATGCGAGTGTGGCTTCAAAATCACTTTGATAGATGCGACTGTGTAACATTTGAATTTCGTATATTTAAGTGTAAATTTTCTAGAAATATGTAAGTATTTACTGTTTTTGAATATGTTTGAATAACAATTGAAGGAAAGTGAAAAATATTACTTTAAACATCAGTAATGTGGATTGAGTGAGCATTCAATCGATGAAGAGAAATAAATTCAAAATAAGTTGGGAAACTGCGATTCGAGAATGTTTCTAAAGAAGATTAACATATGAAGCTGGGAAAGAAAAAAACTAGGTTAGAAAGTTTTAATGGCCAAAACGAGCATGTTAATTGCATTAGAGTAGAAGCGGAAAAATTATTACATAAATGAGGTCAAAGTAATAGAGAAAAAAGCACCTAAAAATATAATCTTGTTTCAAACCTGGTGGCAATAAAACTTTTTAAAGTAAATTGAGGTGATAGTAAACTCAAATTAAAAAGTTGGGCAGGTCAAAGCAAAAGTATTTCGGTAATGTGCACCTAAAGGACTTGTGGTTGGTGCATCTTATAGGGTCTCTTCTTCTTTCTGAATGTCCACATGCGAGACAAAATTGCTCTGAAACGTCTGCCGAATAGAGCAAAGACGAAAAAGTTGAGCGAAGACTTGAGAACCATGAAGCCTTCACTGATGAGTCCAATCACCATGAAATGCTGCAGCGTCAAGTAGCCCTTCATCGTTTGTATGTTCCGCTCACACATGCTCAAGATACGGATCACCAGTTCTGGAGTCTCACAAATGAAGAACACTAAAATTACATAGACGAGAACTAGTGATGCGTTCAGTTCAGTGCCGCTGAGTCTGACTGGAATGTGGTAAGAAACGACCCTGGGACCGCCTTTGACGGAGATCAACAAGGCAGCGGTGTTCTGCTTGTGACTGGAGAGACTGGACGATTTGTTGTGGTGGTAGCAGCAGTAGTGGCCAGCGTTGTGAGTGTGGTATTTGTTGTTATTTTGGTTGTTATTAGAATAGTATTTGTTGGGGTTGTTGTTATTGTTGGTGGTGCTGGAGTGGTTGTGTTTGTTGGAGAACACCATTTTGTACTGTTTGTGCTTTCCAGAAGACGACTCACTTGAAGAGCTTTTGTGGTTGTTAGACGAACCTTTGGCATCGTGAGATGAGTTAGCCGATTGTAGTTGCAGCTGCTTGATGTAGTTGTGATTGAGACAGACTGGACTTGTCTGAACTTCCCAAACTTTATGGCCATTCAAACTACTGCTGGAACTACTGCGGTGGTCTCCGCTGAGTGGTTGGTGGTTGAGGTTGGGAACACTCAGATGACCCACTTCGCTGCAGACAGCGCACACCTCATCGTTGTTATTCTCACTGTTGTATCTCTTACTGCGCCACACAAACTTCATTTGTTTGCTTTTCTTGCGTTGTTTAATGTTGCTTGTGTTATTGCTTCCACGCATGTCTTGCCAAATTTTGTAGTTTTCACTTCTTTTTTCTTCTTCTTGCTTCAAGACAATAGCATCCTTCTTAACAAACCTCTTGCAGCATATATGGTGAGTCAATGCATGAGGTTCTAACTTGTACATTGAGCAGTTTGTCTCCGTGCAACGGTACTTCTTGGCGTGAGAAATCTTGATTGCTCGGATCAAGTGAATGTTGATACAGCTGATAGTGATGAAAGGTATCAAGTACAGAAAGACCAGATACACTCCGTCTAGGTAGAAATTCACGTAAATATCGTTGAAGAAATAGGGTTTCAAGATTATAACATATTTGCTGAGTTTTATTGTTGTCGTTGTTTCATTCATGATATCGTTTGCTGTGTCATTTGGCAGTTCTATCGTGTCCGTTGCTAATACTGTTGTTGATAAAACCTTGGTTTCAAGTGTTGTTGCTGTGGTTGCTGTTTTCAAGAATTGTCTTGTAGTCCCGTTTGTTTCCGAAAATAAAGTTTTGTTCATAAGGAGATCATGACTGCCTTTAAGAGTTTGCATAGTTGAACCGGTTTGAATTGAAAAGGATGTATCCAAAATAGGCCAAGACGGAGTTGAAGGAAAAGAAAAAGATGAGGATGGTTGTGGTGATAATGACGAAGAACGTAAAATCTTTGGTTCTGGAAGGGACGAGTTAGATTCGAGCTCAACCAAAGCGGAATATGATGATGAGATCTTTGATTCGGTGGGTGATTGGGAAGAGACGCACGATTCTGGATCGTATAGATCACAAACTTCTTTGTCAAAAAACCTCGGAAGATTAATCAAAATGGCAGTGAGAAGCAACACTACGACATATTTCTTTCGTGTCTTGGGACTGAATTTATTGATGGCGAGGTGTGGGTATCGAACCCATGTGATTCGGTCAACTGCCATTAAGCCCGTTAGCCATATACCCATTGTTTGAGTCACCTTTGAACACGGGCGTGCCACCAACTGTGGAATCGATTAGGAAATTATAAAGGATTAGAAATATTAAATAAAATAATAATGTCATTATAAAACAATTTTGAAGCATACCATTTTCCAAAATAAAAAAAAGTAAAATTATAATTTATTGTTAATGACTTTAAAATAAAAAATCTGAAAATATTAATTTAAACCACTACACTAGCTGCAGTTAAAACATTCACCCTCAATTGTCACACGAATGACTGGATTATTCAAAGTGCCATTTAAAATGTATTCGCGTGATTTAAAAAATATTTTTTTATATTATCAAATTATAAAAAATATAGTGTTTAAAAAAATAAACATACTTATACTTTAATTATAATTATAATATATACAATTAGAAATACTTCTGTTAACCTCTAAGCAATATTAAATATTTTAATTATTGAAAAAAATTCTCTATAGCTTGTAAAAATAATGTATTTCGCGGTTACTGTTTCTTTGTTCTAAGAATAATTGCTAATTTTTTTTATGAGTTTTTTGAAAAATATACATTTGAAAATACGTGAATCATTTGAAAATATTTGAATATTCTTCATTATATTAAATAAATTTATATATGTTTAAAGATTTGCATAGAAAAATTAGTGAATACTGTGAAATAGTGATTTTCGAAACACTAAAAATTAGACCAAAAAGTTCACATTTTTTCACCATGATTGGCACTGAGCCTCAGAATCCATGGCTTCCCCCGAAAGAGTTCTTCTTGTTCAAATCGAGATAAAAATGCAAACCGTGTTGTGACTGCGAGCTATGCTGGCTCAAGTAATAAAATCAATGCGTACAAGTCTCCACACCCATAAAGAAAACTCCCCAAACCAAGTTCACGCAGTTTGAAAAAAAGATCAATGAAAGTTCATCTAGTGAAAAACACATGTAGTGTTATCCTTTTGTATCTGACAGCGACAGTATCATAAGCACTGTGGACATTTAACTTCGTTTTGTCAAAAAAGTATTCCAGCAAAAATTCAGAATTTGTTCGATATTGTCTATTTTCAATGAGCAAAACATCTTACATGAAAAGAAATCATCTCTGTTAAATAAAAACCTCAAGATGTCACAAAAAGGAACATGTTTAAAAATAAAGAAAAAATATATATTTTAATTGTTTTTATATATAGTGCGTTTTAAATTAGTTTCAATTGAATTTTTCTCTTTGTGATTAAACATTTTAATTAAGATTTTTAAACTGTAATAATACTGAACATTTTAAATTGTGTTTGATTCAAGTCTTTTTAAATTAAAGTTTTGTCTCCTTTCTTTAAAAATATTTGCATAAAAAAGAAATGAACGTTTAAACTTTTAACAGTAATTTCGTTTAATAAAAAAACGGTTTAAATAACGAAAAAAAGATTAATTAAGTTACTTTTTTCAATAACTATGGCCACCTGTGATAAAAATGTATAGTTTGTTTAAAACCCTTAATTTTATTGAAGGCTCAAACATAAAGATTAAATTGAAAAAATAAATATAATATAATATTTATTAAAATATTTCAAAATTACTGTATAAAAGACCGATCATTGAAACCATAAATAGTTTTAATTAAAACGCGTTAAGCCATAGACTTTGAAGCCATTTCGTAATTCATTTATTAAAACATGAAATTTTTATGAACTAACAAACCAACCAAAACTTTAAAACGTCTGCCTACCCATAATGACCTGCATGTGGTTGAAGGTGAGTGGAGTGAGA
This sequence comes from Piscicola geometra, assembly GCA_943735955.1. Classification (NCBI taxonomy): domain Eukaryota; kingdom Metazoa; phylum Annelida; class Clitellata; order Hirudinida; family Piscicolidae; genus Piscicola; species Piscicola geometra. The sequence continues at coordinate 6,890,483 of OX030956.1, forward strand.
ATGTACTGAGCAGGGTGTCGGAAGAGAGCTAAGATCAAGTAACACAGATCAAAAAACGATAAAACCTGGAAATGTTTAAAAAAGTTGTATTATATATTTATAAGTTCGTCAAAAATACAAAAATACATGAAGTTTTATAGTATTTATAACGAATACAATTTCAAAGCTACAATTTAGAAAAAAAACTAATTCTTCCTGATAACTATCACATCATCAATCATTTGAAGCAAATATAGCTTGAAATTTACGTTAACATTTCTATGCAAATGAACCCCCAACTTTTGGTCTACATTAAAACCCTCTCTAAACCATTAAACTCTTTTTTTAAATACTAAAATCCTAACAAATCTCAAGCCACACCCGCCCAAAACCTGTAGCAGAAACAAAGATTTACTGCTTCGTTTTTCCATCCTCAACACTAAAATGCTGGCGATGTTTCCAGTGATGCCCAAGAGAATCAATACTGCCAGAGTGAAGCGTAGCACCATTGCAATTTTCTGCAGAATGGATAATTGCGAAAATTATTACTCTGATCTATTTTGAAATGTTAGAAGATGTTATTTAAAATAAATGTGGAAAATAATTTTCTATGAGAAAAAAATATTAGTTTCTCGTTTGTTGTGATTGCGGACAGAGATGCTATGACTTCAAGCGTCACTTAGAAATACTTTTTAGCAATATGGAATGTTCTGTAAGGGTGGGCTTTGAAATTGTTTAAAGCATTTCGAAAGTAAATGTATTGAAAGATCTATCAAACTTCAATATACAACTTTTCATAAATCAGTAGAAGTTGTATGTGCTGATTTTTCCACTCAACAAACTAAATTACCCAATGAATCTGCATTTATCGACACACCTCGTAGTCTAGAAGTTGTTTTATAACATTTATGCTGGAAATTGTCTAGAATTGTTACCTTATCCAATATAATGAAAAAGCCTTTTTCAATGAGATTTTTATTGATTAAAGTATAAAAAATGTAGAAAAAATTGAAGAATTTTTATTTTTTTTTCAACATTTGGCCATGAAGAACTTGTCATTTCTTTGAATCATCACGCCAGGCACTTTAAATCTTCCACCTTGCTCAACACTTCTTCTGGTAAATATCCACTATCCGCTCTTTTATTCATGCAGATGAAAGTGTTAATGAACTTAGTTAAATGCCTAATTAAATTGTTAAAAATAAATATGCATTTTTTTGCAATATTTATTTATTGCTTTTATCTAGTGCTAATTGCTTTCATTGCATTTCCCGGAGAGGCAATTCGTAAGTCAAACAATTAGTCAAAAAAAACTAATGAATTTTCGTCTTTTTCCTAGGAAAAAGACAAATTAATTTGGCCTGATGGCAATAAATGAAGCGAATAGATATATGTGTTCTTTGAAACGTTTTTATTTTATTTTTAAAATCCAAGTATCCAATAAAGATAAATCAAGGTATAAAGGTAATATCTAATGGGAATTGACATTTAATTAATGAAGAGTGTTAGTTGTGAAAAACAAATCTTTTTTAGAAAAAAAATTTGATAATACAGTTTAATAAAAATTCAAAATGAATTAGTAATTAGTGAAAATTTAATAAAGTATAACTTTAAAAAAGGCAAACGAAAATTTATTAAAAAAAGAGTTGGAATGAGAAATTTTCAAATTATTAAAGTTACATACTGGTATTTTTAATCAGTACAATTTGGTTATTTCTCATCTCCACATTGTATTGTGTTTTCATAAATATTTTCACATTAAAAAAAATATTTTTTTAAATAAATAATTTGTGGTCAATTTCTCATCGTCGATCTCCAGGTGGTAGCGTTTTAGCATATAGAACTGCAGTTTTGGGGAGAAGGTTGAAATTCTTGTAAGAAGAAAAATTGTCTTTATAGATGTTATCATTAAATCTAGTCATTGATTTTTGTACTGATGTTGCCACGCTTGCTCAATACGTTTTAAAATAGTTTAAAAAAATAATTCTGTAAAATAATTGAAATTGAAATGGTAACATTTAACTATCGTGAAATTAGAGTAAACTATAGTTTCAATAACTAAAAGCTTATAAAAAGCTTATACACTGACGCTTAAACTTTGAGTTAGTTTTTTGGCATAGACCAACTTCCGTATTAAATATTCTTAAAATAACACGAGTCCTCTCCCAAGTGAACTTAATAATTTTCAACTTTTTTTACCATGTTTATTTATGTCTTTTTCTTCTATTTAAGAATTTTAAAAGATAGTTCTAAATTCAAGCTCATAAATTCAGGAAAAAAGCGGAGAAGCTATTTCCTAGGTATAAACTAAAAGTTTTCATTGACGATAAGAATGAATCATTAAAGTTATTTCATTAGGTGTTTAGGTTAATAAACTAATAATTTATGTAAATATTATTCTTACACTAATTGGAGAGAAAAAGCCGTGAATCGAAGTCTGAAACAACAGAGTAGGCTTCCAGAAACTAGGTCGTCCACAACATGCAGACCTCCAAGCCTAATCAATACCACTAGCTTGTATTTTTATGTTTTAATATCTTATTCGCAAATATTTTATATTATATACCCAGTGTGTTTTGTTTCTTCACTGAGTTATGGTTATTCAATAGTTGTAATATTGTTTTTATTGTTTTAAACAGAAAAACCTTCGAGAAAAAACCCTATACGATACAATTTCGGTATAGGCGTCAAAATTATAGCGAAATGCCTAACGAAATACAGCTGTAGAGAATATACTGAACTCAGTATTGAAGTTCTTTTTTTATATATAAATGTAAAGATACATATTTTTTGTTAATATTAAACTTCACATACCTATTAATTTGATTATTCATTTTGTTATCCCTTCAAATAAAAAAGTAATATTTCAAAAACAATTTTACAAAAAATTTGACTGATTAGAAGTTTGAACGATTATTACTTTTATTGTTAGTTTAGAGATAAAAACTCATTCGGAGAAATACCTAGGTAGATAAAATCTGAAAGGTAGATAAGGAGCGTTGTAAACAAACATGAGAAATTGCTTTCTCATATGCTTTGTTTTGTGGCTTCCCTCTTTAAATATTCTTTCTTACTTTTATAAATTTTGGTAATTTTTAAAACATTAATAAATTTATCGTCTGCTTAGTGATGCATAATACAGTGTCGAAAATACCGTAGAGAAGACTTAAGAAAGATCGAATTGGGTGCACATTGGATGTTTGAAGGGCCCTTGATTCCAATCAGTTGGGTCTGTCATAAACAAAAAGAATCGTTTGAGAAAAGAAAGGTGCTAGGTAGATTTTGTGAGTTGTGTTCATGAGCTTTAAAGTGGGTTTTGTAGCTATTTAATTAGTTTTTCTAGTTATTAGTTTTGGCTGATTGTGCCGTATCAAATTAGAGTGAATTATATTTTTGTATATATATAGTAAATGTCAGATAAATATATAGATATATAATATTAAATTCAAACTCTCTAGGAGTGTTGTTTTATTTTTGTCATCTGTATAATCTTCAAAAACCATTTTTAGACGACGTTTTTGTAATAAAAATACTATAAAAAGCAAAAATGTTGTTCATAACATTTCTATTTTTTATATTTTTGTGTAGCAATATTGCACATTTCTTAAAGGGAAAAACGGTAGACGTCCTGTAGGTGTACGAGAAAGTGTATGCCTGAAGAGTTACGTTGGTGTACAACTATTCTTTCCATAGGTGTTCGTAAAATAGAAAAACGAAGAAATGAAAATTATTTAAAATTTATTCTTTTTTGAATCAAAAGGTTGTATAGTTGAAAAGAAAATGTTGGTTTATAAGATGAAAGCTTAAATTTGTGAAAGAAAGACATTTTAAAAAATAGAAGTATGAAACAAACACAAATATGAAGCTTATTCAAGTAAGAAAATAAAAGTTTGAAAAGAAACTTCGAATAAAATTTTCACGAAAAAAGGTAGTAAGAAAAAAATATGAATGAAAGGTGAAGTAAGCAATAGATAGGAGAAAAAGTATGCAGAAAAACAATAATAAATCATTGGGAAAAATAAAACCAGTAAGCACGTTTAGTTTGTATTTTAAAACAAATATATAAAAATAAAAATGATTAAGCTTCGTTTAGAGATTTCCTGATGAACATTTACTTTGAAAGTAGGCTAAATATCGATCCATAGTGCTCAGAAGGTACCAAAGGTAAGCATGGAAATTATAAATAGGCAGTCGTTTAGAAAATCATTATTTTTTATGTTTAAGTATTTAAAACTTTTTTTCACATCTTGAATAATGTATTCTAATAATTTGCTTTTTTATTAATTACTTTTTGTAGATTTGTTAATTTATTTTTTACACTTTAATACTTTCATAAAACATAATTTATAGTCTATGGTTACTATGACCGGACTTTTTTTGACACACGAGTAGTGAATAAACTTGCGAAGTGTTTCAGAAAAAGTCGTGGTCCACGAAACTCTGGGCAGTAGGCCGCAATATTTTTTAACAAACTATTTGTATACTAATTAAATTTTTTATCACTCTATCTTTTAACTAAATCAAAATTTTTGGAAGAAATAAATTTATTATATTTTTAGGTTTAAAAAATTTAATCACAATAATTTTGGTTAGTTGACGGAAAAAAAATATAAATGCTCACTTGAAGAAGAAACTTCAATAATTGTAATTATTAATGAAACTTTTGTTGTACTAAATGATTATTAAATATTAACTTCAAAAATTTTAATAATAACAAACAAATAACAATGAGTAAAAAAAACAATCCTTGATGCAGATTAGAAAAACCTCTAAGGTTAACTATGCGGCATGAAGATCTATATTGGTTTTCTATTACATTGCAAAATGCTAAGAAACCTTTTACGATTGGTGAATGATACTAAATTCCCTGGAGACTCACCTATCGTTTCCTGGCACACATGGAAGAAATACAAAGTTGCAAAAGAATACACTTAAAAGAAGCTTATTGAAATATACATAAGTCATCGTCTTTCATCCATCAGTTTGCCAGATCCAATCCTGTTATTCTTCTTGGTTACAATTGGTTTAAAAACATGAATTGATTACACGTTTATTTTCTGCTCTTTTAGGAGATATCTTAGATATCTTGCTAAACACCATACTTTGCTTTTGCGTTACGAAAATCAGATGGCTTTCTCGTGAAAAGGTATTCACTCGTATATTTGAGCTTCGAAAAGATAAATTTGTGCATTTCAGCGGGAAAATTGATTACCAACAGTGAGAAAAAGATACGATGTTATATGCTCCATCATTTCCTGAAACAATCGACCATGAAAACATTTATGAGAATAGGGTTAACCGTTTCAGTAAAGAATCCTTTAACACTTCTCTCAACTAAAAGAATTATTTTCTGATGAAGAACATATGCTTTAAAAGAGTGACTGAGAAATCCATTATCGTTCATGAAAAAAATCAACTTAACACAAAGCTTGATGATAAACTAATTGAATTAAAAATAATAGTTTGAAACAAGTATTTGAAACAAGTTAATTATTGTGTACATTTTGGATCAGTGTCAGTTCTGAAAATCATGAACTAGCTGAGTTAGCACCACGTCTTTGACTCTTTCGCTTCGACCTTCAGACTAACGAAATCCAAAAAAGGATTTAAATAAAATAATTCAAATTTTTTTATTGCTTTGACTGCTTTGATTGATTTTCTTGTTAGCTATTACAAACAAACGTCTCATTAACTATGACTATTGATACATTACTTTTGAATTCTATAATAAACTTAATAGTTTTCCGTTTTCGTGTTGGCTTCAAAATGTTTTAGAACTACTGTTTTAGAAAAAATGCAAAAATAAATAAAAAAATTGAAACGAAAGAAAGATCCGACTTTTTTTGACGTTTGAGAAACAAATTCTCCATGTTTTGATAGATGCTACTTCAAAGTCAAAAAATCTCCTTCGAGTTTTAAACTTGAAATCCTATTTATTTAGTATTTTTGAAAAACTGTAATTAGAATCAACTTAATACGTCAAATATTTAACATCAGGTTGAAAATAAAGTATGCTCTGAAATTAACATAAAACTCTATCTCAATATTTTAAAAATTGTTTTTATTAGATTAAAAGACGTTTGAAAAACAACTTAATTCAATTTAAATATAGATTGAGTATCTTTTGATAAATTTAATAAAATAAAACTATTTAAATATTTTATTCGACTGTTTAAGTTTTTAAATTTATTTTTTGAAGATAAAGAAATACTTCTTTATTCAAAGCATAGCTTTCATACACCATTTAAAAAGTAATTTTTCAGAAGAATTTTTTATATAAATATTTTAAAACTTAGAAGAATTTTTTTAAAACCTACATGTTTTATTACGTTAAAGCCATCCCTATTTTTACACACAATAAGTTTTGAAAAAGTAAAAAAAAACTCACGAATCTATTCGCGACAATTCTTTTATCGGCACTTGTTTTCTCGCTATCATATTTATTTTCATTCAAGCTTTTGTTTGTATCGACAATGAATGAATTTTCATTTTCACCTTTAAAATTGATACTTTCTTTGAACTTAGAATAATTAAATGACGTTTTTAAGACGGGTATTTCCGTTTGCAATGTTATAAGCTTCAATACGTTCAGATTGTCATCGTTTACAATTGTTGTGGTTTCATTTTCTTTTAATTGAGTTCTTTGTAAATTTACTGTTGTTGGTCGAATTGTTGTTAAAGCAGTTGTTTCTTTTGTTTGATTATATTTCTCGTGTAATACTGGCGTTGTGGAGGTGGCTTCAGATCTTTCAGCTTGAATCAGCATCAGAAGAATAACCAGGACGCACCTTGCTGACATTGTTGTGGAGTTCAATGCAAGCATCGTTGTTCTCGTTTTTGAGCTGTCTTTGGTCATTTTTTGTGGTTACCTAAGTAAGACTTTCAATATTTTGTGTTTGAATATTTATTTAAACATTAAAAAACTATAATAAACCTCGATAATTATTTTAGGTTTCGGCAAATGACGAATGTGATTTATTTCTTTTACATATGTCATTTTTTCGACAAAACTTCCTATTTCACTAATATTTATAACTTGAACTGGCAATCTTCCCTCTTCAATGTCTTACGAGTATTTTCTGCTCCAGAAGGACGCAGTATTTATACACGGTCATCGGCCTTGTATATGCCAATCAATATAACGTTTGTGTGTGTGTATGTGTGTGTGTGTGTGCGTGCGTGCGTGTGTGTGTGTGTGTGTGTGTGTGTGTGTGTGTGTGTGTGTGTGTGTGTGTGTGTGTGTGTGTGTGTGTGTGTGTGTGTGTGTGTGTGTGTGTGTGTGTGTGTGTGTGTGTGTGTGTGTGTGTGTGTGTGTGTGTGTGTGTGTGTGTGTGTGTGTGTGTGTGTGTGTGTGTTTGGTTGTGTGTTTGTGTGTTGGTATTTTTCTTCTCCTTGCTTGTTTTATTTAAAGCTTTTTCGCCTTTAAAGAAGTTAACTTTTATTGTTTTTAGCAACATCACAATAAATTCAATTGAAAAAAATTATGGATCTATATAAAAATGAGAAAATGTCAATTGACTTTTTCAAAATTAGTATTTTCCTAAACAAAAAAGACCAATTTAAACGGCACATTATAGTAATTAGTTCACCCAGATAAACCTATAAGCAATATTTATTTCAGATAGATCAAGCTAAACCTATATAAACGATTGTTTTAATTTTCAAACTACTGCAATACCATCTTTTTTTCTTCAATAAAAACAGTTAAAAACTGGATATTGAAAAAATATTAGATTTATTAATTTGTATCTATATTTTTTTCGTTTTGTTTGTTTAATCTCCATATTCATATCTGATTCATCAATATACTTTTTCATCCATAAAACCACAAAGATCTAGAAGTAAAAGAGTAGAACTGATCGTAATTAGGATCATATCCCATTAAATGTCTTTTTGGCTTCTTTGCAATGTAGAGTAAATCTAAGAAATTGAACTTACAGCGTGATCAATGTGCTCTTTGAATTTTGGACACATAGTTATATAAACGATTCCATAACTCAAAAGATGTGTACTCAGCTATAAAAACCAGGTATTCAAAAAATTATAAATTGCTCATTTGAGATTAAGTGCGTATTTTAACACGTAAAATATATTATTTTTATTCTTTTAATCCATTACACAAAATTCGAGAAATTTTTTAACTTTCATAATTGATTTAATATGAAACAATTGTTTTTAGTTTTATGTTTCCAAAAAATAATGTATAATAAAAATAAAAATATTTTTCTTTATTGACATTTTCAAAACAACGAAAATGCAAAAATAAGTTAAAAATAAAAACATATTTTGATTAATTATTCTTTCTATTAAAGCTTTTATTAAGGTTTAAAATCTTTTACTATTGTTTCGGGTATTTTAATCTAAATTTTTCCAATTATTCGGCCCAACCCGGGTACCCGTTGTAATCCCTAGTTGTACTTAAACTCCACAGTACACACAAACATACAAAATGTGTGTTGCTGAGCACACTAATCGAAGCAGATAATCAATAGAATCGATGCTCATATCTAACGGTACATCCCATCAAACCTCCCACGCTCGAAAAAGAAGGACTGTAAGCGTGTAGCTTATTTTTGATATTTTGAGTTGGATTAGGGGGAAAATCTTAAATGTTAGATGTTTTTGAATTTAAATTTATATTGATAGATTAAAAACAAAAAAAAGTAATAAGATGAACGAGAAAGTTAAATCATATGATTTCATAAATTATCCTGTAAATAGGAATTAAATTAAAACGAGTTTCGAAATGGAAAAGCTTTGACGTGATTTCGAATGTAATACATATAAAATAAAAATTGTAGGCATTTTTATTTATTTTCGAAAAAAACTTCTAAATATTGTTAAAATTATTTTTAGTAACAAAATATTTATATAATTTATAAATACTCTGAAATTCATGAATTGTGTGAGCTTGATTTAAAGCGAGCGATAAATATTTTTCAAGTGGTTGAATAACGAGGCTGTTTGAAGTTTGAAAAACCTTGAAAAAATATATTGTTAAAGAATTTTAAAAATCGGTTAATTTTTTAATCCTATTTCAAAGAAATCGTGTTCCAATAATTTCTTTTCTAACAAAAAATATTAGAATTTGTTTGAAAAAATATCTTTATTTTTCAATGTGAGACTTCGACGAAAAAGAATTAAGGTTAAACAATTTTTCTAAAATAAGAATGGACAAATAGGGAAAAACATATTTATCGTACATTTTCCCACCTAATTACTATCTTAAACAGGGGGAAGAACTTTAAAAAACATTGAAAAATAAAATGAAAATAATATATTGTAAAAAAACTAAACGAAAAGGGTTTAAATTTTTTAATAGTTATTTTTTATTAAGTAGTAAGAAACAAATAACTAACCTTAGTTGTTTTTCAGCGATCAAGTATCCACCGCAAGGACTGTTCCTGTCTTTCATCTAGGACCCATCTCAACTTTCCACTACGCAATTCTTTTGAAAAACACTATCGTATTATAGAAGTAATTGAATTTATTTTCAGTGAACCTTATTTATTTATAAGTTTTTATAATACTTTTTATATTTAATCAAGATTTTTTTAGCTTTAACTCGAACTAATTGTTATTTAGGGTATTTATTTATGCTATCAAAAAATAGATTATCGAAAAAATTTAGAATATAAAATCTTCAAATCTCATTAGATCTCAAATATAACTTTTTGATTTTTCAGAGTTTTTTTAAAGTTGTTCGTCTACCAATGTTTATATTACAATTTCAAATAATTTACATTTTTTATGATTGAAAGAATGGGGAAAATAAGTTAATTTTAAGTTGCAAAATTTTTGTTTTCAAATTATGATATCCTGCTAACCATCTATTTTAAAATGTCACAGCGATTATCTTGTCTGACGAAAAAAACAGCTTAATTAATGCTATCTACACAATGAAAAAGTTTATTATTACACTTTATTTATTAAAATCTAAAAACTATTTTGCACAATGACTGTCGAGAAAAATTATAAAAAGAAAAAAATATTTACAATTCACAAATTGACTAGTGATTTCATCCAAATTATTTTATGAACTTTTTTTCTTTTAAGTGAAATAATTATTTCTTCCTGCTTTGTTTATCGAGTTAACGATGAAAACTTTCAATCATTATTCATTATCTAATCTAGGTATAAATTAGCTTCCGTGTTTGATCACGAACTGAAAAGAAAAATTGGATTTCGACAATCTTAGAAAAAGTAAGAAATTTTAGGCCACAAGTCAAAACATAATAAAGGAAATTGTGAAAAATCTTGAACGAAAGAAATGAAAAATAATTATATGAGTATATAAAAGTTGAAAATATGAATTTTAATAATCAACTCAATAAGAGGTTGGAGATACAATTGACTATGTTTCACATAAGGAAAAAAACTTTTAAACGTTGCAGGGTTAAATAGTTTGAGTCGAAACGAGATAAAAACAAGTTAGTGAAAATTGAAATTTATAAAAAAAATTCTGAACCCTAGACAGGCATTCAAAACACGTGGATGGAAAAAATAGCTTCAATCGGTAATGTTTCAAAGAACCAAGAGATTAACCCTTAAGTGTTCATTACTCTGCAAATCGACTTCTGCTCTTCAAAAACGCATTAGTTACAATTGTGCGTTAAATAGGTTTTTATTATTCTAAACATTGTTATTGCTTTTCGTGGTAGGTTTACACTGTCAACTTTAAAGCTTGAACATTTATAGATACATTTCCAGCTTTTTCAGAATCTTTTAAAAAATATAATTTGTCTAAATCAATAAAATTAACTTAGTAAAAGTCAAATAAAAATGTGAAAAATTTTTATTTTTCAAGAAAATAACTTTTATTTGAGTCTTGTCACTAATTATTTCAAATTTAGCCAATTCGTGAAACAGTTTACAAAAAACAATTTTGACATATATTCAAATATGACGTCTGTCGAAGGGAAGGTAGATATTTTCTGTCTAAACGCAAATGCATGCAGGCCGTTGACGTCGTTTGCGTCAAAATGAGACGGTGAACACTAGTGGCTTAATTTGAATTAGTTTCTTATACCTTATATTTAAATTTACACTTAAAATATGAAGTTTTTAACACTTATTTAGCACTTTAAAATCAATAAAGGATAATATTAAAACGGATCCTAAACATTGCAATACAAATCAAATTATGGAAATCAAATGCTTGGACGATTGACGATTCAATGTTGCCAAAATATGGTAATTTTTAATGCACTCTTGCATTACAGTTTTTTATTCACATATCACCCGCCCAAAATTTTTCGCAAACTCTAAAAAGCAATTTAGCTGAGTTCCAGAAACCTTTTAACAAATAAGTCAAAAAACTCCACATTAGGTTTTAAATTTTATAAATTAATGAAAACATTTTAAAATGAAAATTAATGAAAATTTTTGTTAAAATAATGTTTTTTTATGCCACACTCATTAAGGATCCTTTATCATTAGAATGTGTGAAGATAAACAGTGCTATTTAAAAGCATAATATAGAACACATTGTATAGAAAGCTACATGTATTTGAACAAAAACAATATAAATTCTAAGCACACTTAAACACCTAAATGCCACATAAATGTAAACAAATACAAAATAATTGCTAAATAAACCTATTGCTAAAAGCACACGTTACACACTCGATAAGACTCGGAGACGCACACTTCGGCAACTCAACTCACGTATTTCGAGACAAATTTGCTCAGATCGCATCTGGAAGGATGCCGCTATATAAATGCACTGACGTCACTCCTCGTGTGACGTAGAACAGCTCCGTGACGTCGAGAAGCAAGAACGTTATAGAATGTCTTCGAATCGGATCGACCTTGAGCTCTGAGGTGTTTTCCTCTCGGGTCCACTCTATATCAACTAATGCTCTTTAGAAGACAAACATAGCGTTTCTTAAATGGAATAATTAAATAAATGAATAATAAAAATATGATTTTTAATAAACTAGATCTAAATTTGCATTTACTTTAGAAGATTCTTAAAAAATGTTTTGTTTTTCCAAAAAATGCATGACGGTTAAAAATTCTCAATATGCTTGACATATTTATAAAAAAAACAAATAAAAACATATTTAAATAGCAAGTGAACTTTAAATAAAATTATAAATAGGCGAAAAAAACGAAATAAATAATTAATTAAAATAGTTGTTTAATAAATCAAAGAATCTGGAACAATTAGGCAGACACATTAGAGCAAGTTTTTAAATAGAATAGTTTGTTGTTTTGTTTGTTGTTTTTTTTTGTTGTTTTTGTTTTGTTTTTTGTTTGTTGAATGTTCTATTTATAAGCATCGTGTCCTTCATACGTCACTTAATGAAGCCTTTTATTCTATTTGCCCTTTTTAACATTTTGCTTTTCTTTTTTTATTTTATTTATTGTTTAAATAAATCATATATTTATATTTAATTATAAAAGTGTTATTATTTATAAAAGTTCGAATAGTCCTTTTATTGATATAATAGTTAAAACTTAATTTTGTTTTTAAGCGAGTCTACATCTTTTTTAAAATACTTTCTAAATAAACAGTTACCCAATTATCATAGATTTTATCTTTTTGTTTTTCCTGAATCATTTTATCTTAATTTTATCTTTTTCCTAGTTTAATAGTTAATTAATAAATTTTTGTTTTTAAAATAATCTTTTCTTGAAATCCTTATTATGAAGCTCACAAAATTTTTCCATTTTTTGAATATCATAATCCTTTCTGTATAAAGATGTTTTAAGTAGCTAAATAGCTTATTCTTAATTTTAAAAGATATCACGTGGCCAATATTCGCATCGTTTTTAGCAAAACTATAAAGCCAACTATGAATAGCTCAAAAGTTAATTATTCATTAACGATGCAAATACAAAGCAAGTATTTGATGAAACTTTATTTGTTATATTTATTGAAACATCTTTTTTTGGCTCTATTCTGTAATCCCATTATTATGCTATCTTAGTGAACTTTCATTGGAATACCACCCTTAATATAATTATTCATAAAAAACTCTGTGAACAACCACGACACCAAAAATCGACCAGTCATCGCTTGCCATATAAATCTTTCGTTAGCTTCCAATTGTATGCCTGACGTTTTTTATTCAAGCTCTCTGTCTATAGGATGTTAGTGCGATTGTTTTTGAACTAGACAAGATTAAATAACAAAGAATTTTTTTACATAGAATTTATTATATTTATTTGTTTGTTATAAGCATTTTTTTTCTACATTTTACATTTTTATTTTGCTTTTTTTGTATAACCTTGAGCAAATTTCATAAATCAGTTTTTTTACATCACGAAACGAAAACTCAATAAGAATAGATTTATTTATAATTAAGTTTGGATTTTCCAACAAAATGGAGAAATACTTTTGGTATTTCTGTTATTCATTAATTTATAAATAAGTTTAAAATATTTTTTTCAAACTTAAAAAATTATATTATAAAAACAAAAAATAGCTTAATTAGGAAGATTGAAAAAAGTTGAATAAAATACAAATACATTATTAAAGAAATATTCGAGACATTAACCTCACCAACTCGACAAAAATAAAAATGCAATGCATTTTCCTTCTATTTTTAGGTTTTATTCACAAAAATGTTTTTTTTAACAAAAAATGTTCTCAGTCGGATAAATAGTCAGTTTAATTAAGTATAACGACTTTCAAAGCAATCGGCAGTAAGTTTAATGTTGACGAGACATCAGTGAAGACGTGGTGTTTAAACAGTTCGTGTCTGCTGAAACTTTTATGGATGAAACAAGCTTAGGGAATGTCTTTGGCACACTACACAGTAAATGAAAAGCAGTTGCTCATTTATCTGACACCATTATTTCAACACAAAATAAAGCATTCGTATCACACAGATATACGAATTGATGAAGATTAAACTGGTTTCCAACATTTTAAATATGTATTGTTTTCATTTCTTAAACCATTTTTTTTTTCGATTTTGGAAATCAAATACTGAGCGCGCCTAATACATGGTATTTTACGGTATTGATTAATCCATCGTCAACTTGATCTTGAAGGTATAAGTTTACTGCCAAAAGTAAGTGATTATAGATGAAAGTTGGCATTACCACCTTCTCCATCCTTCAATCTTGAGATCTCCAGTACTAATAGCCCAACAGTTTTTGTAAATCCTTTTGATCATCTATTTCCATCAATCATAGATTCAAAATATTCTTTCTATTGCTATTAATAGAAAAAACCGTCAAGCCGAAAGAAGTATCACTGTTCCAGTACCTGAGGGTAACCCTATCGGAAAATGGAAGAGCACAGAGATAAAAACCAAAATCACAATGGAAACTGCAGCAATGGCCAGACTGTTTCCAAAGTCAGAAACAGACTTCACAAGTCTCTTGTGTTGAGCATCCTACTTACGGATGTGATATTTTTAAGTCTCTATTTATTGTTTTGTTTCAATATTCAAAAATATTTAATTTTTCATACAACAATCATTAGATCGTAAGTTCATCCTAATTTGAAAGTGAAACTAAAAAACATTGTTAGCTATTCATACTCTCCAGATTAATGTTATTGTATTCATTAAAATATACCAACTAAAACCAATGAATGTGGTAATTTTCAATCATTACAGTATCTTGTTCGTTTATTTTATTATTAGTAAAAATAAATTATTTTATTATAAACAAAAAAAATGCAATTAATTTTAAGTCAGTGATTTTTAAATTTTTATTGTACTTTTTAGGCAATTAAATATTCTTTAAGCATTATGTCAACTTAGTCACAAAACTTGTTTCTTTTTTTCTTTGGCTTTATGAATGAACCTATTGAAGTAGACTTCAAAAAAAATTTGGTGCCTTTATGATTCTTAATTATAATAAAAAAAATATATAATATTAAAAATGACTTTCTTATAGTTTAGAAATTATTTAATCCTAATTCCCAACTTTTTATTGACATCTTTTATAATAATTATGACATTGATTCTTCAGACACTCGCTGTGCCAATGTGCTAATAATTTTTAGATGAGAGTGAAATCGAGTAATATTTAGAAATGTCAGGTTAAATAATTAAATAAATTATTTCATCACGGTTAAACGATGAAAATAAACTTGAAACGAAGAAAAGAGATTAGAAATTAACATCTGATGAAAGTGTTAAACTAATTGTAAAGAAGACTGAATTTCTATGTCACATTTAGAATAGTTACTCATCTCATTTAACATCTAGAAAAATAGGGCAAACTATTTAATTGAAGATATTTCAACTAAAACTAAAAATAGTTTAAAAAATAATTTAAAATATCAAGTTTTAATTCCAAATTGAAATATAATTATAAACATTATCGTGTATTTTTAGACATTCTTTTAAAAATGTGAGAAAATCTTTCTTTAACTGGGGGCAGTGGTGCCGGGTCTAACACGTCAATTCAAAAATTTGTATCTTCAAACTGCAGCTTTAAAAAAATATATATGTGCACAAAAACTTCATCAGGACGTGGAAAACATCATTTGAATTAAAAATTTAAGAATAAATTCTGAATCTATAGCTAAATGTAGTGAAGTTTATTGAGAAGGCTTATGTATTCCGACATTAGCCCAGAACTCCCATGCCTGTTACCAAATCCAACGTGGGTTTGTGCATCACATCAAACTGTAGGAGTTCCGTCATCCGGTTTAAAAAAAACTCCAAGAAGCCTTTACAACAGAAGCAAGTGATGTTTGGAAAACGTTGATTTTGTTTAAAAACTGTCTCTCACTGAAAATCAATATGATGGAAAACAACAAGTGTCAAGTTTCTTCAAAGCACTAGTGAATGAAGCAGACGACTCTGTTGAGATTTCTGTGATAAAAAAATGAAGATGCTTTGAGGCATAAAAGCTGGAGCTAACCGAGCAGCATGCAATGCAGCAAAACTTAGTTCCAGACACGCAGTTCACCATGCCATGCCGATAAACCAACTTTCAAAAAGATTGATTTGAAGTAATCTTGCCTCTTTCTCACCAGATTCGACGGAACAACCAAGACGTCATTGAAGAGGCAGTAATGATCAATGCTGGTTAATCAATGCAGGACATGAGCGGCTTATTCACAAAATGAAATAGTTTGGATGAGTTGAGTATACAACCACTGAGAGAACTGGAGGTTTTAATTTGCAGCAATACCAGCAAGGTCCACAGCAAAGGTCAGTGGTTCAGCAGGAATAATCCAGAAACTAATTTTTGGATACCTAGAGCCTTCCTGAATGGAAAGACTGAGTCATAAAAGCTCCATTTTAGAAGATAAAACAATTAAGGGATGTATAATATAGGCAGGAAAATGATTATTAAAAAAAATATATTATTAAATTGCTTTATATATATTAGACAAAAATATTTATAAAAAAAATACAACTAAATTTATAGCTGAGAATTTGGAACAAGAAAAAAGCGGTGTTTAAGAAACAAAAGGTAGCCTGCAAATGATGATGGAGTGTTGAAACACAGAAATAGCAACAAGAATTGATATAATAATATTAAAATTGTTATAGCTATACAGTTAAAAAAAAATAGATTTCTAAAAAAATTTTGTTAATATTTAAACATACCACTATCTATTATTTGCTAGCCTATCTATGAATGAAAATAATTTTGGAAATATAGAAAAGGTAACAGAAACACATTTTAACTACAAAGATAATCTCTTTATTTTTATTCATTTCATTTATTCATATATAACAAAGTTTGCGTTATGAAAAAACTATCCCAAAAGTAATTACAATCAATATAGAAAAAAACCAGAATGTTTCAAGAGGGTTTCGCGGCCTAGAGCACTAACGTAAGAACCACGTCGTTCTGATAGTTAGTGTTATACATACAGGTTACTGGTTTCCATACAGTCGGGTTAACAGCTGGATTGCGACATTGGAGGCAATTAAATTCATGATAATTGAAGTAAATGTTTATTCGATTTTTAATTCTTGAGAATTATACATGTCTTCTCATTCATCAATCATCCCTTCATCCATAATTCTCTCTACACAACCAATCATTTTAAAGTAAACTCACTCATACATTCACTCATCCACGCTTTCAATTTATAATCATATAACACATTTACACATATATATAAATAAATTCTAAATATTTTCATAATCCTTACTGTTATCCATCTCTAACCAACATCATCATCATCATCATCCCATGCTTCTTTCTCTTCTTCTTCTTCTTCCTCCTTGCTCTTCTTCATCCTCCTGATCTACTGGATGGTTTCAGGCGGTACGAAATTGTTTATGACGTCATAGATCAACTCTGCGTGGAGGGTGGTAAAAATGCCGTCAAGAAAGAATTAAAACGAGTCTGAATTTAGTTGAATTATTAAAAATATAATTAAGTTGAACTAGTTAAATTATAATTTGAATAACTATTTAGAAAAACACAGGGAATAATAACTATAAAATAGAGCCTTAATGGAAATATTTGCAGAAGATTTGCATGGTTGATGGCGCTTAAAGCAATAAAGAGGCGCGTTGAAGGAACTTTATCGTCTGGAATGCCTCGATGGAGCTCTCCAGAATAAAACTTCTCAGTATACCACTCATTCGAATGATTCTCCGGCCTACTTTTCGAAATTATCTGATCCTTAAACCACCCACACATATCCCATCGAATCACCCACTTTATCCACACTCAAACCACCCGCTTCATCTACCTCAAAAACACTTTCCTAACCACCCCGCCATACTCTCCAGACCACCCACTCCCAAACCAACCACACACACCAAAATCTACCCACACACCAACCAACCAAAGCACCCATTCCCAACTAACTCCCAAACCCCAACCACCCTCCCCCCCCCCCCCCCCCCTTCCCCCCCTTCTTCCCCCTCCCCCCAAACCAACTCACTCTTCCAGGCGGGTATGTCGATATTCTTCTCTTCGGCCGACTGATCGAACGGCTCGGCGGTCGGTTCGTCCGACGGATCGCTGTACTGCTTGAGGTAGGGGTGCGCCAGCGCTTGCTCGGTCGTGATGCGGTGGTCCGGATCCAGGTCCAGCATACGCTCTAGCATGTCGATCGCTTGGTACCGAGTGTTGAAAAATGAATTATCCTTTCATCATCCTCATCATCACCATCATCATCATCATCATCGTCATCATCACCCCCACCATCATCATCATCATCATCATCACCTAGAGGGTTAGCTCCGTGGAAGTACTGTTTGAAATCCTTTTTGGGAGTCACTGGTAAAGAGAGGATAAACGTCCTTGCCTGGTGGTGATGATGATGATGATTATTGTGGAGTGATGATGATGATAGTGGAGTGATGATAGTGATGATGAAGATGATAATTAAAGTGGTATTAATGATGATGATAGTGGATTGATTGATTGATTGATTGGAGTGATGATGATAATATTGGTGCTGATAGTGATGATGATGACGGTGTTGATGATAATGATGATGCAACTTATTATTATGATCATCATCATCAGCACCTCTTTGCTGGTTATTTTCTGAAGAAGTTCAGCGTTCGGGGTTCCAGTCAGTTTCATGGTCTTCTTCAATTGGTCAATGTCTAGGTGGGGTGGGAATAAATTATAATAATATTGATGATAATAATAATAATAATAATGGTAATAATAATAATAATAATAATAATAATAATAATAATAATAATGGTAATAATAATAATGGTAATAATAATAATAATGGTAATAATAATAATAATAATAACAATAATAATAATAATAATGGTAATAATAATAATGGTAATAATAATAATGGTAATAATAATAATAATAATAATAATAATAATAATAATAATGGTAATAATAATAATAATAATAATAATAATAATAATGGTAATAATAATAATAATAATAATAATAATAATAATAATAATAATAATATAAAAAAATAATAATAATAATAATAATAATAATAATAATAACAATAATAATAAAAATAATAATAATGATAAGAATAATAAAAATGAATAATAATAATATAAAAGAAGAAGCATAATAATAATAATATTAAAGTAGGGTGCGAATAAATTATAGATTATGTGGGTCATTTAAGAATTGAAAAGCAGTAGATAAAAGAAGGGCGAAATAAATTTCGAATTTAAAAAAGCAAATAATTTGCAAGTTTCAATAAAAATTAATTTGAAAAAAATTAAATAATTTTTAAAAAATCAAAACAGGATGAAAATCACAACTCTATTATAAGATAAAAAAATGCCTTACTTTAAATTCTATTAATGTTTCATGAATGACACTTGAAATCAGAATTCTATAATTTTCGATAAAACTCAAGCACTAAGTACCCAATTGACCAATAACTAAATATGGCATTCTAAAAATGAAGTTACTTGAACAACGACATTGAAACTAAGTAACTACAAAAAAAATATATCAAAATAAATAAATAACATAAGCAAAAGCAATTACATCAACCGCAATAACAACGAATACCTCAACAACATCAACAGCAACCTCAACAACAACCTCAACAGCAACCCCAACAACAGCCTCAACAAGCATAAAAATAACATACGGTCAGTGCCGGGAAAGAGTGGCTTGCCGGTGATCAGTTCAGCTAGGATGCAGCCCACCGACCACACGTCAACTGGTTGGTTGGGAAGATGGATGAATTGTGGAAGGTGGTGAATGTGAATAGAAAATGGTGATGATGATTTTCTAAAGAAGGGTGGAACATGGTGGTGGTGATGTGTAGGAGGTGAAAAAAGTGTTGTGAAGGAAATACTAAGATGTGCAAAAGAAATCGAATAGAGTATAATAAAGTGAAAGACGACGTTGGCGTGTGAATGAAAATGCTAATAATATTTTAAACAATTTGTATAATCTTTCTCAAATCATGTCATATCACCATTCTGAGGGATGGAAAATACTCAATCAAGAAGCCAATGCACTTTTCCACCTTTCCATCGACGCCCCGCACTCACCGGTCTGGTTGTAGTGCATCCAGGAGAGCATGATCTCAGGCGCCCTGTACCACCTGGTAGCCACGTAGCCCGTCATCTCGTCGTCTGTCGTCCTGGCCAGACCAAAGTCGAGGATCTGTCGTGGTGGTGTGGTGGCGTTGTGGTGGTGTGGTGGTGGTGTTGTGGTGGTAGTGTGGTGGCGTTGTGGTGGTAGTGTGGTGGCATTGTGGTGGTGTGGTGGTAGTTTGGTGGTGTGGTGGCTTGGTAGTTTGATGTGAAAGTCGTGCTCGTGGTCAGCATAGTGGAGATGATTGAGGGTGATTTGTAAAATAAGGTTGAGAATGCCAGTTGGTGTCGGTTAACACTTGGGATGTTTAATGGAAAAAAGACTTGTAAAAAATATATTATATGTCTCCTTATAAGTGCTCGTGCGATGCAAATAGTGGAGATTATTTGGGGAAGAAAAGAGCTTATTGCCGTTGGGTTTTAGTCAAACAGTGACGGTGGCCATCGATCCCATTGTAGACAAATCGCTTGCTAACAGTGCGTAAGGTGGCTTAAAAGCTAGGAGTTCGTCGTGATATTGCGAATGATTTTTTTTATAGAAACGGAACTATAACGGCAGGGAATTTGGTTTGGAGAAATTTAATATAAGAAATATTTAAACGTCCAAAATAATGATTTTTTAAAAATATTTTGAAAATTCTACGCCTCGCATGATTAGACTAGATTACAACTTTAATACCTCAGCTTTCATGTCTTACAAAAACGTATATGCTTCATGATGAATAGCGGTGATGATGACGATGATGATGATGATGAAGATAATGATGACGATGATGATGATGACGATAATGATGTGATGATGATGATGATGAGAGTGGTGTTAGTAGTGATTATTTTTCGAACCTTCAGTTCACAGTCCTCGTTGACAGCTATGTTACTCGGTTTCAAGTCCTGATTGAGAGGTACACACAGTGAAAACGAATTTGAAGAAGAATGATATATAAATAATAATATAAATAATAAGTATATTAATAAGTATAATAATAAGTATAATAATAAGTATAATAATAAGTATAATAATAAGTAAAGTAATAATAATAACAATTATAATTATAATAATTATTACTTTTATTTATAATAATCATAATATAAATATGCAAAAAAGAAAGACCACAATGAATTCCTTAAAATAGCGGCAAAATTTTTCTAGAAAAAAAATCCAGCTCCGATTGCTGATTCTCCGAAAATAGAAAACAATATGAAATATTGAGAGAAAAAAGAAAAATATGTTGAAATGAAAGAGAGATATGTGCACTCACTCTGTGAATGATTCCAGCCGAATGGATGTACTGCAAATAGTTAGATAGTTGATTTAGAGGACCATTCCTTTTTATTATACTTTCAATTAAATAATAATCCATCAAAGCATCATCAAATATTTGTTACGTATGCCGATTCGTTTGATTTTTGCCACGTCCAAAATTTAGGGTTAGATTGTAGAAACATTTTTTGGTTATGGTTCGATTAAAAAAAGTAAGATTTTATTATTAAATTTATATTGCGCAGACGCATAGGCACACGGGTCGGAACATATCATCTTTTTTTTATCGAGTGACATTCACCAGAATATATAAAAAGATATAAAAACTATTTACTTTATTTCCTTCGACAACAAATCTGTTAACCACTCCGCTCTTAAGTCAGCCCTCCCTACACTTTATCATAACCTTCCCAACAAAATACAAACTTAACTCCCCTTCCCCATAACCATCCCACCACAATAAAACTTCAACATCCCTTCTCCACACCCCTCCCACTTCCATATATCCACAATCAATCACCTTCAAGCCGCGCAGGATCTGGTAGACGAGGAACTGAACGTGGTCGTCGGTCAGTCTCTGCGTCTTCACTATATTGTTCAGGTCCGCGCCCATCAGCATACTCACCATGTAACTATGGCAGAAGAGAAGGAGGTGAGAAAAGTTGTGAGATGTGTGGTGGCGTGGAATCGTTCGGGGATTAAGGTCGATGATTCGGTCAATTTTAAATGTCCCGAAAAGACCGAGAGTTAAGTATATAGGTTTAATTATATACTTGGTCCAAAAGTTAGTTAAATATACTTCAAGTATTATACCATAAATTTTTTGCTTTATATTAAATGAGACATTAAAAAAAGAATTAAACAAAAATCAAATTGAGTCCGATTAAAATTATGCTAATAGAAAAAAGACACGCGTCAGCGCAGAATAAGAAATAGTTTTAGAATGCTTTCCAGGTAAGCTGCATTGGCAAGTTCAAAAATAGATTAATTATAGCTGGCATGTAATGCAATAACATTTTGAACATTCTTAAGGATAAAAACATTAATTTAATTATTTTGTTATTAAATATTGTTTACATATTTCAAGTAAAAACTCTTATTTATTAATTATTATATTCATGTTTTATTATTATTAACTTTATATAATATTTCATTATTAATTATTCCAATTAATTAAATTTTGTAAAAAAATAATTAAAGATCACTAACATGTCTTCAAAGTCACACTCATTCAGCGTGGGTGTGAACACGTCAACCAGACCAATGACCTGGGAAGTGGGGAGGGGGGGGTCAAAAGGGTAGAAAGGGTGAGAAGCGTGGAGAAAGAGTGGAAAAGAGGTTAGAAGGGTGGGTGATGTGGACGAAGAAATAATGTAAGGAATACGCATTTCAGGTCAGTTGTTCTGCTAAAAACTAGATGGTTCATATAAAGGTCATCGTGACGAATGATTTAAGAATATTTGTCCATAAAAGGAAAAGAATGGATTATTAAACAAACATACATACGAAAAGAATAACTTTAAATCCTCTTTTCATAGGCTTTAATGAGACTGTGGCCCTAAAAAATACCAGTTCATAAATACTACAACATGCATCAACCACACACAACTAGCAGAATAAGTCATCAAAATGCTGTGTTTTATAGACTATATGCTCCATTCAAATCTCAACCATTCACCCATCTACTCAACCTCCCAGCCACCTACCCACCCATCCACTCAAAACCCACCCAACTCACCTAGCCATACAATTACCACCCAACCAACCAACCACCCACAACCCACCCATCCACCCACTCACCCACCCATTCGACCACTCACCTACCCACAAAACCACCCACCCACCCATTCACTCACTCAACCAGCCCCCACCCACCCATTCTCTCAAACAGTCCCCTACCCATTCACTCAAAACCCACGCACCATCCCACCCAACCAACCAAACCAAACAAAACCAACAACCCCCCCCCCACCCACATTTTCATGATTCATATGCTTGAGCAGTCTGATCTCTCGGAAGGCCCTCTTGGCGTGGATGGCGGTCTGGAAGGGCCGTGCCAGTTTCTTCACTGCCACCTTTATGTTCCTGCTAGTGTCCAGCGCTGAGCTGTTGAGGTAGGTGGGTAATGGTTGTGGTGAATGGTTGAGATAGGTGGGTAATGGTTGTGGTGAATGGCTTGGTGATGCTTTGGTGATATTTGTGAATGAAGAGTAGATGCATTGATGAATGGAAGAGTGCATTGGTGAATGGTTTATGAATTAAGGGTGCCTTGGTGAATGGATTGTGAATGGAGTAGAGAAGTGGATTGGTGAATGGTTTGTGAATGAAAGGGTGGTTGTGGAGAATGGTTTGTGAGTGAAAGGATGCATTGGTAAATGGCTTTTGAGTTGAAGGGTGTATTGGTGAATGGTTTGGAATGCATGAATTGCTAGTGGTTGAATGCATTGAACTACTGGTGTGTGTTTTTGAAAGTTATTTTTTCTAAAATTTATAAATATATGCATCTGAAAAATGTATAGTTAAATATACACAAGCTCCAGGCATGTTGAGGGAAAGGCCAGAGATGAAGAGTGTATTTGATTTGTTGTTCAGTCGCCAAACACATAAAGAATAAAAGAGTAATTAGTTCATGGTGCTTGCAACAGATGAAAGGCACTGTAACAGGATATTAGTAAAAGCTATTAGGTAGATTGGTGATGAATAGAGGTAATGAATGATATTAATACAGGAAGAATGGCAGATTTATTAATAAAATTTATTTTTACATTTCAGCAAAATATCTTTAAATATGAAGAAAAAGTAATTAAAGGATTTTTGAGTTAGTCTTCTAAGAACTTGCAATATGAATGTGAACCATAAGCCTCACATAGATACAAGAGTGAACGTTCCTAATCAATAAATGTATAATTTAGGAAGGGTATTGGTGATTTCATAAGAAACATTGCTAGTTTATGAAGAAATGTTATTGAAAGTTACATTTATAAACCATGCATTCAAAGAGAATAAAGAATAATTTAGTAGTAAATCCTTTATAATATAGTGTTAAAAATGTAATGCTTCGAATATTATTGACGAATTGACTGCAGTGTGTGCTCATGAATTTTAAAATACCTTTATCAAATTAGATTAAATAAAACGGGTACTCCCAGAGCATCATCATCACCACCATCATCATCATTATCATCCTTTATTTATACAAAGTTGAACTATTTTTCTTATCATAGTGAGACTAGTTTACAAATTCTCCTCCACTCAACGCAGCTCAAATGGCTGTACATTGTACAAGCAATGGTTTCAGTATCTTCAGTTTTAGCATAACCAATTTTTGAAATCTTTTGGTTGCTTTTCAATGTAATTCCTTGCTTGATTGTGGAATACATAGCAGATCATGACAAGGTCAGTCAATCAGAGAGCAGTCTTTCCTTCGAAGCCCAGGTCTCTCGGGCATTTTCACTGCTAATAGATGTTAGATGAACATGAGTTCAAGATGATAAAGAAAAATTTGAGTGCATTGAGTCCACCTGTACCGCCTGTCTGATCAGTCCTACTGCTATATGCTTCAACATCTATTGTAGTACAATAATTGTACCTTTTCTATAAGTTCAACTTTC
Source organism: Piscicola geometra (assembly GCA_943735955.1). Lineage (NCBI taxonomy): Eukaryota > Metazoa > Annelida > Clitellata > Hirudinida > Piscicolidae > Piscicola > Piscicola geometra. Next base: position 6,915,271 of record OX030956.1, read on the forward strand.
TATAAGTGTACTTTTATGCAATTTCCTTTACACATAAAGATTCATGATGAATACTTTGCCAATTTATGAAAACTTTTTATTTTAAATTATTTTTTTTTAAATTTATGCCCAAGAATTGTCTCCTGCTTCAGCCTCTGTACAACATAGCTTGATGGACTAGCAGAAAGACTCAACAGTACACTGTTCTTTTAGCTAAGATCTTCACTGATAGATCTTAAAAACTATAAGAAAATTCAACATTGAGCATGGTGTATTAGGTTTATGAAAAATTATTATAAAAATAAAGATGGAACAAACATAACTTTTCCAATTGTAAAATATATCAACAAATTAATGAAATAAAGGACCAAACAAAGCTACAAGAAGATATAAACAAAGTAGTGGAATGGAGTGTACAATGGGACCTGAGACTTCATCCGCATAAATGTAAACTATTGCAGTTATACAGAAATAAAAAGGAAGAAAGAGTTTATTCTATGCAGGATTATGAAGGAAGTCAGGTAGTTTTGGAAAGTATAGAGTATGAAAAAGACCTTGGTGTAATTATAGACAAGAATTTAAAATTCCATATACACATACAAAAACAAGTAAATAAAGCTAACCAATTATTAGGGCTAATAAGAAGAACGTTTAAATTTATTGATATAAAAACATTTAGATTATTATTCAAAGGTATAGTTAGGCCCCATCTAGAATATCTTAGCAGTGTGTGGAGTCCTTCGTTGAAGAATCAGATTGATTGCATAGAAGGTGTACAAAGGAGGGCTACAAAAATGCTACCTGGACTAAAAGACAAGACGTACAACGATAGACTTAAAGTAATTAAGTTACCAACATTAAAATACCGAAGACTTCGAGGGGACATGATCGAAACCTATAAAATACTTAATAATAAATATAATAGTAAAATAACGGAGGATATTTTCACACTTAATACAAGGCAATCAAGAGGTAATTCACTACAATTATCCAAAAAACAGTGCCAAAAGAATACAAGAAATTTTTTTTATACTCATAGAGTGGTAACAGTCTGGAATAGCTTGCCTGATGAGATCGTAAAAGCTGAAAATACAGATAAATTTAAAAGAAAATTAGATAAATACTGGGAAAACCATCCCATGATGTACAACTATAAGTGCGACTATGACATAATAGTAAAAAATAATTCAAATACATAAACATAAATATATATTTATTTATTATTATTATTTTTATAACCATTATAGAGGTCAAAAGATCTGCGTGGTTTTAACTCCCTAAACAAAAAAAACTTTCCAACTTATTTGTTTTTTTTATAAAAATATCAGAGATTAATTTTGAATAAATAAAATGACATAAATTACAAATTAGATTTTTTTTTGCATTTCAAAAGTATGCATTATTTTGCAAACTCACCACACTTGTCCATATGCTCCAGAGCCCACAGGGTTCAGATTTTGATATCTCTTTGGAACTTCCCACTCTGTCTTGTTCAACTCTACCCTATAAAAGTCCCCCTTTATTGGTCTAATCGCCATTTTATTTTAAAAAGTTTTATTGATAAATTATATTTGTAAAATGTTTCGAATTTTATTTAAGAAATAAGATTGTTTTCAGTCCGATAATTTTTATAATCTCTTCCGGTATCCTAGTAGTTTATTTATATATAAAAAGAATTGAAATCTTTTTAATTGCAAAACGATAACCTTCAAAAGCCGATTAAATATTTAAACACAGAATTCTTAAACAATTAATAAACGAGAATATCCAACGTTTACAACTAAACCCAAATACCAGACCAGCAAGTATCCCTTGAACAGGATTTTAATTTAGCGCTAAATTACTTCTTTAAGATAAAATCTTTCAATAATTTTCAAAAATAATACTTATATTTAAAAAAATATTATCTATATAAGGAAAAAAACATTTGGAAATTTTATTATACAAACTTTTTTCGATTTTTCAAGATTTAGTAGATCAAATAAATTGCAGTTATTTAAAACAAATTTTGTTTAAAAATTCAAGTCTCGTTGAAAAAAATATAAATTTTTCATTTTATCACTATTTCTAAACAATAAAAGCAATTTAAAATACAATTAAATTAAAAAAAGTATGACATTATGTCCAAAATCACAACATTACGGTAGGACCATTTCAATGAATTTAAAAGTTAGAATGTCTCAAGAGACACTTTTGAACACCAATACAATCACTTTAATACACCAAAAATCGCTAAAAGTGTCACGCCAAACGCATAACGTTCCACATTTGGAAGAAAAACATAATCATCCATACTTCTGAACTACGCATCACAATAACTATAGTTAGTATATTTCAAGCAATAATGGAAATCTACAAAGTACGATAACGATACAACTATTATAGAAAAAGCTTCGATAGTACTAACATTAATTTTCAAAATAACAAAAATACTATCGCGAGGAAAAGGAATATAAAAATAATGCTATCAGATAAAACAATCTAATAAATACTTACAGACGTTATGACCATTATGACTACCGTGAAAAATTGGTCATAAAACAAAATTGTCATTTTCACGAAGGTGAATTTATAATAATAGTACCGTTATGTTCTTTTGAAACTACGGGAAAGAAAGCTTTAAATAAATATTTCATTGAAATTTATTGTAGGCTCCAATTAAATCCCTCTAACAATTAAAAAAAGAAAATTACAATTAAAGTGAAATTAAGGTTAAAAAACTAGGTTAACAATTAAATTGGAATCTAAAATTGATTTTAAAATATTAAAAAAAAACTTTTTAACGAATTTTTTTGTTAATGACAAGGAGACGGCAATACGATGAACTAAAACGGTTAATCACCGAAAACTTTGTGGATCCAACCACTGGAACTCACACACAAACAAGCCAGAGAAGCTTTCTGGCACGTCTACAATATTAAGAGTAAAAGCCAACGAGCCGCACAACCATCTTTAGTGCACAGCTACTTTTATGAGTTCGTTTTTGAGGCAAAACAATCGAAAAACTTACTTTTAAGTAGAATTTATTAATACATTTCATCCGTTTTAAGTATGAAGAAATTAAAAGTCATTATTTTTATTTTTTATGAATATTTGTTTATGTTTATATGTTTTTGCGTTTGATGTTTGAATAAGAACAAGATACATTATATGCGAAGAGAGTTATCTTACTTCGAATATACTGAAAGACATTTGATCAATGATTTATGATCATAACTTCTTCTTTTTGTAAAAATAGTTTATTTTATAAGACATTTCTTCTTCATTAAGTTTTTTTTCTAAATATTTTTATAGCCAGTTTTTTTTCAAGTTTAAGGGTCTAAACTAACACACCGAAATTAGATGGTTTCTAATTGGATGGGATAGCTATAATGTGACTAGATTAGTGGCGTGAAGAAGTTACGATGTAAAGTCATGCTTCTGGATGGAATGAAAAATATTTAATACAGAAAAAGTAACTAGTTATTTAATATAAGAATCCCAGAAAGGATTACACTACGACACACATTTATACCTTACGTTTGAATAAATAAAATGAGTTCGCTTCTTTCCAATTTGATGAAAATTTATTGTGAACATGTGGTGTAAAATATATATTGGACGACTTAAATCATCATTTACATGCGAAAAGGATTTTAAATCTTCGGACCAAAACTTGTATTCGTATTTTTATTTAGATGTTGACGAAGTCTTGTTATTATTCTCATTTAAATCATTTTTCTTTCTATTTTTTTCTTCCAGCTTGATTTGATTATTGTTATTTCTATCTCCCTTGCCTTGTCTGACGATCGACAAAAAGCAGTCGGAATAGTCTGAGTTGTTTCGGCACTTCATGTTGCCTCTCAGGGACCTTCTGAAGTTGACGTTGATGGCGTAGTAAATTAAAAAACTGAGAGAGTAGTTGGTGGCCTGGAGGGTGTTGGCGATGGCGCTGATGAGATTGTAAACTGAAGCGTTTTCTCGGTTTGAGAGAAAACAAAGTCTGATGAAGAGATAGATCTCCGAAGGGGTGACGAGCACAATGTACGTGAGAACTAGCACTATCAGAGTAAGTGTGATGGTTCTGTAAGGGTCTGGCTTTGAAGTGTTGGTAGTGATGGTGGTGGAGAAAGGAGAAATGGTGGGTGAATTGGAAGGACACTGATTCACTTGTAAATGTTCTTTTTGGTTTTTCTTCTCTTTAATAGAAACATTATTTTCTTCCTTTTTAGTCTTCATTTCTTTAAATGAAACATTATTTTTCGGCTTTATTTCTTCGAAGGAATCATCGTTTTTCTTCAGTGTTCTTTTTTCTCTGAATGAGTGGTAAGCCACAGGCGTTTCTTTGCTGGCTTCGAGTCTTTGAAGTCGTTGATGGCGTAGTTGCCTCACTGGTTGTTGTTGCTGGAAGTTGGAAGAAAAGTGGTAAATGGTGCGTTGTTGAGATTTGAGTTTTTGGTGATTTATGGAAAAGGGAAGTTTTCTATTTGTTGAGTTGAGAAGGGGCTGACTGAAGCCGGAGTATTTAAGCGTTGTGCGTGTCTTTTCCAGCGCTTTGATGAGAAAGAAACTACTCGAAGCCAAGAGAATGAAAGGCACAACGATGCCAATGACCAGGTACCAGTACATGAAAATCTTGGTGAAGCTGGAGTTCTCAGCCGCGTGAGCAGCCACCAAAGGCCATCTCATGTAAATGTTTCCAACGTCTCCGTAACAGCGGATTTCAACGATCCGAAAATGGAAAAAACGAGGCAAATTGATGAGAAGACAAACCAAAAAGATGCACACAAGCGTTCTCATAGCGACAGTCCGTCCAATTAACGCTCTTGCCGTGAAGGGCTTACAGATGGCCAGATACCTGCCCACTGCCATCGCTACCGTGATCCAAGTGCTGATAATAGTGAAGAGCGCCGTGAAGGCAACTACGTAGGTGTTGTAGAAGAGCGAGAAGGATATAAAGTTGAAGTTGGAAGTTCGATCTTCGACGAAAAATCTGGGAACCGAAGTGAGACAGAAGAGAAGGTCTGAAGCCGCCAACGAGATCAAGCCCCAGTGTACCGATTTCTCCATTCGGCCCATGCCAAACCTTCTACCCTGGAAGACCAGCATTAGGAAGTTAGTGAGGTTTCCGATGAGACCCAGCAGGCAGATGGACGCAATGATGTAGTTTTTGAGATGGAATTCCAAAGCGAACTTACTGAATCCGTTTTTTTCGCTCATGACGTCTTTACAATGACTGATCAACACGTGCTTCACCATCATTCTGCTTTGTATGAGTTCTTTTCCCAGGTAGAAGAGACTGTTATTTAGGCTGATGGTGCTGTTGGAGTGGTTCAAGAAGTCGCTGACGTTGTAGTCTTGGAGGAGGCTGAAACTGCTGCTGTAAGAATTTATCTTAGAATCGCTTTCAGGGTCGTAGAAGTATAGGTAGTGGCCGGGTTGTTTCGTGCTGTTGGTGGTTCTGTTGCGCAGCATCCCACACATGCATGGCTGTACATAGAGAGGATCGTCAATGATGTAGTTGTCGATTTCTACGCTCGAATTAAGGGTCGATGCAGAAGTTTGGGTGGCCGTGAAGGCTGACATATTTAATGCTGTTTTGGGAGTAAAAAAGATTAATTTATTTACTGAAAATAGTAGTCTATCAAACAGTCAATAAGTTCAAAAATTGTATACTAATTTATATACAAATATTGCGTAATAAACATAAAGTTTTTCTTTTGGACGAAAGACTTAAAAACAATCCATGGGTTTGTAATACAAATGCATACAAACTTTGTATGCAAGCTAATTCACCACTTCAAAATATATTTTGTATTCATGTCCATATGTACTTGTTAGTCTTAGTGCAATGCGTCTCCTCATTTTCATTGGTACTCCAAAAATGTCATTATTAAATAAATATATACAAATAAATATAAAATATGAAAAATCGAGTAGTATAATACGTCTTTTTTTGTTTTTTGTTTTTTATGTAAAAAAAATTATAAAAAAGTTTAAAATATTATAATAATTGTTTAATAGGGCTAAAAATGAAAGCAGTCAAATTTTTAACGCAGTTTAAATTAATCGAAGTTATAATTTGTAAATAATTTTTTCATTGTTTTGCGCTACAAAAAATATTGTTAAACATACTTTACAAAATATTTTATTTTATTTTTTCCGTCAAAAAATGAAAAAGAATTGACATGGCAAGATTTGGTGATACTAGTAGAAAATGGGAAAATCTCCGAAACTGTACAACCATACCAAACAAGCGACTGTGAGCATATGTAGCTTCAGATTCTGAAGATGAAGATACATCAACGATTACTAAGTCAATCATTCAGCAATATCAAAAGAATCTGAAGTAGGCTCAAAGAGTTTTCCTCTTGTTTTGTGGCAACAACAGGAAGCAGCACATCCGTCTCTTGCGGAACTGGAAATAACTACTTGTCATATCCTGCAAGTACAGTTCCATGTGAACGTCAATTCAGCTTTTCAGGGCAAAAGAAAAGCCTCTTTAGATCCAATTAATGTAGACAGCTGGTTTGTTTTAGTAACTGGCTCCAATTAAATTTGTGACATATAGGGGAGACTGAAGCTAGATGACGAGCTGGGCAAGAAGACGATTGTTTTATATTTTCAGTTTTTCACTAGTTAAAAGCTTGAAACGAATACTTTTGGCTCTCCTACCTCCCTTTCATTAAATAATTATTTAATTGCTAAAAAACAACATTAAATATTTTTATATATGGAGAATATGAAAACGGTCACGTGACCATAGATAAAAAAGTTGACCTGATTGAACATTTTTGGATTCAGCACTATAAAAGTATACTAAATCCATCAAAAAAACTCTGACAGCAAATTTTGTGTTGCCCAGTGTAATAGAATGAAAACTATGAAATCACTATTCTTGTTTGAGTTAGCTTTAACTGTTTTCCGCGGTCACGTTATAACTTTTATGCACGTTTAAATAGCAGCTCTGCTGCAGAAATAGGTAAGAAATTTCTTTTGAAAAAAATATTTATTAGTAGTTTATTTATAATAATACCTCTTAAAAAAATATTTGTCAATTAGTTGACTTTATAAATAGCAATAAGTACGAACATTTTCAATAAGCAGTTCGGGGCAAGATGACATGCTTGTCACCTTAACTCGTTTTTCGAAATTTGTAAATATAAATATGATTATGATACTGGAGCTTTTGTTTTGTTTGATTATTAGTTAATTATTATAAATTAAGAAATTACCGCAAAGAATTAATACCGTAAATATAAAATAATTACGGATGTCTAGATTTCATCCTATTTTCATGATATTACAAAGTATTTATTATAATTTGATATTTGTAAAATGTAAGAACATTGTTATGAATTTTGTTACTATGTAAAATATTCAAAAAATTAAACTTTTAGACTTTTTTCGGTGTTGTCATCTTGTCCCAGTACTGGGGCAAGATGAAAATTTAGTAGGGCTGTAAAAAAAGGTAATTATCTCCTAGTTATATTAATTTTTATGAGTAAATGTTGATATATTTATTACAACAAATGAATGCCTTTAAAGTTCATGGGCAAAAAATTTATTGTCTTTAAAAATAAAATAACAAAACGACATAAATCGTTAACTAGGTCATCTTGCCCCGTCTCTCCTACATTTTTTATCATTGATGCATTCATTTTTTAGATGTGGTTTAACTTTAAAAACGAATTTTTATAAACTTTAATAGTTTATATTAAACAAGAGAAAAAAAATCTATTTTATTTATTTTGTCAATGAATTTTAGATTTAAAATTTTAATCGTGCGATAAACCTCGATTGAAACTTTGAATTGTTGAACAGCTCTACTTTAAATGTTTTTTGACGATTTTACTTGAACAATAAATAAATTGACCACTCATATAAGTCTTTAGTTTTGGGAAAGAAAGCGTAAAAAGGTATAAATAACGGCTTTCCCAATGAAAGTGTGCGGATTATTTTTTCATCACTATATTATTCAGCTGTACTTGATGGATAACTTTTAAAATTATTTAAAAACTCTAAAGTTTTGTTTTACATTTGTTTTTAGTTTAAAATTAACTATAGTTCATTCACTAAGAACCAGAGAGTATTTGGAGAAATAATAGAACTAAACACTCATGAATTAGTTAAAAATCTTTTATAAATAATAAATGCAGTTTGTGAAAAATATTCAATAACAAATGCTCTGAAAACTTTAATAAATGAAATATATTTAGAAAGACACTAATTTCAAGCAATAGTTTTTAGTATTTTAACTACAAGATTTTACTTTCAAATCATTTACTAGTATTCTTTTTATAGTATTCTTATTAAATTATTATTCAACTTTTTTCACACTTTTTAAAGGATTTGGGTTGTTTAGTATAATCTATGGCCAAAAAACAAGCGATTCGCCTTACGTCGTAGAAATGACCAGTTTGAAATAAAAAAAACGACAATGCTAATCAACAACAACACTAAAATGTTACTAAAAATATTTAATAAATAAATAATGGCAAAACTGAAATGCATAATTATGAAATAACAATAGTGTCGAAAAAAGATCAACTAAAGGTTGAATAATAAATTCGAAGCAAAAAGAAAAAATTAATATTTTTGGAAAAAAGAAAACAGATAAAATAACATGAAACAACCGATGCATGGGATTAATTTTATTAATAAATATCTGATTCAATAATCACAAAAGATTCTGGGCATAAAGCACCCAGCGTTCATAATTGTCTAGGCGGAACAGCGGCCTGCGAGAAATAGAGGGGCCTCAAAGAATTAGTATAAAAAAAATATTTGTTAAAATAAAATGTCTTATGACTTATTTTATTTAATACTTCATTTTATTTTTATTTAATGTATGTTATTAGTTAAAATTCGTTTCATACTTTATATCTTATTGTTTGTTATTATTTTTAATTATTTTTAATATCATGTTTTTCTTATCTATCTAGGTTATTTTATTTCAAAACAAATTTAAGTGTTTTTTTTTATTATGTTGAATTACTCAATCTGTTTTTAAGAATTATTTTCTTTTTCTATTGCTTTTTCTTTCTTTTCATGTTAACATTTTTTAAAACTTGAACGATCATTCGCATTTATTAATTCCAAACACGTCATAAGTTCTTCTTCAAATTCATTTTTTCACAAGTATGAATTGTTGACTTTAAAATGTTGAAAAAATATGTATTTTGGGGAAAAAAATTATTTTAAAATGTAAGTTTCATCGTTATATACTCTGAACGTGGTTCTTTCGACATAATCACTTCACCTTTGAAACCATTAAGTTTATTTACACGATGCTCTGCTTATAGAATTTTTATATATTCTAATATAAATATAATTCTTGAAAAATATTATATGAGCGCATGACCATTTAAAAAAACAGGTTGTGAAAAAAAGTGTGAAAATAAAATTCTGCGAGGAAAAATTCAATTTTGTGAATCTTAATTGAATAAAAGTTACAAGTGTGATTTTCCATTTTCTAAACCCTAAGTTTTTAACGTTTCAAAAAAGTAATGGTGATGACATTGGAATAGTCACCATTTTGAACATAATTTCCGATTCAAACTAATGTATTAGACAAAATGGAAAACCAAAATTACATTAAAAAATGTATCATACAAAACAGTTTAACAGTTTAAAAAGCCTAACTTTTTAATAACTCAAAAAGCACAACATGAGCATTGCTTTATTGAGAAAGTTTTACAACAAAACCTGTGAGTTAGTGGCACTCTCGGTCAATTAAGCGCGATTCCAGAGAAAGAAATTAAGATAATGATATATAGGGGAGACTGGGGCAAGATGACGAGCTGGGCAAGATGACGAATTTCGTATATTTTCAATCTTTCACTAGTTTTGAGCATGAAACGAACACTACTGCCTCTCCTACCTCCCTTTCGTTAAATAATAATATGCAAAAGCTGAAATCCCTATTTTTGTTTTAGTTGTGAAGCTTTGATCGTTTTCCGCGGTCACGTTATAACTTTTATGCACGTTTAAATAAGCTCTGCTGCAGAAATAGGTAACATATTTCTTTGAAACAAATATTTATTAGTAATTTGGTCATAATACTACCTATTAACACAAATATTTGTCAATCAGTGGACTTTTTATATAGCTAAAAAAAACGCAAATTTGTAACTAAGCAGTTTGGGGCAAAATGGTCGAGGCAAGATGACATGCTTGTTTTCAGAATTTTCAAAAATGAATATGATTATGATACTGGAGCTTTTGTGCTGCTTAATTATTAGTTAATTAATATACATTAAGAAATTACCGCAAAGAATTAATTCTGTAAATTATAAATAATAACGGATGTCTAAATTTAATCCTATTTTCATTATATTACAATTGATTTATTTCACTTTGATTTTTTCAACATGAGAACATTGTTATCATTTGTTTAACCTTGTAAACTATTCAGAAGATTTAAATTGTAGGCTTTTTTCAGTGTTGTCACCTTCCCCCGGTACTGGGGCAAGTGGAAAATTTAGTAGGGTTGTAGAAAAATGAAATTATTTCTTAGTTAGATTTATTTCTAAAAGTAAATGTTGATACATTTATTACAAAAAATAAATGGTCTAACAGTTCATTAAAAAAAGTTTATCTTTAAAAATAAAATAACAAAACGACTTAAATCGTTAACCAGGTCATCTTGCCCCGGTCTCCCCTACTTCATTTATGTACAATATGCTATTGTGGGTTTAAAAATAGAAAGTACGTGTCAAAAATAAAATTTTCAATGAAATGCAACATGCTTAATTACTAGGATATTCATATTTAACTAATGCTATTCAAAATCTTTGTTAGTTATTTTTTTTACGTTTCTTATATTTTGTTAAAACAAAATAATCTGAATAGTCATGAAAAAATTAATAATGAAAAACAATTTACTGCAATGATTTACAGTAGAGTAATAATCAAAACAATTTAATTGGGAAAAAAAGACAAGCAGGAAAGAAATCGGGGCATTTAATTTGTTTGAAAAGCTGTAGAATTCTTTTCAGGCTGCTAACTTTCTTCAAAGCAACCAGTGTTGCAACGATTTTTTCATTTTGATGAAGAAAAATAAAGACAGTTTTTGATAGTGTCACGTATCTTAAAATACACGTAATCCTATTTGAAAACTACGGTATAACTAACGAAGTAAATGCTCTTCACTTGACTTGCAAAAATATGAAGAGCAACGAGCGTGCAGTTTGCAGGACCTATTTGAGATTGCGCATCATGATCACGGTTCAAGAGTTCTTACTAAAAAAAATAAAGCGTGGAAGCATCGATCCAATTGACGGCTCAAAAATACAAAAAACTTTTATTGGAAAAAAGAAGCTTGAAAGACAAAGAACGCTGAGCGAAAACGACCATAAGAGATATGGGTGGAGTTCAGCAGCAGTGTACTACATGTATTCCATAACATAATAATGGTAATAATAATAATAAAAGTAATAATAATAATAATAAAATAATAATAATAATAATAAATTTAAATTTATTATACAATTTTATAAAAGAAAATAATTTTATCTATCTAAATTATTCACAAGGTTTCATGATTTCTATAAAACATGAGCTTGAGTTTTTTATAAATTCTATTTTTTTTCAAGCTTTTTCAATGTCACAATCTGTTTTCAAAACCTTCCCAAAAAACGCATAACAATTTTTTGAGTTCACATTTGATTAGATAGTGGCGAAATAACATAAAAGCCTCATAAAAGTCATCAAAAATGCGAGAAGAAAGATAAATGGTTCAGAAATTATAGTCATTTTCTTAATGGAACAAAAAGATAAGGTGAAAATATATATTAATATTCTGATTTGAAAAAACATTGGCAAAAATTAATTTGACATTTTACAAGTTTCCAATATTTAACAAAATTATTTAGAAAAAATAAATACAGCTAAATAAAAACATGTTCCACATCATGATCTAAAGTTAGTTTTGCAGATGTAAATAGTGCGAAAAAACGCAAAAAATCTTGTATTGAAGACAAAACTTAATTTGAAGTCAAGATGATAAATCATGAATCAATTTTATTTTTCATAATGTTTGATTCTAGATCATTTTAATGGTCCAAATATGTCTTCAATAGTACCCAGCAAATCCCTAAATCCCTATTCTCAAAATTAGATAAAAATAATTTAGTGTTAATATTTATAAAGAGAATGATAAAAGCATATGAATCTCTATTGATTTATTTAAAGCATATTTTCATTCTGCTTATGGAACGTTATCACGCCCCTAACACTTTCAAAAATAGTAGGAATTCGGCCTATAATACTTTTAAAAAAACTTTATAAAAAAACAATAATCTAATAAAAATTTTAAATTCGTAAATGAAAGGTAAATTGGAGATTTTCAATCTTATTTGTGTGCTGAATCTGAAAATATAACAATAAATAAAACAGTTGTTTAACACTAAATTTTGTAAACTAATGACCCAGGGTAAATTACTTTTTTCTTTTGTGTAATTTATGGTTCTTTGTGAAATATTACAACAAAAGTTTTGTTTGCTGTTTTGATAAATACAACTCCCAAACTAAGTAGTTAGGTTCGTCTTGTAAAATGGAATGATTTTCGTAGAAAACCTCTGGGGTTTTTAATTATCGTTTCTTCAACTTTCATATCATGTCCACTTACAACTTCCACTATCTCAACCTGGGCAGTCTCCAGTCAGATAGGTGCTGTTCCTCAATCAATCAATCACAGGCATTTATATACCGCTTTTTATCTAATTCAAAAGCGCTTTTCAAATAAATTATTTAAATAAAACGGTTTTTAGACCACTACCAATATATGTATATTTATCAATTTAAATATAAAAAACAAACAATCAACCTCAATAATCCAACCTCACCCACACCACTATGACAATCACCGCCAAAAAACCACTATCACCACCAATAAAAATTCAATCATCACTACAGTACCAACACTCATATCACAGCACAATCATCACCACATCATCCTCAAAACCACAAAACACAATCATCATTTTTCTCAATTTTCTGTCTTGCCACTGATTCTGAAGCTGCGATAGAGGGTTAAAGAGAAGTCCTTGCCAACACTGCAACTGCTGCTGCTATAGAAGGTTTTCTCTTTTATGTCGCAGCTCACTTGATTCCCTGCTGCGGCCATTCCTTGACAGATTCAAAACAACCAACATTCGCACAAAAAACATTCTAACTAATTAAATGTACTTTTTATTCAAACTTAAGATTCTAACATTTTAATATACTATACCCAAAACCGTTTATTCCACAAATTAACCAAAGATTTTTTTGCCCCACTAAATGATTAAAGGGTACTGCAAAAACAAAAAAGCCGGCTGAAATAATGTACTTAAAAACAAATAAAAAGCATTTAAAATAAGATAGGGGTTTAGAATGTGAAACCTCTAAAACCAGGATTATTTAACAGCCTACAGAGGATCAGTGATGCCAGTTGACATCATCACATTGCAAAAGACTTGGCTACTGGATTCTTGAACCTTGGAAAAAAGATTGTTTTGGCAAGGAAAAAAGGCTGAAAAATTAGAAAATACAGTATTTTGGAACCATCGGCTTGGAAAGGTGAAACTTTCCCAAAAACACTAAAAAACTTTTATTACTTCGTTTTAACATTTCTTCTCGACCAGTCAACCTCATCAGTGCCTATGTACCCACACTCAATGCAAGGATGGTTTCTAAAGATATGTTCTAAGGCTAGCTAGACCCACTTCTCAACAAAATCCCCAAAGAAGAGCGATTGATACTGCTGGGTGACTTAAATGCTAAATTGGGTGATACTTCTTGGTCTTTACGTTTTCAAAAAATTGCAATCTGGACACCAAAGCAATTATCCGTTAAAACTTTATTAACGAATTGAAAATTTTGTTTACTATTTAACTTATAAAAAAACTCCAAAATTTATCAACATTTCAAGTTACATTCTAATTAAGTTAATCAGTATGTTAGCTCCTAGGGCAGGCATAAACAAAACGTTTAGGACCGTCATGGTGACTAAAGAATACTAGCTGGTTGCTGCATTCTATCTCAACTTTTGCAATTTGTGTTTAAATAAATATTATAGGACCAGAATTGCTAAGATTACAAATCTTGGAAGCTGAAATCGAAAAATATGAGAGAAAAAAATGACTAGCAAGAGTGGAGTTAGTGAACAAGAAATGAGAATGTGGATAAGGAAGATTCAGATTTATTCTGAGATGTTACACATTCGATAAGAGTCTTGGTTATAAATTTCAAAGTTAATTTATAATTTGTCGGCCTTATGTGCAAGTAGTAAAATAAATAGTTCAGTGATTAGCCAGTTGTAACAATGGATGTGTAGCATGGTCATAGTTGCCTAAGATGAAACATGAATAGTTGCCTAAGATTAAACATGAATAGTTGCTTAACATTAAATGTAGGAAGAGATTATAGACATTGATGAATCTGTCTCTGGCATTCGTCCATCTCGGGGGATGATAAATCTATATAGAGTATATACAATATATTCAACTATATAAAGTTTATATTGTAAATAGACTATTAAAAATAATACAAACCAATAATTTACTTTTTGTTAAATAAAAAAACTGTTAAAATTCATTAGCTTTGACACAAGTATGTTCTATTTATAGCTAAATTTTCAAATTTGAATAGATGTAAACTTTCGTCTCATTAGTCTCAATTGACTGTAAATTAGAGGGTTACACGGGAAATGGTTGAAGCTAAAAGTGAAGTGCAAAATAAATAAATTTTACTGGGTAAAGCAAGTTTAACTTATGTTATTCCAAAGAGTTTACTTTAAAAATATAATTTACTTTTTTGTTTAAAATTAGAGCGTTTTAAAAAGACATTTGATGACGCTTTTGAGAAGGAACTGAAAGACTACATGTTCCAGAATAAATAAAGATTTTTTGAATGATCAGTATTGAAAAAGTAGAAAAAAGTATGTCTTTGGATGAATAAGATAGTCAGATAATGAGTAAAATGTTTAAATTACCATTTTTATGACACACAATATGATTACATCTTAAGCAACTAAGCATTCCATTTTGAGAACTCAGTTGCTCAGGATGGAATTTTTGAATGTTCATGTTTAAGGCTAATAAACTAATATTTATTTATTATTTATTTTTTATGTTAAAGCTGATATAGTTAGGCAACGAGTCAATATAATGGCTGGATAAATTTTAATTTACGTTATTGGTTATGCAATTGAGCTATGAGGCTAAGTGTAAAATCATTCCATCTTGTACACCTCCCCCTATATAATAGTATGACTATTATTCATTAACTAATTTAATTTCAATAAAATTAAATTATTCATAATATTATTGAAAATTAATTAAAAGTATAATTGTTCGCCATGAGATTTTCCATTCATCGTGAGATTGAAAAATAAATTAAACTAATAGTGCAAAATGATGGTGTCTTAACATTACGGGTGCTTAAACAATCTGGTATTTTTCAGAATGACATGTTTAATAATCCAGTGTGCATATTACCTTTTATGAATAAGAAGAAAATCGCGTAAAAAATAAAAATAGGACAACAATGAGAGTGATTAGAAGTATGAATCCCAAAAGAGTTATAAACTAGAATATAAAAAAAGGCTGCATGAAGCATTGTTGTGTAAGGTTTACGGCTAGGTTTATGTTGACATTCAGCCAATTTCTTGCTTCAACAAACACAAACAACTGTGAATATAGTGGAAGAAGAAAAGGATATATGAGAAAAATGAATAATATTTATTTATATTAGCTTAGATGGTTTTATACCCAAAATCTCATTAAAAAAATTTTTTTTAAATAAAAGATGGAAATTTAATAAGCAAGCCTTACAAAAAATGAAAAATATTTTCTCATAAATATAAATAAAAGCTTTACATTTTCAGATTTTAAATCTGAGTAGGCCTAGGGAGATTGGAAACCCACATTTCTGGCATTTGTGATGATCAACTTTCTAAGGTAGGGCATGGTTTATGTTTCGTCTGCCACGATAGTGCCAATGCTGGTGGAGCCTTGTAAATCTTAGTCAGTTTATCGTCACTTGCCTCTGGATCAATCTTTCTATTTTTTTAATTCAGTTGCCGTAGATATTTATTCTATTAAATACGCACAAGAAAGAACAAAGAAAATGTAAAAAGTAGAAAAGATAAATGTAAAAATTAAATATAATTTAAAAGGGTGAAAACAACTCAAAAGGGTAAGTTAAATTTATGCAATAATTGAGAACCCTCAAAATGTTAAAAGCAAAATTGTATGACAAAGTAAAAAATAAAATATTTAAAATCAAGTATTAGTGTAAAACTAGATACTTTCCGAGAAAACTAAACAAAACTAAAACAAAGACAACCTCTATGGCGCCTACTAATGATCATATTAAAGTCACTTTAAAAGAAAAATAAATAAATGGTCCATTATTGGTTAGTTTATCTATTTATTTTCGTCTGTTCTGTGTCAGCCATCTTCCAACAAGCATGTTGGTTCGAGTTCTTTCAGCTGCTCCCTTGGTCTCATTATCGGTCTTGTGTCACCCTCTAGTTCCTTGCACCAGGCATTTAAGGCGTTTTTTATCTTGAGGGTACCGAGTAAGAGCCTACCTGGTTGCACTTAGTTAAACATATATTTCATAAACCGCTAAGATAGTAATGATTTGAATATGATTTTATTGTAACAAAGCTAAAACATATCGTATTGAGTTGTATCTAATCAAATTAGTTTTTAACTAATAATTTGTAATGAAAATTGTTGACACAGACATGACATGACAATGTACAAAGTACATTTTACATGTGTATATGAAACCATTGAAATGGAAAAAAATAATTAAATTAAACAAAAAAACAAGTCTTGAAACTCTAAAAAAATGAATCTTGAGTGATTCGAACACAAAAAAGCAGGCCAAATGTCATATATCCTCTCACCAATTCATCTTTTTAGGCCGTAAATATAAGTAATTTATTTATTTTAAGACCCTGGTTAGCGAACTTATATTTTCACGATTTTTGAAGAAAAAAAATTTAAGTACAATTTTTTCTAAAGAGTTGTAAAATGTTATTTTTACACTATTAAATTGCAAAATAAATTCTAATTTTTAACATTTTTAGATTGCCCATAAAAAATGTTTTTTTTAAGCCTTAAGTAGGACATTTATATTCTGAAAATGTATAAAAACGTTTGATTTTTTAAAATTATCTTCATAGAGTAAAATGGTTATTATAAAAATAAATTTATTTTTTTCATTGTTTGTCAAATAATTTAAATAGTTTGGATAGTGTTTTGGAAATAAGATCTAGAAAATTATTTATCGTAATGAATAATGAATTACAAAATGGTAAAGGTCTTTGTCTTTTGCGAAAAAAATAATAAAGTTTTTTTCACCATTTAATTAATTTGTTAGTAACTACGGACAACCAGGACCTTAAAACGAGGATTCGGCACCCACAATCAAGTTTGAGTTTAAATCAATAAAAGAAATTAGCATAAAGTCGTTTATTTTATATAATTTTGAAAAAAATAAGATGTTTTTGAAGTACTTTGTCCCAGTCTCTCTTTTCTGATTAGTTTCAATCTAATTCACACTTTTTTCATTTTCTGATTGCAATAAATTTTTATAGGCTCATTAGTTTGGTTTTTAAAGTTTACAAAATTCCAATAATGAAAGCTGTGGTTACATTAAAAATCTTTGTTTTCAACTGAATTTCGAAAAATTTTAGTTACCTCACTAGTTATAATAATAATTTTCCTATTCTTCATATCTTTCATATGCATTCTTTTCAATTTTCTATTACATTTATTATAAATTATCTTATTTATTTATTAAAACTAATAATTTTATTTATTCACTATTAATATTATTTTAATTTCAAATATTTGAGAAAAAATATTTAAAGTAAGTTTGGAGTTTTTTTATTGGCACCTATGAATAGCTTGAGTGGTATCATTAATCATATCCAAGTGGTCTTGAAACTCTTTCAGTTTTACGCCACATTAATACTATTCATCGTTTTATTGTATTTTGTTATTTATTAACTATTAAAAATAGTATTTTTCAGATAAACACTAGGTCATGGAAAACAAATGCTTAGCTTTCAACTCAAAGCCAAATCACAATATTTTATACTTTTCGAAGTTTCTAGCAATTTCTAGCAATTTTTATAATGTTTTTATTGAAAATTAAATAAATTTTTCCAAAATCAAATAAATGTAAGAATTTGTCAAAGTTAATTTTGAACGTCTAAATAAGACATCTTTTTAATATAAAAACTCCAACGGTGAAGAATCATTGACTTTCACGGTTATAAAATTTGATCAAATATTTTTACTTTTAAATATATTCATTTAAAAGAAATATAAACAATAAATAAATTAATCAATTTCGCATTTTAACTTTAACTTTTTTCTCAATCAAACAGGATGAAATAGTAAGTTTTTATATATTTAATTTAAAAAATAGGCCAAAATAAATTATTAATGATTTCTTATAAATATTTTGTTATTGAAAAAAAAATGATTCCTAGAAATTTGTTTGGGGATTTTTGGAAAAAAATCTTAGGCTTGTACAAACAACTTTGTTCATATATTTTTTTCCTTAGTTTTTTGCTATCAATACATCGTCATTTAATTAACACAAAGCCATTATTTTTATATATTGGCAACGTGAAGTAATTCTGCTATAGTCAATTAATATTTTATTTCGTTTGATGCTCATCTAGCCATTTAAAAAATTAGTTAGAAGGAAAGCTGGTATTATTGCAATACAATTTTAAAAAATTTATAACCTCTCATAATGACAATAAAATTGATGAATTATTTTTTACAATTTTCACTTTTCAAATGTTGAAGTTTATTAGTGTGATCTATACGAAAGTTATTAGTTTTTTCCCGGATTAAGTTTGTTAAAATAAAAGTAACAACCTGTTAAAATAAAATTTCAAACTTGATTGAATTAGTGTTTAAATATTTTTTAGTGCTTTGATATTTTTTTAGTGTTTGAAAATTTTTAAAGTGTTTGAATATTTTTTAGTGTTTAAATATTTTTTTAGTATTTTTTACTATTTTTTTCACAAAATAGTAATTATTGATAAAAAACTAAATTATATTAATTCATACAAAATACTATTAATGTTTTTCCCAAAATTGTTTTAATTAAATGATTCCACAGCTGAATGAGGACATTTACGATGACATTAACTTCTTGATACATCCAGTATCTCCATATCAAGACCATAAAATACATTTCAAAGACCAATATTTTTAAAACATCTGTCTTATACGATCTTCTTTATTCTTTATTTTATTGTTTAACCTAATCTTATCCTTAAATGAGCATAACACTAAACACGTTTACCGTAAAATGTCATGAAAAAGGCGCACCTATGTATAAGACGCACTTATGTGTAAGACGCACTTATGTAGAAAAATAAAAAAACAATTTTAGAAGGAAGATTTGTTTTTCCTAATTTTCAAAATTGCGTTAATTTGATGTTTTGTTTTGTATTCTAACAATGATGTCGAATAAATGCAAAAGATTAGGCTATTAGAAAACCACACGAAAATGCATTGAACTTTAATTTCTAATTTAACAAATTCTTATTGAAAAACGGTTTGGTCTCAATTTAATAAAATTTCCTTGTCCATTCTACATTTTACTTAAGAAATTAATTTATTTAAGAAAAATAGTTCTTTGAAGTTATATTTATAATGTTAAAATTTTAAATGATTTATTTATTTAGAAATGTGTGTTATTTCAAGTTAGTCTTGTAAAAAGGCTCATTTATTTCTTTATATCACGGAAAAAATTATTTATTTTATAAAGCGTCAAAGCCTGTTAATCTTCCTTGCAAGTCTCAAACTTGTTATACCATTAACACCATGTATAAAGCGCACTAGCTATCAAAATTAAATTTATATGAGTAAAAAAAGTGCGCCTTATACATGGTGTTTGAGGCTGTAATTGAAACGCTAGATTGTGGGATGCACGAGTGTGGAAATGTAATGGGTAAAACACTGGTAGACCTTGCAGGAATATAAACAGTAGGGTTGAAAATATATAATATATTCATTAAAATGTATAGATTATGTTAGAGTTAGGATTAGAGTTACTACACAGAAATGAAAAAAAGTATATTTGTATGTTTCTATCATTTAAAATTAAATATTCAATGTAAATTATAATTCTTTGTCATTTTTTAGTCTTCCAAGATAAATAATAAATTGAATTATTAAAATTTGCAAACTTGTTCAACGTTTTACTTGTTGCATTCTTGCAACTCGCACATCCCAAAAGTCCGTCTTTAATCTAAAACTTGTGTTTTACGTACAGAGTATCGATGAAATAAAGATTTCCATACTTAGAAGTTTGCTGAAAAATCATTGTTAAAAAATCCAATCCCAATAACTGTCATTCCCGTTTTTCCCGTTCCCGATTTAAAAGTTGATTCCCGTTCCCGTCTTTTCCCGTTCCCGATTTGAAAGTTGATTCCCGTTCCCGTCCCGAAAACCTATTCCCGGTTCTCGACTTTTCCCGTCCCGAAATTAATTTTCATTCCCGTTCTGTTTTACGATAGTTCAAAGTTCCTATTGTCTTTGACCGTGAAAAACAATTGGCTAATAAAAATATTTCAAATGAATAGATCATTAAAATAATAATTTCTTAAAAAATTATATTCTTTGTGGTTGAAAAAACTAAACATAATAATTTAACGGTTCTATCTTCACAAATACATCGTCTATTCTATTCCTACTTATTTATGCCTAAGTAAGGGTGAATGCATGTTTTTTTCATGAAGTAAGTTTTTTCTATTGAATAAATACTACATGCTCGAGTAGACACGGAATACAATGTAGACTTTAATGGTGTGCCCTAGATTCTGCGATAATCTAAACAAGGCATCTATCCCTTTAAGCACGAAACTATAGATGGAAACTAAAGTAACATTTCAATATTTGAACTGTTTCTATTATTCAAACTAGACCCAATCATTTTTTCTTTTTCGAACAATGAAAGGAACAGGAAAGTGGAAACATATTTTTCTTAATCAGTTGGTAAAAACTAACTAGAGTCACGCTTTACACTTTGGCTAGAAACAGGCAAACCTTATTGATAGAAGATCGATTGAGTTACTACCGCTTCATAGAAAACCTGCCGTTTTGCTTTACTTCGCATGAATGCAGCTTAGTGCCGAGACGAGCATGACTTTAATTAAACTAACACCAAGAAATTCTTTTAATTCATATTTTATGTAATTAATATTTTTATTTTTCAATTTATAAATATATATTTCAAATGTAAAATGTTTTTATTCATATTTATGTATTGGACGCGTTAATATTTTTTATGTAGTTTTTTTCTATGGCTGTTATCATTGATTTATCATCATTTCAAGTTGTTCATAACTGATCCATACGCTGATAAATAATAACTATAGAGCCACTAGAAAAAAAAAATAAAAGGTTGAAACATATGAAATGTTTGAAAGTTAATAAAACATATGATTACTTCTCAAAGCCTCTTCACTTAAATTATAAACTGCATTATAGAATATTTTTCAATTGAATTATCGTGATGTCACAATGTGGAAAAGGAATCGAATGGGATCGTGCAAGTTAGAATCATTATTTAGTCTAGATAAGTTAATCAAATTATCTAGAAAAGAAATTGATAATTTTCTTATTCAAAGTATACCATTTTTCTTATCACACTTTGCAAAATGCTATATGAATTTCTTTAATATTTATTCCCAAATGATGAATATATTTCATTTCACGTGAACCACACAAGACGTAGATCTTGTGGATTAAAGATGCATAGGCCGCGATTCAATTGATGCCGTTGCGAGAATGTGATATGTATAATCCCATTCATTTATAATTCTCGCGCATGATTCGATTTATGTGTTTGGTCTCTATCTGCATACCTCGCCTTCTTTATTGCCCGGTGCTCTTTTGCTTTATTGCTAAAAGTTGTGATACATTACGCAACGCTTGCGGAACGGCAATAAAAAAAGACATAAAAATTTAAAAGTTATACGCAAAAAAACAAATAAACTTCGAGGCTGGTCTATTATAAATTAAATGTTGAATTGTATATGTAACTTTCAAATTGTGAAAAAAAAGCTTCTATTAAAGCGGCTTCAGAGCCTAATGGGGTCCCCAGTATTTGAGAAGCTATTCTTTGTAGATATAAAACTTCCAAAAATGTAACTTTTCAATGTAAAACTTCTTGACGAAGTAGAAAAAAAATATTTGTAAAAATGTGAAATTAAGAAGAAGTTTAGCGTGGCGTATAGTTTCATGCATGAAGGGTTGGATAAGGCTTGCATGAAAGCATTTGAGTCTTTTTTTTAAGGTGCAATGATTTTTAGTTGATGCTTTTATTAGTTTTTAAATTTTTTTTAACTGAATGCGTATTTTTAGTTGTGGGTTTAATCAGGGCAGTGATGTCATTGCATTTTTTTTTGTTTGAGCTTTTCTGTCGTATTGGGATATTCATTGGTAGAGTCGATATACAGTTTTTAAACTTTTTGGATTTCTAAAATTTATAATTATCAAGTGCTTCAAGTTCAGATTCAAAATTAATATTTATACAAATTCATTTTATTATAAAAAATATGAAACTCACCTATAAATCTTCGATTAACAGTTGGTACTTTATGCTTAATGTTTCTGTAAAGCTGTAAAAAATAATTTAGAGATTTAACAGGAGTATAAAAAACATCTAAATAAAAACTCAACTAACTTGTTAAAAAAATAATTATGAAAAATCATTAATTCAAATGAATTATATTTCCAACCAATAAATATAACACACAAAAAAGTATGAAAAATATCATTTTATAAATATTATAATATATTATTTTTTCCTTTTTCTCGTAAAAAAACACTTATGGTAAAAAATAATATAAAACTAACAATTAGTTACAAAAAAAATTACTATAAGTTTTCTTATGCAAATGAATTATCGAACGCTAACCAAGCATGCAATTTAGTTTGATGCAGGTAAAGTCTATGATAATACCTGCTTGTTTTCACTTTTTATTAAACTATTTGAAATTGTTTTTTATTGTTTTCAACTTTTATTTGAAGTTTTGAGTGTTAACATTTTTGATATAAGGGATTTTGTTTTTATTAACTTTTTATTGAATTTTTTCAGAAGTAGGTTTATTTTAATGATTTTGAACATTCATTAAATGTTTGCATTGTCTGGGAATATCTCTGAATTTACTCTTCTACATCTAAGTCTTGATTTTTTTCCAGACATTAATTTGAGGATTTAAAAAAATAATTAGTTTTTATTTTATTCAATATTTATTGTTAGAATGCATCTAAAAATGTAAAAACATATTAACTGAACTTTATTATTCGTATTTTATTTTTATACTTTTAAAATATTTTCCCATTATTATGTATCATTAAAAAATAAATTAAGTTAGATATCACCTTTCTTAATAGGTCTCACAAGATCACTTCGCATTTCTTAAGTGTTTCTGTAGATGTAAAGGATTTTATATATTTTCTGGAAATAAAAATAAAAATCATTTTGAAATATCTTTATTGATATAAATACATTTTTAATTAAAATAAATCGACTTTTATTTTTAGAAAAAGACTGATTAAAAAATGCGTAAAAATCTAGATCTCATAAAGCAAGTTTCAAATTAAATTTTTCTAATTTTTAAAGGTTTTTGGGTTTTACTTTTATAAAGCCATGATTTTGATTATTTTTACCTTCAAAAATGTAAGGTTTCATAAACAAAATATAATTTCAGTTAGAATTTCAAACTATATTTTCAACAGCCCTTTCATTAAAAACATTGAACGCGATAAAAAACTTGACAACTCACTATCAACTCTAAAAAAATTTACACTCTCGGTAAATGTGTTTGTATAGATTTTTCAAATTAACTAATTAGCTTCTTGTAAGCTTGAGAGTTAATTAAAATCCTAAATCAGCACAACGCTGATCTAAAAATTCACTTAGTTGTTACTTTTAACTTCGCTTTCTTCTTCAGTACAGCCGTCAGGGCGTCAAACCACCATCTGAAAAGCTTTCGAGTGCTTTTATATAAGAGCCTGAAAGAAGTTATAAGTAATTATTTAAGTATATCCAATGTAAGTGTGCAGTGTGAAAACGCTGATTGTACTTCTAGGTTCGTAGATACGTGATTGGGTATTATAGTAGAAAAGGAAATATTATATATATATATATATATATCTATAATTGAGTGTGTGTTTAAATATTAAATACAATATTCTTATAATTTTTGAAATTGGATAAAATATATCTACCCTTAATAATATTAATTAAAGTTGTCATAGTTGAAAATATCGTTGTGAATAATTGCATAACAAAAAGTATTATTTTAAATTATACAATTAAAAAGTGACCCTAACAAACTTAAAAAGCCTTTAAATTTGTTAGTTTCAAATCAAGCAAATAATTGTCGATTTGCAAGATCTCCGTACTAAATTCGTGCGTTCTTGTCTTCTTAGCCCTTCTGTTTGGGTTTTTTTCACTTTCAATTTGAATAACTTTTTTCTTTTACAAATATTCATTAATTTCTATTTAAATAAATTTGAATATTTTTATACATTCCAATCTATATGCGCATCTCTCATATAGGCAAGGCGTCTCTTTCTTTCAAGACGCCTGCTGACATATTACATGGGACCAACAAGGACATACATCATTTGTGAGTCATGCGAGCGGAATAATAATATAAAACTTCAGCGTGTACTGTTCAAGTGCCACATTGCCCGCCCACTCACGTCCGCAAGGTTACTTGGGCGTACATATGAGAACTTTGGTGTACAAAAAGTCTACATGTGTGTGCATGAATAGATACACACACACACACACAAACACACACACACACACACACACACACACACACACACACACACACACACACACACACACACACACACACACACACACACACACACACACACACACACACACACACACACACACACACACACACACACACACACACACAAACACACAAACACACACACACACACGCACATAAATCTAAGTAAGTTATTATATTATATTGAAATATAGTCAGTCTGTAAGACTTTCATTAGCGGTAAAACGCACGTTTGATTCATTCCATCACGCCAAGGCGATGGATCAGCCTTCACGACGTGTCTCTGTCAACCTGCATACCAGTTGCAAAGACAATAAACGGAGCAGCAAATGATCCAACCAGATGACCAAACTTCATTAACGAGTCTGGTCAGATGCTTCCCCCAAGCAAGAAAACAGCGGAAATAATAAAATGCATTTATAGAATCTTTAATGCTCGTGTAACAGGTGGAATCTATGAAACGGAACTTTTTGAAGGTTATTAAAAACAGAGTAAAGTTTGGTTTAGAAATAAATTTAAAGGAATTAAAATTAATAACGTATCTAAGTGGTTTTTTTTATTGGTATTCAGTACGCATAAATGTAAATGCCGTTACTGAGGTATATGCGATCGGGGCTTATGGAAACGAAGGCATGTGTCAGCACTCAGTCATCTCTAGTCCGAGTGCATGCTAATAACAACAAGTTTTAATATTTGGATAAAAAAAATTCTTAGTGTTTTAATACTTTAATTAAATCTACATGGTTCTCACTTATTAGCTAGCTTTAGAATTTTTTCGTAAAATAACTTTGGTTTTATTTTTATAACTTTTTCAAAAAATTATTTTCTATTGTTTTTTCGGAAGTGCGTTTAATCAGTATGAATGAAGTTAGTTTGTTCTTCTGAGTGAGATTCTTCTTGAAAATTGAAGTGACGGAAGACAACGTAATAGATTATAATTAGCAACTTATGATGATCATGATAAAAAGAAGGAGGAGGAGGAGGGGAGGAAGAAAAGGAAGAAGAGGAAGAGGATGAGCATGAGCATGATGATGATGATGATGATGATGATAAGGATGGTAATGAGGATGATGATGATTATGTATTTTGTATAGTGCCAGAACAAAAAACTGAATTTAAAAAGTGAAATAAATTTTAATACATAAAAGATGTTAAATTCATTAACAGTTAAATATAATATAATTTAATTATTAGTGTAAGCTTATTTTTAATAGAATGTCTTTGGATTATATTTGATTTGGATTATGATAGATATTTTGAATGAAATTTTTAGATATATTACATATTGTAGTTACTGAGTGCCGAAAAGCACGTGAATCAATATTTGTTTATGGTGTTGAATTTTGTAGAACGATGGCTGATGATGATCGAAGGGTTTGGTTGAAATTTTTCACATTGATTAGTTGATTTAAATATTATAGTTGTGCTGTGGATAGAAGCTTGTAGGTTATGACTGCAATTATGATTAAGACCTTGAATTGAATGGACAACCAGTAAAGTTTCAACGACAAAATTGATCCTTTAATTATACATTTTCTTTTGCGTTTCAAGTATTGAGTATTGAGTATTGACACCAATGAACAACGTGCAATCGTTGTGAAGACTAGTAGTAGTAGTGGTATATTTATAGTGCCATAGTTTTGACACTCTACATTTATCATCTGCCCCTTTCTTTCCTTTCCCTCTGTCTCCAAATTGGACCCAAACATCTCAGTACCACTTTTTCCAGCTTTCAATCTTCTTCCTAGTAACCAAGGACCCCTTCCATCGGGTCCTCTTCTCCACGTTCCCTTCTCCATGCTGTCAACCACTCTTCTCTCCCTTCTTCATTTAACCTACATTCTAGCAATACGTGCCTCTCATTCTTTTCTTCGCCACGATTACAATTCCTATCTCCTTTCGCATATCTCTAGTGTACAATTTTATTATCCCTTACTGTCAAACTACCCCGCCTACACACCATCCTAACTTTCACTCCATCTGATCTGTCTACATCTTTTTCAAACTTCCAGCTTTCTGACTTCTCTTCACTGTATATTTTCAATCTTTCATTTTCCTGTATCTTATTCCCCCATTTCTCCTTCCCTTTCTGTTGAATCCTCTTTACCAGCTTCTTTCTCCTATCCCTCTAACCACTCTTTCTGAAACACTCATCATAAACACTCCTGCTCGTGCGACTTTCCCTCCACGTACCATTCCGCTCATAACCTCCACACCAAACTTTTTCCCAAGTTGGCCTCACCTCTCTACCATTTAGATTTTTTACTTATCTCTTCTAAACATTCTCTTCCTACTCTTCCTACAAGATCCTTCTTCTCTAATGTCCTGATAACAATGTCTGTCATAACCTTAGCTTTTCTTTCCCAGAATGTACGCCAAGCTATTTCGTCATGTACTACAACATTCCTAACACTAGTTTCTACCCCCCTAACTATTTCACAAACTTAGTCTGCAAAACCTCTATCTTCTTTTTCTCCTTAGCTAACCAACCAACTGCTGAAACACCATAAATTAACTTTCAAACAATCAAGCTTTTCCATGCCTCCGTGCTCACGATAAAACGAATCTCCGATCTTTTTGCCCAATATTTTACCATGCCGGTTAGGCTTCCAAAATTT
This sequence comes from Piscicola geometra, assembly GCA_943735955.1. Lineage (NCBI taxonomy): Eukaryota > Metazoa > Annelida > Clitellata > Hirudinida > Piscicolidae > Piscicola > Piscicola geometra. The sequence goes on from OX030956.1 coordinate 6,942,700, forward strand.
TTCATCATTTCACTAAATTGACAAATCTTCCCTTTTTCCCCCTTTAAGCCTTAATCCTAAATACCTTACATCATCTTATTTTTTTATGGTCCTACCTCTAATTACCCAATTTGAAATCCTTCTATTCCTGTGTTACCGTCTATTTCCACAACTTTAGATTTCTCTTTTTTCAGTTTTATTCCATATTCCTCTAACACCTCCAGTACATCCTCTAACACTATTCTCATATTATCCTCATTTTCAGCCGTCACTAGGATGTCGTCAGCATAAAGCATTCCTCCAAACCCATTCTGTCTCCAAGTCCCCAACACAAACCTCACTCTGTTTTTCTCATACACCTCCCTCAAAACCCTTAAAATTCTTCCAAACATTCCCATTTTCTCTAACACCTCAAACAGTTTGTCTCTGTTAACCTTATCGTATGCTTTTCCAGGTCTAAACACGTTACAAATCATCTTTCACCTCGTGCTTCCTAACACTAAAAGGTTACCATCTAAAAGACTCTTTTTTTTGAACCTCTCTGCGTTACATTAATCATACTATTTATTTCTACCCAGCTCTCCATTCGCTCTCCCAAAATGATCACCATTAGCTTACAGAAAATGCTGCTAATTGCTACTGGTCGATAATTCTTAATTTACCTTTTCTCACTTTTTTTATGAATTAGTACGACCCGAATATATCTCCAACTTTTCGGCACCTCACCTCCTTCTAATACTTTAGAAAGAAAATAGTATTTTGGCGTGGCTATTTTTATTTTGATGGTTTTCAACACAAAATGCCTTGGTCATTGAAAAGTTTGAATCATCTTATTTAGCCTTTCAAATGGATATAAAGTATATTTGTCTCATAAAATAATACCAAGTTAAGCAATTGGTTATACATCTTTGAAATTAAATTGAAAGTTTTTTTGTTTATAAACATTGAAATGTAAGTTATTGACAGCCTTTTTCTTTTTTTTTAGAATTATAAAATGTTTTCTAAAGATTTTATTTCACAAATTATCTCAAGTTTCTATGGTTAAAATGAATATTTTATTTGAACTTAATCACTTCTTAAAATCTCACTCATGAATAGTCAAAACAGAAGGATATTTTCTTTTTATTTCACCCTATCAACACTTTTAAAGCGCTTAACGGATATTCTGAGAGAACATAAAAAATGCCCTTAAAGATATAACAACTGAAGTTAAGAATTGTTTCTTCTTGTTGTCTCACTTACAGAGTAATCAAAAGTAACTCCACTATCAAACTTTCACATACTAAACGCACGAAGTAATCTACTGAATAAAACTGTTTAAAGTTTTTTATGGGTGGTTTCAGCTGTAAACCTCAAGACTTTATCAATTAACTTCATGACTAAATAAAGTGAGCTTAGAGAATTCCAAGTTTATAGTAAGAATTACGTCAAATATATAGTAAAAACGATGAATAGCAAAAAGCTTGAAGAATTGTCTGTGTTCAAGTAGGGGAGACCGGGGCTGTATGTTATACTTTTTACAAATTTTGTTATAAGTTCGTTATTTTAAAAACTGTTGTATGTAAAAAAAATTTATAAGTAACAAGTTAAAACACAAAAAACTGGTTTGTTGATTGAATTCACGTGGTTTTTTGTTACAGTAGTCGGGGTTGAATGTTTCAAGTTTCAAATAGGCATTAAAAATGAAATAAACACAGTTATTGGTTGAGATTTGTTTAACTCCATAATCAAAGCCAGTTTATCCAAAAAAATATTAACGTTTGCAGCTGATGGCTCGGCTCAGACTTGTTGCTTCATGAGTTTGAATTGAGAGAAAACTGTTTCGTGTAATAAATGACTCAAACCAATCAGCGCCTGAGTATTATCCAATTTGTCAGAAACCTGATCTCGTTTTCACAGCATATTGCTATCCAAGCTTTTTTTACATTTTTTTGGTGGGAGACCATGGTACAGTTTCGCTTCTGTTTTGACTGAGTCTTATACTTCGCGCTGCTGCTTAGTATTAAAAGCTTTTCGACTATGTTAATTCATCAACGGCAAAGTGCTTTTGTTTGTTAAACTCTTTTCATAGATTTGATGAAGCATCATGAAGTTCAAGCCATTTATGCATTCACACTTCGGATTGAACGTCGAGTTTTCTTGACAGTCTCTACTGCATGATTTGAAACATCTTGTTTCACGCGAATAAAATCATTTTTTTACATATAATTCATTATATTACCTGAAAGTAAAAAAATAACTAAGGTTAAGTCGTAAAAACCATTTCACTGATTGGGATTTCGTTAAACGGTTTGTAAAAAACAACCCCAATATCATATGACTCATTTATAAATTACTAATAAATAAACGCCGTAAATTAAAGCACGAAACACGTTTTAAGCGTTTTCATAAAATGTTGCTTTGAAGTAATTTGAGAATAAAAATTCAGTTAAATGCAAATACTCATTAAGATAAAACAAAAATAATCAAATTCTTAAAACTTGTAAAAGTCCTACAAAAAAGAAAAAAGGGTATAAAATGTTTAAAAACACGAATACAGCAACTTTTTTTTATAGAAGGTGAAGGTTGAACTAATGATTATAAGTATTAAAAAATTAATGTTTAATTTTTTATTATACGAGTTATTAAGCTTGTAACATACAACCCCTGTAACAAACAGCCCCGGTCTCCCCTACCTAGGATGGAACAAGACCACTGAGATAAAAATTAGACTCAATTGAAATTTTTTGCGCCTGTCAAGCGTCAAAACTTTACTTTGTTTGACCAAATCACCAGACACAATTCATCGCCCAAGACGGTGATTCATGACAAATGACCAGGAAGTAGTCGTCGAGACCGCAGAAAAAAAGCTGGAAGGAAATCATGAAAGAATGGACATCTCTTTCCATGAAATTTTTTTTGAACGCTGTTTAAAAAGCTGAAAAGCAAATGAGAGCTGCATTCCTTTCTTTATTTCCACTCAACGACCAATTCAGTCACTGGTATGATGAGGGAAAAAGTTTTTACTCGTTCTTAAATACTCTTAATAATTTGAAATTCTATCCGTTCTTGATGATATATACCATAACCATAAATAAATTTATTTGTGTTGAAAATTTTAATTTACTTTTTTTTAAAACAATTTATACATCTTATCAATAAATTACCAAACTTATTCATTTCGTTCTCAACGGTGACTTTTGAAATACTAGCGACCGAAAATTGTTATTATTGTTAAACATCCAAAAACTAAACAATTAAATCAAAAAATTGAAAAAATCCTTTAAACATGAGAGTTCAATTCATATATTAAGATTTAGGTATGTGATTATTAAATTTATTTTTAATAAAAAAAAGTTATATAGAATAAAACATCTAAATATTTATCTTATTGTGATTTTTATAACTTCTTTTTAATTTTACAACTTCTATGTATGAATTATGAATTGTAAAAAAACTCAAAGATATAAAAATTGAATTACAAATCATTCGAAAATGAAAGAGGCAATCTCTTATTTAGTTGGGAGACAAGATTTTCTTGTAATTTTAAACTGTGCATTGAATTGTTAGGAATAAAAATATAATAATGAGCGAAGGTTTGAGCTTAAGCTTCTTGCTAACTTCTTTTTTTAAATGTTTCTTAAATGTTTCTTTTTTAAAACTTCACGTTTTAATCAATTATTATTATTAAAAAGAATCAAGATCAATTAATTTAAGATTATGTTTTGTAGACAATAATATTGAAATAAGTATTGAAGATAGTAAAATACTTCAATTAAGTCTAATATACGAAAAATTAGGTTGGAAACATTTTTAAAGAAAATAAAAATTTAATATTTTAAAACAATATTTGTTTTTAATGTTAAAACTACGGGATAAATAAGCCTAATACTTTTTTTCCAGCCTTAATGAAATTCTTTTATTTATAATTTTTTTTATAAAATATAATTTAAACTGAAATTAAAAATGAAAATACAATTTCTGAAACTTTTGACTCTTGCAAGAAGAGGGTAATACTATCGATTGAAACGGAGGTTCATAGTGAAAACTGTGAGATTCAAATGACAAGAGCTCAGACAACCCAAACCATAGAGGCTCTCTATCACGTTTACAAGATTCAGAATAAAAGCCAATGTGGCCCACACTGATCTTCCGTGAACAGACACTTGTTTGAGTATTTTTGGAAGCAAAGCATCAAACAATAATTTAAAAGTGACGAGCATTTAAAAAAGACTTTTTCATGAACAATAACATTTTTTTCATATAAATTTTTTTTTTAAGTGACGAGTTAAAAGCATTTTCTGAGAAAAAAAACGACAAAATTTGAATCCATTGTATTAGAACAATCATGTAGCGTAATCATTAAAACTAGCTCAAAGTTTTACTTTGATTTTTTATTTTCTTCAAATTTCAACTTTTCAATTTCAAAAAATAGGATAAAATGATTTTCTAAAAATTTTTTTTAAAGCTTAATTTTTATCTAGTTTCAAAACTCCCTAAAAAGACGATGAAAACTGTAAGACTTTGACGCACTAAAAAATAACTTAGTACTTTTTAACTGTTATATAAAGAATCTATAAATATGTCAAGTTTCATGAGCATCATAATCTTTTTGATATAAAAAAATATTTAATATAAAGTTTGCAGATTTAAAAAATACTACTACTTTTATTTCATTTTTTTCTTTTTCATTAAAAAATTTATAAAAATAAAAATGAATTTTAATTTTTTTCAAACTTATAATTTTATTTTAACTTTTTTCACCTGAACTGTTTTTTCTAGAGAAAATTTTATTATTTAACCAATTTTTAAACTACTATTTAATCCTTCTTATCAGTAATTGAATAGAGAAATTAAGTGTTTCAAATAACTATTTTTATTTGATAACAATTCAATGTAGAAAAGTAAATTAAGCAATAAAACTTAAATAAAATTTATATCCTAAACCCGAGCTCAAATGAATCTAGTTGATTTAGTATTCGCCTATTAAATACCGTGTTCAGATTTTCATACTTTTTCCAGTTTTTAAGAACTTTTAAAAAAGTGTTGAAAGAATTTTTATATTTCACTCTTGAGACTTGCTGGGACAGCTGTTGCATGTCCATTTTACTCAGTCGTAATTACAAGATGATCTTGAGATCAACTTTTAAATGCTTCGGGGTCGTATACACTATAATACTAAATAAAAATCTTATTAATACTTCTTTCAGCGTGTTTTTATTTATCAATCATTGAACAATTCTGGTAATATAATATAGGTAAAATTGAATTATAAATAGTAGATAGCTAATACCGCGATAATTCAAAATTATGCATGTGAATTTTTTTATATGAAGGATAGTAACTAGAGATGGGACTTAACTCGAACCGAACTTTTTGAACTTAAACCTGAAATTAGGTATTTCAAACCGAACTTAAACCAAACTTCAAAAAGAATTGAGCTCGCACTAAACTCAAACATTCTCAAATAAATTAAAAACAGCTTTTTTTGTCAATTTTGGTTATTTACAGAGTCATTTACGGCATTGGCTGGCTCGCAAAGGGCCTTTCATTATAAATACGTTTTGATGTGGTATAAATTTCAAAAATATATTTTTTTTTTCTTGCTTATATAATTATACATATTTTTTAAAATGTCTAATAAAATGGTCATTTCAAACCTTGAGAAAATAGATATTCCCGATTCCGATATTTTTACCTAATAAATTAAGTCAAAAAATCACGTTTAATGAACGCTTCGTGGAAAAAAGTACATTTTAGAAAAGTTTATAATGCATAAAATACAAGGGCAGCGATCTGCTGAAAATCTTGGGGGGTCCTTCCCAGGGTTGGAATCAAAGAACCGGTATCGGTCAATACAGTACCAGTGATATTACTATTGTTTGCTGTAGTTCACATTTTTTTGTATCAACTATTAATATTTGTATCACCAAACATTTAAAAAAAGTTTGATACTCAATAAAAATACTTTTCTATTGCCACTATGAGCGATTTGAAGAAAAACAATAGCGATTTTAGTACCTTTTATTATTTGTCATCTATATAAATTCATTTACATCTAGCCATCAACCCATCAAACAAATTTTATAAATAGATTCAAATTTGCCAAAGTTATGAACAAATATGCGTTGGTAAATTTTTTTTTGCCCACAGTGTATATTTAGATAACATAAAATACCCTCTCTGCATGTCCTCCTGCCCTCTCCCCACAGCTAGCTTACTCCAATTTCCAAAAAACCACCTTCGAATGTCTGACCGACTAGCAAATTCTTCTGCTAGCATTTTAAATTCAGACTGTCAAGTATATCCTAATGTGCATGACAAACGGCCAGTGATTTCCTGTGAGGCTGTGTCATTGGTGCACGCAACCAAGTCTTAAGACGCCGCAAAGCACTAAAAGATCTTTCTGCAGTACATGACGTTATTGGACGCACAAGCATCAGCCTGATCAATCTTTCAACCTAAGAAAACACATGTCTGACTTCCGTGATCATTGCTTGCATTCTTTTAAGCGTTTGTGCTAAAGTTCATTCTGGTCTTTAAACATAGTTAACTGTGAACAAAGACGAGTTTCATTTAACTCACGATACTGCTTGCAAATATCATAGTTCACTTCACCAGTTAGCAAGATTGTCTCCAGCTGCAACTAGGAACCCAAATTAGGAGAATCTCGATTGAACCTTTCTGTCAGTTGCATGATTGCAATGTCTATGACAGCGTAATATCCTTCTCGAAAATGTTCCTTTGGTGTTGTTGCTACATAAGCTGGGCCCAGCCCACAATACTTTTGTGGCGGCCTTCACACCCGAGGTACAGCAACCGACTCGAGATCATATGCCAAAACCATACTGTTGACATCTCTGAAAATGGCGTTAAAGTGTTTATCTGATCGTTGGCGACGCAGTTCTCGCACAACGGAATCAGTCGCTGCAACCATTCCACTGAACTTGGCAATTGCTGATTGCAACGAGTTTTTTAACTCTTCCAGAAGTGGAAACACCAAAACAACTAGCTTGAGGGCCAGTGCAGTAGTGCCCTGTTGAAAAAAGGCCTCGAGCCTTTACAGCTGTTTCATCAGCAGTACCAATGGAAGCATATGATTCCAAGATAACAAGTACCACTTCATAATGTTCAAACACAGAAGACACTGTAAATACTCTGGTCAGCCATCTTGTAGGACAATGAAGTTTTATACTATACTTTTTATTCAGTGGCTCATCAGGAAAGTCAATTATAAGAGACACTAAAGCATCGCTAAATTGCTTCTTGACCTTCTCTGAACGATTGTAAATAGCACCTAACTCTTGGACAAACTGAAGTGAATTTCTCACAAAGGGATTTGCGGCAGCTGTGTGCTGTGCAACAAGATTTGCACAGTGTGCAGAACAATGGAAAAACAATGCAAGCGGATGCTCACTGCTGATATGAGCCTAACAACCATTATATCGGCCGTTCATGTTAGCCACGCCGACATAAGTCTGAGCTCTAAGTTTTTCTATAGGTAGCATAATTCTGATCAGAACATCTTATACTACAGCAGATAATGTTTTTCCGATCGTGTCTGGTGGGCTGAATAAATCAACAAACTGTTCATTAACATTTAGAGCTTCATAAAAAAAAAGAATGCATATCCTGCTCTAACCCATTGCAGTCATGTGTGCCGTCAACCCCAACACCAAACTGGCTTGATTCGGCGTTAACAGTGCACACTGTGTTTCTAACGAGAGAATGAGCTAAAAGCCTCAGCATTTCGTTTTGGCAGTTATGCGATATGAAACTTGTAGTTTGATTTACCCACAACTTTACTTAATGTTCGAAGCCTTTTGAAATTCCTAAACTTTGGTTCATCTAAGAAATTGAAAGGGTGATATTGAAGTGGACCTCAGAACCCCCCAATGAATATGACCCATGCAAAATAAGTAGCACAATATGAATGATTTTTTAATAAAAATGTAAATCTGTATGCTTGCAAAAAGTGAACTGATATTTCCTGAAAAGCATCCTGAATGTCTGCTTGCTAAAATTGAAAAAGCAGAAATTTAATTTTTATAAAAATAATTAATTATTTCAAATCCATAAATATAAAAATGAAGAGTAGGTGGAGGAGTATTTGAGTAAGAGAAGAATAGTTTTGCTTCAGGCAGCTATCACTATAACTACGCCTACCCAAAATATATTACTGAATAAAAATTCTGTTTCATGCTATGGTTGACGATTATGCTTGTATTAAGAAAAGAGTTGAAAAATTATTGTACTTGAAAAACTGAAGAGCGTCCATATTAAGATGGACTCCAAGACCCCCCTAGCATCGCTGCCCATACATAGAGGGGAAAGATATTGTAGGAAGAGTAGGTAGAGCATGTGTAGAGAAGATAGGTAATAAATCTAAATGGTGGAGAGGTGTGGTCAACTTAGGGAAAAATTGGGTGTGGAGGTTATGAGCCGAAAAAAAGGTCGGAGGGATGGGGGGAAGGGAACTAGTGAAAAGGATCCAAGAAAAGGGAAGGGAGGAATGGGAGAATAAGATACAGGAAAGTGAAAGACTGAAAAGATACCGTGAGGAAAAGTCAGAAAACAGGAAAATGGAAAAATATGTAGATGGTTCAGAGGGAGCGAAAGTTAGGATGATGTGTAGGGGGGATAGTTTGACGGTAAGGAATAATGAAATTGTGCGCTGGAAGTATGAGAAGGAGGATAGGAAGTGTGTTTGTGGGGAGGAAGAGAATGAGAGGCACGTATTGCTGGAGTATTGGTTGTATGAAGAGTGGAGAGAAGAATGGCTGACGGTTTGGAGAAGGGAGCCTGGAGAACAGGACCCGATGGAAGGGGTCCTTGGATACCAGGAAGAGGATCGGAGGATGGAAGGAGTGGTGATGAAAAGTGTGGGAGCGATCTGGAGACAGAGGCAGAGGAGAGAAAAAGTGTCGAGACAAAGGCACTATAAAGACTAATACTATAACTACACATACTCACAATGTATTACTGTATAAACATTTACTTTTATGCCATGGTTGACGATTAGGCTCATATCAAAATAGAAATTTTTAAATTCAAAAATGGAAAAAGTGGGGGGGTCCTGACCCCAGGATCGCCGCCCATGATAAAATATGACAATTAGAATTCAAAACTTACACAATTAAACATAAACTTCAAAAAAATTGTTCTCAGCAAAATTGAACTCGATCCTAACTCGAAACCAAACTCTAAATGTGTCGAACTCGAACTAAATTCGTACTTAAGGGTTTTCTTACTCAAATACACTCGAATTATTACATTTGCGTTCAAATCCCATCTATAAAAGCAACAATCATGTGGCCGAGTGTTGGGAGTGGACCAATAGAACAATAGAGAATGATGAATTATGTACATTTATGAAGTGAACTCAACGTTATTACTCAATGGAACTGTTACCCATTTTCAATACATTTGAGTGAAAAAACAGCTCCTGATTCGAAAATTAGGCAAATATAACTAATATTCTAACTATTAGCGATAAGTACTTTCTGTTTTCATTGAAAAATAGTTTTTAAATGCCTTTAAAAAAACTCTTGTATTTTTAGTTTATTTTTCAATGTTGTTAAAATAATTATATGTTTTATTTCAAAATATAAATTGTCAAAAAAAAACTTTTTATCTAGTTTGGAATATTTTACAATTTAAATTATATGAAAGCTTTAGGTTACAATGTAACCTGGTTACATAGTAGGATTTCACCCTAAAGCGATATGTAGATATTGAAGAGCTGTATCAGGAAAAGGCACATCCCTTTCTAAAATAATGACACCATGTGCGGAAATGCGGAAATAAATATTTTGTTTCCGAATAGATTAGGTATTTTTATTATTTATGCTTTAACTCAATTGATGGATGAAAAGTTTTAAATTGCATATTCATTTTATTTTTTCAGTCTCCAGTTTTTTATACTCTTTTCGTTTGAATAATTTATAGATTTTCAGTTCTTTTTTTGATCAAATAATTCTTAGTTAATCAGATTTATTTGCTTTATCCATGCTCGAAAATAGAAGAAACAATAATATTCTAACCGCTTTATAAACCTAGTTTCAAATTAATGGATATTCAGAGAAAATGTTTCAACAAAGATAAAAGTATAAATTTATTCATTATTTTTTAAATTCAAAAAGATATTCAATTTAAAACATTTTAAGGTAGAACTTTATCGCATAAAAGATACTTAAGTCGTAAATTAATGCAAAGATAGGGTCCATTGTTATATTCCGATGTAGGCAGTGACATGATAGGCACCAGGCAAGATGGAACATTGCGAAAACTCATAAACTACTACGCTGCCAAATGTTAAAATAAATTCTGCATGCGTGGATGCGTTCCCTTTGTGGTATAAAACGTAACTTTTGTTATAAATCAGCCGAGTTTATTTCAACTTTCACCATAAACAAAACTAAGCGCCTTCTCAAAGATACACAAGATAACAGATGTTTCGAACATCTAATTTGTTTAGCCTATCTTATTGGACTATTGTCTTATTGTCTTTCCACACGAATATCTACAAACACTTTATTAAAATTAGTGGCTTTTGTTCAATATAGTCTGTGTATGCTATTATGCAAATACAGGCTTTTCTTTTTCATACGCAGAAAATAAAGTGTTGTCACTTTTAATCTTGGCAGCCGCTTTGACCAGCCGATACATTTTTAGAATAAACCGTTTTAAGATTAACTTTAAACAATAATGAATTATTAGTAATTAAACAGTTGTTTTACTGTTGAGGAATTGCCGCAGCGAACCAGATGGTTTTGATAAAATTAAGATAAATACAAAGAGAATGTTAACAAAAAACAACTATATTGAGATTTAAAATTATCCCAGAAGATATTTTATCATAAAAACCATGAAAATAAATTCCGGAAAAGTCTCGTTTTCTTCAAGACACGCACAGCTTCAAGTATATACCTGTCTACTTTACAGATTTCTAAATCACCGTGAAACACTTGAATTTTTGGAGACCCATAGTGTTCAAACACCATCGTTTTTGTAAAATAATTTTTTAGGCTCTTAATTAGAACATAAATTGTAAAAACTGGAATGTCTATAGTGGTAATTATAATAGTCGGACAATAATAGTACTCTAACTAAATTTCGAAGTTATGATTAATTTATTTCATTAACGTTTTATTATTTTAGTTATTATTGAAACTTTTTTTAATGGTTATTTAAATGTGTGCCAATGTATTGGTATTTGACTGTAGTTTACTGAGATTTTATTGTTATTAGAAATGGCTAATTCATAAATACTTTTAATTAAAAAGAGTCTCATTCTTATAATCAATAATCCTAATCTATTTAATTCCTAAAAAAAATAACTTCCAAGAACGAATCATCAATTCTTCAAATACAATCTTTTATCGTCTATTTGACTGAGGAGGAGACCTATGGGACTAAAATGCTAAAGATCATCCACAATCTTCGTTTCATCGAGTCGTTTCATAAATGCCTGAATTGATGGCTGTTTTTTTTACCACTCACATGGTTAGATAGTTTTTATAGGGTTTTTTTTCTAAGCCAGAAAGATCTGTTTGTGATAGCTTAAGAAGTTGATAATAAGACTGATGGATGATCAATTTACTGCCGCTGGTAATTCTGTTTATCTTGCTTATTCGGTTGATTGATGAATGTATTTAGTTTATGAAAGAAGATTTTGTTAGAAAATAATAGACTAGCAAATAAATAAGTGAATAAATTTATAGCTTCATAACTCTGAAATATTAATGAAGAACTGATATTTGGCATAAGCACTGATTTTTGTCGTTTAGGAGTATTAAAAATGCTATAAAATCGATTCGCTGAAATTCGTCTTGCAAAAAAAATTTATTTTTCTAATCTTCATTCTCGATCTAGAACCCCAGGAAACGGCTAAAGCTTTTTCATTCATTTTTCTTCGATGTTTTTTTTCGCTTACAAGAATCATTAAATCGCTATTTTTTTTGTTTTCCTACATTATTCAATTATTTATACCTTCATGCATTGTATTCTTTAAGTTCCTACATTAATTCTTTATTAATTACTTTTTTCGTTAATTTATAAATTAAAATTTAATATAGTTCTTTCGTAAATATTTTAAACAATTTTATTTAATATTTTCGGCTTAGTCTATAAAAATTTTCATTTTATGCAGAGTTTTTAACCTTGAGTTTATTGTTGAATTATTATCAATTTTCTTTTTATTATTGCATTGTAAAACTTTAAGACTTTTTAATACGGTACTTTTTACACTCTTATAGTTCAAAAAGGTTTGCAAACGATCAGATACTTTTTTAGAAACTTTCTATAATCAAAGTTCTACATTTCAGTTTTTAAATTCTTGATGGAATTCGATTGAAAGACTGCTCAACGTTTATCCTTTTTTAAAACTTACTACAAGTAGAAATTTTTGAAACGAGACAGGTCTTTTAAAATTAAAAGATAATTGCATTCCAAAATGCGTTTTTATTACACACTACAACGAGTAATGTTTTATGAATGAAGTAAACTCCCGAAAATTGAAAACGGTCGAATTATGAAAAATAAATGTATCATTTATATCTCATTAATTTTTAACAAAATAGTTGTATTTATAAATTTACATTAATAAGTACTAATATCATTTTTTTAAACAGCCATCTATTATAGCGTAAAATCAAATTTATTGATTGATTCGACGAATTTGATTGCATAGATGCTTTGGTCTCTTATGACCGGTGTTATGGCGTTGAAGCTTTAGGCTAGAAAAAACAACTTAATTTGTTTATTTTTCATTGACAATTAATTTCCCTTGTTTATAACTTTTTGTTTAGAAACACGACAGGTTGAAACAAATTTAAAAAAAGTTAACTTCGTGAAACATTTATCCGTTAATTGAAACGTTAACTTCGCTAATCATTTGATTTGTATTCAATTTAACAGAATTTACAGTTAAACGTTAAAACGCTGGTTATTTATTTATATTTTTTTGAAAAACTTACTATTAAAATAGAAACTTTCTAGTATATAAAAACTAAAATATTATTTGTTAAAATTTTTAATAACAAGAAAAAAAATATTGAAACAGGTAACAAAACCCAAGATATAAAAATTGAATTAAAAAAATTCTTTGCGTTTTAATAAGATAAATGTTTCTCTTCATGAACGTAGCATCTCAATTTTTCATATGACACAAATGACTTCGTGGCACATTTGATTTCATTAAAAGTATACATTTTACACAGTAGAAGGTTTGCTGATAAAAACGTAAAAGCATTCACTTCCTTCAGAACATTTAAGAAGTTTTTTAGTCACGTCTGTCTTCGTATCTTCGGCTTTCAAAGGCTTTGTTGCTGAGCCAAGTATCCTACATCAGTCTGCATTTCTGCTTCAATCTTTTTTTGCAAGAAAAATGTGATTACTGAGAAAAACCTTGTACAGTACAACTACTACTATTACTACTACTACTAGAACAACTATTACTACTACTACTACTACTACTACTACTACTACTACTACTACTACTACTACTACTACTACTACTACTACTACTACTACTACTACTACTACTACTACTACTACTACTACTACTACTACTACTACTACTACTACTACTACTACTACTACTACTACTACTACTACTACTACTACTACTACTACTACTACTACTACTACTACTACTACTACTACTACTACTACTACTACTACTACTACTACTACTACTACTACTACTACTACTACTACTACTACTACTACTACTATTACTACTACTACTACTACTAATAATAATAATAATAATAATAATTACAATTTTACTGCATTTAAACTTATCCAACTGTTTTTTGCTGTTTTGGTTACATTGCCAGCAAGAGAACACAAACACTATTAATTTACTGTCAACAAACGAATAGGAAAAATTTCATTTCATCAAAAGACTTATAATTTCCTGAAGATTTGCAACAGAAGTTCTAGGTGGTGAAAAAGACTTGAAATTTTCAATAGTGTTACTTGCAATTGGTCACTCTATACAAGAAATATGAACTTCAGAAGATGATCCAGCTTAAGTCATTCATTTCACACACCAAATTTCTTTCCAAATCGGAGCAGAGAATTGATCATAAGAATATCCTATGGTCAAGAATTGCCACATCGTAAGACCCCCGATTTAAAAATTTTAAATGTTTTCAAAAAATGAAAAAAATGAAAACTTCAAAAACTATACAGCCTTCTCCAAACAAAAGACTAAAAACATATGTTTCTTCTGATTCTGAAGATGAAGATATCTCACTTATTACTAAGTAAATCATTAAACGTTATAAAAAAGAATCTGAGGTAGACTTTAAAGTTGTTTTTTTGTTGGGTCGCAACAACGCGAAGGGGCATATCCGGCTCTTGCGAAACTGTGAAGAAAGTACTTGTCATCTTCTGCAAGTACAGTTCCATATCAACGTCTATTCAGCTTGTCAGGACACATAGTTAGCAAGAAAAGGGTCTCTTTAGATCCAACTAATGTTGAAAAACTTGTTTGCTTGAAAATGATGTGTTACAATTCCATTTTTATCATTTATGGATTTGTTTTTATTCTTTCGTCTGTGGATTACTTTTGAGTAACTGGCTCAAAAATGATGTGTGACAATTGCATTTTTTATTATTTAGGGATTCATTTTTATTTCTTTAAATGTAATTTTTTTTTCAATTCTGATAAAATTTTATTACATTTGTAAAAGGAAAAAAACTATTTTATACTAATGTGAAGATGCTAAAAAAAATTGCGTTAAAATACGATTAACGCACGATTAAAACTTTTAATCGAACGATTAGCGGCGATTAATATTTTTAATTGTGGAGCAGTTCTAATTATCATTATTATTATTATTATTATTCTTATTATTGTTATTATTACTTATAATAATAATAATCTATTCTCTTATTTTTCCCATTCTTTGAGTGATTGTTAATATATTTACTTTTTTGACTAAAACATGAAAAATAGTCTTTTCAATCAGCTTGTCAAGGTTATTCGTTTTCCACGATTTTTGAAGCTTTTGCTGTTATAGTTTAAAAAAATATTTTGAACTAGAAAAATAAATTTTCTAAAATGCTATTTGAATTAAATTATATATCACGCAAAAGCTGTTTTTGCTTCCTAAGATTTCCACTTTTTATAAAAATTACTTGCACAGAAACTAACTTAGTAACCAAGGAAAATCTTTATTTTTATTTTTATTATTCCCAGTTTTTGAATTTTTTATATGTATTTGATATATATAAATTGGTTACTTAGTTTTGATTTCCCATTTTTCGAAAACTTTCTACATTTTAAAATTTGCTACAAGGATGTAAGGGCAATTTTTCTTACAATAATGATTCGTATTAAAAAGTCGATAACATTTTTTTATATTTAAATTAAATAAATTTTTGTCTTGTTTTTATGTTAATAGTGCAAAAAAATTCGTTTCAAAAGAAAGAATAAAAGAACTTTGAAAACCTAAATAAAAGATTTATTCAAATTATAAAAATTCAACATGAATTACTCCAAGTTTTGAAAATTTGAAATTTATAAAATCACTGTAAATCATTTTATTATGCGTAGACACAATAACACTTGTCCGCCCGCAAAACAAACACAATTTGGATGGTCTCATCTTTTTGTTTAATTTTATTTGTTTAGTTTTGTTATTTCAGGAATTTTTATGAATAATATTTTGCTTTTTTTATTTTATTCTAGATTGTTTCTCAATTAAAAAATATTTAGAATCATTCTTTTCAATATTCTATAAGTAAAAAGGCTGAAATGCCCACGATTTTTACCATAGACGAGTTAAGCCAACTAAATATTTTAAAAAATTAAAATTTTGGTTTTATTATTTTAATTGGCGCCCTAATGCATATATAAAAACTGTTGTATGCAGAAGGAATAATGGGAACTCTTGAAGACACCAATAAGCTCATCCGGACCCGTCTTGAGAGCGCTTGACTGTCTTATTGTTCCTATTTTTTCCCTCCTTGTACATTCGTTTTTAAGAGAAATAATTTATGTTTTTAAATATTTTATGAATGTTTCATTGTATTTGAATGGCTAAAAAAACTTAACATGAAGTTTGATTTCATCTGTACTACTAAAACAATCACAACTAGGGTGATTGTTTAAAAAATAACTTAAGTAAACTTCAAAAAATGAAATCTTAATTGTACATATGAAAGTGCATTTTTGTAAAGAAAATGTTTAACAACAAAAGTTTTCTTTTTTTTTCGTTTCAAAATGTAGCAAATTTTTCACGTGTTTTATAGAGCACTTTCATCTCATTTTAAAACTAAAAGGCTAGACATTTTTCAGGAAAAATCTCAGCTCTGCAGAAAGATGCAAATATACTTTGCATTTCTCGGCAAAGTTTATTATTGAAAAAAGATTATTTATCGTGGCTCCGCTAAAAGCATTGACCTAAGCTTTGATTCTAAACTGGATAAATAATGAAAAATTAACTTTTTTCTAGGTTGAAAATGCATTAAAAGCAAGAAAAATCTTAAGTATCTGTCTAATGAGAGGCATATATTTTCGTAGAAGCTTCGTTTTGAAATCTTGCCAATTAGAATGAATTTTTTATACTTTCTCACTCAAGAGGTTCTCAGAAATAAAAATAACATATGTTTGTTGTGTCTAACTTTCATATGGATGTTTTTACAAAATGTTTTTTTATCACCTATTTTCAAAAACTATATGAATTTTTTCAAAAGAAGAATAAAACTGTTTCATTAGTGGTTCTATGTTAATGGTAATGTAAATTTAAAATATTAAAAGTGTGTATAAAAGGTCATAAAATTAGTTCTTCAGGCTCAAGTTGCCTAACTTATTCGGCCCCCAAGACATATCTAAATGAGAAAACCAACGTAGACCATTCATAATACTTGAAGTATCAGCAAATAGTACTTTTTGCCCGGATATCCATTATAATGTTTTATATTTATTCATCTTTCTTTTTATTCATAATCAAATTGGTGATGTCAACTGCATCTTTTATTAGCTATTTATATTAATTTTAGTCTATACCCTTTATCATCTGATCTCTTGTATTTATTCTCATTTACAGTAAAATTCATGTTTTATAAATAAAGTTTGTTAGTTTACTTAGAAAAGAACCCCTTCTTAAAAGATTATAATATTTTTTGAGATACAATATTTTACACGATTATAATATATAGATCTCATGGTTCAAATTGCCTCAAAAATAAATGTTATTGTATTTTATCGTTTTGCATATCTATTACCTTTTCAAAGGCATCATCGATAACAAAAATCAGCAATAATATCCTAAATTATCCTAAATTTTCATGGAAAACAATAAAAACATCAAAGTCATGAAATCATTTATACAATTAATATTTAAAACTAACTTTTCAACTTAAATATTTTATTGATTTTTAGAATAATCCAAATGTTGTATTTATTTTTAGTTAAGTTAAACAGTAACAGTAGCAAACGACTGGCAGATGTTACTATTGATTTGTAGTTCACTTGAAGTTCATCTCTTATGAGTGCCCATGCATATCAACCTTGGTACTTTGCTTACAACAGTTACTGCTAATTGTATTTTTAAAGTTTCAATTGTTTTTCAACTAAGATTTAGGCCTATAAGTTGTCGGACTGATCATTCTTTATATTGTTAGTAGTTGAATGCATGTGATAGTTTTGTGATTGACAAAATAAATTGCTGTTTTAAAAGGGCTTGAAATGGCATAGGAGTTGTGAAAACATTAATGATGAAGTCTCCAGTTTGTCTGCCTCCTCGGATATATTTGAACACACTAAAAACTCGTTTGATAAGTTGATATGAGGAATTTTAAGAATTCTTACTTTCGTAAAAGAATATTTCAAAAACAAACTAACCATTTTTTATACATATTTTAATAATATCTATTAAAGAAATATTTTGTTTTTAAAAGATATAAATAAATTTATATTGCTGAAGTAAACTTTTCTAATTGTTTTTTCAACAATTCGAATTTTTATATTTTTATAATTTATTTTACTTTTTTCGCCTATTATGGTAATTTTGAAAAGTTGCAATTTTAAACTTAATAGCGTGGTCTTTTCACAAATCATCTCTAAAAATCCTTTTCGTTTTTGAATACAGAACAATTCAATTTTAAGTGTTATCTTCATCATCAATCAGTCATGACTGCTTCAGCAAATGCATCACACTTTTCACCAGTTACCATCCACTAAATCATCCGTCTACTCATGCATCAAACATTTTCAAACAGTATGCAGGGTTACGACAAACTCGACGTGACATGTCTCTTCTCCATGGGCCTGCTCTTCGTTGGAGTGGTACTGACGTCCTTGCCTCTCGTCATCAATTCACACTACGAGTTCGTAAGCGCTACTTTTTTTTAACATTTACGACGTTGATTCTACATAATACAAAACAGCAATAAAATTTGATAATCACGCGGTGGGTTGCTGGCTGCTGGTTGGTAGTTTAAAATTCTGCTTGACGACGCTTGAAGGATACTATGTCATGGGATTTAACAACCGGGCATATAGGCTGCTCCATATTTTATTTATCTTTGCGAAAAAACTATCTTTATAATGTGATGATGAGGTTGATACAGGCAACATCTTATAAGGAGAGCTTTGATCTGGTTTTTCTTGGTCCAGGAGAATGGTGTGTTGAGACTGGAACGTAAATTTGGTTTTTTAACATTTAAATATTTTTGTTAGCTGTGTCTTTATCATTCTATTATAATTTTGTTCATTTGAAATCATCTGTGATGAAAAATGCTTCTTATTTTTCTATATTGACTCCATGCTTTATTCCTCGTTGCACTTCTTCATACTATCTGTACCACGTGGGTTTGTTCTTCTGATTAGAGCTTCAAACTGTGTTACAGAGTTCAAGACTTGAAAGAAAAAAGAAAAAATAAGCTGTTTTTTTTTATTCTCACATTTCTGTGAATAAACCTTGAGTAAAATTCTTTTTCTTTACTATCTTCTGGGTTTGACGCTCCATTACATGCTTTTTGTGAGTTTCACCCCAAGATATCAAGAGAAGTTTTTTTCAATTGTGTCGCAATTGAGAGTTTAGTTGTAAAAGATAAATGATTTTTTTCGCAGACTCGGAGAATACTGCAGATATTTCCTTATTTTCATTGTCGCTGGCGGTTTTTATGGAGATCTTTGCAGTCTCTGGTTGGCTTTTGCGTAAATTAAACAACCATCAACAAATTATCTTGCTTCTAATTAAACTTTTAATGGTTGACTATTATTTTCTCAGAGTATGAGACCTTCGGTGGACACTTTCTCGTGGCACATCACTGATTACTCGAGCATGATCGAAAGTTTCTTTCTCGATTACTATTTTTTGGATTCTGTTTCTTCAAAAACCTTCTTATCATATCCAACAACGCTGGATTCCAGTGTCACGTATTCCTCAGTGTTGTAGCTTTTCATCCGTTGCTTGTGTGGAAGTTTGTCAAAGGCGTTGTACAGGATTTCCATATCACGTTGGCTTCCCTTGTCAAGGGAATTGAAACGCCTTGTTTTTCTAGTCAATATATTTTTAGTTTTTATCGAGATAATACATTATTACGTTTTTATTCTAAGTTTAAGTAATCTATATCTATTTATCACTCATTAAGCTGGAAGTTGAATACTTTTAGCGATTTTAGAAGTATATCTTTCCAAATTTTCATTTTTTAAATGAAATATTTTGAATTTTAATTCGTTTTAACCATTTTCTTCTGCTGATTTAACTATACATTAAACTTCATTTACAAAATAAATACTTTATGCCGCTAACAATGATGACCCTCAAAGATGCGCAAGGAAGATAACACAAACTCTTGAAACTCGTCGCCCTTTGAAATTCCATTATTGTATTTGTTGTATTACTTAAAACAGAGTTTACACATGAGTTCTCAAAATGTTTTATCAACCTTTTAAATAATTCACGCTTGCCATAACAACCTCTTTGTGAAATGAGTCCAGAATACAGTTTTTTTAATAGGGAAAAATAGCACACCATTAAACATTCAGGAGAAAAAGACCGAAAAATATATTTAAACATTTTCAAAAAAAATATTTAAATATTACATTTCTAAAACTTTTTAAAATATAAAAAATGAAAAGGAGAAATCTTTTAATTTAAAGTAGGTGTTTAAAAATTGTTATAGAAATGGAATCGGCACACTTTCTTTTTTGTTTAAAAGCCTTGAAAACCCCCAAAAAACAAGTAAACTATCAATAAATTAAAATTGCTTAAATGTTTTATTTAAATTTTTTTATATAATAAATATTTAAATTTTTTTAAAAGGTCTTTGATCTTCTTTCGAACTGTTTTTTAAACATTTAATGTGATTTTTCAAAAAAAAAATTGAAAAAGGAAACTGAACATTTATATATAGGAGGATATTTCCGCGAATGCACTGTTTAATGCGCCATTTCAAGGAAAACTTTTTTCTTGTTTCTTAGTCTATAAATATATCCGCTTTTTTTTCGTTTTACATTATCAGTGTCTTTCATGTTCCGTATTAAATAACAATTTCTTTTATTTACTTATCTTTTCAAAACTGTTGTTTACGAGCTCGCCATCATCATCATGACCATAAAACCATCACCATGACTAAAAAATCATCATCATCCAAGCCTGAACCCATGGTTTTCCATTATATCATGAGAGACAGACTATTGGCCAATAATGTTGTCATTCACTCCCCCCATCATCTGTCATAGCAACCCCTCGTAAACATTATCAAATCTTGAATGATCATAATGTGCAACGGTCTGCATATAGAAGTTATCATCCTGCTCAAAATATTAAATGTAGCTTGTCTTGGCGTATCTTCGTCAGTTTTTGCGACTTACTTAGGGAATCATGAATTTAGGTATGCATCAGCAATTGTAAAATGAATTTTAATTTCTAAAAGCTTTTTGAAAAATCTGATAGAATATTCTATTCTTTTTTTAAAGATTTCATTTTAAAGAAAATATTATATAAAAAATAATGGGATAAAAGACTTTTTAAACTAAACTAAACTTCAAAACTTTGAATATTAATACAAAGTTTTAAATGACTCACGGATCCTTTAGTTAATATTATTATATTAGTTATTAAAACAAAATTATTAGGAGGGCATAAGTAGAAAAAGCTAAAAAGGGAAAGTCATTCTGTCCACTTGGGAGATGGTTGTTTAAGCTATTTTATAAATATTCTCTATTGGAAGGTGGTTATTATTATGGGAAAAAAATTTCATTTCGCACTTAAAAAATTAATTTAAAAGTCAGCTTTAAGCGTCAGCGTAGTCAAAAATAAAGAAATAATTAGCACATATAGTTTACTCAAATTTCACAATACTAAGGTAACTTAATATAACTTAATTTATTTCCTATATTATTTCAAAGGAATTATTGTGCCCACACTTCACTGGGTTTCAGCAATGCCATGAAAAAAATGCTGCGGTCGGTGAAGTGGATTTGAAGATAGACCAAGTTTTAAAAGGTTTTAGAGTCAAACAGTAAAAGTTCTAGTGCAGCTGGAGATACATTTAACATGTGTCTTAAGCTGGTGGCTCTCGAGTTCAGCCAAAAACACTGGAACTGACATAATTAGTTATTTTTCTACCTTAATAATAATAATAATAATTGTCGTTTTTGTATAGTTCCCGGGCACGCAACTGAAGCGCTACCTCGAGCAAAAATATGTTTCCAGTAGGTAACAAAAACAACAAATTCAGAGGTTTTTCCAAAACAGTATCAAACCTAATTTTCCATTTTATCACAAATTTGGGTCACGCAATCAGCAGATAATTAAGTTAATTTGATACATTCGAATATCTGTAGTAGTTGCAGGAAAGCTTTTTAGTAAAGTCAGGACTATTTACATGAAAAAGGTTTTGAGCTCGGTGTCAAAAGTAGCAGTTGAGTGTTTAGGAAGTCTATAAGCTGATTGCTTTCATCGAACCCTATCTCAAGACGGTTTTAGATAGACAAAAAGGAAACTACGGCAATGATGAAGCTTTCTTTAAGGAGTATCCACCCATTGAGCTGGCTTCGGAAAGTGATGACACTCTTGTTCATGAACCTTGTGATGGAAAGGCAGTGTGGTAAAGTGGACCAAAAACTGAAGAAGCTAGAAAAACTTAATGCAGTCCATCATTCTACAAAAAAGTTAGCCGCTAAGAAAAGTTCAGCTTCCGTCTTCCAAGACTTTTGAAATTTAGAAATAATCTAACTCGATCATGAATCTACTGTTCCTATATATATATTTTTATATGGTGGTAGTATTTTTTTAATTTTTTAAAATAGATTTTAAAGAATAATTTTACAAAAATTTGATTAACAGATAATACAATGTGGAAATAATAAATAATCGAATTCTATATTATTATAAAAAAACAGTATATAATTTTTCTAATTTAATAGTTTTTCATTACAACCCTACTTTTAATAAAATATTTCAGGTCTATTTTATAGTTATTTTCTAATATTTCTGAATAATAATTTTGTTAGAATTAAACATTCAAAGTTTTTACTTAGTATTTCTGATTTGATATAAAACGTTATTTCTAATTTTTTTCCCAACCCACACTCTTTATTAATTAAATGTCAATTTTTCAAGATATTGCCTTTATATCTTGATTTATCCCTTTTGAATAATAGTGTTTTTTGTATATATAAAAACGTTTCAAGAAACACATATATTTTAATTTTTCTTCATTTATTCACGTCAGGAAAAATTTATTTAAATTTTTTATCAAGAAAAATACATAAATTTCTTTAACAAATTTCTGTTGAAAAATTGTATGACGTACAAATTGTTACTCCGAAAAGTGCGATAAAACCTATTTCTATGGCATTAAGCACTAAAAATGTTAATAAATTAATATTGCAAAATAGTTCATCTTTAATTTTTTAACTTTAATTTCGTATTTACTTAGTTCATTAACACTTTCATGTGCATAAATACAAAGGCGGATAGTGGAGTGGTATATCTACCAGAATAAGTGTTGAGCAAAGTGGAAGATTAGTAGCTCATGGCGTGATGATTCAACAATTCAGAATAAATGACATTGACCAAAAGGATTTTGGAGTTAGACAAGATGAGAAATGAGAATATCATAGAGATATTCCGAGTAGTGCGGTACATGGGTGTGGTGAGAGAAGATATGAAGAAACTGGAGCAAAAGAGGCAGATGCAGAATATAGAGTAATATGGGAAGTATATAATTTGCGGTAACTGAATGAGATTTAAAATCTTTTAAATTTTTATTTATATACATTTATACAAATTTCATTATAAAAAAATGTTGCATTATATTGGATAAGATAACAATTCTATAAAATTTGAAACATTTATATTTCAAAACTGTACTGTTGTAAAATAACTCATGATTACGAGGTGTGTCGATAAATACAAATTAATTTGGCAGTTTAGTTTGTTAAGTTGAACAAATTCTTCTCCCCCTAACTAAACGTTAGTTAAAAATCGTTTTACAGATTTTAAGAAATAGAATTTAAAAGATTAGTAACTCATTTATATTTTCAGACTGGACTTCAGCTCTTCAGCCAGAAAGAACGAAAAGACAGAACACATTTACTACACCCTGACCGTCGTCCTACTCGTCTGCCACGTCATTGGTCTGGCCATGATCACGTGCGCAGGTGCTCTCTTGTTATTGGTCTGCTGTTTGATGTGCTGGAAAGGAGAGTTTGACGGATTTTTCAAAAGAGGAGAAGAAATTAAGGAAATTGGAGAAGGGACAAAATATAAAAGCAATTACGTTCATCAAGACGAAGATGGTCGAAAGGCAGGTGTGGATGAAACTATAATTGGCAAAGCGACAACGGATAGGGGAGCGGAAATGAAAAAGACCGTGGACTCTGTAAATCTAGCAGGAAAGTCGACACCACTGCTGCTCGGAAAACAGCCTCAAGCCTACTATGGCTCTCAAAACATAAAGGAAAACAAATGACATTACAATGAGAACTGTGATATTAATATTGTTAATATTAGTAGTAAAAATAATTTTTAAACCCTTGTTAACATTAATTTTATTATATATATTACTTTTAATTTATTCCAATTTATTTGATTGAGTGTTAAAAATCAAAAATAAATAAATTTATATTCATTTGTTTCGTGAGAATGACTACTAATCAGGTAAACAATGAGAAAAATCACAATCTTGTAAGCCAGTGAATTGTTAAAATAAATTTTACATATTTTGCGCTGGGAACCATAAGCATAAGCGGCGATCTTGGAGGGTCCTAGGGTCTAAACTACTTTTTGGTAGGGGGGTTCGTCTTTATGTAGACCCCCCCCCTTTTTTTTCAATTAAAACATTAGTAAACTATTATTTTGATACAAGCATGATCGTCAACCATGGCATAAAACAGAATGTTTATAAAGTAATACATTGTGAGTATGTGTAGTTATAGCTGTCTAAAACAAAAATATTCTTTGCTTACTCAAATATTCGCATCAAAACAGAATTTAAACAATTTTTTCTAAGTGGGGGGAGGAGGGAACTGGACTCTAGGACCTCTCCTGGATCGTCCATGCTGGGTGGGACCCCCGCAAGATTCGCAGCAGATCGCCGCCCCTGACCATAAGGATTATCACAAATTAATTTTTTGCTTTTTTTTAGTTATTTAGAATGTCAACTTTTAGAAAATAACGTTCTCTTCAGATTAAAATCTTGGCCCGAAATTGTTCCTAGGTAGATAGGATATATAATAAATGTGATCGAAAAAAGTAGATACAATATTTCAGACTTTGAACCTATTATGTAAAAGATAACTTCCATTTTCAATGAAATTTATTTTCGATTCGTCAGAGAGCAATGTGAATCTCCAAGTCTTTAAGTTATAATATTTTATTTTCACATTTTTCAAATTTTTAAAATATATAAAGTTAAGCTTTGAAATGTGATTTTCTTTTTTCTTGTGTAGATCGTAACTCTTTTTGGAGAAAAAAAATTTATTAAGTAACTTTTAATTTATTCCTATTTAAATTTATTTCAGTTACGATTAAATTAATGAAATTAAAATTAATAACTAAGATAGAAAAGAGCCTCTTGACACTTTCAACTCTCGTTCTATACAAAAAGACGTAATACGATTAATTACATCTTGCGATTATTCCAAAAACCTGGTGCATCAAACTGGTTTAAAAAAAATAATTATAAAAATACTTGAAGAAATTAAACTAAAACACGTTGCAGATTATTTATGAGGGCTTAAATAAGCGGTGCATTAGCTGGTAATTAGGATATAAAGCTGTACATGGATCTTTAAATCTCTAATTCACAACATATTTAACTTTGATGTTCTCTAATCGACTTAAAACTAATAATTCATCGTTTAATCTGATTTTTTTAATTTTCTCAAAAAAACTTTGCTAAATAATCATGAATAAAAAAAACCTTTTTGGTAGATTATTCTTTACAACTTTTCTAACGATTAATCTTTTTCACATTATTCTTCTACTATAATGTTTTCAATATGTTAAGTTGCAATATAATTACAAACTAAACACATCTTTATATTTTTATTTTCCATATTTTCCGCACATTAGTAAATACATATTCGACCAATTACCAATCACTAAACTCCAATCCATCTATCCTTTTCAATTCCATATATTAAATGACTTTCATTACAAATTTCACAAAATTAAACTATTTTTTATTGTTAAAATACAAAATAAATTAGTTTTAAAAAAAACAACATATATTTAAACTGTGTTAAACTGTCAACTTTGTTCCAAGTGCACACAATACCTATTGATAGAAAATTGTATAGAAAACACCCAGAGATACTTTGCGAAAAGGTTGAAATATTTAAACTTTTAAACGGGTCATGAATTTGTAAATCATGAAATGAGTTTTTGAAATGTTTACTGCCTTGTGTCTTCATCAATGTGCCACATTCTTTTGTAGTATCCCATTATTCTTTGTTTCATTTTATTGCATCCAACTACATTTAATTATTTCAACTGTAACAAAGTTATTTTAATATATTATAGTCTAATTGACTGTATTTTAGTTCATCATTTGATTTTATATTTTTAATCACACTACTGCCGTCAGAATTAAAAAAAAACACAGTTTTATTTCAATTAATATATTTAAGGTTTTAATTTCAAATTATTATTTATTATTAAAATTATTAATTTTGCGTTTCACGTTAATTCAAGTATGCCATTGTCTTATCGGCGACAATGCGACTGTGAAGCATTGTGACCTTCATGCCCTACTCATAACTGGCTCTCTAACTGTTAATTGCCGACAACATCACAAGTATCATCATCATCATCTTCGTCATCATCAATATCATCACCGCCCCACCGTCATTACTATAGTTATCAACTTTATCATCATAGTTTTATAAATAAAATTACCGATGAGTTGTAATTCATTTTAAAATCATCAGAGAAGTAATAATTGTGAGGATCCAAGTGAAACGATAAATTTACAATGGCCTTATTGAGAAATTCGGAGCTCGCTGACCCGTTTGTGTCATTTAAGGGAATTCGATCTGCTGTTATTCATTTGTAAAAATAATAATTATTCAATTTGATCCGAATAGCAATTACAATTTATTTAAAATAAAACTAGTTGCAATTACTTTCTTCATGTGTGTCTCTTTGTTATATAAGCGACTACTAATGTTCTATTTAATTAACTGGATCAGATGATACCATGTTATAAACATACTCCAAACTATTTTTTATTAATTAGTATTGTTCAACATTAATATTCAATCTAGTTCGAAATCGATCTATTTATTTATAATTGCAAAAATATTTTGTAGATCATTTTTTGTTTGTGATTTTTTTACTTACAAAAAAACTATAATTATTGAACCTTGAAAATTGTAAGAGATTATTATTACAATAAAATATATAAATACTTAATAGTCTTTGTAAAGAATAGAAAACTATTTTACTGATTTCTAAAATATTATTATTGTTTTTTTGAGGCCTTAAATGTCTCGCAAGGCATTAAAATTCCAGCGGGAGACCGTTATTACAATAATAAAAATAGATTTGAAAATATAAAGAAAAATAATATAAATAAAATACTATAATTCATTAAACTGTAGTAGTAATTAAATTTAGATATTCATCTAAAACAAAAACAAAACGAAATAAAAATGAATATAAAAGGCATGTTAACTATATATTTTTCAAATTGTATTTTAATAGGCTTATAAGATGTTTTTAAAATCTGAAAAAAACAACATAAAAGCTATAGCTGGTCGATAAAAAGTGAACTTTTGAACAAACAATGTGAGAAAGGAGATCTTAAGACAATATTGACTGGCAGTAATGCTTCTAGAATGCTTTAGTTTATAACTCGGGCTGTGCGGAATTGCTGTAAATTTATCTACTTTTTGTGTATATTAATAATAATAATAATGACGATCATTATTATAGTGGCGTATAACCCGAACGGGTTTCCAGGCCACTTGTGCTGCATATTTTCTTTTGCGCCTTTGGGTTACTAGGGCATTGGTTGCACTTGAACCTATGGCCTTTCATTATTGGTCAAATTTACAATTTAGTTTTTTTAAATTATAAACTTGATTTTTTGTGCACTTATAAATACTACTATTACTTGAAAGATTCGTCAGCGAGACAAATAAGAAGGTGTAGAATCTCTTATAGAGTGATTCTGGAAATTAATTATAAAAACTTTCGAAACTCATGCAAAACCCCATAAAAGCGGACAAAAATTATTTTAAAGTGTTAGTAAATATTAAATAAGCAATCTATTTGAAGTCAGAAGAGATTAATAATTTTATAATTTAAGACTAATAAAAGTGTATATATTTTAATCAAAATATATATAAGAGTTTATAGTTTTAAAATTTAAAAGTTTTAGTAAATATTTAATAAGCAATCTATTTGAAGTCAGAAGAGATTAATAATTTTATAATTTAAGACTAATAAAAGTGTATATATTTTAATCAAAATATATATAAGAGTTTATAATTTTAAAACAAAAAAATTTATTACTATTAAATTACTATGACAGTGTTAAATAATTTTTTGTAATTTTTATTAATATTGAATTATTGTTATTGTTGTCAACACTGTAATAAACAAATAATGAAGCTATCATATATCGCCTTAGGAGCTACCCTCGATTAGATCAAGGAGTCCGCACTGATTCGCAAACGAGCCTTCTATTGTCTTACGGCACGACTCTGTGAAGTTATCTATTTATTTAAGAATTTTCATTCTTTGCATTATCTTAGTACTCTCATTTTTTAATTTTTAGTTGTTTTTTCGGTTTTAATTTTCTTTCATATTCTGTTTTTTTCATTTATGTAAGATTAGTGAATTTTAAATGTATTACTTAAATTATTTCCCAAAACCTCTTCGAATTGGTGTCAAGAGTTTTTTTGACATTTTAAATTTGGTTCGTTTTCTTTTCTTTCAATACTTAAAAAAAGTTATTGTTTGTTTTCCATGTTTAAAGGTTTCATTTTAATCTTAAGATATTTTACAACTAACTTTTATTTTTTTTTGATATATCAAAAGAGTTATTACTCTAATAAAGAAGAATAGAGTTCATGTAATTGTTTCAATGCAACAATAACATAAATATTTTACCCAAGTTTTTATTTCTAATTGATACATTATGTTATTTGAATAATATTTTTTTCTTTGTATTTTGGTTAGCTCAATTCAGATTTTTTGATTGTTTTTCATTATTTTTTATGTACCGAATTTTTAACATAGAAAAAGAATCAAGTTACCATTGTGGCATTAGTTTTGTAATAAAAAAAATTAATGATAACATTTCAAACAAGGGTATAAAAATAAAATAATTTTAATTTTTTGAATAACAAAAATAACTATTTTATAAATTAAAATTTTAAAAAAGACGACTGAAAAACCTATTTATTTTACAAAAAATGTTGAATTTAAGCGGAAATTAATTTGTATTAATAATACTTTTTTCATCTCATTAATAAGGATATTGTATGTTCAAAATATGGGCTGAAAACACTTGAATTTTGTTTTTAAAAGGGTACTTAAAATTATATTTGTCATATTATATTCTATAAAAACTTGTGATAAAAGGCCTAACGTGTTGAAATTTGTAAATCCCTTGTGAAGTTGAATATAAATGAATGAACCTTTGAGCTTAAAGAGTCAATTGAAAAGCTCCTTGAATCAATGCCCTATTGTATCATAGCACCATTAGAATATTTTAAATATATTATGTAGTTACATGAATGTAGTAACTCTAATATTCGATATGATGTGATAAGATTTTTGATATAAAGGATTTATATTTGTTTATCATTGATATCATACATCTCTCAAATAAAAAATTTCAAAAAGTCATTTGTTATCCGTTTATAGGGTTGAAACTCGTAATTCTCAAAAGCTGATACAGTCTTCAAGATGATAACAGTCTCAATGATCAATTGAATTTTTAGTAATCGATGGTGACACTAGAGAAGAAAAAGTCTGAAATAGATAACTGATATTTAATAACTAATAGAGATGAATGCAAGTGATACTAGTAGGCTTCCGATTTATTTTTTTATTCAGATTTTCTAGTCATTTGATTTAGAAGGTGGGGAAAATTATCTAAGAACCACTAAAAACATAATGAAGCGTGAAATGTCATAAATGTACAAATAAAAATGCAAGATGTATTAAAATTGAATTATCTGACGTTCAACATATTTTTAAAAGACAATGTTTAGACATATGGGTTTTATTTTTAACTGAGTTAATGTTCAAAATGACGTTAGGGACGCGTAAAACTTAATTTAATATCAAATTTAATATGATACTTTTTTATTACATTTTATTTTTAACAGAGTTTTATGTAAAAGACCTAGACGCTGGAGGCTGTAGGCCATTCGCTGATTGATGCGTTTGTAGAGTTGAAATGTAGGAAATGCAATTCCGCTATCGAGTTTACTTCAAATGGACGAAAGATATGGGAAAAAGTATTGAGTGCAAAAAAAATATAAATTTCAGCTTTTGAAATATAATTTTTAAAGATTTTTTAGAGCTTTGTGCGAGTACTGGTCTTTTTTCGATACAAATCTAGTTTAAATATATATAAAACAAATAATAATTTTAAAACAATAAAAAAGTTCAATAGTAAAGAAAAACGTCTTCTTAGACTTATTTATATCGTTTTCAAAGCCCCCCAACCTCAAAGACGTCTGTCATCAGGCCTTTTCATGTACAGTATTATCGATCAGATAAAATAAAGTATTTCTATGATGAGCAATACCCGATGGATTTAGTGTAAAATATTTATAAATACTATAACTAAGTTAAAGTAAAGTCTAGACACGTTGGTAGATAAGATCAGTTACATTCAATCATATCTATTATATTTTTGCGTTGTGTTTTATGAAAATCTAGTTGAATGATATAAAATATTTAACAGTAACAAATTAAAACTATATAATACACTTTTTTAACTTTAAAAAAATATTTACATATAAGTAAAACATTAAAGTTGAAGAATTAAAAAAAAATAGGAAAATCAGGAAAATGCATTTTAATTATATTTTAAAAAGCAATCCTCCATTGTTACCATTACAAAGCATCATTGAAAAAAGTGTCATCACGTCAAAGAACGTCTTTGAAAAAGTCATCAAATTTGAAGTTCTCGAAAAGTTTTAGTAAGTATATTTATTGATTTATAGTTAGTAGAAATAAAAATGTCAATGATTGTAGCATATAAGGGGTTCAGTGTTTTAATAGTATAAATAAATTTATTCGAAAAGACACGCGAAAAATAATGGTGAAAAAAAACTGAATTAATTTTTAGATTTTTGCATAATTTTCAAGCCACTGTAAAAAACGAAACTTCAAGCTGGAAAATAAAAACGTAAAAAAGTTGTTTCCCTTCTTCTTCTTGGTCAGTTTCCATTAAATTCAACTAATAAGTGAATTGATTCTTTATTTATTAACATGTTGTTTTTTCATTTATTTTTCTTCTTTATATATCTTCCCACCGATGTGTTTGTTTTTTTGCTTGAACTGACAGTACAGTTGGTTACGGGAGTACAGCTGTTACTATAGTTGTTGAAGTTTTTGGAGCTATAGAAACTATTGCTGTTGCTGATTTTGTTGCTGATGTTGTTGTTGTTGTTGTTATTGTTGTTGTTGTGAGTGAAACTGTTGACTTTGCTGACGCTATTGCTTAAGCTCAATCTGTGCATGCTGTTGACTCTTTGGGCATCGTTGTTGAAGCTGTGGTTGTTGTTGCTGTTGTATGGGTTGTTGCTGTAGTTGTCGGCAGCGTAAGGACTGTTGTTGTTATTTTTGAAAATTTTAAAGTTTTTGTTGGAAATGAAGCAACTGTTGTTGTTGTCGTACTCATCAGCAACAGCAACAGTGGTGGATTCTGGATAGTTGAGCGTCATCGGAGCCATGACGTCACTCGACTTGTACACAGATCCAACGTCACTGAGAGTCTCCTGCTCGCCTAGAATTTCTCCCCTCCGATCGATAGACGAAGTACTGAAGTACAAAACGCCGTTTTTATCTTTGCACTTTATAGTTTTTTGGTCTCCTGCGTGACTCGAGAATGCTGCCTGCTTCCGTCTATTTTGTCTTTGGTGATAACAGACGAGGAAGATGAGGAAGAGGATGATGGTCGCTATGACAACGGTGACAGCGATGATCACCATGGCGATGTTTCTGGTCTTGAAGCTGGAGTTCATCAGTCTGTACTCTTCCTCCTCCAGTGCATCATTGTACACATAGTTTTCGTTTAAGTTTGTAAGTAAATTATTTGTATTTTTGTTTTTGAAATTGTCTCCTTTATTAATGGCCAATCTCAAATCCTCATCGTTTGTGAATTCAAGTTTATTAATGCTGTCGTAAGGGGGGTTTACTACCTCATCATTATCAATTTCTATTTTATGATTATTTCTTTGCTTTTGATTTCGACTTTCTTTTTGTTCATTGTCCAAGGCAAGGAGGCTCACTCTATTGAAGTGAACTGTATCAGCCTCTTTCACTTTTTCAACGCCCTCATCTTCCTCTTTAGCGAATTTTTCGCGTTGGATTTTTTCGTTTACATCTTGATCCACCAGCTCGTTGTTTTTGTTTTTCTCAATAACACTGACTTTATTTATTCCTTTATCAATCAACTTCTTATCAGTTATTTCATTTTTAATTTGATTATTAGTTTCATTTTCACGCAGTTCTTTCTCTCCATTACCCACTTCTTCTGCTTTCAAACTGTTCAACCTTCTGTTCACCATATTCCTGGGCCAGCCACACACGTTCTGAGCAGTCCCTCTCAACACCAAACTTCCTTGTTTTGCTTTCAACCATTTCACTAGACCCATAATATTCTTATCACACTTCCACCTATTGCTCACAAGTTTCAATTGTCTTAGTGCGGAACCAGTGAGAGAAGTCAGTTCGGACTCTGATAAACTTTCCAATCTTGAACCTGCCATTTGCAATTCTTGCAGTTCTTCCATGTCTGATAGCTTGAAGCTTCTAGTTTTGCTATTTTTGTTAATATTACTTTTACTGCCACCAACATCAACCCTATGTTCAGAACTTCCGACAGAATCATGAACTATTGCCTCTATCAGTTGCGGACTGTAGTCAAGCTCCAGGTACTTGAGGCATGTCTTCAGAGGCTCGATGAAGTTTGAATGCACCTCCATCACTCCTGTTTTTGCGTCTACGAAGGACATTGACAGCGACTCTAGCTTGGATACTCCGCTGAAAACTTCGCTAGATATGTGCGTAATGGGGTTTTTGTTGAGGCTGAGTGTATTCAGTTTTGAATTGTGAGTGAATGTGGCGGCTTCTAGTTTCATTAAGAGGTTCTCAGAGACGTCCAGAGAAGTGAGATGAGGCATGGTGGAAAGGGATTTAGTGTTGAGTTGTTGCAAGCGGTTGCTGGATATCGAAAGACTTTTGAGTTGAGATTCAGCGTGATTGTTGTCGTTGCTGCTTGTCACATCAAAAGTGTTATCAGGCCAGTGTTCAATGCGGTTGTTGTCGAGCAACAGTCTTTGCAGACTGAGTGGGAGAAGGACTGGAAACGACGTCAAAAAGTTGTCATTGAGCCAAAGTTGTTGCAGAAAAGTCATTTTTGAAAAGACGCCATCTTGAATTTTCGAAATGTTGTTTCCATCCAGTAGGAGAATGTTCAAGTCGGTAACGGTTGGAAAAGTGTTTGCATCGATTTCCGTTATTCGATTCCTTCTCAGCTGCAAGTACTTGAGAGAGCTTGGAAGCTCCAGGAGGCCGGAAAGACGATTGAGTTGGCAGTCTGAAAGATCGAGGTAGTTGAGATGTCGACATGGGCTGAGGTTGATGGAGGACACGTGGTAAAGATCAGGGTTGTGCTTGAGTTGTAGATTGGTCAGTTTGTGATTGTTTGCGAAGGCGTCCCAATGCATTGAATGTAAGTGATTGTGTGAGAAGCTGAGGAGCTGTAGGTTTGTGGCATCTTTGAAAGTTAACTGCGATATCTCCACTAAATGATTGTGATCCAAGTTCACTTTTTTGAGTTTTTTCATCCCTTCAAATGCTCCTTCGATTCCCCTCAACCTGTTGCCGTTCAGGTACAATTGCTCCAGTGAGCCTTGAATAGAAGTTGCTTCTTCATCACTATTATCATCTTCTTCTTCATCATCAAAAATGTTCTTGTACTCGTTTGATATAGAGCCATCGTTAAACATTCCATTTTCTTTGTTGTTTTCATCACCAATATTATTGTTTTTATTGTAGTTATAAATGATGTTTTGAGTAAAGAAGGCAGCTTTTAGTGAGGTCAGGTGGTTGTTAGACAAGTCCAAAAGCTTTAGACTTTTCATGCCATAAAAGACTCCATCTTCAATCACATCCAGTCGGTTATCACTCAAATTTAAGAATTTCAAATTTGCCAATGAACTGAAATCTATACTATTTTCAAGTTCTTTGATTAAATTGCCACTTAAATCCAGGTGAACCACGTTTTTGGGGATTCCTTTTGGTACGCTTGTTAAGGCTTGGTTAGAACACGTTATGTTAGTGATTGTTGGTCCAAAGGCGTTTTCGTGGGTTTTGTAAATGCAGACACAATTTGAAGGACATACTTCTACGAAGTTGTTTCTCTCGCTTTTTTTGTTGTCATTGTTGCTGTCTTTGTTGTTATACTTGTAAATACTTTCTGGGTTACTGCTTTTGATTAAATCATTTCGGTGATAGTCATTTAGATAACCGTTATCACCACCACCCTTAATTTTCCCATAACCATAATTTCCATTTTCATTGTTATTATCATTTATATTATTTACATTACCAGAATCATTTAATCTCCTATTATGACGCCTAGAGTGTGCTGAAGCGTTGAAACAGAATATGACTGCCAGGCATGTCAGCACCAAGACTCCTTTGACATCCAACATTGGGGCAGAAGTTTGTGCCTTTTGGTAATATCGATAGATTGGGAAGTTAACTTAATTTATACCTTTTATAGGATTTTATATATTTTAGTTTTATTTAATTTTTTTAAGCGTTAATTAAGAAAATGTTTATTTTTAAAACACTTCAACGAAAATTATACATATATTTATTTTTTTAATATAAAAACATATTTCATCAACGTTTTTGTGTTAATTTAATTACTTTGGTTTAGTTTTTTTCTATTGTATGATTAATTATTTTCTTTCATGGGTTATGTTCTTCGTTCTTCAATCATAAATCTTCATTCAGCTGGAAAGACTTTCTTCTGTGATGATGAACAAGAAAATATAAGAGTTAATTATGTTTAGAAAAGTAAAGCTGTGAAGTAATTATTTATTCTTGAAACTACATTTTATAAAGAATATGCACGATTTTTTAACCTGTAGTTTGAACAATAATATATTTCACCTTATAATAGTTTACAATAATATATGTCACCTTATAATATTTTACAATAATATATTTCACCTTATAATGTTTTACAACAATATATTGTAACCTGAAAATGTATTCTGGCAGCTGTTTATAATTCATATATCTTTTTCATTTTCAGCTCTAAATTTTTGTGCCATGCTTAGAGGCTATCTTAAACTTAACAAGAGGTTATAACTTGAGCTAACAACATTTTTTTGACTAGCTTATTTATTGTTTTATTCATCCATTGATTTATCTATTCATTTACCCATTTTTTATAACACAATACAATATATTAATTGTTCTTTATTTATTCATCCATTATTCTGATCTCTAATCCCTTCAACCACGAACACAAAATATGTTACTTACTTTAAAACACGCTTCTTGCTAAAATGTCTTCAAGTTCACACCTAAAGCATTGTCTAACCATGGGAATTAATATTTATATATTTGGCCAGCGGGTCGTCAAGATAGTAACACCCAGATATTAATTGCTTTCGAATTACCAGTCATTCAATACATCCCTAATTAACTCTTGTTTCATTTTTAATTTTTTTAAACTCTTTCAGCCTTATTCTATTGATTTTCGAAACATAAAAACATTTTAAAGTCACTTTTTATTTTCTATTTTAAATTTCTGACACTGACATTTTTATTTAATTAAAGACCCAAATTCTTGTCAAGCCGGCTAGATAAAGGATACCAATTCAAGTGAGCTCCAAGCAACAATCATCGAGTCAAGCGGGTTTGAGCGTGACAAAACTTGTGGCATTGGACCAACTTGATGGCTTCAAACTTATGCAACTTGTTCGAATGCTTTCAGTACATTCTTCTCTGAATGGATCCACATGATTAAAACGACCATTCATGAAGAACTCTCCTTTGAGATTACATTGAAATAATAGAATGTTTGGACATTCATAATTTTAAAACACTCATTTTGCAAAAAAAAATATTTTTTTGTTTTTTTTAACATAACTTTTGATCTTTTGTTTGAAGAATGTCTCTATTTTTAAAAAGTTTAACAAAATTGTTTTAGATTGTCTGAAGATATTGGTATTTTACGATAATTATAGCCTTCATGAAGGATTATATAATGCCTGAAGCGATCAAAATAAAAAGCACTCGAATGTTATTTGAGCTTATTATTCAAAAACTAGATAATAAAGGACTACATGTGAATTTAAGTCTACAACAACGGTCTCAGAGCATTAGTAATGCTTTATTACAACTAGGTGACCAATTTATTGTAAAGAATTTAACTAAAATATTGTTCAATGCTTTTCAAGCATCGAAGCTTAAATAATATAAGGCTAGGAGTCAAGTACAATTAAACTAGAAAATAACAAACCAACATTATTTTAATTGTTTGTATTTGGTTGAATTTCATAATCAATAAAAGCTTAGATGATATTAATCTAATAATTGTAATCTTATTTTTTAAACTTAAAATATTCTTTTTTCAAATTAATGAATAATTAAAAAAAGCTTAAAAGATAGTGCACTTAAATAAGTGTTATTGTATTGATTTATGTAAAAAAACACTAATAAAAATTCTTTAAAAACATATAACATACCAGTCAAAAGTTCTTTTTATTTACTTTGATTTTATTTTTACATCACATAATAGATTTTTTTGTCATTTATTAAGTGTTTAGTTTTAAAAGATTAATTTAACAAACAATAAGTGGTCCTGTTTTGATCGGCCTATAGTTAGGAGTTAGAGACAGAGTGGTTGTTGACTTATTAAGAGATACTTTCGAAGTTTTTGCACAAGTTCAGAGTTGACACTTCCAAAATCAAAACCTTTCAAAACTTTAAACTTTCAATGATGAAGTTTCAGCTCTGTAAACAATGCAATTCCTTCTAGTTATATTCTACTGCTTAAAGAAAGAGGAGGAAGAAAATATTGAAAATGGAGTCAAACAACCAAAAAAACGAAGCAACTAACTGTCAATGTCTTCACGACGAAGTCTCTTCGCCTCGGCTTAACTTTCATTCTTCTTCTCATTTATAGATATGTATATTTGTATATCTATTTACTAAGATCATATCGATATGTTTAAATACTTAGGCATGGAATAATACCTGTATATATATTTCTTTATTTAATCCTTATTTCAAATGTATTTAATATTTTTTTGTCTGTCTATAATTAACATTATTGGGGTTTTATATGAAGATTGTGATTTTTCGGTACAGTAAGTCAAAATATTTGAAGTTTTAGGATTAGGTGCTGGAAAGCACTGGAGGATTTTGGGTGCCTAAAACTCAAGTGGATCAAAATGTTAGGCAAACAACTTCGAGAGATTATTTTCTTAACTTAAATATTACCTATAATTAGTGATATTTTACTATGTTGTCGATCAAATGACGTCTTAAAATAAAATGAACAATGAATCGTCGTGTGCTTGCACTTATAAAAGATATTTTTTATTCATTTTATTAATACGCAATACCCTCCAAAGCTCATTATTAAACTGAAATATTCATTATTACTACTTAAAAAGTCTGTTTTTTCAAAAATAAACTTTTTTTGGGAAACATTTATTGATATAATAATTAAAGACCTATTATATTGTTAACTACAAGTTTTCAAACGCTAGAGAATGTTGTGTTGGTAGAATTGCGGTCATGGTACTCGCGTCGACGTGTCTTCATTCCTTCTTTGCAACACTAAAGTTTGAATATTTATAGCTTTAGCTTAGTATTTTATTGATTCTGAAATATTTTTTATTTTTTCTTAATGTGGTTTGACAAGACACAATATGGTTTTGTTTTTAACATTTTAACTAGAAGTTTTCAAAAACATTTTATTTAGCCTTAAGTATATAAAGTATGCTATTTATTTTTATTTTTATTGTGAAACTTCAATAACATATACTCCTTTTATTTTTATTTTCTGTCGACTCAGTCCATTCATGTAGAACGTAATCATTCTTTCACCTAGTTGACTCCGAGACGATTCACTAATCCTTCAGGTATTTACATCGATTTTAATGAGACTTTATAAAAAATTTCCTATTTTTAAAACTTTCTTTGTTTCTAATTTGATATTTTGAATTCATTTCGTCTTTATTTAAAAACAGTTTGATTTATATTTTATTTATAAATCAACATTTTTCCAAAAGTGTTTTCTATGATTACTCATCAAAATAAAATACTTAATCATAATTAATAAAAGAAATGTAAAATATCCCAAACAATCTCTATTCTCAAGAATTTTTCCCATTTATTTTCGAGTAGTTTTTCATGATGAATTTGAAAGCTCTGAGGCTGGTCTACAAGTTAAGAGGTGAAATGATAAATGCACCCTCGCACTTGTTAATCAAAAACAGTCGTTAATCTCCTAGACCAGTGCTTCAGATTTTAAATACGTCAAAAGTTATATTAAACTGTGAATAAATCATAACATTGTTTGAAAAATTGTTCAAATTCCGTTCATTTGAAGTGATAATAGTTGTTTTTTTCGTTATAAATAACTTTATGGATGTTTTAAAGGTTTAATGTTTTTCCCTTTTTTAAAGCATTTAAAGAAATGTTCTATGTTATAATTTTAATAAATAATTTAATATTTTAGAACAATTAACATCATAAATATATTTTCAAGAATCCTTTAAACCATGGTTTGAGATGGGTTTCAGTCTTTTCAAATAACAGCTCACTCAGACTGATCGTAGGTATTCTTTGAAATACGCTCAAGGAGTTTTTTTCAATTCTTTTTTGGTGGATTTATTTAAATTTGAATAAAAAATACTTTAAATTAGATTAATCAAATTGTAGCTCTGTAAAAAATCATAAAAATAACTTATTTTCATTCCAAAGATGGCACTGTGCACGACAAAAGACACCACAGGACGACCTAAGTACCTGAAAGAGTTAATTAGACGACATCGGATGTGTTGATTGGCTGGTGGGCGGAGTAAAGCACAGGTGAATTTAGATTTGATTGGAGTGATCGAATGGAGAACGATATCATAGTGACTTTTTAATTCGCTTGTCATGTTATATTGTTATGGTGACACATTTAATTTGTTTTGTAACATAAAGATTATTAAAAGGGGGTTTATATATTTTCATTTGCAAGATGTCATTTATTCCATTTAAAGTAATAAACTAATAAATAAACGCATTTAATTGAAAAGTATTAAAATGTATTAAATATTTACTCCGAGCATTTGAAAGCCTTTACCAAGCACTTCTCTCACTGAGTCTCAGTAGAGCACGCTCATCGGGACTGACACGAGCTCCAGATGAGACACGTGACGTTTGAAATGACGTCAGCAAACAATTTCATCTTCCATCGCTTCCGGCAATGCTCCATAGCCCGCTTGATTGTGTTTGCTGGTGTTAAACTCTCCAGATGATTGGGTGTGTTTTAGTTGCCGGAGTGTTCTGTGTAGGTTTGAACACTGATTGAGTTGTATATTTCACTTTTTTTAACCTTTATTAAAGTCATTCTTTCATTTTTTAATCATATTTTCATGGTTAACCCCTTTAAATCATTTTTCTTTTTTCATATATTTCAGATTTAATGTATTTATTTTCAGATTTTTCAAAAAAATCACTGTGTTAAATAAAATAATTATAAGAATTGGCAAACAAGTTACTAAGTCAAAGGTTTTTATGTAGGAATTTTTACTAAGCTAGCTTTTTCAACCCACCATTCTCACACCATCCCACCACTCTCATCTCAACCCACCATTCTCAAACCCTCCCACCACTCTCATCTCAACACATCCTTCGAAAACCAATTTCGCATCTTCCTCCCTCCATCTCGAGAGGCGAAGAACAAAGGCGGGCTTCGAGGGCTGCTGGAGTGGCCGCTTGTTTGCATGCTAATCGTCGTATGGCAGCAATAGTTGCTGTGATTGTAAATGAGTTAGTTTTGAACGACAAAAAATATTTGAAAAAATTATTTAATGTCGTAGATTCATTCAGAGTAAAATACTTTAATACTTTGCCAATGAAAAGATTCACTATTATAGGTCAATTATGGTATCTGTCAACCTCAACTTCATCATTTTACAGTCTTTTCAGTTTTTATTGTTTGATTTTACTTTGAAATTTTCGATATAATGATGAAATAACTTGAAATTATTTATGAAAATTTTTACTGAACATCTTATTAAAAAAGACAAATTTAACATTCGTATCAAATCTGTTTCCGACGACTTTAGCCGTGTAAAGCGAGTCTCAGTTGTGTTTTTCTTCGTTCTAAAAGTCTTCCAGTAGACTTTCATCATCTCAAAATCTTCTTCATCATCCTCCACACTAATTCCATCACTCTGCATTTCAATTTCATCACTTGTGGTGGCAGCTGTTCTCTTGCTGTTCGTCTCAAAAATCTCTCGTTCTTTTACGTAAATGAACTTAATAACGTTTCCAGAAATATAGAAATTGGATACTGAAATTTTTTATAATTAATTTTTAAAACTTTTTCTTTGGCAAAGTTGAACACACTTGAGAGTTTTTGAGAAGACTCAACCACTATTTATTGGCATTTAAAAAAAACAATCTTTACTTGTAACCGAACGAAGCCATAGAGTAAAACTTGCTGGGTAACAACTAAACTGCCATTTCAGAGTGAAGACAAAAATTTATATTTGCTGGGACCAGCCTAAATCCGCATGCTTCTAGCCTCTTTTTTTTATTTTGTTTACTTTTGATGCTCAACTAGAATCTTGCTTTTTTCTGTCTTATTTGGTTCCTATTGTTCTAACGAAATATAATCATTCTCTCAAGTCGATTGGCGTTGATTTGATTCTTAAAAAGGTTTGACAACATAAAAAGTGGGCACCAAAACCCTTGACATTTTTTTCTAAATCATCATGTTTTTTCAATGAAGCTTTGTACAAACTGATGATATACAATATAATTTAAGAATACATCTTTTTTATTTTATCAAATCCTTCATATTTTAAATATTTCATCTTTAATTTTAAGTTATTTAGGAAGATTGCATAATCGTCGTGACCAGCCACACCATCATAATCACCGTCAGCATCATTAGCATCAGTATGATGATAATATTTATCACCCATAATAAATTCTTCATAGTTATCAAGACCGTCGTCTAAATATTGTCTGCACCTTCTTCCTCTATCACTACTATTCTCAATCTCATTTGAATATTACTTTTTCATAGATTTATTGGCCCATTTATAATCTCTGCTTATATAAATGTTTCCATTATATATTTTGATCTCCAACACAAAGCTGGTTACTTTATCATCAGCTTCATCATCACCAACGTCCTCCTCCTCTTCATCATCATCATCATCTTCATCTGCATCCTCATTCTCAACATCATTATCACCATCACGTCTGTTTATCAACATTAAAACGAAGCAATAATCATCATTTTCATCAATATCATCGTCAACTTTTTCAGCAGTACCAGCAGAATCATTATCATCATCCTTGCCACCATTAAAGTCATCAGCAGCAGTAACAACAGCATCCGTAGTATCATCATCAGCATAGGCAATGGCAGCAGCAGCACCATCATCATCATCATCATCTCACTGCAATACTTTAATGTAAATATCATGCCAACAGTATTACTGCAGTCTGCATCCGGTGGTAATGTCGAAGAACGCATGATCTCACATACACACGCACACACAACACACAACAAACCTTTCCAAATCACACACACACGCATACACACGCACACACACACACACACATACACACACGCACACACACAAATACACATAAGAATCTACAGAGATAGATAAGCAAACGATTTAACTTTTAGAAATTCTATAAAAAGTCTAAAAAAAGAAGAGATCCATAAATTTGAACACTTTCAATAAAATGCACACATGCGTACACACATAATACCTCCCATAAACTATTATGTACATCTCATACAATTTGTACAAAAACTGTGCACAATGGAACCGACTTGGGACGCTTACTGACCAATGGCCTATATATGTATGATTGTGTGTGTGTTGTTGTTAGTGTGTGTGTGTGTGTGTGTGTGTGTGTGTGTGTGTGTGTGTGTGTGTGTGTGTGTGTGTGTGTGTGTGTGTGTGTGTGTGTGTGTGTGTGTGTGTGTGTGTGTGTGTGTGTGTGTGTGTGTGTGTGTGTGTGTGTGTGTGTGTGTGTGTGTGTGTCAGTGTGTAATGTTTGAAAGTAGGAAACACTAGAAGCTTTCAATGGGATAGCTACTCATAAACTCGTAACAAACTCTCCACTCAGCTCTGAAACTCATGACGTTATAGAGTGAACCTCAGCAATAGTTCCATCTGGCAAGCAGAAGTGCCGAGAGAAGCCAGTGGATTCCACACATCAGTGATTCAAATAATGCATACTCGCACTTAACTAATTGTTTGATTGGATGGCATTGATTTACCAGCAAGTGGTCGTAGAAAAAAAACCAGCACAGACGACAAACTGTCATCTTTGTAGTATCGAGACGAACATGAAGGACGTAACAATCTAATCAGTTAATTATTTTTCGTTGACTCGCTCTTAATTTTTTCCACGAAAAAACACCTTGCCATGTTCCCCAGCGCCTATTAGGCTTTGTTCTTCGCAGACACCCCAATGCTTCACTGATAGCGTTTGTTTCCAATTCGAAATGAAAAACCTGGAACTCATCCATCCACAAGGTTTGTGTGTGTGTTATATGTGTGTTTATGTTTTTCATGTGTGTATATCAAAATTACAATCAAAACGCGTAACCACCTTTTTCACGTAA
The DNA here is from genome assembly GCA_943735955.1 of Piscicola geometra. Classification (NCBI taxonomy): domain Eukaryota; kingdom Metazoa; phylum Annelida; class Clitellata; order Hirudinida; family Piscicolidae; genus Piscicola; species Piscicola geometra. Next base: position 6,985,234 of record OX030956.1, read on the forward strand.
AGCCTGAAAATCATGTAATCTAGGAAACACGCGTATTGAATGAACAGAATTAAATTTCTGAAAGCCAAATATTCTTTAAGTAATTTTTAATTTGACTCAAACCATAAATATTTATTTTTCATACATTTTATTAAGCTATTTTAATATGTGTAATCATGCATTATTTGCATGATTTTCAGGTTTTACGCGAAATGACTGGTTACGCATTTTGACTTCGTAAATGACTTCAGAATATTCTTTTCTGGGCCATTCATCGCTATTTATAAATGGAAAACATATAAAAAGTTCATCGATATTGTTTGAAAAGTTCACCCACAAACACGATTTTAGTTTTTATTTTTCATCAAAGCATATTGTGATTTATTGGGTATAGTATTGTGAAAATACTGCTAAATATTTTTTTTATAATAAATTGTCATCAAACTTTAATATGCAAATTTAAATGTTAAAATATTTTTTATAATTGAATGCTTCTTTGCATAGGCGGCGATCCTGGGAGTGTCCTGGGGTCCGGACCGCCCACTTTTTGGTAATTTGAGGGTCCGCCTTAATGAGGACCCCCCCTTCACTTTTTTTCAAAGAAAACATTTAAAAAATCTTGTTTTGATGCGAACATAACTGTCAAACATGGCATAAAACAGAATTATTACATATTAATACATTGTGAGTATGCGTAGTTATAGTTGTAGCGGTCTAAAATGAAACTTTTCATTGCTTACTTAAATATTCTTATAAAAACAAATGTCAAAAAATGTTTTGTTAAGTAGGGGGAGGGAGGATCTGGAACCTAGGACCCCCCAAGATTTCAGCAGATTGCCGCCCCTGCTTATTTGACCAATTAAAACTGTGTTTATGGAAGAACTTTTCAGCAATACTGATGAGTCTTCGTTGTGTTCAAAATCTTCATATAATATCACCTCGAAATGTGGAATGAAAATTTTATTTACTAAATTTATTTTCCAATTTATAGACCTAGTGTTTATGTCTAATTGTATGTTGTAAAGGCGAATGTCTAGTTCTGTTGCAGGTTTTTAATTTGAATAATGAAACTGTCACTAATAGCTTTTCTCCAATCTGGTTGTTTGTGATAGTTTTATGGTCAATGGTCATCAAATGTATTAAAGACAGTAAATATTTTTTTCCTATTAAAAATCATAATAATTCTTCCACTACTACTACAACTACTACTACTACTACTACTACTACTACTACTACTACTACTACTACTACTACTACTACTACTACTACTACTACTACTACTACTACTACTACTACTACTACTACTACTACTACTACTACTACTACTACTACTACTACTACTACTTCTACTTCTACTTCTACTACTACTAATACTACTACTACTACTACTAATACTACCACAACTTTCACTAATGGTATAGTATTAGTATAATAATAATATTAAGCCCATAAACTTTATATACATAATTTAAAAGCGGAGTTTTATGGGCGATAGGCTTGCTTGGAAAGGAGGTGTTTACTGTGATGTTTATGGCTTAGAATAAGGCAAAAGAGTTTCGGAATGCTTTCTAGATAGCCTCCACCACTCTTCATATCTCCGAGATTGTTTTTCCTCGAGGTCTCGATCTTTTCCGAAACCAATAGTCCACTAAGTATGTATTTAACAGGTTACCATTTATAATTTTTCTTCCTTAAATATATTATATGGTATTTAAAAAATGAATACATAACTATTGTTATTAATTAGATTCAAAAGCATCTGTAAGATTTTATTTAAAATTTAGCCTATATTTTAGAAAATTATTTTTGTAACTAGTATATTTCACTAAATATTTGTTTCTAAATATAAGATTACTTTATAATTTTTATGAGTTTTATATAATATAATTAATTATTAAGATTAATTATTTACTATTTTGAGGAGAGAAATGTTGCATCATGGACCTTCGAGAAGGATATCCGAGCTCGGGGATAAACTAGTTTTGGTTGGGACTTTTAGAAATTAATTCTAGTGTTGAATGAAAAAACTAAAAATAAAACTATTAATTGAATAAGAAATCAGTTTAATGATACCTTAATTAATGTAATGAAGCTATCGCTAAGTATCGATAAATAATTGCGCCAAAAGTAACAAAAGTAGTCACATAAAAAATTTGTTTTTTAAATTGATAAAAACATTGAAAGCACACAAGAATTGTGATAATAGTGAGAATAAGGAGCATAATAAGATAGCTGGGTGCAAGCTAGCTTCAGCATCAAGCAGGATGTAATTAGAGATAACTAATGTACAAACACGTATAAATAAACGCATACAAACATACTTTCACAAATGAAAAATATACATACAATATAATATACCATGAATAAACATATAATGAAACATATAATATAGAGATTTAATACATTTGATATACTAGCATACGCAGATACGCGTGCACAACAAACACACACATAATACAGGTTAGAAGAGCGAAATAGCTTGATGATATAAATATAGGTATAACGATAGGTAGAAAAGAGTTTTCCATGATTTTGTAAGTGTTTTTTAACACCCACCTGGGTAATAATGAAAAATAAATAACCTAATATAAAATAAGTTAACTTTTGTCACTTAAAAAGGGTTGGATTGGTTAATTGAGTGAGCAATTGATGGGCGTTTGCGCATACATCTTCAGGGTGAGTCAATTTCATACGCTGTGTGTTTGTTTTTAAAACTATATTTCAAAAATGATTAAATTATATGTGATTCATTCTTATGAGTAAGAAATTTTAATATTAATTAAATTCATTTTCTATATTCTGACTTTTTCCTTCGCAATGCCATTCATTTTACTGTTTCCATGCCTCTTAATCTTAATCAACCGCCTAACTTTACTAACTGACATTTAAGCTTTATTACGAGCTCATCTTCAAAGCCATGTTATACTTTTTGATTTTAAATATTTTTTCAACTTTTTAATAGTCAAATAGATTGTTTATACACTCATTAAGTTTCACATATATATCTTTCTTTTTATAAAACTAATCCACGTAATCGTTACATAATTATACGTCTTAAATAGAGGTGTGCTGGTTTCTGCTACTTTTTGCCATAATACAGTTTATAAACTAATTTAAAAATGACTTCGTGAATGGAACATCCCTATTTTCACCAAAAATTGTTAATTAATAAAATGGCTGCCTGTAGTCTTACAATTTTCAAATGGACACTAATTGCGAGTTTTTTTAAATAGGTAGACTTCAAATAACAAAGTTATATTTTTTTGGTTGATTATACAACATTTAGAAAAATATATTGTTTTTTCTTTTTAGTAATTTACGTTATCCAAGGTGATTTGTGTTCGAAATGGCGAACTAGAATTTAAAATACGAATTGTATTTATGAGTTTAAATAAGTTATTTTTTTATTATTATCAGATTGGTAGTCTGGATTATCAGTCAAACTTGTGTTATTATACTTGAAAATATATTTATCATTTTACAAGGTAAAATTATGCAGTTTCTCATTTTAGTTGGTTCGATGTTTGAATTAGATTACTTTTTTTTATCTAACAGTTATGCATAGATCTGTAATTACGTCGTTGGTGTTACAAAGAGCTTAACCTAAACTTCGCACCTCTGTCATTTGGAAACCTAAGAATTAAGAATTACTATCTTCACAAGTGAAACTTGACATATACTTTTAGTTTATTTGTATAAACCATCCCAAATCAAAATGTTTTCTTGTAGTATAAAATTTCTTAATTGGTTCCCAATTTGGTTACCAAAGATTAATAAAAACACCATGTTGCGCAATTTTATTTCTAAAGACTAAAATACATTTAAATTATTTCTTTGAATTTATAATTACTTATCAAACAACTATTTATTTATATATATATGAAGATAAAAAGTGAATAAGTATAAGAACAACAAACTAGCATCTGTTTTAAAGACATTTGTCCAAAAAAGCATTTGATACAAATACATTATGAGGCTCATATTTCAGAATTAAGCATATCTTTCAATATATATATAACAAATATATGTTTGGTTTAAAACTTTTATTTTATTTTAAATATTTTATTTTTTTACAATAGTCTTGTAATGTTATTTATTTATTAAAAGCAGATTTTAAAATTTATTCTATTAATTAAACTATTTTTAATTTAATAGTTAATATATTAAAATTGAATCTGATGCCTATTGTTTGTTCATTACTAATGACTTCAAACTGTTTTCAGTGAATTTGTACTTTAAAAACGTATTTAAATACGATTTTAATTGAATTAGTTTTCAACATTAGGTTTTAAATGTTATATATTTTTTCAAGTATAAAATTAATTACACACTAAACATGTCCACTAATTATATTTACACAACACCACTACCATCATCACCATTGTTACTATAATCAACACACTTTTTACTATCATCATCACCATTGTTATTGTCATCATCACTCTCATTATCACCATCATCATCATCATCACTTCAATTATTCTTGTAAATGTCACACAGTACTCATATATAATAATTTTAAGGTTATATTTCAACCTATGAATCCTTGGTACAAAGTTTAACTCTAAAAATTTACATGCAAATATACAAAAACCACTAGACAGACATACAGAGTCTGTATTACAGACACACCTACACAGCATAAGAATGAATTTTTAATTTTATTTTAAAAACTATAATTAAATATCTCACTTGGTATAAAATTTTCATAATCACTCCCATAATTTAACAGATCTTTCAAACCATTATAAAATAATAATTGTATAAATATTTGACAGGTATTTCAGCTAAAAACACAAGGAAAGTAAAATTAGAGGTGAATATAATAAAAGAAATTAAATAAAAAATAATAAAGTAATATCAAAGTCTTTAGGAACACAATGGAGATGCGTGTAGTTAGTTATGCAAGAGGAACACAAGCAAGTCAACTAATTATCAAAAGCAAACTTGCCATTGCTGATGATGGTGATGATGACGATTGTAAAGGTGTGGCTAATGGGGACACTGAAGTGGAGGTAATTAAGAAGTATAGTTGCGATGTTGAGGTTAAAAATGAGAAGAAAGAAGATGAAACGTCGACGATGATGATGATGATGATAATGAAGAGAAAGCTGTGCGATGGGGGTGCTGATGATGATATTATTCGTCAAGCTAATTGTGATGAAAGGCATAATGGAATTAATTATGATTCGAATTTATCAAGCAAGAAAGTAAAGAGAGACAATGAACCAGATTCGAAAGTCTTACAAGAAGAAACACACAGTAACACGGTCGACACAGGCATCAAGACTACCATCCACACTGACAAGCAATCATCCATGGAAACTGGTAGGTGTACCGATAATGATAGAACGGCAGAGGTGGTGGATAACACAGTATCGAGTAGCTGCGATCTGTCTATGGAGATAGGTGGGTTGATTGGCACTTCTATAGAGACATTATTGATGCTTTTCTGTTAGGGCTGCCAGAGTAAATTTTTTTAGTTAAATTCACTGTCATTTCCTATCCTTCAGAAAACGCCAGTAAAGAGCTATGCCTACCCATCGATATATCTTCGTTATCATCTGCAACTACGTCACAATCAGCTACGCCATCCACCAACACGTTCAGCCTTCACAGCAACAACCACAACAACAACAATCACAGCAACAACCACAGCCACAATAGTCAACAATCACAATTTTCAACTTCAAAGGCCGCCAATGAGTCCGCTGTCACCTCCTCCAACAACAATGAAGGTGAAAGGGGTGTGAAGTCTTTCCCGTACTTTACTGCACCGTATAGCCTTTTCGTCATTGTCAGTAACTTATATATTGGAACATTGTGTTAATGCATAAGATGCCGGTAAGGCTGTTGATGATGATTGGGTTAAGTTACAAAAACATACTATTCTCTTTAATAATACCACCACCACCTCCACTGTTATAAATACCACCACAGCTACTATCACCATAATCACCAACATCTCAATCTTTATTAGCACCGTAACCATCTCAATCTTTATCAGCACCGTAACCATCATAATCGTTATCAGCATCATCACCTTCACAATCATTATCATCATCGCTATCACTACTATCATTTCTTCTACTTATTCACGGACATGTGACTGCCATTCAATGCAATCATGATTAATCTCACTTCCAGCACTTTCTTTTGTTCTTTTTATTGTCATGGGGGTGATGCCACAGATAATGATGATGATGATGATTGTGATAATCATGATGATGATGATGGTAATGGTGATGATGATGATGATGATGATGATGATGAGGATGATAATTATAATTATAATGATTATGATGATGGTGATGATGAGGATGATGTTGGTGGTCATGATGGTAGTGATGATGATGATGATGGTGTTGGTGTTGGTGTTGATGCTAATGATGATGATGATGATGATGATAGAGATGATGAAGATGTTGGTGTTGATTCTAATGATGATGATAATGCTAATGATGATCATGATGATGATAGTGATGAAGGGAAGTATAAGGACCTTCATAGTAATAACTTTATGATAACTGAAAAAGTAGAAGGAATAATTTCATAAATAAATATAAATAATTTTCTATGATACTTTATATAATATTAGTTTAATAGAAAATATTCTCTATTTTCTATAGTATCAGTTCTTTCGGTTCTTAATTAGAAAACTGTGTCCACTAAATAGTCGCCTCTCACTATTACAAAACAACGAATACAAAACTTTTCATTATATTTCTCTCCAAAAAAGTCGAATGGAAAAATGTAATTACAAGTTTTCATGAAAAGGTCAATATTTTGGTTACTGTGCTCCCAAAGGAACTCACACAAGTTGCTGAATACTGAACTAAACGAGAGTCAAAAAAGTTATAAAGCTCATTTTAAAATTGATATTTCAGCCTTAGTTTGCTGCTTAAGTTTTAAATTTTATTTTATTTATCAAAAATATTTTAAAGGCATTTAGAGAGTCGAAAGCGTCAAAAACTCAATCTTGAATTTTAAAGTTTAGTTTCAATTCAAATTTTAATTTTATACTTTCAAGTGATCTTAATTGCACTTTAAATTAATTGAAACAGAAAAAAGAGGGTTTTATTAATTATTCACAAATAAACTTTCAAAATTATTGTCAAATTTTCGAATAAAGAACTTTTTTTATTTATTTTACTTTAAACTCCAAAATACCATCGAATAAGGAGTTTTATTATTATTCGCACAAAAAAGCTAAAAATCTAATTAATACAAAAAGGAAGTTGCATGAGTGAAAGGTGGAAGTGGGTGTTAAAGTTATTGCATTATTCCTTCTCCACCTGCCTTGCCATCTGTTCTTACCAAGAATATATAATAGCATTTGATACTATTACTACTACTACCACTACTGCTTCTACTACTCCTACTACTACTAATACTACTACTACCACTACTACCACTACTACTACTACTACTACTACTACTACTACTACTACTACTACTACTACTACTACTACTACTTCTACTACTTCTACTACTACTACTTTTACTACTACTACTACTACTACTACGACTACTACTACTACTACTACTACTACTACTACTACTACTACTACTACTACTATTACTACTACTACTACTACTACTACTACTACTACTACTACTACTACTACTACTACTACTACTACAACTACTACTACTACTACTACTACTACTACTACTACTACTAATACTACTACTACTACTACTACTACTACTACTACTATTACTACTACTACTACTACTACCCCTACTATTGCTACCTTAGGCTGCCATCACAACAACTGCCTTGTTCTATTGATTGTCCAGCCCTGAAGTAGTTTGCACAATCCACACATGTCCGTCTAAATGTGTCTGTGTGTGCGTTCCTTCGTATATGCGTGTGTACGTTCGAATACGTACATCCATTCGCACTTCTCCCTCTTAAGTAATGTCGTCGATTCACAAAGAATATTAGTTTATTTTTAAAATGTGGAAAAAAAGTTTTTCTTCTTTGAATATATTTAACGTATGAGCATTTTCATAATCTTCTTCATGTAAGCAAACTCTCTCTTCAATTCCAGAATGGTTTTCCATTAAAGCTCTTCTACGCAGATGTATTTTGAAGCATTAGTACAAAAAATTCGGCTCGTTGCTTTCAAGATCGAAACTTAAAGGTGGCATTGAAGTGAAGGATCAAGATTAAAAATGGAGAAAATGAGACATCGGGCGTTTCTAATAAATCTTGAATTTGTAAAAAAGTGTTCATTTCCTGTTTACCTCACTGGAAAAGACGAGTTTATGTAATGGCTACAAGAAATTCCTTTCCCTCTAAGAATGCCTTCCTCTTCACACAGATTTAATTGCTTTTTGTCAAGGTTGGATGGCTGGAGGAAGAAACTTGATGGAGGTTCAAGTTCTTGGAAGCTTGGAAACTGCTTTTTTTAATGCTTTTTGTAGGGGGCTGTGATCACTTTATCATGACCCCCTATACAAGTTTCTACTATCTCACCAATAGACATCTTCTGAATTTCATTGAATGGATGAATAGTCCGAGGCTATTCAGACAAGCTCCATATAATATAAAATTACAAAACGGGAATATTTTTGGTTAGGATGGTGATGTTGAAAATGATGGTAATGATGATAGATTATGACACTAGCAATATTAATATAATAGGATGATGACGATATTGATGATGATGATAATGATTATGATGACGATAATTATGATGATGATAATGATTATGATGACGATAATGACGATGATGATAATGATGATGATGACGATAATGAAGATAATGATACAAATTAGGATGCGAATTAATGGTCTTTCGAGATTTTCATTCAGAAAAAACTACAATTGGATAAGATAAATAATAATAGGTTGTTTGTCAATAATCACTGACTACCATGGTATTAATGATATGCTGGTAGTAGTTGTGATGATCAGTGGTATAATTGTATACTGTCCACGTGTCTAGAGTTTTATATTGTTGTCTAGAAGAGTATTAATTAGAGGGTTTTACAGGTTTAAAATTAAAATAAATTAATTATTCTTCTTTCGACAGATGGCGCTGAAAACAATGGAGGTTTTCTCAACATCAAGAACAACAATAATGCCACCATACTAGTGAATAAATTCAGTCGCATAATCAACATCAACAACAACAACAACACCGGCAATATTAATATAATCAACAACAGCAACAACGTTAATATAATCAACAACAACAGCACAGGCAACATTAACAACAACAATCTGAATCCGTCAAAAGAAAAAATAGTAATCTTGAACTACAAAAAGCCCTTACTCGGCCCCAGTAACACCATCAACAACAACTTCACCAACAACTTTGGCAACAAGAATTTTAGTTGTATAATTATCACTAACAACAATAACAACGCTTGTCAAAATAACTTGGTTAATAATACTTACAAAAACCAGGTTCTAAAGAATACTACTACTACTACTACTACTACTATTACTACTACTACTACAACTACTACTCATTCTACTACTACAACTACTACTAATAGTAATAAAAATATCCATAGTAATGCCAATGTTATCCTAGACAGCACACTTAACAACAACACACTAAACAACACTACATCAACTAGCAACACTTGCAACAACCAACAACAGCAACAACAACAACAACAACAAATACAACAGCAACAGCAACAAATACAACAGCAACAACAACAACCAGCTGCTGATACACATACGTGCGTAGTTTGCTACAAATCTTTCCAAAACATCTACAGACTTAATAGACACCTTATCAGGTAATAATAATAAAAAGAAAATATTAAATCAATTTAATATTTTACTGTATGATATAATTTTGTTATAATTAAGATTTTATGTTTTTAATGTCAAGTTTATGTTTTCTATGTACGAAATGCCTTTATTAAATTTATAAATTACTCATTTTCACTGTACTCATTTATAATTTAGACGTCTGAATTAATGTGATAGAATAATCGCATAATATAATGACATGACAGGCTTATCCTTTCCATTACTAACTTCCTTCGATTATAGTAACAATATCTCATCTAATCACCATTCTCCACATCCACCCCCCCAAAAACCACCCAATACCACTTCCCACCACCAACAACCACTTCCAACTACTTCTCACCACTCACAACCACTTCTAACCACTGAATTCCTCTTACCATCACCTTCCTTAGCCACCAGGAGACAAAAGAGATGCGAAAGTTTCAGTGCGTGCAATGTCGCAAGGCTTTCAAGTTCAAGCATCATCTCAAGGTTGCTAACACTACTACCACTACTACTACTACTACTACTACTACTACTACTACTACTACTACTACTACTACTACTACTACCACTACTACTACTACCACTATTACTACTACTACCACTACCACTACTACTACCACTACTACTGCCACTATTACTACTACTACCACTACCACTACTACTACTACTACTACTACTACTACTACCACTACTACTACTACTATTACTACCACTACCACTACTACTACTACTACTACTACTACTACTACTACTACTACTACTACTACTACTACTACCACTACTACTACTACCTACTACTACTACTACTACTACTACTACTACTACTACTACTACTACTACTACTACTACTACTACTACCACTACTACTACCACTACCACTACTACTTCTATTACTACTACTACTACTACTACTACTACTACTACTACTACTACTACTACTACTACCACTACTACTACTACTACCACTACTACTACTACTATTACTACCACTACTACTACTACCACTACTACTACTACTACCACTACTACCACTACTACTACTACTACTACTACTACTACTACTACTACTACTACTACTACTACTACTACTACTACTACTACTACTACTACTACTACTACTTCTACTACTACTACTACTACTACTACTACTACTACTACTACCACTACTACTACTACTATTAATATTAATAATACTAATAATACTATCCCCATCACAGGAGCACTCAAGGATCCACAGCGGAGAAAAGCCATTTCACTGCGGCAACTGCGGCAAACGCTTCAGCCACAGTGGCTCATACTCTAGTCACATGACTTCAAAGAAGTGCTGGAGGCCACCGCTGCACGGACGATTCGCTGCTGCTGCTAATGGTAGTGAAGCTGCAATTAGTCATTCTGGTGGCTGGCTTGATAATGGTTGTGACGCCTCTGCATTAAATGCAGTTAGTTCTGTTGGAGATGGTAACATTGTAAATGTTGCAATGGTGAGCAACAACTTTCACAACAACAACAACAACAACAACGATTTGTTCCAAGCAACATCACAGCTTGCCAACAACAGTTGTGTTAATACGATCAATGCATCCAATAAATTCTTCCCTCTCATCAACCACTACAACAACAACAACAGTATTAGTTTGGGTATTCCTAGCAAGATTATAACTATTGAACCAACTAATTTGTCGATCAACAACAATAACGCGAACATCATCAACAACGACAACAACAACAATAATAATTACTTGAACAACAATACCAACTATAGCAACTACACTTGCATAAACAACCATGAATCAGACAACTACGCGCTCAACGACAACAGCAACATCACAGTCACCCACTCCCAACAGCCACCAAAAGCCACCTCACTGCACAACCTTCCAAAAGTGGTCGCTTTTCCTCGCAAAGCACTTTCCACCTCCACCACCACCGCCATTCAACCAGCCACTCATCCATCGCTCACCAACTCTCTCATTCACGCATCAGATGCTAACGGCACTGCTGGTGCTTTAGTCAACACTAACAACACTGGCTTGAACGTTAACAACGTTAATAACCACACAAACGTCTTAAACGAATCGAACAATAATTCAATTAACAACAACGATGTTTATAACAATTACATAAACAATAACTATTCGTACAAAAACGATGATGGTTATGATAATGATGTCTGCTCACTCGACGTCAATCTCAATATACTGGCTGCAGCTGCAGAGAAGCTCAGATTCGAGGAGATCAACAAGAACAAAAATAAGAACAACAATGAAGATAACAACAACAATAAAGATAACAATAACTTAGACAACACTCTCATAGACAATAGCGAAAATAAAAAGAATATAAACCTAAGCCCCAGCAACGGTCTTTCTTCACCACCGCCGGCGACCAATAAGATCACTCCAAGCGCGTCATGTGACGAAGACTCGGCCAATCAAAACGGCCGAATTCGTTCGACCATTTCGAGCGAACAGCGCAAGGTGCTGCAGGAGTTCTACGAGAAGAATCCGCATCCGACGAAGGCGGAGTTAGAGGCGATCAGAGGCGTGATGCCCTTCCCGAAGAGAGTGGTGCAGGTGAGGGGCATGCTGGGTGGTGTAGGAGGGAGGCTAGGTGGATGGTGAGAGAGTGGGGGGGGGTAGTAAGGGGTGTGGGGAGGTGAATGGTAGAGGGGTGAAGGAGTGGTGCAGGTTAGGGGGTGGGATGCAGATAAAGAATGGTAGAGAGGTTTAAGGGTGCGGGTGAGTTAAAGTGAGAAGGTTTGGGATTGAGGGTGGTGAATGGAGAGGGGTGCATGGTGGATGGTGTGGATCAAAAGTTTCTTGGGTTGATAATGTGTTTTAAAATCACAAAAATAAATTTATCTTTTTTATTTAAATATTTAATTCAGTTTTACAAAAGTTCAAATAGAATAAACACACCAGCCACACCACACCAGCTACACTAAACCAGCCACTGGAAGCAAAGAAGCACACCAAACCAAAGCACACCAACTCACCACCACTACTACAACCACAACCACACAGGTATGGTTCCAGAACACCAGAGCGAGGGATCGAAGGAAGGCGAGAATAATGGGTGCCTATGCAGGCAAAAGTGCTGCTGTTGTTGGTGGTGGTGGTGGTAGTAGTAGTAGTGTTGGAGGTGGTGGTGGAGGTGGTGGTGGTAGTAGTAGTAATGCTAGAGGTGGTGGTGTTAATAGTGGTCGTGTTAATAGTGGTGGTAGTAGTAGTGGTGGTGGTGGTAATACTAGTAATGATAGGCTTTATCCACAGGACGCTTATAATAACAATAGTAACAACATCAACAATATTAATAATAATAATAACAATACCAACAATAATAATCTCGAAATGGAAATAATCACGAGTATCCTTAACAATAAAAATAATAATAAAAACAATGATTTTTATTCCGGTGGAGATGCAAAAGTAGGCCTAGATTATGTAAGCCATGAAAGTACTGGGGCTACCACTAATTCTACCGCAAATAATGATCGCCATTATGAGGGTCACATTGAAATCGCCAATACCCACTCTAACTTCGCCAATGGCGTATTTAAGGGTATCGGTCGTGATGACATTGAAAACGGAGATGGCGATGATAATGTCGGTAAAAATAACGGCATTAAGAAAAGTGACTACGTTAATATAAATAATAGTAATAGTATTTATAATAATAATAGCATTAATAACAATAATAATAATAACATTGATAATGGTGGTGGCAACAAAAATCAACCCACCTTGACCTACCAGGTTTTAGATTTGCGAGTATCCAGGGGAAGCAAGAATAGTGATGATAATGATGCTGGTGAAGATGATGAGGATGATGATGATACTAAGAAATTAGGTGATGGTGATGATAATGATGATGGTGGTTGTCTTATATTGGATTTAAGACTAAAAAGCGATAATAAAATAAAGAATAAGAATGATGAAGATGGTGCTGATGATGATGCTTTAAATGATAACAACACATGGAATACATCCTGGGAGCTGAACGGTAACGACGAAGATGATGATAATGATGATGATGATGATGATGATGATGATGATATGGTAATAAAAAATTAAACTAATTAATGAAATTATTCATAGGTTTTTAATGAACAAAAATAAGCCAATTAACTTATGAATATTCACGTGTTTGACAATAATTGACGCTCTTGAGCATTTATTTAATGCAATTAATCTTAGCCTTATTTTAATTATTCACAACTTGTTGTATTTTCATTTAATTTCTATGAAAATAACGTTTATATAGGTATATATATATATTACTAAATAAAGAAAAAATATAAATTAAATTAAATTTTAATAATAATAAGTTTAAATACGACTAGGAGAAAATATACTTTTATAACATTCTGTATGCTTTCATAAATTGAATGTGTATATATATATGTATGTGCGATTGGCATTTCATTTGAATCGACTTTTACACTGACTTCTTTACCGCAACAGTATTACGCGGCATCTTTGTAAATGTGACATTTGATATTATTACCTGATATTCGCGAGACTTCGATGGTTCTATTTTATCCTTTGTTCATGTTCGTTCATGTTAACTATGCTTTTATTCATTTTTTTATTGTTTAAGTTTTGTATCGTTTGCTTATGGGTCATATTTTTGTCGATATTTGTGATTCTGCATTTCGATTATCATTTGGTTGGTTATTTGTTTTGTGCTCATTTCTTTAGATTATTACTAGTCGTCATCCTAGTTGCTTACATTCATCATCATCCTCTTCTTTAACATCATTTTCATTCTCTTCTTCATCATCATCTCCATCCTCCTTTTCATCATCATCTTCATCTTCATGATCGTTATCATCATCATATCTTTCTGCCCTTTCACCTTCACTCCGTTTCTTTCTTCCTTATTTAGTTGATGTTTTTTTAATTTATGGGTACCCATGACACTTTGTTATAGATATTTTTATTAATTTCATTTACATTTTAAAGTTATCTCTTAAATTTTAAATTTAAAATGATTTCTGTAAAAATTGGATAAATTTTTTAAAATATAATTGTGCTAGTTTTATCATTATTACTCTTAATGTTCCTAAGTAGGCTATTAGGCAAGAGAATATGCATAGTACTTATATCGCTCCTATGATGTCATAGCTGTTTTAATCTTTATTTCATTTAACACTTTGTTTCGAGTTCATTAGCATCTCCTCCATTTCATCAGAACTCAGTTACCATGACAGCATATTCAAACGTCCTCAAAGCATGTATATAAAACAAATATTTGTCGGGTTTTTAAATATTAAATTTTTCATTTATTAGATTTATCAATTTTTCCGTTCTTTTTTTGAATATATTCCCGCATTTTTTGGCATTTGACTTACCTTTTCAAGCTCTTCACTATTATTGGCCTGAAGACTTATTGGAACTGAAGGCATTTGATGCAGTTGCATTTCATTCACAGTTATTTCTGTATATAATTAGTTCACTAAAAGTAATAGCTTTTAATAGTATTAAATCTTTCAAAATTTAACTGCGTTCAAACGTGTAACCAAATTCTCAGTATTATTATACTTTTACAGCATAATCTTCAGATATTGTGGACACAGTATTATGCCAAATTTCAATTATTTCATTTCAAAAATCTTTAAGCGTCTTCCATCTTGCGACCTCAAGATTTTCTATCGTTATTTCAATAAATCCTTCATAAAAGTCCTTTATAAATCTTCAAAATTCAATTATTCCTTGAATAATCATTAATAATAATAATAATTAATTCAAAGCAGACTAATTCAAAAATTTTAAAATTTATCCATGCCCGTCTTTTGGATTTTTAGTTAAATGGGGAAAAATATCAGAAGAGGGACTGTGTTTAATAAAGTTAAATCTTTCGTACAATTAGTGGAAGAATAATCATTAATTTTAAAATTTCAATTCTTACACTTGGTACTTAGTTTACACTAAACAATTCGACATTAAATTTAAGTTTTTAGTTTCAAAATAACACCTCACCTCTCAAAAAGAAAAGTAAAACAAACTTAAGAAAAAGATGATTAACATTTAATTCATTAACAATTCACATTTGTTTTAAATGATCAAGAGCTTTTATTTAAATTCTGATTTCCATATTGCATGATCAGTGATCACTCTTTTTTCCCATCATGTCGTTTCATATAGCGCTTGGCACGCAACTGAAGCGCTCAGTACTAGGGCATCGGTTGCACTCAAACCTAGGACCAGCCGTTGGTCAAACCGTGCCGTTAAATGCTCACTTAGTCGTTCTGAAAAGCCGATTCATTTAACTCTCTAACTCACACTCACACACACACACACATAATGAACCAATGTCTTAATCATTCAGTTTCAACTTTTTTTTCTCATTCATTAAATTATTTGGATTCATAGCTTGGCATTGTCTAGCTCTTTCAAAGAGAGAAAAGGTATGAATACATGAAGCGAAACAGAGATTGAACATGTAGCTAATGAGAAACAATTATGTGGTTGGGCATTATATTTTTTCTAAACAGAAAATGTTGGGCTGGTGAAGATGATTTTCATGTACTCACAGGGTATTGAAGAAATAATTAATGAGGCATGACGTACACAGGGCATTGATAGGCAGTTACTCAACAATCGAATGGGAATGACACATCTTCAAAAACTCAATGAAAATATATAAGTAGTAGAAAAGATCCTTTATAGATTGTATTTGATAGGGCTAATTGGTAATTGTTAGCAGGTTACTTGTTATACGTCATCTCTGTGACTAGACCCAAAGGAATTTTAACGATTCTCCTTATTGAAGCTAATACAACGCCTCTTTTTATATATTCTTAAATCATTTTAAAAATTGGCTTTTAAGGAGATGAGAGAGGTTTTAATGCCATGATAGAATTGAAAAAATTATTTTGTAGATTAGTTTATTTGAAACGGTAGGCAAGTAGTTTGTTGAAAGGCTAGTGAATCAGAAGAAGATTTGATTTTTCTCAAAATTATATATTTTAGTAAGCTCGCAATAGTAGTCAAGTCATGGATTCAGGAATGAACAAGGCCCCCTACTTCGTACAGGACTCAGACGGTTCGTATAATTAATTTATATAAATCCTAAAAATATTAATCTTAAATTTATTCATAAAAAACTTTTTTAAACATGAAAAATGCAATATGGGTTCTTTCAAGTTAAATTAAGTACTCATTTTATAAGGCAAGTCTAAGCTAAGGGCTTAACGAATTGTAAGGCATTCGTTCTCTATGGGTACTGCTGATTAGACATTTTACTGAATATTAATGCGAATAAATTAAACTTTACTTTAAAACGTTTTAGCTAAGTGTAAAATAAAATATTCAAAGTATTGAGATGTTCAAAGTTGAATCCTTGATTCTATCCACAAATATGGACCTTTAACGAAGTTGTTTTAGTGCCAAGTCTCTGAAAAGAATGTTTCAAGTATAATGAAATTAGAATAAAGTTTCCATACTTTAGCTTGATAATCACACTAGTTATTCAAACTCAATAGTAATTATTTACATGTAGAAAAATGTTCTTTAATATAGATACTCAATACTAATTTAATTACAACTTTCGTGTTTTTTTACTTTTATGTAAGTAACCATAATAATATTCATTAAAGTTTTATTATTTATTCATTTTATTATTCTTCGCTGCCAGAGGTGAATACAGCGATGGAGTACATCCAGTCAATCGAATCAGCCACAGAAACCTTCAGTAGGCCTTGTAAATTTTCAATAGCATTTAAATATTAAATAAACTAAAAAGATTTATGATTGGGTATTTAATTAACTTTTTTGGAATTATTTGATGGTATAAAATAGGTTCCAGATGGAACTTAGGAATATTTAAATGATTTACAAATCAATATTCGCTCTGGTACATGTGAATATAACAACCCCACAGAAAGGTCTTTGAAAAAACGAAAAAACATCAGAAGCCATTTAAAAACTGATGAGGAGGATGATGATGAAGATGATGGCGTTATTGAGAAAATAATCCACTCCGTATTCACCGAGAACCAGAGCCAGACCTTATCGCTGGAAAATAATACCCTCTCAAAGAAGGTAGTCAAGAAAAAAATTGATATTTAAATTCATTAATCATGCGATAAAATTAGAATAATTAATTTATAAATAAAATGTTATTATTATTCGTAAATATCTAATGAGCAATTGAATAATAGATGGATGAGATCTTTTCAATACATTAAAATACAATCCAACGACGAATATTATCAACGTGGCAACACCATTCGGGTTAACGCCACGACGGGTAAACCTGAACGAGTTTAAAAACGACATGATTACATGAATATAATATATATAATCCTTTTCTTACCTGGCAACTTTTCAACTTATGAATTCATTAGTATTTTTGGGAAACTTATTAATCCATTCATTTGATCCTTTGTCCATCCATCCATCCTCTGTCCATCCATCCATCCATCCATCCATCCATCCATCCATCCATCCATCCATCCATCCATCCCTCCATCCATCCATCCATCCATCCATCTATCCATCCATCCATCCATCCATCCATCCATCCATCCATCCATCCATCCATCCATCCATCCATCCATCCATCCATCCATCCATCCATCCATCCATCCATCCATCCATCCATCCATCTATCCATCCATCCATCCATCCATCCATCCATCCATCCATCCATCCATCCATCCATCCATCCATCCATCAATCCATCCATGCATCCATGCATCCATGCATCCATGCATCCATGCATCCATGCATCCATCCATCCATGTATCCATGCATCCATGCCTCCATGCATCCATGCATCCATGCATGCATGCATCCATCCATCCATCCATCCATCCATCCATCCATCCATCCATCCATCCATCCATCCATCCATCCATCTATCCATCCATCCATCCATCCATCCATCCATCCATCCATCCATCCATCCATCCATCCATCCATCCATCCATTCATCCATCCATCCATCCATCCATCCATCCATCCATCCATCCATCCATCCATCCATCCATCCATCCATCCATCCATCCATCCATCCATCCATCCATCCATCCATCCATCCATCCATCCATCCATCCATCCATCCATCCATCCATCCATCCATCCATCCATCCATCCATCCATCCATCCATCCATCCATCCAATCAGGGCAAGTTAGCTCGCGGTGACGTCAGAGGAGTATTCTCGTCTGCATCAAACTCCGCCAGCACTTCTCCTAACGGCTTCATCTCTTCAAGCAACCCAACTGTTCGTTTTGAAGTTGTTTTAAAATAAATAATATTGTTTAAAAATCATTTAGATTTCAAGGCTGTTCTCTTTATTATTTTAATATACCGTTTTTGTTGAAAGCCACTTCTATTATGCTTTTCAATCAATTATCATTCCACTTCAACACTAATAACTTCACAATCACCCACCGTCATCTAACCACTGTATGTAACAATGTTACATTGTAACATTCCTTTACATCTACATGATACATCGCTGCAACCAATTTCGATAATGTATCTAACATTCTTCACCATTCTTTCAGACGGTGGATCGAGTGGATTGGGATGGGAAACTGGGGGAAGCTCAAGCGAGAAGCACACTTCCACCGGAAGATGAACAGCCTGACGACCCGAAAAGTGTGTGTTCTCATGTTAATGAAATATTACATTGTTTGGAAAGTTTCGTAGAAAGATAAACGCTGATGATTGTATTAACGAATGATATTTTGATTATCTAGAAAATCTTTAATAGGTATTTTAAATAAAAATAGACTAATCAGATTACGGCATCGTTTTCAGTGAGAGTGCGGGTAAATGACCTGGATATACATGCGCACAGAGTGAGTGATGGCTGAATGAAAATATAAATTAAAGACGAATTTAGAAGCATAACTCTTGAAAAATCTTTTTAGAATAATTATTTTGAATTATTAAAATGCATTTCAACTGCCAGTTTATACTTACCAGCATTTCCTATTGTCAACCATACACAAAAACCACTTTCTACAACTAACACCTAAAACTGCCACCAATAAGCATCTCACCCACCAACACCAATAAACCTACACTACAGAACATAGCAGCCTCCCAACTGAACCCATTCAAGCTCAAGAGCACTTTTTCCACCAAACAACCGGGCCTTCCTCGCACTCCAAGCCTCGCCAATCCACATGGCCTCGCTGGCACTGGCATCATCCATCCCGGCATTGATGCTGTCAAGCACTTCTCCTATCTGTCCACCTCCACCAATGACTATCGAGGTCCGGCGATCAACAGCGGATCAAATTCGGTGAAAAATAGATATCCACTCACTGCCACGAGGATTGAACATCTGGGAAAGAATGATGTTATTCTTCTCAAGGTTACAGATGGTTGCATGGGAAGCGTAGGGGGGTTGTTTACCGTGGTGGATGTGATTGGGGTTTTCCATTATGATGACGCATATGGTTTCATTGAGGTTGTGTTGCATGCGGTAATTGAATATGGTTTTTTGAAATATTATTTTGAAATGTCTGATATTTCAACGTATTAATAGTCTGTTAAAATTATTTATATCTAATAAACTACATTCATGGTGAATATTTTGATACATAAAATAAACTTTTAGCTAATTCATCTTGACTAATTGAAAGGTGTTTGCTGAAACCGAGATAAGAACAATTTTTCGAGAGAATGGCAACATCAAGTTCAACAAGATGAATACCAAAAGAAGATCTAAAGGTGTTGTTGCTACATGTTGCATGTTGATGGGTGTTGTTTTTGGGTGTTTTGAATGTTGTTGTTGGATGTTTTAGGTGTTGTTGTTGGATGTTTTTGGTGTTGTTGTTGGATGTTTTAGGTTTTGTTGTTGGATGTTTTAGGTGTTGTTGTTGGATGTTTTTGGTGTTGTTGGTTGGGGTTTTTTGGGGGATGTTGTAGTGGATATTGTTGGTGGATTAGGTTTTAAGTTTCGATTTAATGAAGCTTTTTTGATACTGTTTTAATTGGAAAATTCGTGAAACTGAAGAAAGCAATCGAAAAATTCAAAAGTTAAAATCGGCCAAGTATGAACAGCACAAATCAACTTAATTCATGAAATAAAAGTAAAAAATAAAACCATAAAGTTGATAAGTTAAAAGTAACTTTTAAATAATGTCAAAATTGGCTCGTGCAATTATGCAGTTGATATTTTCAAATTATTAAAATAAATCTTCAAGACAGTGGGCTGTTCGGAGTTTCATTGGAGGCGTTATTGTTGAAGGATTCCAAGAAGATTCCCTCGCTGAGAGTGCCTCTGATCGTACTGCTGGTGAGTGAAGGTGCTTTTAATTAGTTCAAAACTGGCTGATGGTTGAAGGGTTGAGTAAATGAAAGAGAAGTAACTCAGTTAGCTCTTTTAAAGCAGTTTGACACAAAAAATAATCATTAAAAACAGGTATATTTCATTTTTATAATAAAAATAATAATGGTTTAATTTTATTTTCAATAAAATTATTATAATAAAACGAAAACGTTTTTAAAATGAAAAAATTCAACCAAAAACATTTTTTCAGATGATTTCACGCCTTGAGTCCCACGTTGACGAAGAGGGAATATTGAGGATTCCTGGCAACCAGGCTCGCATCAAGGTGTGGGGGATATTCTTCCTTTTGCTACTTGAATTGCTAGTTTATCTTAATTTTTGGAATTGCTTTTTAACTGTTTTTGGACTGCACTTGAGTATGAATATTTGCATTTTTATAATTAGCTCAAAACTGTTGAAAAATGATGGTTTGAATAATTAAATTTAGCTTATTCCTTTTTTATATATTTAAATTAATGATGCAAAAAAAATTTCTTAGAATATATCTATAAAATAAATTTGTCAAGTTTTTTTATTGACTTTATAAGAAATCAATTGTTAGAAAAACGATTATGAAACATTTCAGTTTTTCCCCCCTATACAGGAGACAGTACACAGCCTCGAGACTTGTGAACATGTCCTTCCCATCCTGCAGGATCTACTGCCGCACGACCTGGCTGGCATCTTGAAACATGTGAGTCTTGTGAAATGGTATATGGAAATTAAAAATGGAAGGTTTGGGGTTCTTTCGAATAGCCTTCAGTCCTCTAGCAAAATTTAACATTATTTATTTATTATGAGTGATATTTATTAAAGTTAAAAAAGAATTAGAATAAAAAAGCTATTTAGGTAGTTAAAAACTCATATTTACTCTTTCTTAGTTCTTCAGAACGCTTCCTCAGCCACTGTTCACTCTCAAGTGGCTGGACGCCTTCTGCAAAGCTCTGTGTGCGGTTTTTCTTATACTTTTCAGGATTACATTATCTTATTACATTTTTATATATTTTAAAGATTATTCATAATTCTTTAATTTATTTCGTGATTTTTTATCTACATTTTTTGTTTAATTTTTCGTCTTTTCATAACACATTAAAAAAGTATAAATTTTTTACACTGAGTAGTTCAATAAACTGTATTTACAATTTTCACGCTTAATATTTATCTAGCAATTGCCTTCAGAGGTCTAATGGTATCATTGGTTTTAGCGAAAATGAACAATATTGGTTACTAGATATTTTAAATACAAATGCTTCATAACCAACCTCAAAGATTCTTTCACCATCATGACTTTCAACAACCATCACAATCTTCATGATGGCTCTCACTATTATCATCACTACCACCACTTCCACCATCATCATCACTACCACCACTTCCACCATCCTCATCACTACCACCACTTCCACCCTCATCATCACTACCACCACTTCCACCACCATCATCAATACCACCACTTTCGCCTCCTTCATCATCATCACCATTAATTACATCATTTTTTTCACCACCATCATCATCATCACCATCATCATCATCATCATCACCATTATCACCAGCTTTGCCAGACGAGCCTAAAAAGCTGCATGCCTTCCAAACACTAATGTGTCTACTTCCTGATGTCCATACGGCTACTCTACAGGTGAGGATGAGGATGAAGATGATAAGATTGAAGATTGGGATGGAGATGATGATGATGGGTTAACGATACAATTCCTGGAGTTTATCTCACTAGCGTGGGTTCTAAACCTATCGTCGTTCAAGTGCGTCAGAAAAGCCTTGCACTTTATGAGAAAAAACGAAGATTAAAAAAATGATGATAACGATACAAACCTCCTTTGACCTCCTCCACCACAAACCACCACCACCAGCTCCTCATAGGCGTTCTTATCAAAATGTCTTCGAGCAGCACAAACCGCATGAGTCTCGAGAGCATCTCCATGGTGATCAGTCCATCCCTGTTCGCCTTCCCCACGCCCCAAGTCTCCCCCCAGTCCTCCTTCCTCTCAGAAGTGGAACAGATAGGTGCTTGCTAGTTTGAGAGTTTTTGAGCATTTCTCTATTTATTTTTCTTTTTTTATATTCTAGAATGATGAAGATGCGTGATTTTTTCTCTTTTAATTCGATTTATAATTGAGATTGATGGTTTGTTTTTTTTCTTATAAATTATAAGAAGAATAAAACAAACCATTGAAACATCAAATTAAGTTATTTTTAACAAATATAATATAATTGTTAAAAATTACTTAATTCGATTTTTCATAACTCCCATAATTTTTCATTTTCAACCAGGTCAGTTCAATGCCGTAGTCTTGTACATACTGAAAAATGCTGACGTCATATGGAATGTAGGTCATGACCAAGAAGGGACTTCAAAAAAAAACAAATTTTTTTTAAAATGATTTTTTCCATGGTGAATCAACTTTATATAATTTAATTCTGAATCGTAAGATTCTAAAAGCAAACACAATGAACAAGATAATGTTTTATAATTAAAGTTTCAATTGATTAATTTTAGGCTTGCTTACTCCAGGTGCCCCCTTTGTTTCTGAAACAAATAAGAGAGGTTGGAACCAAGACCACGGCTAGGGATAAAGTTTGTAAAATATATTCGAAAGTTTTAAAGATTAAAATAAAAAGGGATACTTATCCAAGTATATCTAATAAAGTATTTTAAAGAAAATTAATATTTATTAAGTATTCCTATTTTCACCGAATTATTCTGAAGTTTAAAAAATATAACTTTTCTTACAGAAACTCAAGAAAAAAAGTCTAGAGAACACTTTAGACAAGGTAGCCATCTAATCAAATAGATTTGTATAAATTGTTTTTAACCTATAAAAAAATGTAAAACGCATGTTACTTGAATATTCATGAAAAATGTAAATCATAGGCACAAAAACTAAGCACACATCAATGCCACAGCAATTCAAGTCCCGCATTGAAACATCATCACAACCACCACAGATTTGTGTACACTCCCTCCACCCTGACTTCCCACAAAAGTCTCTCAAAATCCACAGAAGCTGCATCGTAGCCGACATTCTCGAAGTGTATAACAGGTAGCTCTAACGATTGCAGTGGTTTTAGCAGTGGTTGTACTTTATATTTGTTCATAGTAGCGAATGGTCTAGTGGTGAAGCGTCGCTTACTAAAAAGTTTTGCGGGTTCAATTCCTTCTAATACCTAGTAGCTCTTAAAGAAAATATGAGAACTAGCAATAACAACTTGAGCCTTATAAAAAAAAGACAAAATAATTTTTTACTTTTTTTTCTCTAAGAAAACTTTTTATTGAGCATTTAAAAGAAAACTGATAGCCAGAAAGACTTGTCAATGCTTGAACTTTTACCATCTCTCATCAGTTATGGAAACCTTCGATTCACTGAAACAGCCTGTCTTTTCGAAAACGGAGGCATTATCGGTAAGATATTTTAATAATCAACTAGAAAAGGTATTTTTTTTAAATTAATTGAACTTAAAAGTTAAATTTGGGTTATGGTTGTGAACTAAAAAAACCCCAAAAAAAGTATTATATACTTATTGAATGCATAATTTTTTATGTAAAAACATTGAAAAATATTGCAAATTAAAAACTTCGAAGGTATTCGAAACTTTATGACACCACCATTCAGAGCAGAGACTTCTTCTTCCTTCAGAACCTGTCAATGGCATCCTGATTCAGAACCCTCACACCAGGTTTTCCTTCTCTCTCCAGTCACCCAAGTCTCTCATCACACACTCTCTCCCCGAACTCTATAACTGACACGGAGTTTTATTTTTTAAGAAATCAGACTGCCTAAAAATAACAAATTATTTTTTGACATATTAATGAATTAATTAAAAATAATTTTAATTTGAAATTTATGTGTTTGTTATGAACTTGTTTCTTATAAATAATCCAAAAAATGTAGTTGTGCATACATTTGTTTTCAAGTTGTGAGCTCTTTGGGTAACACCACTTAAATCCAATGCTATCCATTGTACATTATTGTATATTTTTGTAGTCAAAATACATTTTGCTTCTGTTCTATAAAGTTGCAATAAAAACTCGGTATATTTCCGAGCTCGGATATATCTCTCAAAAATCCAAAAGTTAATTCAACAAAATGTTTTGTGCCATTTTGTTCGTTAAATAAGTAAATAAATACAAGATATTTTTATTAGGGTTAAGATTTAAGTTAATTCAAGTTAAATAAACCATCTACGATGCCATTTTTTGGTTAAAATTAAGAAGTTAAAGTTAAATTTATATTCAAAATGAACTTTTTTTCATCAGATAATATTTCATATAAATAAATAAAAATTCTATTCTAAATTTTCAAATTTAAAAGTATTCTTAAGTTAATTTTTAGTTTATGAAAAGATCGAGAGCTCTCAGTGTTTGTTGCAACTTTAAAAAACAAATGCTGAATTTGGATTTGTTATACTGTTATACTGTTATACTGAGGGTGCTTGTTCTAATATACGACTCTGTTACGAAGACTGCTCCTAGGTTGATAAAAGTTTGTTACAAAAACTAATTTTGGATTTTTATTTATAAACAAATATAATTTATCAAAGTAAGCATTTGCTAACGCATGTAAAGTACAGATGTCGTATAAATACATGAGTGTGAATAAGTACACAAATAATACCACAGTGACTGAATACTGCCACACTAATACTGACCACGACATCATTTTAACTTTAAACTAAAATCGAATAATTATAAAAAGTATATTTGGAAAAACATTGTAAATGACTTTGAATGAAAGAGCGAACAAAATGCAAAAACGAATGGGATGGCAATGAAGTTAAAAATCAAAAATTTGTTTTGGAGTGTAAAGAAACCGCTATGCATTTCAAATTAAAATCTTTTCCAATTAACAGATAAAGTACCTCTACACTTGTAACTCAACTAAAATCGCAATGGTTATATAGAACCGAATCTAAAAGAATTAAAAGCAAAAGGGGTAACGTGGAACAAAATCATGGATTCTTTCAGACTTCTTTTTTCTTTGTTTTTCCTTAACAACAAGTTATTTCCTCAATCTCATACCATCACGACTTTTATCACAATTCTGAAACTTTGTTTTAATATCCTATCACCATCACTTCTCTCAATTATGAAACGTTCGTTTAGAAGCCTCATCTGCCATAAAACCTTTATGACTTTCCAGCAACTTTCAGCCGAAAAGAGTATTTCAAAATAAACACTACCCGTTAAACTTCTCAGCGCAGCTACGTTGTATTGTTTCCCATACTTTTTGTACCGAAACAATTCGATAACATTTGAAGTACTCGTTAAGTCATACCGCCTGTTTCTACTCATTTCCATGCCTCAAAAACAACACACAAACGCCATTCAATTCTTGCCAGTCAGCTTGATATTTTCGCCTGAGAGTCCGAACGCAGTGATGAAGACGTTGAGAACCATGACGACGTACAAGAGGTAGAAATGAAAGTTCTGCCACATCTTCAGGAGGTGTCTGTCGTTGCGGTGGCTTCCGTTGTGGTTGTAGCAAGTGAAGCAACAACCGCTAGAAGTTTGCTTCGTTGCACGAGTTATTGTCACCAAATCGTCCACTGCTGGAGCTCTAGCCACTATTTCGTCGTCGTCGTGAAACCTGAGTTGGGAGGTAGTTTTTAGCTTGAAAGGGTAATAATGGGTTTTCATTCTAGTAACTTGTGATACAGCCTTCATGCCTTACTACTTACAACATCAATACTTTCCAATCATCACCATCATCCACATTGGAACCAAATTCCCTTACAATGCCAACTACCACCCTTACTCCACCAAGTAATGTCACAAATCCCTACACTATAAACACAAACTACTTTCGATTTCACTTCTCAATTCCGCATCATCGCCTCCTCCACCCACCTTGCAATGGTGAAAAGAGCATTATCTGCCGCTGTGGAATTCTCTGGGATCGGGGGAAGCTTTTGATTGGTGCTGGCCAAAGACTCGCTTGACGAATCAGCGAAAGGCAGGTTATGACGTAGTTGTGACGTAGATGCGATGAAGGTGGTTGATTGGCTGGTGGATGGGCTGATGGTGGATAGGTGAGTGGGCTTGAAGATGTGATACTGCTTGGGAGCTGTTGTTGCAGAAAGGTTTTTAATTTAAAATATCTTTAAATGTATTTAGAATGAAAAAAATTAGTAATAAATATATTTTTCACAGAAGTTATAATACAATAAATGATACAGTAATAATTTTACAATAAAAATATATTTTAAATGTATTTTGAATAATTAAAAATTTTCAAAAATAAAAAGAAATATATTTTCGACATAAATTATAAATAAAATCGAAAAACATAGAAGTACAAAGAATTCTTATCAAAAACCATTTTCATTGAAAAACTGCGTGTATCGGGCAGAGTTGGACGGAGGAGGAGTGGAAGGAGGGTGGCTGGGTGGCTGGAGGGTTTCTTTTTCGATGGGAATTCTGTTGAGCATGTTCACTCTTTTCTGTGTCATGTACACTGTCACAAGGCCTATGGTGGAGGGAGGGGTGGTGGTGGTAGGAAGGGTAGAAAGATGGGGATGAAATGATGATAAAATGATCAAAATGGCATGATGATGATGGTAGATAAGTATTGGTGGTCGATGGTGAAGTGGTTATGAGAGTGAAGATAGATAGTGAAGATAAAGGGATGATGATGATGAAATAATGATAAAACGATTGAAATGTGATTATAGTGTTGCTAGTGTGGTGATATTGGCTAGTGCTAGAAGGTACATGGTGGGTTGGTAATGGTGAAGGCAGATTGTGGTTTTATGTCTTATGGTGATGATTAGATGGTTGTAATGGTTAGATGGGGGTTGTTTTTGAAGTGTTTATTGCAGTGAAAAGATGGTAATGATGGCGGCATAGCTAGAGAAAGCAACAGCGATGATTAATGATGCGGACAATGATGCATTGTCATGGCTTCTATTTGCAAATGCGACTAGTCATTTGGAGCAGAACTCTGTAATTTATCATGGATTTTATTAGCCTCATAAGCATAAGCTTTTTCATCATCATCATCATCATCATCATCAACAATACCACCACCACCACCACCACCACCAATATCATCACCACGATCATCATTATCACCATCATCATCATCATGAAGCCTACCAATGATGATCTCGATAACGATGCAAGTGATGAGTGAGGCGAGGATGACGTAATAGAAGCGATGTTTGGTCACCTGAGTCTCAAATAACAGCTTCAGCTCTGTCACCTGGAATGGTTATTGAATGGATGGATTGATAGATGGACTGATGGATGGATTGATAGATGGATTGATAGATGGATTGATAGATGGATTGATAGATGGATTGATAGATGGATTGATAGATGGATTGATAGATGGATTGATAGATGGATTGATAGATGGATTGATAGATGGATTGATAGATGGATTGATAGATGGATTGATAGATGGATTGATAGATGGATTGATAGATGGATTGATAGATGGATTGATAGATGGATTGATAGATGGATTGATAGATGGATTGATAGATGGATTGATAGATGGATTGATAGATGGATTGATAGATGGATTGATAGATGGATTGATAGATGGATTGATAGATGGATTGATAGATGGATTGATAGATGGATTGATAGATGGATTGATAGATGGATTGATAGATGGATTGATAGATGGATTGATAGATGGATTGATAGATGGATTGATAGATGGATTGATAGATGGATTGATAGATGGATTGATAGATGGATTGATAGATGGATTGATAGATGGATTGATAGATGGATTGATAGATGGATTGATAGATGGATTGATAGATGGATTGATAGATGGATTGATAGATGGATTGATAGATGGATTGATAGATGGATTGATAGATGGATTGATAGATGGATTGATAGATGGATTGATAGATGGATTGATAGATGGATTGATAGATGGATTGATAGATGGATTGATAGATGGATTGATAGATGGATTGATAGATGGATTGATAGATGGATTGATAGATGGATTGATAGATGGATTGATAGATGGATTGATAGATGGATTGATAGATGGATTGATAGATGGATTGATAGATGGATTGATAGATGGATTGATAGATGGATTGATAGATGGATTGATAGATGGATTGATAGATGGATTGATAGATGGATTGATAGATGGATTGATAGATGGATTGATAGATGGATTGATAGATGGATTGATAGATGGATTGATAGATGGATTGATAGATGGATTGATAGATGGATTGATAGATGGATTGATAGATGGATTGATAGATGGATTGATAGATGGATTGATAGATGGATTGATAGATGGATTGATAGATGGATTGATGGATGGATTGATAGATGGATTGATAGATGGATTGATAGATGGATTGATAGATGGATTGATAGATGGATTGATAGATGGATTGATAGATGGATTGATAGATGGATTGATAGATGGATTGATAGATGGATTGATAGATGGATTGATAGATGGATTGATAGATGGATTGATAGATGGATTGATAGATGGATTGATAGATGGATTGATAGATGGATTGATAGATGGATTGATAGATGGATTGATAGATGGATTGATAGATGGATTGATAGATGGATTGATAGATGGATTGATAGATGGATTGATAGATGGATTGATAGATGGATTGATAGATGGATTGATAGATGGATTGATGGATGGATTGATAGATGGATTGATAGATGGATTGATGGATGGATGGATTGATAGATGGATTGATAGATGGATGGATTGATAGATGGATTGATAGATTGATTGATAAATGGATGTGAGGGTTTGATGAAATGATAATTTTTAAAAATGAAAAATTTTTATAGTAAAAAAAAGATTAAAACGAACATATACTTTGAAATGATTTTTTACTATAAAAATCTTTCACAAATGAAAAGGTTGTAAACCTTCAAAATGTTTTTCCAAATACTTTATTAAATAAACTTTTTTTATTTTCGCAAATACTCTAGAGAATACCGAAAAAGGTTTTCTCAAAAGGGGGTCATTCAACTTTTTGTTAAGCCTAATTGATCACGACTCTCCTAAGCTGCCCCGGCTTTTAAATTATTGCGAAAAAAATGTATTTATGGCTTAAAAATTATTTTTTTAAAATGTTTTAAATCAGTTCATATTAAATAAATTATTCGTTATTTATTTAATTTTTAAATAAAAATAAAAACTGAAAATTTAAAAAAATAAGAAATTAAATTTAGAATTTGATCAAGAAAAACAACAATGTTAGTGTACAAGAAAATGCATGGTTCTAGGAGGGAAAATACAAAAACTTGATTAGACAGTAAAGCACACTCATCAGAGAACCATAAGGTTCACTCATGCGCTACCAATCTAGGCAACATTTCATTATACAAAACCTTTAAAAAAGCGAAAAAAAATCAATAAAATACCATAAAGGGGAGTCATATTCCAACCACGCAATACAAAACAACACATGATCCAATAAAAGCAATACAGCGCATAATAATTAAAATTTTTAAAAATGAAATTGCAAAACAGACCTGCGTGATGAGGAGGATGGTGACGAGGATGAGTGTTTGTGGCATTGTATTTGTCAGTCGGTTTTCTTCTCAGTCACATACTTTGAGATTCGAATTACTGTTTTTTAAAATAGTTTTTACTGAATTTTTAAATAATCTTAACTTTTCGAATATTTTGTTGTTGTATAGTTGTTTTGTTGTTACTGTTGTTTTTATTTACATGCAAAGTGATCCTATGCCAAGTGATTCACTCGACTTTTACATCGTTTTTACTTTTTCTGCAATGAAAATGTTATGACACTTGAATACATTTTTCTCTTTTGAAATTTTAAACCCTGAAAAGTATTTGAATGATTAAATATTCACAAATAAGAATCGAACATAAACTTCAAAAACAATGATTCGCAAAAACCTTTTTTAAATGTAAAAAATGACAATTGTATATTTACAAAAAGCTTTCTTGGCAAGCTCAAATAGTATTATTTTATTTTTTGGTTTTCAAATCTTGAAAGTATTTGAAAGATTACATAGTCGCAAAAAATGTAAAAATAAAAATTCTAAAAACGTTCTATAAAGTAAACCAAATAGACTGCTATATATCAACACAATCAACTTCATTAGCAAGCTAAAAAATCTGCAAAAACTCTGGCTTTTTCTATTCTGAAAGCTGGCATAGAGCAAATGAGACATTCACAAAGGTAATGTGGAGAACTTCAAAATCAGGAATTTCACACGAATCAATACAAACCAGCCTGTGTGTACGCCACTGTACATCATCCGCAATGTTTGTATGTGAGAGTTTGTGTGTACGACTTTGTATGTGAGAGGAAGATCGTGCGTATGAGTTTGTATGTGTGAGTTTGTGCGAACAAGTTTGTATGTGTGCTTAATCATATGAGTTGTATGTGTAGGTGTGTGTTCATTGCCAGACATCTTATTTGCTTTTATGATGCGTGGAACGTTGCATACTTCATGAGGCGTTTATTTTTTTAGTGTGTCTTTCATTGTTGAATGGGCGTATTTGGAATATGTTTATTTAAATATTTTATTTGTCTTTAGCATATTTTTTATTTTTGGTTTTTTAGTATTATCATTCTGTTTGTATGCTTATGTATGTTTGCTTGGACTCACATAGTCAATGTGTGTTTGTTTTGTACACATACATATTTCCAAAAATGTGTGCACATTTGATGCAGATGTCCAAAAATACCGGCATTCACACGCCACAGAATCTGCATACAACAAAGCAATGATGGATGTAGCAAAATGGCAATCGTCATAAACAATCACTAGAAAACCTGCATAAATAAGGGTTCACTTAAAAATATGATTTATTTAGTTTAAAAACGATAAAAAAATTCAGGAATACTTAATATAATATATTTTAGGTTTAGCAACATGCATAAGATGTGTAACAGGCAAAAAATGTTTTTTTCTATATTTAAAAAGGAAAATAAAATTAGATAATTTCATGAAACTTGATTAAATTGAATTTTCACTTTACATTTATTATTATTAATTTTTTTAACCAATTATCTTTTTATAATTGGGTTTTAATTTTCTTTGAATAGCTTTTTGATGAAAAGCATCATCAACGAGAATATTTAAAAATGAAGATATTAATCTTTACACTTATTAACTAAAGCTTACCCTTCACTTTGCTCCTAAACCTTTTCAAACATCTTCTTTTTAACATAAAAATAATACTCTTTGATATGTAAAGTCTGAGATATCGTTCAACCCTGTGAGTATTTTGTATTTAAATTTTTGTTTAAAAACTGTTTAACAACGAAGTTTATATCCATTCTTTAATTTTATGCCGACGTTGAATTCATCCTTTGTATGAAGATTATTAAATTAAAACTTCAGTTTAATGCTTTTAAAAACTTCATAAAGTTTTAGTTTAGAAAATGTTCATCAAATCACCAAACGAATTTCCAAACGGGATGATTTATAACATAATAAGCCAGTGTAATTATTCCTAAATGTTTAAAAAACTTGTTACAAAAATAGAAAAAATATTTTTCGTAAATTATAAAAATCTTTTTGCCATTTATACATGAATGAGTTTTTTCAATAAAATATCAACATTTTTAGAACGACATTACCAGCACACAACCTCAGCGGTTTGCTTAGATAGAAATGTTTGCATCTGTATATAGAAGGAAGAAGAGATGGAAAATATAAAGGGAAGAGAAAAATAAAAAAAGCACGAATAAGTCATGGAAGATTAGAGAGGGAGAGAGGAGGAAGGGAGATCAAAAGTGGAGCAGGAAGATGGATGGGAGGACGTGCTTGAGGAGCACTGTTTGTCGACGCTCAGTGAAATGAAGGATTTGTGCGCTTTCGCGAATACCCAACATCTTTACCGAACGATATTTATTTCAAAACTATTTTTAGGGTAAATCCAGATTCGACAACAGGCGTTAAACCTTAAAAAAACTTGATAAGATATCATGATTTTTTGTGTTCGGCTTTCTTTTTTTGTCGATAACGTTATTCGGTCTGTAGTTTTCATTGTTTTATTGTCAATCGGTACCATCTTGAAAAGAACATAGTATTGGAACATATCTATATGAAAGATTCCAAGTTCGTCGAAAAAAGCAATATAAATTTATAAAAAGTATTTTTCCTGGTATTTTTATAGTGACTAGTGTTTATTTAGTAAATGAACCAAAAATCTATGAAATGCTCGTCCAAACCGATGATAAATTATTTTTACATGTTTAAATAGTTTGATAAATAGATTAAATACTTATTACCAATGTCTAGAATATTTATTGAAAATTGCTAAAATATTTATAAAGATCTATTTTTATAAAAATTCTAAAACAGTTGGATGAACAGATAATATATTTATCGAAAAACAATAACGAAGCTAAAAAAAAGAATTTTAATATAAATTATCTTCGATAAATGAGGATTAGAAAGTTATTAAAAGCGACACATGTTAGCTAATACAAGTGAACTAAGGTTCTCATGAATCCTCACTAATGAGAAAATTACAAGTTTCATTTCTTTGATTTCTCACCTTAAATTATTGATATAATTAAAAAAAGATATTTTAAATTATTATATTTTTTTAAACAATTAAGATTGCTAACCTAGGTTATTTATCAATTTAACTTCACAAACCATCCTATGAATTATTTCAGATAACTAATCTTTTTTATTAGCTGCTTCTAGAAAAATGTTACAAAAGAATCGATTGACTGCTATTACCAGTTATTTAAGTGGGTACTTAACACGTGTAATAGTCATTAAAACATGTGTGGGTAGTAATTTTTTTAATATAAAACATTATAAAGTAAGATCGTGTGATGATCGTTTGTTAGTTCTGTAGGAAAAATCTCTAAGGTATCTTGAGATATTTATAATTCTTAAAAAAATATCTTTAATTATAATATTTATTTTAAAGTGTTTATTTCAAAATCAAACATTATACGTCTACCTAAATTATACAAACCCTGAAACTGTTTTTAATCATCCCGGCAGATACACTACGCAATGATGGCCTCGTGGATGAGACTGTCTCTTCTGCTTTGTTGCTTGCTGCCCGCTCTTCAAGCAATAAAGTAAATTTTTGTGAATTAACATTTTGCAGAAAAAATAAATTCACATTCATTAAATGGCATTATTTTTTTTTACAGATTTTTGCAGCCAATCCTTCAAACGACAAAGTTGGTTTTCTCAATCTACATTATAAATTTATATATTTTCACTTTCATTTAAAAACCCTATTTTAAATTATTTCAGATCTCCGCTGCCCGTCAGTCAGGAAAAAAAGTTAACTTGCTTAAATCTGTGTTCTGATTCAAATAAATTCAAGACCATTTGATAATATAAAATCTAGTTTTAAATTCTTAAACAATTATAATATTATTATATAATATCATTTTCTTCCATAATTGAAATTTAACATATTTATATTTAACAATGATATTAACAAAATTCTCAGTCAATACGAAATCTATGTGCCTCAAATAGTCCGACCCGGTCATGCCTTCAGCGTGAGTTTCACCACTTACGCTGCCAAAGAGACGCCTTTCCGTCCTGAGTTTGGTCTGAAGGGCGCGAAGGGAGAAGTTGTAGCGAAAAAGATTCAAAGGATATTTACTGGTTATTTTAATATAATTTGTATATTTTTATTATTTTTACTTTATTTTTCTACTTTTGACTACATATTTATAACTAATAATACTCTAAGATTTGTTTATTTTCAATAATATAAATTGTAAAAGTTTACAAAAAATTCACCTAAATCTATGTGTTTCATTAATTAATTCAGATCGCACCTACACTCTGACCCTGCCGGTAATCTATAGGTTTTTCCAAACCATGTTGAAGAAGCTTTACCTTCATATAAATAACTTATACTTAAAATTAAAAACTTAAGTGCTATTTATCTTTTGATATTTTCAGGCTCCAAAAAACATAACTGGCTCTTCTCTTGTGTTTTACGCGTGTTCCACTAAGGGTTTTGTGTTCAACGTCAGCCAAAGCGTCACTGTCAACAGAAAAGTTCACTCGCTTTACATTCAGACGGACAAAGGACTTTACAAACCCGGTCAAAAAGGTTGGTTTGAAACGGTATAATTTATATGAGTAGGAAGTTTTTTCAACATTTATAAAGAAGTTTTCTTGATTTGAGCAAAAACTCTAAGTTGTTCAATTGATTTAAAATGAAAATAAAACTTTGTATTTTCAGTGTTGATAAGGGTGATAGCCTTCAATCCCGACCTCAAAGCACACACCGATGAAATTAGCGTCTCGATCTATGTGAGGGTTGTATTTGATAGCAAGTTGAAGCATTTTTATAGAATTATTACGGCTCAAGTTATTTACATTTTATACCTAAATTGTTGCGTGACTTTTAGCTTTTCCCTAAATAGTTTACGGTTCAAAATTATTGTTGAAAATAAATTCTTCTAAAGGGTTTCCAGATTTTAAAATATGTTGATTCTTTAACAGGATACTGCTCAAAACAAAATAAAAGAGTTCAAGGATAAAAGTGACAACGGTGAAACATAATTATACTGTTTGATGAAAAAAAGTTTTTCAATTTTTACATGTTTACGAAAGTATATAGCAATCGTTTAATTAACCTTACGCTATTATATTAAAGACACATTAAAAATTGTTAATTAACATTTATTTTTTATTCCATTTTGTGAATTGGTAGAAATAATCTCCAAATGCTTGTAGGTGTGATTTCCAGTTACCTTCAATTGTCGGATCCTACGCCACTAGGAGAATGGACGATCAAGGCAGAAACCAGTGTTAGTTCCTTTCTTAGTGACTGTTTTCTTTTATTAAATTTGAAAAATAAATATAATTTAAATTCCATTTTTACATAGAGTTTTGAATATGTTATCTAAACAATTCATAAAGAATTATTCATAATATAAATCATATGGTCATCGTTGAAGTCTTAGTTTGATTTATCTTTAAATGCAGACTTACAAATTGAAAACAAACAAATATTTTTCCAATTAATAATGGCTAAAATAAATTTGAAATGGTCAATTTTTAAAATCAAAAACTTTCAGTTTGTAACCGTTGAGCAATTCTTCACCGTGGCTGAATATGGTAATCAACTTGCATTTCATTTGTTTGAAAACTAAAAAAATAGTTTTAGCACTTTTTAAGTATATTTTTATATTTTCCAATGCTACATTCTATGTACAATTCTCAAGTTCTGCCGAAGTTCGAGGTTATAGTGGATGTACCCTCGTTTTATCTTGTCAACCTCAACAACCCACACCTTCAAGAAGAATTCAGAGCGACTGTTCTTGCAACGTAAAAAATTAACATCATATTGAATATGTATTCAACCGTTTTTTTATTTAAGATAAGTATCTTCTAATAAACTTATGGTTAAATAATATTCATTGATTAGCTATAAAATAACTATAGCCTAAAAGAAAGAACTTATTTCAAATAATAGATTTCGTTTTGATTATTTGTGAAAATATTTCCAGATACACTTATGGGAAACCGGTAGAAGGGGTAGCTGAAGTGGAGTTGATGCTGGATATTAGTTGGTTTTCAGAGCCTCTACCCACCATAAAGAAAGTTATCGAAGTAAAGCACCAATTAGTTTATGCTTTCTTTTCTGTAATGGTTTTGGAATTGTTTTTACCTATCAACTTCGAGGGACACTTTAGGGTATTTTACGGTAATCTTTGAGTATAAATAGGTGATAGAATTTTATTTTCGTAACTTTCATAAGTTGAAAAGAGTATGTATAAGTTATTTTACCTGATTTTTAATTTTTGAAACAGTTGAAAAATGGCAAAGCAGACGTTGTAGTAGACTTCAAGGAGTTGGGAAACCTTATACCTATACAGTGGTCAGCAGATTCTTTGGGATACCAGACGATTCTCGTGAAAGCCAATGTGACAGAGACACTGACGGGCATTATTCTTTCTGGTGACAACAAAGTGCCTTGTAAAACTTCCCTCTATAAACTCGAATTCGTGCCTTCCACGAGTCCTAATTACAAGCCAGGAATGAATTACGAAGCTTACGTAAATGCATTTTTCTGTTTTAAATCAATGATGGTCATTTAATAGTTTTCCAAGAAGATCGAAATGTTAATTGCAAACTATGTTATCAAAAAGATATTATAATCGAAATAACACTCATTGTGGGTATCATAAACATAATTTTCATCTTAAACCCCAAAGTTGAGAGTCTTGAGAGTGGACGGCAGCCAGCCTCACTTCTGTGAGATCACTTCGCTGGGCTTCAAGCGAAAGTACATTGACGTCACTGTGACATTCAATGCTCCATGGAATTATAGGAAACCCACCCCAGCCAAAACTTCTAAGTTTCAATTGGAAATGAGCAAAATTGGAATTGCGCATTTGACTTTTAAAGCAGAACTCGACGTGGATTCTATCAGCATTGAAGTAAGATCAATTAAAATCTTTACATTTTTAATTATTTAAAAATATTTACATTTTCAATAACTTTTATAACAAATGGTTTAAAAAGCACATGACATATTGCATTCTTAAAAACGATGAAAAAGTATCAAAAGTTTCAACTATCTACAGGCGACATTCTTTGACGAAGTTTCTAACACAACGATTTCTCAATACCAATACCTGAGCAAATTTGAAACCAGAGACAAAGAAGGAATCCAACTCAATGTCTTGAATACAGATCCAATCATCAAAGTATGTTATTTTGATTTAAGCATTTAAATATTTATGTTCTATAAATAAACAGTATTAATAAAGATTTTATAAACTATTTTTTATAATTTTAAAACATACATTTCAGCCTGGTCTCGACTTGACATTTGAAATAGTATCTCTCGTGCCCATTAAAAGATACAGCTTCCAGGTATGAAGGCAATTCATTGAAAGCATTAATATATCGACAGTATTCAACTTATTAAATCCCATCAAAAATATAAAACTCTTCACAGGCAATTTCCAAAGGAAACGTCGTGCAGACCTTTTATCACAAGGCGTCGAAAGAAAGTGTCGTTTTCTTCAAGAGTATTCGCATGACTCAGGCGCTGGTCACTCAATTGGCGCCAGAGGCTCGTTTTGTGGTTTCATACAAGACGAGTATGGGAGAGTTGATTGCTGACAGTGTGGCCCTAAATGTGGTCGATTACATGGCAAATAAGGTCCGATTCAAAAATAGTTGTTATATACTAAAAGAAAATACTCTTATAGAATTATATTTCCAAATTAAATTTTTATTTTATATCAATAATTAATATTTCAAATTAATAAAAATGAATGAATTATTATTCCTTAATTAAGATCTCACTGGTTTTCAACAAAAACGTTACGGAGCCCGGAGACGCAAGAGTGGTTCTGAATGTGAAGACCGGAGCTGAGTCGTTTGTGGGCTTTCTGGCAGTCGATCAATCGGTTTTGTTGCTTGATGAAGGCAATGACATCACTCAAGACAAGGTTTATGTTATATTTTTAAAATTAATTGTATAAAAAATAAAATTAATGTTTTAAAATATTAATAAAAACTTTTACAAATCAATTTTATGAATAGAAAGTGTATTTTTACACTTCAAATGATTCTCAGGTTGCCAACGAACTCGACACTTACAACCAAGTTCACTTCAACCCTTCACGACCGATGCCTTTGGCTGTCAGATGCTTCCGTTGCGGCTTCTGGCCCATTTGGAGAGGCGGAAGCAACACCGACACCATTTTGTCGGTGAGTGAAATTTAAAAGTTTTTACAATTTGAATTGTTGTAATATTTATAATTTATTATTCTTTACTCTTCCTTGAGAGTTGCAAAATGAGTTTTGAACAATTAAAATTAAAAATTGGGTAATAAATAGAATACCTTTTTTTTATTCGCAGAACGCTGGATTGTTTGTGATGACTAATCTGTATGTGAAAAAGAACGAGTATTTTTCATATTGTATGTTCTAAATAGTTCTTGAATTTTTACAAAATTGTATTTATATTATTAAAAAATGAATTTCGCACAACATATTTTCAAACATTTTAAATTGGGCAAATAACTAATCTTCATAAAATTAGTTTTCTTTTACAAATTCAGTTAGCAAACAAATAAAATTAAATATTTAAACAGTGAAGAGGGGTGGTCCAATGCCCATGATGAGGGCAATGGCGATGGTAGATGGTGGCGAGAAAGGGATTGCTGCTGCAGGTTCTGACTCTTCACCAGCCATCAAAGTCAGAAAGAATTTTCCAGAAACTTTTATTTGGACCGAGACAATGACAGAGTAATAATTTTATTCTAGAATTTAAACTATTGGTGTTTTTACCATGAATTTCGAAGTGCATCCATCCTATTTTAAAGTCTAAAATTGATCTAATCTACAAACAAATTAGAGTTTAAAATATTAATCTTTAAAATAACAAACACGTGCAAATATAGCAGTATTTTTTATAAATATTTCAGTCATTAAACCACTTAAAACAGCAAGTTTGGTCGTAGTTGTCTCAACCTAACGGTGCCTGACACCATAACAACGTGGGTTGCTACAGCATTCTCTGTTAGCTCCAAATCGGGTCTTGGTATCACCGATAGTCCTGCGAAGGTTTGATAATTTTGCAGTTAATAAATTATAATTTATAATTCTAAAAATAGAATAAAATATTTAATTTGAAGTTCGAGTTGCAAAATACATTCGAAGACGTTAAGATTATTTTATAATTCTTTTATTTATAATCTACCTAGTTGGGTGTGATAAAGCCATTGTTCATCTCCTTGGACCTTCCTTACTCTGTCGTCAGAGGAGAAGAGTTTGTCTTGCAAGTTAACGTTTTCAACTACGTTGGAAAAAATCTTCTGGTAAGATTTATTTTAAATCTAGATTTTACACAAATAATTATTGTATTATCACTATTTATTGTGTAGATGTTTCTCAAAACAAATTTTTTTCTTCTTCCTCAGGCTGAAGTGAAGTTGCTGGCTTCGAAATATTCCAAAGTGATAGACTGTAAAACGAGAGCAGCCGATTCAATAGAAATTGTCAAGATGGTCGATGTTAGTATTCAATTAAACAAATAGATAATAAATTTATTCGGAAAACAAATCTATTTAGGTTTAAATAAATTTAAAAATTCCAAACTATGCCTAGTTGGAAGACAACAAAGGCACTGCGGTTTTCTTTTGGGTCGTCGCCACATCACTGGGCCACATTCCGATCCAAGTGAGAGCCTTGACAGGAACTCATGCTGACGCCATTAAAGTCACTCTGCTCGTTAAAGTAGGTTCCCAAAAAGTTTTTTAATTATTTTTTAACCATTTATTAATCTACCAAATCGGTGCCAAGCCATTTTTAATACGGGATTAAATTGTCGTATAGTTTTTTGGCAAAAAAATAATCATGGAATTTCATTTGCAGCCGGAAGGACAACCTCAGTCGTACACTGCGTCAGAACTCATCCAGCTGCAAGCAGGAAGCGGTTACAATTTTTCCTTTGAAGTTGATCTGCCTCCAGCGAAAATTCTTGTACCCGGCTCAGTTAACATCGAAGTAACTCTGATCGGTGAGAGTTTTTGCTTCTAAATATCAAATTATTTCTGGGATTATTGTCTTCAAAAAAAAATTTATCTAATTAATTCTTAAAATCGCATAGGTGATATCATTGGATCGGCTCTGAACAACATCCAAGACCTCTTGAAAATGCCTTACGGATGTGGAGAACAGAACCTTTTGAGTTTCGCACCTGACGTTTACATCCTGCATTACCTGAAGACCGCAGGAAGACTCACTGCGGAGATACAGACCATGGCCATTGATTTCATTACTTCGGGTTTGCAGAACCCCTAGTATTTTTTCAATTAATACATTTTTCATTTTTTAAATTCGTTAGCTTCATAAAAATTGTAATAAGAAACTTACAATTAAAATATTCAAAAGGGTACCAGAGGCAACTGACCTACCAAAGATCGGATGGATCTTTCAGTGCCTTTGGACAAAGTGACCAAGCTGGTAGTACTTGGTAAGTAATACTTTTAAAATATACAAAAATAAGTCTTTAGAATTCAAGCATTTTAAAATAGTAGAAAAGTTATAATGAAATTTTAAAAACTTATAAATTAGAGCTGGGCTTTAATCTACGTTAACTTTCGATTAACACGTTAATCAATTAACGATCGTTAAAATTTTTAACGCCATTCAATGTTTTAACGCATTTTAAAATAATTAAAGCATTAAAAAAATTTTATTCATTTAAATTCATTAAAATTGAACTGTTTTTGCTGTTTGGTTACATTTTCAGCAAGTGAACACAAACATTACCTCAATGATTACTAAGTCAATCATTAAATATTAAAATATAATTCTTAATGATTGAAGTATCTTCATCTTCAGAATCTGAAATTAAATTTATTTTTAATCTTTTTTTTGGTGAAGGCTGTATAGTTTTTGAGGTTTTTTCTTCTTCTAATAGTTTCTTTAATTTTTCCATTTTTAAAAACATTTTAAATTTTTAAATCGGGGGTCTAATGATGTAGCAATTCTTAACCATTGGATACTCTGAGTAATCATTATCTGTTCCAATTCGGAAAGACATATTCTGTGTGAAACGAATGAATTAAGCTGGATCATCTTCTGAAGTGCATATTTCTTGTGTAAAGTGACAAATTGCAAGTAACACTATCTACCTCAGATTCTGTTATATTATAACAGAATCTGAGTTAGACTTTGAAAGTTGTTTTCTTGTTTGGGGGCAACAACACGAAGAACCATATCCGGCTCTTACGAAACTGGCAAGAAAGTACTTTTCATCTCCTGCAAGTACAGTTCCATGTGAACGTCTATTCAGTTTGTCAGAACACATAGTTTGCAAGAAAAGAGTTTCTTTAGATCCAACTAATGTTGGAAAAAACTTGTTTGCTTGAGTAACTGGCTCAAAAAGGATGTGTGAAAATTTAATTTTTTATCATTTTATGGATTCAATTTTTTTCTTTCAAATGTGGATTACTTTCATAAATAAATTCTGATGAATTTTTATTGCATTTGTGAAAAAGAAAATTGCAACTACTATTTTATACTTATGTCAAATATGATAAAAACATTGCGTTAAAATACGATTAACGCACGATTAAAATTTTTAATCGTGGAACCGCTCTAGTATTAATCATTTGACACTATCTGATCTAACTTCCAAAATGTGTTTAGAAGTAATTAAATGTCATTCAAAAGCTAGTTTTAAAACTGTTTCAAAACAGGTTGAGTGCCTTCACGATAAAGTGCTTCAGCCAAGCTCGAGACTACATTCCGATTGACGACCAAAAGATCGAACAGACTCTTTCGTGGATCATTAAATATCAAATCGAGGACGGAAGTTTTGTGGAACCCCCTGGCGGTAGAGTCATCCACACAAACATGCAGGTACATCTATTCCAGCATACCATCCACAATTCTTAAGTATTTCTTTAAAAACATGTTTAATTAAAGGTTTTAAAAAAGTTAATAAGTATATTTTGATTTTCTCAAGGGTGGATCGTCTTCTGGAGTTGCTTTGACAGCATACGTGGCCATTTCTTTGCTCGAAAATAAAAATAATTCTGTGGTATGTTTCCAAAAATGATAAACATAAAGAAAAGTTTCAGCCAAATTTTTTTCACAGGTTAGTCTGGATGTAATGGCCGCAAGCATCAAAAAGGCGATTGAATATCTGGAGAGCTCCTATCCAAAGTACTCGAGTGACGCGTACGCACTGGCAATCATAGCTTATGCCTTGCACAAAGCTGATAGTTCAAAGCTAGCAGACGTTCTAAAGATCCTGGACAAGATGGCTATAGATGAAAGTGAGTTATTGGACGTGTAGAAAATGTATTTCGAGTAATAACTTAATATTGATTGTAAATTAAATCCCATTTTAAATTAAAATTATTTTTTATTTTTATTTTCATGAATATAACCCCAAGGCGGTCTGAGGCACTGGAAGAGTAAAGAAAACACTCCCTCGGATACGTGGCAATCGCACTACGGCCATCCTGCCACCTATGACATCGAACTAGCCTCATATGTCCTTCTGATCTTCGCTGAACAAAAAGACCTCGGTCGTGCCTTACCAGTCGCTAAGTGGCTGTTGACGCAACGAAATGCCTTCGGAGGATTTGAGTCGACTCAGGTTTGTTTACGTTTAACAAAATAAAGTATACGTTATGTATACAGTATACTATACATTATACATAAGTCACAATAATTGTATTTGTATACTATATAAAAAGAGGAACAATTAAAATTATGAAAAATAAAAAAAACTATAATCCTCTTAATCACTCTTAATCACGTGAAACGTAGGACACGGTTCTGGGCTTGGAAGCACTCGCCTCATTCGCTGTTCTCATTGCTGCTCCGACGAAAGGAAGTGGCATCTCA
This sequence comes from Piscicola geometra, assembly GCA_943735955.1. Classification (NCBI taxonomy): domain Eukaryota; kingdom Metazoa; phylum Annelida; class Clitellata; order Hirudinida; family Piscicolidae; genus Piscicola; species Piscicola geometra. The sequence goes on from OX030956.1 coordinate 7,028,624, forward strand.
GTGAGTGTCAAAGGCGACTTGGATGGAAAAGTTCACAAGTTTGATCTCATCACCAAAGAAAACGCGTTGGTTTTGCAGTCGGTTCAAGTAAGTAGAACTTAATTGCAACAGAATATTTACAAACTTTAACGAGTTTTAGTTTACTAAACAATTAATAAATATTAGATTAAATAATTATATTTAATTATTATTGTAAATGATAATTTAGGTATTAATTTAATAAACTAGATGGCAGGAGAAACGAAAGCAGTGATGGTCTCGGCAAAAGATGCAGGAGTGGCTCTGGTTCAACTCATCGTTTCCTACAACGTCATCACGGGAGACAAGAACAACCTATTGAAGCTGAAGCATTCTACCTCGAAAGAAGAAACAGCTCTTGCTCTTGAGATTAACACTAGGTTTTTTTCGATGCGTTTAGAGGATTAAAATATTTCTATCAAGCTTTTAAGATTATATTCACTAAATACATGTTTAACCTGATTTTAAAATGTTAAAAATTGAATGAAATTTACTAAAAATGTTGTTACGACAGTTGGGCTGGAAAGGAAGTGAGCGGAATGGTGGTCATAGAAGTAAACCTATTGACTGGTTATATTGTCGTGAATCAAGAGGCGATTAAGAAAGAAATTGGAAAGAGTTTCAAGAAGTTAGAAAGCTCGCCCGGAAAAATAGCTATTTATCTTGATGAGGTTTGGTTCTGAAAAATGTTTTTTAAAAAAATATTCAATTCAAAATGTTCAACCTCATCTTTGATTTTTTTTCTCAGTCGATCATAGCACGCTAGCTGTATCTCAAATGGCTTTCATGATTTTTAATTTGAATATAAAAGAAATGAAAATTAAATAAAAACTTCTTTATTAACAGTTGTACGAAGAAAACCTCAAGTTTTCCGTGTTGCTCCAAGAGTTCATTCCAATGAGCAAGGTGAAGCCTGCTCTCGTGAAGATCTACCGCTACTACGACCCAGGTTTGATGCTATTTTATTTATTAATTAACTATTATAGCTCTATTATAGCCCCAGTTCTTTAAAAATATTTTTGTAGTTGACTTTTGAAAACTTTTAAACAATCTTTCTTTAAATTAAAAGCATATATTTAAGTTATTTGGATAATAGATAATAGATAATAGAACGGGTAGCTGAGTCGGCAACGCCTCTCGGCTTTGACCAATAATGAAAGGTCCTAGGTTCAAGTGCAACCAATGCCCTAGTAGCCCAAAGGCGCAAATGAAAATATGAGGCCTAAGTGGCCTGGAAGCCCGTTCGGGTTATACGCCACTATAATAATGTTCGTCATTATTATAAGTGATAAAATCAAACTTGAATGCAGAATACGTGGCTTCAGTTTTCTATTCGGCCACTGACGATGCCTCGTGGGAGGATGCTTGTCCACTCTGCTGTTGTGAGTCCACTTAGATAAATTTTGTTTTTTAAATTTAATACAGAATTTTAAAAATGTTAACTATAATTTTTTTAAAACTAAAACTGACCCAACACATTTTCAGAGATGAGACTGACTTATAACATAAGATCCATCTGAAAAACTTTTCTTTTAAATTTCAGACTGAAATTTAATTGAATTCAGATTTTAATCAATAAACTTGCAAACGTGGGCTTGAAATTGTATTCTTTGTTTCAATAAAAACAACATCCTAAAATAGTTTGGAAGCCGAAACAATGAAAAAGCCTTACCGTCACGGTTCATATTGTACACACCTAGATTATTCTTTTCTTTGAGTTGCGATCGGTCATAATTTCTTCCACGCAAGGCGTTTCAAGGCCCAGACTAAACCTCCACTTCCCTCACACCGCTGACCTAACCAGTAGTGTGGTTCAAGTGTTCAAACTTCCTCATATTGGTGGTTTACAGCAATGGAGGGATGTCATCTTTGATTTCTTACTCCCAGTGGATCAAGGCACGTTAGGTGGGTCTCAGACGACTTTCTTTCTGTTGCCACTGAAACGTGCAGCCCTGAATACAATAAAATGCAAATATTCAAATAAATAAATAGTAAATATTAATAATGATTAATTAATTAATTAATAATAATAATAAATAGCTATTCAAATTAATAATAATAAAATAAATACATATTCAAATTAATAATAATAAATAATAAATACATATTCAACTAAATAAAAATCGACTACAAATAAATAAATATCAACTAAAAATAAATTATTGTATACTGCAGAATTTATACGATTTGAACTAGTCTAAACTCTAAAGTTTATAAAGTTTAAAAAATTTACACAACGTAATATTTAGTGGAAGATAGTTTATTAAAGTTTGCTCTTTAGACACTCCACTAAATGTGCATTTAGATATTTATATGGTTTTCTATTAATAAGTATATTTTGCTCTTAAAATGAGTATAAGCTTTAAGATAAATAAAGTTAACGATTCAGCTAACAAGCCAACAGTGTTTGAAAGGCTTGGAATGAAATCTTCAAAAGTAAAATCTCTTAAGAACTTTCATGATATATTTTTTCACATTTTTTTGCAATTAAAATTTTAAAATCAATGAAACTTTGCTTTTAAATCATAAATGGTATCTGTAAAAAAAAATATAATTCTAAAAACTTATCTTGTTGAACTGTCCACAGACTATTTGTCCAGCATATTTGAAAACTGGAAAATGCCAGCTTGGATCAAAATGTACTTATGAACACCGAAAAAAGTAAAAATCTTATATTTAATTTATTTTGAAAAAATAATCAATAAATTTACAAAGAATTACATATAACATATTTTCATAAACTAGAGAAGACTCATCTGACAAGGCTCCCAAGAGTGATGGCTCGAAAGGGCACAACAAGACACCTAAGGAGAGCAAGAGCAAGAAAGGAGATGGCATCATGACGGAAAAAGCCATCAAAAATGTATTTTTTACTTTATTCATTTGTTGTCTTTTTGAAAAATAAGTTTAAATTTAATTTAAGAAAAGAATAATTTATTTAGTGATATAAACAAAATAAATAGCAAGTAATTTAGATATTTCATGTTCTTAAATAACAATACTCTGCAATGTCATGTTGATTTCCATGCAGAAGGAAAGCAAGGAGAAAGAGCATTCGAAAGATACAGAACAGATGAAAAGTTCCAAAAAGCGGAGTAGCAAAGATGGCGAAGAAGAAAAAAGCAAGTCAAAAGGGTCTCATGAAAAGACTAAAAGCAAAGAAGATCATGAAAAAGTTGCAAAGAAAATGGAAGAAGAGAAGAAAGAGATTGATTTGAAAGTGAAGAAATCTTCCAAAGAGGATGTGAAGAAAAAGAGAGGCACTGCTGAGAAGGAAGAAGAGGAGGAGAAAAGGAGGGTGAAGGGTGAAGAGAGAGTGAAGGGAAGGGAGAGGGGGACAAAGAAGAGAAGGCACCAGAGCACTTCGAGTCACTCATCGAGGTCCTCCTCACAAGTGAAGAAGTCGAGGAAGGAAGGGGGAGGAGTCTCGAAGGAGGCGGATCAGAGGCTCCACCCACCACCCTTGACTGGCCCTCTCAAACACGCCTTCAAGCCAAGGCAGTCTCCCTCACCTCCTCCCTCCCGACACACCCCCTCCAGCCACTCCAGGAGGGGACCTGACCACTTGGAGAGAAGTGCTTCTACTCATTAATAATAATTGTCGCTTTTTATATTTTATTTTTATATTTATATTATTTTTTTATTAACACTTCACCTTCATCCAGTATTGAAAATTTAAAAAAAAATTTTAATTAAAGAATTAATTTAAAAGTCAAGAATTTGCGCAGTAAAAATCTGCAGGTCCTTATAGTAAGGACTGCACCAAAATGCATAATCTTCGATCTATTCTCTAATCATAATCTTCAATCCATTTTTAAATCATAATCTTCAATCCATTTTTAAATCATAATCTTCAATCCATTTTTAAATCATAATCTTCAATCCATTTTTTAATCATAATCTTCATCCATTCTTTAATCATAATCTTCAATCCATTCTTTAATCATAATCTTCAATCCATTCTTTAATCATAATCTTCAATCCATTCTTTAATCATAATCTTCAATCCATTCTTTAATCATAATCTTCAATCCATTCTTTAATCATAATCTTCAATCCATTTTTTAATCATAATCTTCAATCCATTCTTTAATCATAATCTTCAATCCATTCTTTAATCATAATCTTCAATCCATTCTTTAATCATAATCTTCAATCCATTCTTTAATCATAATCTTCAATCCATTCTTTAATCATAATCTTCAATCCATTCTTTAATCATAATCTTCAATCCATTCTTTAATCATAATCTTCAATCCATTCTTTAATCATAATCTTCAATCCATTCTTTAATCATAATCTTCAATCCATTCTTTAATCATAATCTTCAATCCATTCTTTAATCATAATCTTCAATCCATTCTTTAATCATAATCTTCAATCCATTTTTTAATCATAATCTTCAATCCATTCTTTAATCATAATCTTCAATCCATTCTTTAATCATAATCTTCAATCCATTCTTTAATCATAATCTTCAATCCATTCTTTAATCATAATCTTCAATCCATTCTTTAATCATAATCTTCAATTCATTTTTTAATCATAATCTTCAATCCATTCTTTAATCATAATCTTCAATCCATTTTTTAATCATAATCTTCAATCCATTCTTTAATCATAATCTTCAATCCATTTTTTAATCATAATCTTCAATCCATTTTTTAATCATAATCTTCATCCATTCTTTAATCATAATCTTCAATCCATTTTTTAATCATAATCTTCAATCCATTCTTTAATCATAATCTTCAATCCATTTTTTAATCATAATCTTCAATCCATTCTTTAATCATAATCTTCAATCCATTTTTTAATCATAATCTTCAATCCATTCTTTAATCATAATCTTCAATCCATTCTTTAATCATAATCTTCAATCCATTCTTTAATCATAATCTTCCATCCATTTTTTAATCATTATCTTCAATCCATTCTTTAATCATAATCTTCAATCCATTCTTTAATCATAATCTTCAATCCATTTTTTAATCATAATCTTCAATCCATTTTTAATCATTATCTTCAATCCATTCTTTAATCATAATCTTCAATCCATTCTTTAATCATAATCTTCAATCCATTCTTTAATCATAATCTTCAATCCATTCTTTAATCATAATCTTCAATCCATTTTTTAATCATAATCTTCAATCCATTCTTTAATCATAATCTTCAATCCATTCTTTAATCATAATCTTCAATCCATTCTTTAATCATAATCTTCAATCCATTTTTTAATCATAATCTTCAATCCATTCTTTAATCATAATCTTCAATCCATTTTTTAATCATAATCTTCAATCCATTCTTTAATCATAATCTTCAATCCATTCTTTAATCATAATCTTCAATCCATTTTTTAATCATAATCTTCAATCCATTCTTTAATCATAATCTTCAATCCATTTTTTAATCATAATCTTCAATCCATTCTTTAATCATAATCTTCAATCCATTTTTTAATCATAATCTTCAATCCATTCTTTAATCATAATCTTCAATCCATTTTTTAATCATAATCTTCAATCAAATGCGTCCTTCAAACTCGACCCTTCAACCAAATGTCATACTCCATACAACCACATAACGTAACCATTACTCCTGGTAACTGCGCTTTTCAACTACCTATTTGCATACGACTACATGATGCATATCCACGGGCCAATACAACCACACATATAATGCATCCACAACCACACACAACGTGACCACTACAAAATACAACCACACACAAACTATCCACTACAACATACAACCACACACAACGTAGCCACTACAACATACAACAACACACAACGTAGCCACTACAACATACAACCACACACAAACTATCCACTACAACATACAACCACACACAACGTAGCCACTACAACATACAACCACACACAAAATATCTAAAACTCCATATAACCACACAAAATATATCCACAACTTCACATAATCACAAAATATATCCACAACTTCACATAATCACACAATGTAACCATTACAACAACCACACACACAACAACCACAACACAACCACCACACAACACAACAACCACACACAACACAACCACAACAACCACAACACAACCACCACAACACAACACAACAACAACACAACCACTACAACAATCCCCAGGCGACTACCAGCACTCGAGGAGGGGGGAAGGGGGCAGTGGCAGGGAGTCGAGGAGGGAGAAGTGGGAGGGCAGGCGAGAGAGGAGTGATGAGAGGCCGCGCTACAAGAGGTACGTCCATCGTTGGGGTCTCGAAGCTCGTTTGTGTTTACGCCACCTTAATCATGTTTGTCGTTGTATTGCATTGTACTTGCTGGTATTTGAAAGAAACATTTACATTCAATTTGTTGGTCAATGATGGTTAAAGGGGTGTTGTATCCGAGTGGTGGCAAGATGCAGTGGCTTTGCTTTGTGCTGGCGATTGAGTTCATCTGAAACTATCAAATAGTGTCCATAACGTATCTTTTTTTTATAACAAAAAAAGGAAAATGTGAAAAATACATACATAAATAAACTGTGACACATAAAATTACACTTACCACCTACATGCACACTCACACACACACACACATACCCACACATACACACACATACACGCACATACACACATACATGCTCACACACACACACACACGCACACCAGCGAACACAAGTGGTCAGACGATGGTTACTCACCGAGGAGGAGAAGCAGGGAGGAGGATGTTGCAGCCAGGGAGGAGAGGTGGGTGTCATTAAGGAGAGGGGGTGTTGTTAAGGAGAGGTGGGTGTTGTTAAGGAGAGGGGGTGTCATTAAGGAGAGGGGGTGTTGTTAAAGAGAGGGGGTGTCATTAAGGAGAGGGGGTGTTGTTAAAGAGAGGGGGTGTTGTTAAGGAGAGGGGGTGTTGTTAAGGAGAGGGGGTGTTGTTAAGGAGAGGGGGTGTCATTGAGGAGAGGTGGGTGTCATTGAGGAGAGGGGGTTTTGTTAAGGAGAGGTGGGTGTTGTTAAGGAGAGGTGAGTGGTGAGGAGGTGTCAGTAAGGAGAGGTGGGTGGTGAGGAGGTGTCAGTAGGGAGAGTTGGGTGTTGTTGAGGAGAGGGAGGTGTTGTTAAGGAGAGGTGGGTGTCATTACGGAGAGAGGGTGTCGCTATGGAAAGTTGAAGGTGAGGGGGGTGTAGTTAGAAGAAAGAGGTTGGTGTTGAAGGGGGGTGTTGTAAAGGGGAGAGGTGAGGGGTATTGCTAGGGAGAAGAGGTGGGTAGTGGGGGGTGGTGAGGGGCGTGAATGTGTGATGCAATAGTCTGGCTCGAATGGCCGTTAAAAAATCCGGAGATGAAATCACCTTGAAAAGACCAGATCAGATGGATTGCACCACCCACACATGCACCCATCATGCCACAGGGCTCTGATGCAGAGGAGGAAACTTCGTCGCAGTGAGGAAAGGGTGCGTGAGTGCCCTTCTACCCACTCAACTCCTCATCTCACCCAAACTTACATGCACCCCTCTACACTCATTATAACCCGATTTCTGATTCGCTCAGCCCTCCACTAATACCTCCTTCCACTCATATTCCTCTCCTTCCTCTCTCTCTCCCTTCCTTCCTCCTTCCTTCCTTCCTCCTTCTCTCTTTCCTTCTCTCTTTTCCTTCATACCTACCTCTCCTTCCTTCCTCCCTCCACTCATATTTCACTTCTTCCCTTCATCCCTCCCTCCATCTCTCCACTCATTACTCCCTCCTTTCTGCCTCTCTTCTCGTCTCCATCCCTACCTCCTTCCCTATTCTCTCCCTTCCTCTCTCCATTTTCCTCTCCATTCTTCTCTCCCTCCCTCTCTCCCTTTCCTTCTCCATTCTTCCCTCCCTCCTTCTCTCCACAGCAAACAGACTTCAGGAAAGATCGCATGCTCTCACACGCCTCTCCACGCCTCCTCTACCGCTCTAAGCACCGTTCGTTTTGATGTAAAAAATGTCAGTTTTGTATAGCGCCCGGGCACGCAACTGAAGCGCCACTCACACGACATAAGTCGTGAAACACCGCATCATATACACTAGGTATATGATAGCTCACGGTTGGCTGTACAGGAATTTGAACTGGTGACCTTTAGGTTGCAGGTCTAACGACTTACCATCTAAGCCAACCCGCTCGCCAGCCAACCCGCTCGCCTGTTCTAAATCATCATCATCATTTCCATCATCATCATTTCCATCATCATCATCTCTATCATCATCATCATCATCATCATCATCATCATCATCATCTCCATCATCATCATCACTCAGACTCAGGCAAGGAGGCTTACCACTCAGGTGGCGAATCTCCCAGGATGTATGGTGAGTCCTAGTCCTAACCCTAACCCGTCGTTTCAAGGATGCCATACAATATATTTAAAAAGTCAAAATGTTGCTCATTTTCTAGCAAATCTTTTTGCCTTAATGTCATTTTAATAACCTGTTGATAAAATAAATAAATAATGCCTATTTATAAGGCGCCAAGGCACGCACCTGAGGCGACACTCACACGAAATAAGTCGTGGAACCCCGCATCATATACACTAAATGTAGTATAGCTCACGGTTGGCTGAACAGGGATTCGAACTGGCGACCTTTAAGTTGCATGTCTAACGACTTTACCATCTAAGCCCACCCGCTCGTTGATCATCATTATCGTCTTCATCGTCGTCGTAATAAACATCATTATCATCATTTTCGTCATTTTTATTCATTTCGGATAAATTTGAAATAACCACCTTTTCAGAAATGAACGAAAGGCCTGTCGATGGCTACAGAGTGAGTGCATATTCTTCGAGATTGCATAGAAATAATATTAATAATCTCCAGATTATCTGTCTCTCTCAATGATTCATCTAGTCTTATTAACAAACCTTCACGCACTTACATAAACAAACACACACACACAGACACACACATAGAAACACAAACGCACACTCACAAACACATCCAAACAAATCGAACACACTTGAATGCCAGTTCATCACACATACGACATCACACCAAAGGGATCACTGAGGAGAAGTAGGAGCAAGAGCAGAGGCAACTCTAGGTGAACAGACACACACACAAACACACACACACACACACACACACACACACAATCCAAAATAACCCCACTCACACACTCCTCCAACAGGTACCACGATCGACCATCCTCGATGGCGAGGGGACGGATGGACACCATCATGCCATCGCACGCGACCGCCATGCAGCCGCTCTTGCCCGCTCCTTCTTCCTACGACTTCCCATTCCAGCTGCCACGACCGCCCATCGACCTGCAAGCCGCGAACAAAATGATGGGTCTCAACAAGGCTGGCTTGCATCATGGCGCTGATGGTGGTGGCTTCTGGGAGGGGAGGAGAATGCCTGGTTTGACGCTGCCACAGTTTAGGACCCCCATCCAACACACTCCATATCGAATGCCCATGCATCCGTTTGGTCTACCGGATTTTAGGTGGGTTTGTGTGGGGTTTTTTTATGTGCTTGTGTGTGTGTATTGGGTGTGTGTGTGTGTGTAGGGAGGGAGGGGGGTGTGAAGCTATGTTTTTAGAATTTTAAAAAATTATGTAAAGACATAATTACTCTTTAAAATCAACCGCAATACATTTCTCACCATACAAAAATCGCACACCACACAACAACTACCTCACCACACACACACACACACACACACACACACACACACACACACACACACACACACACACACACACACACATACACGCACACACACACACATACACACACACACAGCACAAGGTTCGAGAACAGGATGCCACCGCTACTGCAAGCCACCTTTGCCATGCGGCCTTCGTCTCCCAATGACGAATTGAAGGCCAGAAAACTGCCCTTCTTTCCGCTGCCCCACCTCAACAAACCCTTCACTACCTCTCTCGAAGGTCACTCTGCGCAAGGCATAGATTTTAAATGTATTCTATACATTGTATGTGAATACCATACATTGTATAGATATTTATTCATATCTTATATCTTCACGACTGTCACTGGTGATGGGGCTTTATTGATTTTATAATACAAAGACGAATATTATTCACGCGGCGCAAACCCGAACGAGCTTCAAGAAAGTTTTATTCGGTATTTCGCTATTATTTTTTTAGTTTATTTGTTTTTATTTATATTATTTATATTATTGTAATCAATCACGCAGGGAAGATAGAGATGCCAGGCACGCTGGCAGCAGCAGCAGTGGTGGTGGTGGAGAAGGCAAGACAGGGCATGCAAGGCTTCCAGATGGGCGCCTATGAGGTGGTCAGTGATGCTGAGTTGGAGGAGGAGAAGGAGGTAGAGGAAGAGGAGGAGGAGGAGGAGGACTTGAGTGGTCTGGAGGAGGGTGATGATGATGATCTACTCGACTCTTGCCACGCATTGCCCAAGAAAATAGGTGAGGGCTCACTCATTTGAAAGCGCTTTTGAATTCGATAAAAAGCGCTATGGAAGTAAATGTGATTGATTCATTGACACAAACCTCTAGCCACCCATCCTTCCCAACCATCATCTCACCAACGAAGCACTGGTCGAGACAGCAGACGTGGATTGGGGCATGTTGGCGGGAGTAAAGACAGGCGATACCGCTCCACCACCAGCATCATCAACAGCAACGGTAGTAGGCGCTGGCCATCCTAACGCCTTCGATGATGTTGGCTTATCAAGGAGGTTGGCAGGAGAGGCGCTGTACCAAGAGATGATGGGTTTGTGCAAGAAGGGTGGATTGAAAGTGGGTGAGGAGTCGTCAAATGCTGCTAAGGAAGAGAGGGATGGTGGGGAGGAAGGAGTGGAGCGGGGTGAGGGTGAGGTGGGCTTGGAGTGTAATGGAAAAGGAGGAGGGGATGAAAACAATTCTGGTTTCCTTGACGACGTGGCGTTGTTCCACGTGGAGAAGTGCAGGAGACAGAGGAGGACGCAGGCAGTGGTGGACATGGTGGGGGGACTGGAACAGGCTCTATACGCCCGCAAAGACCTCATGATCAGAAGGACCCTGTGTCGCCTGTCCCAGGTGCTCTTCTCTTGTTTTTCCTTGCTTCACAATTAGTGTTACGAAAGGGTTTGATTGCATCTTACCTTTGTCTTTCTTTGATACGTCGATGTCTTTCACTGGGTTGTAAACATTTATTATGCTACTATAATAGAATTTATATTTTACATCTCATTGCACAGCTTAATATAACTGCCACTGCAAACCACCAAGTTCACTTTTCCCCACCACCACGATCAGGAGGAGGACTTGGTGTATCCAGGACTCAGACACAAGCCTGACATCTACAAGACCGCTGTCTTACTCTTCGAAAACTGACCGATTCAAGCTTATTTATTAATCCAGGATTAATTCCATTTTATATAACTTAATTTGTTTTTTGTCGAAAAATAAAGATGTGAGTACCTAAAAAGCAAATAACTAAAGCTTTTTAGAATGCATGATGAATGCTTACAAAGGGTGTTTTTAATAAAAATAACAGTGACATTTATACGAAGCAACTTGAATACAACTTTATATCCGTTTTAAATGTATCGAAGAAGTTAGCATGATGATAATGATGATGTGGATAATTATGATGATGATACATCTTTTTGAACCTATAAAACCTCAATCGTTTAGTTCAATAGTATCGTTATTACTATCTCTATTATTATTACCAATGTTATCATTACTTACATGATCACCGCCATTATTATTATTATTATTATTAGTTCTATTATGCAACACTGTCTGCTTGGAATTGAGAATAGAGCGAATGGTAGAATTCTTAGTCATATTCTTGAGTACACTGGCTGAGTTCACAGAACCAAGGTACCTTATCTTATGTCTACCCTTCTGTAACTGTGAGGCACTACTGCCCTCGGAAGGTCTTTGGTCGGTGGCGACACTGCCTTGAGCGGTGAATGTGCCGTTGTGACCAGCGCCTTCATTCGCCTCTACTCGGCAATCGGAGTCTTGCTGGCTTGTTGATTCGGTGCGAGACTTGTTGGCGTTTTGTCCGAATAGACGAAACGGACTCGATTGATTTTGCTGCCAACGTGCATTGAATGTATGGTCGTTATCATCATCGTCGTCGTCATCGGTGGAGTCTGAATAGCTGCCGGTGGAAAAGTCCTTGCTGGTGGGCTGGATGACTAGGATGCTGCCGGCGTTTTGATCGGGCGTCATCGTTGATGGACCCTCCAGCAACTCTTCATCTTCTTCGGAGCGATGTTGATTGTTGTTGCTGTTGCCTGGAGAGCTTGCAGTGTTGGACGTGTTGCATTGATTTACTTTTTCTGTGGAGAAGAGAGTGAAAGAAGATGATTTTAATGAAAGATTCTTTTTAAATTTTGAAAAAAATTTACTTACGAAATTAAATATAATCTAAATTTATGTAAATTCGAGGTAAATGAATTTGGTACCTCTCACAACTTGCATGCGGTAATTCTTCAGCCGTTCCGCTTCCGACAACAACTACGGGGTCGTTAAAATTGATGAAGTCATTCAAAGAGTATAAACTAATTAACATTTCTATCAACTTCAAGAAACATCCTCATCGTCGTCATCCTTAATTACTATACCAACCACCATTATAAGCACCATTATAACCCCAACCACCACCACACTCCTCAACCCACCCCAACCAACAACCACCACCACACTCCTCAACCCACCCCAACCAACAACCACCACCACAGTCCTCAACCCACCCCAACCAACAACCGCCACCACAGTCCTCAACCCACCCCAACCAACAACCACCACCACAGTCCTCAACCCACCCCAACCAACAACCGCCACCGACTATTTCCTTATAGAACTGGTTCATATTCAATCTCTGAGTGATTTCATTGAGCGCAATCTGCAGTTTACCGATCTCCTCGTCTATTTGCAGCGTCTGCATCGCAATCTCCTCTTCCCTCTGCGACATCTGAAGCACCATCCGCATCACATTTCCTACATGCCATGGTGCATGCATGCATAAATTAGGCATCGACTAATAAGAAACAAAATTTAAAATCGTCTCAATTTGATTCAATAGCCTTCAATAGTAAGCATTGCCTATTAAGAAAATAAATTGGAGATCGTTTCAATATAATTTAATAGGTTTGGGTATTTTAATGTGTATATCAGACATGTCGAAATACTTTTTCATGTTTTAAAAATCATTACTTCAAAGTTTTATTGGTTAATTTTAATTTGAAAACTAATTAAGAACCTGGTAACAGCATAGAGCTTGTTGCACTCCTATTGGCTGTCTGCTCACCCTCATTAGCAACCACGCTCTCACCATTATTAGTGGTTTCATTATGAGTGATGGGCCCATCATCGTAATTGGTCTCATTATCATTAGTGGTGACTCCATTATCGTTATTAACGATGCCCCCATTATCATTAGTGGTGATGCCCTCATTATTATTATTGATTATTGGATCATTACCATTAGTGAAGATTGCTTCATAATCAGGATTGATGACGGTATCATCATCATCATGAGTAACAGCCTGAGCATCCTCAGTGTTGATCGCATTATCATTAGTGACAATGTCATTCTCAACAAATATAGCCTCACTGCAGTTTAGAGCGTTCAAATTACTCTCTGATGCATGCTTGTCTTTCATCTTGGAATTATAACTTTCCGAGAAATCTTTCCTCTTTTTACTTTTATTGCTCTTATCTTCTTTGTTCTGTGCCTCTTTTGTAGATTGCTTATCTTCTTTGTTCTGTACCTCCTTATCTTCTTTACTTCTTCCTTTTGCTGACTTCCCTTGCGCTTTTTTAGACGGCTCCTCTTTACTTTGGTTGTGCTTTTTCTTGGTCTGATTGGCATTGCTTGATTTTTGGGACGTTGTGTCGTCGCCAGGGCATGCCTCGGTGAGTGGTGTCGATGCAATGTCAGCAGAAGAGGTGAGGTGCGCTTGAATGGCTTCGTTGACTTCAGTCACAGAAGTATCCACTGCCTGCAGTTCCAGCTGCAGCAGGTCCAGAGACTCAGATGCATGCGACTGTTCATGATCGGGTGGTGGTGGTGGAGACAATTCCTCGAAAGGTTTGAATTGAGTGAGTTTCTTCTTGACGACATTGCTCTCCATCATGAGATTCATCTTCGCCTGAGTCGACTTGGAGCACGGCTCGGTGACCAGCCTCCGCAACTCTGCGACTGACATGCTTCTGATGTCTGTGTTGAATGTGTTCTCACTGCTCGTGGAAGAGGAAAGGATGGATGATGTTGCGGATGATTTAGCTGGCTGCTTCAAGGGGCTTGCATTGGTGGGTGCACTGCTGGAAGACCTTACAGAACTGACGATGGTGGGGATTGACCTGGGTTTGCTGCAAGAACCCTCATCGGATGATGATGAAGACACGGAAGTGGAAGAATCGTCAATGCGGGCGACTTCACTTTGAAGCATTTTAGCTTTCTTGGTTGCAGGGTTTTTCAGACTGGTCTTAGTGGAAGTGGCAGTTCTCTCTTTTTGCCAGCTTTGAACAATAGTGCTGAGGCAGCAGTCATCAGTCGAGACCTTAGCAAGATGATCATTCTTGTCAATGACGATGGGTGTGTTGGCAGTGCTTATAGATGCAGGGTTTGTTCTTAATCTGGTGATTGCATTGTCGACAAGGTTGATGTTGTCACTGGTGTTGTTGTTGTTCATGTTGTAAGCACTTGATGTAACAGAAGGCCCAGTCATACGAAGACCCTTGAAGCCGAATGCGTGCTCAAAACCCATTTCATTTAATGGACGCAGTCTTTCAAACTCCTGTGAAGCCATTTTATCTTTTAGTACTTTTGATCCATATGCTTTCAATCGTCTCCTCACGAAACTTCTACGTCCCTTCCTGTTTCCGTAGCCTTTATTCGCCTCACTCGTGTCACTCGGTAGAGTTTGTTTTCCTAGAACTTGATCGAATATCTCACAAGTTTTCCTCGAAACCTTGTCATCCATGCCAGCATGAGTGCTAGAATTTTTTTGAGAATGACAATTTGCATGGTAGTTATCTTTAGGATGTTTTCTATGAGTGCTGTTGTAGGGTACAGCATGTGGAAATCGGCGTGGAAGATTTGTATTAAATACATATCCTGAATTGTTGAACGAGTTGATGTTAATGGGGGGAGGAGGATAAAACATCATATGTCTTGGAGCCCAGGGATATCCAGGGTTATTATTGGAACAAACGACTTCATTAGAGTTGAAGGGTCTTGGAAAAAACCCTTTTTCTTGCCTTGGATGAGACATGGTTTCTTTGATATTTTTGTAAACCTGATTAAGCCAAATAGGAATTATTCAGATATTTTTGAGATAAAATAAAATTAAATATAAAATCTTTTTAAGAATAGAAATATATTTTTTTGAAAGTTATGAGATTATTCATTAATTATTAAGTCTTAATAATTAAGAAATGCTGAACTTTTTAGAAGCTAAAAGCATATTAAGCTTGCAGTCTTATGAAAAAACTTTTTTTTCAATTTTCCATTAATATTTTACGAAATGAAAGTACACATTCAAAAATAGTGAAAAAGTCTGACTTTTCTGATCAAAGTAAATTTACAAAACGTGAAAACAACTTCCACTTTTAAAAATGATATTAATAATTCCTAATTATCTAATATTTAAAAAAATAACATGAAAAAGTATTTATTTACTTGACCTTCAAAATAATAATAATAGATATTAATTAATATTAATTAAATGTTACATAAAAACGGTCATGAAGGCGTTACTCAGCAAGGCGTTGTGGAACGCATGAGAAGACAAAGAATGTCATGGCCCTCCACTGCATCCGTATCCATCTCCAGCCGTTTCGACTCTGTCCTGCTACTGGGTGGGGATGATCTCGGGCGAGAAAGTGCACTCTCAGAAGATCGACGAGCTGCGAAAATCTTTCTCACTTTAATCCAATTCATCAATCAATCAATCACTAATGATTTGTATAACGCCATTTACCTAGTGAACAAAAGCTTTGAACAAGTAAGTCTTCAGGCCTCGACGGAAAGTTATGAGTGACTTAGTTGAGATTAGAGAAGAGGGTAAAAAATTCCATAAAAGAGGACCCCAGTAAGAAAAAGAACGTTTAGCTAAAGAGTGTTTAACTGGAAAACAAAAAGAACGCTCAAAGGCCGATGATCTTAGACCAGATTTAGGGGGTTGTTTAATTAGATTTTTAAGATAAATTGGAGCAGTACATCGCGCAAGTCATTTTCGTCATCAATAGACCGTTAACTGGACTGTGGAAGATCATGTCAAAGTTCGGTTGCTCAAGGAAATTCATCGTCTTGTTGGACATTTCCACGCTGAAATGCATCTGGAAAGCCCTACGTTAAATCCAACATCACGGTCAATGGCCAAAGGCTCAACACAGTGAACCGTTTTACATACATTGGCAGTACACTATCCCAGAGTGTCACTATTGATGATGAAGTGAACGCCAGAATAGCAAGATCCAGTTCCACCTTTGGCAGGTTGTAACCAAATGTCTGGAACAGAAGACACATCACTGTAGTGGCCTCAATTATGGCGGTCCACATATAAGCACGAACATGCGCTCATGCACTGGCACTTCTAGGACTAACGTACTTGATAACCTTTGTCCCTCGTACCATATATAAGGAAGCCTTCTCGTTAATAAAATCTCTTTTTTTCTCCATATTTCAATCTCATTCGCTTCATCACCATTAGAGACCGACCGAAACAGATATTTTTATTTCGGCCGAAACCGAAATTAGGCCGAAATTAAAATCCCATTTTCGGCCGAAACTGAAATTAAGCCGAAATTGAATATTAAATTTCGGCCGAAACCGAAATTAAACCGAAATTGTAATAAGATTTTCGGCCAAAACCGAAGCCGAAACCGAAATTTTCCCAACTTTTATTACAAATGAAAAAATAGTATTTAATGATGACAATGCCAGTTTAATAAGTAAATCCAAACAAGCGTATATTTTAAGCAAAAAAATAAAAGTTAAAGTTAAAGTTTGCTTTGGTCAGACTGACATTTTGTAAAAAACTTCTAAATAGGATTCAACGACATTCTCACAATTTATTTTTGAATTAATTAATCGAAGCCAAATCTTCTCGTTCTTTCGACTTATATACAGTGTTATTTTCGTTCCATAAAATAATTATAGTTTTTATTTCAGTTTCGTTTTGGAATTAATTATAGTTTTTATTTTCGTTTTCGTTTTGAAAATAATTATAGTTTTTATTTTCGTTTTCGTTTTGAAAATAATTATAGTTTTTATTTTCGTTTCAGTTTTGAAAATAATTATATTTTTTATTTTTATTTTAGTTTTGAAAATATATTAATTTGAAACTTTAAACACTATTTATTTATATCTAAAAAAATTAATAGATCATAAAATGAAACAGTAAAATAGAACAGTATATTAACAACAAAGAGTTTAAAAAATTAACAGTCAAATAAAAATGTATTCAGTCTCAAGAAAACTTTCATTTGTAGGTTTTTCTGTAATCTATTTCTTTTCCCACTTGTTAAAGAAGCACATAAAGAAAAAATTCTCTCAACGTATGCCTGGGAGGCTGGAGCTGCCAAAAGATCTTGTGCAATTGGACTAAGAATAGGGTAGAAAGTTATGTTGTCATTCCAGAATTTTAACCCATTTGGTTCACAAGTATTTTTGACTTTTGAAGAATTTATTTTCATCTCCGAAATATATTTTTCTATTTCCACAATTATACTTGATTTGCATTCTTTGCCAGAACTTGTATCGTCAATACTTAATTTAGAAGATAAAAATTTAAATTTCTTTGAAGAAATTGATTATTCATCTGAAGCTTCTATTTCATTATGTTGTGAACTATTTTCAAAACAATTGTTCTTTGCTTCGCTAAAAGCCTGCAAAATAAAAGATTCAAATTGTTTAATTGCAATAAAAATTTGATGTGATGTATCATTAAATAAGATTTATAATTTTATTGAAAACTTGTTTTTAAAATATATCTAAATTACCTGTGAACAAATGTAAGTTTTAGCAGCATGCAATAAACTAGAATATTGTGGTAACAGAATGAATTCTGCAACAGTTGGATCCACAAATGTAGCAGCTGCTGTTACTGGATTGAATTTCAATGAAGAGGGATTTAAGAAGCACTCAAAATAATGTTGAATTGCACTCCTCAATGAAACAATCAAACTAGAAATTCCTACAAATTTAATTTGTTCTAAATGGCAGTCTAGGTCTAAAACAGACGGTATGACATGTGATAAAGACAATGTATCGGTCTGAATACTGTCAGTGTGGGTTGCGAATGGTTTCAAAAAATGTTGAACTTCTACCAATCTGTTCCATTCACTTGATAATAATGTGTCGATTTTGGCAAAATCCATAACATAATTGACATCATCTTTTAGTTCTAGTAATCTTTCAACCATAAAAAAAGTGCTGTTCCATCTAGTGGGGCAGTCTGTTATTACTGTTTTGGAAGATTTTTCAAGGAGTTTTTCTATGATTATTGTTGACTTTCTAATTTTGCTGACTATATACCTTGCTTTTGTAATTATTGGTTCATATACATTATTGGAGTATACTCTTTTTAAAACTAGTTGTATGGTGTGTGCTAAACATGGCATATGTCGATAAGGAACCCATTTTTCTAATTCTATTTCATCACAAATTGTTTCACTTTCTTCTTCATCACTATCTGAGTTTTCATTTTCTGAATAATCGTCTTTTTCTGCATGCTTATTTTGAAGAATACGCACAGCTTTTAAAATATTTGAACCGTTATCAGATATGATTAAAATTATTTTATTTGGTTCTATATTCCAATCAGCGAGACACTTTGATAAACACTCAGCAAGTTTTTCTCCAGTGTGGGGATGATTAAGTTGAATTAGGTTTAAAAAGTAATGACACGGTTTGCTACTCTGTGGATTGAAACAGCATGCTGAAATCCGAACATATGATGATGTTAAACCTTTTTTGGTCCAAATATCTAAACATATAACTATTCTTCGAACATTCTTTAATGAGTCTTTCAGAATTTTGCAACCCTCATCATATTTGTCTTTTAATAAGTCCAGTAACTTTGATGGGCCTGAAAAAAAATTTCAATAATTGATCCCTACTATTTTTGTACAATATGTTGTAATCATTTATAATGAATAACGACCATTGTAATTGCTCAAATAAATTTCTACAATATATTGTAATACTTTTTACATTTTGAATAAGATAAAATAAACAAAATTACCTGGCATTTTAACTTTTATATCCAATGTTTCCACAAAGTTTTAAAAATGTTTATTAGATACTAGATTTAATGGGATGTTTGTGTTTACAAATAATTTTAATAAAGAGTCTTGTCTCTTCAAATATTCTTCGCACTTACTTGAATACAAAACTGTTTTCGTCGTTTTTTTTCAAAACTTATAGTTTGTTGAACGGAATTTTCATTACTTTTAATCTTTTCACAATTCCTCTTTCTGACTAATTCAATTTTCTCGAATTCTTGAAAAAACTTTTTGTGGTAGCTAGAGAGATGAACCTTGAGGTTTTTCGGATTTTTTCCTTTAAGTGTTGCGTTGCATAAAACTTTCTGTCCGTCTTTGGTCGTCGATACTTCAACGATGCATGTACTTTTGTCATTTTCTGAAGAATATGTAAAATATTTCCAAATTTCGCTTTCTTTCTTTCTACCAGCAAATGAACGTGATAAACTCATTGTTATTTAAATTTGAAATATTATAAGAATCGATTACGTAAATTATTGATTAATAACAAATTTGAAGTATAATAACAAATTTACGATTAAAATAAGTGATAATTTAGTTGACAAAGCGAAGCAGTAATAAAATAACGTTTTACAAATGGCACTACTTTCATAAAGGCCAAAGATAATGTTTATAACATAGACATATATTTTTTATATAAATTTTCATTTGTATATTATGGCATATCATAAAAAGTTATTTAATTTTCGTTTTGGAAATAATTATAGTTTTTATTTCAGTTTCGTTTTGGAAATAATTATAGTTTTTATTTTCATTTTCGTTTTGAAAATAAATTTAATTTTTATTTTCGTTTTCGCGGAACGATTATTCAGAATTGTCGTTTTCGTTTTCGTTTTCGCGGAACGATTATTCAGAATTGTCGTTTTCGTTTTCGTTACGAAAATAACACTGCTTATATACAGTGTTTTTCAAAGCACGGATATCTAGAATTCCACATGCGTGTATATCTTATTCGAATAATGTGTGTGTGTGTGTGTGTGTGTGTGTGTGTGTGTGTGTGTGTGTGTGTGTGTGTGTGTGTGTGTGTGTCTGTGTGTGTGTGTGTGTGTGTGTGTGTGTGTGTGTGTGTGTGTGTGTGTGTGTGTGTGTGTGTGTGTGTGTGTGTGTGTGTGTGTGTGTGTTTGTGTGTGTGTGTGTGTACCTCTAATAAATCGACCCTCTGGATCATTGCCAAAGATGCATTTAACTTTCCCATCACATCTAATAGATATCTAATAAAGATGAGAATCGAACCCAAACTTAATAATTCGAGTTCGATTGAGGATATACAGATTCTTACTTTTGACAATAACATTTTTTAAACAAATGTTTTGTTAAATATTATCATTGAACGTATCCCAACTTACTTAAATATCAAATACATAATTGTTGTTCCAGATGCTTGTATATGTTATTCGAATAATTAGTCTGATGACACCCATAAATCAATCAACCACGATAACTAATAGATAACTGATAGAGAATCGAATCCGAACTTAATAGTTCGATTGAGGATACAGATATATCAGATAAACTACATAAATAAATAAAAATTTCGGTTTTTCGGTAAATATGAGATCCATTTCGGCCGAAACCGAAATTGAGCCGAAATTACAAAATTATTTTCGGCCGAAACCGAAAACAGGCCGAAATTGTAAAATTAGATTGGACCGAAACCGAAAAATGGCCGAAACTAAGAAAATTGGCAATTTCGGCGCCGAAACCGAAACCGAACCGAATTTCGGTCGGTCTCTAATCACCATCAAGACCAAGCTGAATTTATACAGGGCTGTGGTGCTCCTCACACTACTTTGTGCAGGTGAAACGTGGACTGTGGAGCAACGCCATGCTAGAAAAATGAACAACTTTCACACAATGAGCCTCAAAATGATCCTAAACATGAATAGCAAAAAAAAAACTCTAGACACAGTGGTACTGTCCATAGCAGTTCTTCCCAACATCTTCACCCTCCTAATACAGTTTCAGCATTGCTAGGCATGGCACGTAGTCCAAATGCTAGACAAGAGACTGCCAAAGAGACTCTTCTATATTGAGCTCGTGCATGGCTAGTGGTCTCAGAGTGGGCAAAAAAACGTTTCAAAAAACTCTGAAAGCCTCACTGAATGCCTTTGTCTTCAGCCCAGAAACGTGGGAACAAGCTACAAAAAATCGTTCCAACTGGCGCTTTTCCATCCACAAAGGTACCGTGACATGCCGCAGAAAAAAATACAAATTCTTCAAGCACGCTTTGACAACCCTACTGGAAACGTCTATTTCTTTCTTGTGTTTTTCATGTCGCCGAGCCTTGCGTGCCAGGATCGGCCTCGTCAGCCATCTGCGCATGCACAGACAGAGCCAGTAACAACATCGCGCAAATGATCCTCACCGACTCGCCGACGGACGAACGAACGTAAAAAGAGATGAGTTTAACGGGTTAACTAGTGTTTTTCAATTTATTTTGTTACCAAAAAAAGTGAGAATATTGGAGTAATATACATTTTGAAACGGTAAAGGTAAATTACGTTAAAAAATTATTAATTTAAGTATTTTAGTAAATCAACTATATTATAATAATAATAATAATAATAATAATAATTAAAAAGCTTTATTAAAGTATTTCGATGAATGCACCATTAATAAAGGCCTTTTAGCAGGCCTGCATCATCCTATCTCCTGAAAACACCTTGGTAAGCATTTTGAACTTTGTTTCATTAGCACTGGTTTCAGAAAATTGAAAAACTGTTCAAGCATTCATTTACTCTAAACTTTTGTTACCTCAAAACTCATAATTTTTTTTCCTTTTTCACAGACCCTTCCTTACTACAGCAATCTTCGACAATGAAGACTTTCCTCGCAGTAGCGCTCTTCTTTGGCGCCTACTCCTGCTCTCGAGTGTTGAAGACGTTCAAGGCGGAGAAGGTTCCGTCGAAGAAGTTGCTAAAAGCATTGAAGTCATTGAAGAATCTGAGCCACTGAAGCCAAAGGGGACTGAAAATGCCACTGGAGCCGAAGGGGCTGATGGTTCAAATCGGAGGTCTTTCATATATTACCTCCCGAGACGCAAATTCCGGGACTAGTGAAACGTCAATGGAGGGTATTTTAAAACAGATTGAGGTTTTAACCAAAGAGTTTAACAACAGTTTTGTGTCTTTCGAAGCTATTGCTTGCATTTTGCAGCTTTAAAAAGTTCAAACTCGTTATAAAAGCTAAAAAATCGTTTGGGAAATTAAACCACTTAAAGAAAAACGTACTACCAAATGCCCTGTTTCAATTTCTAGTGCATGTGGTTTGGCCCCTCAGAAGCTTGTCAGCACTGTCACAATGGTGAGCCAGCTGGACCTGCACTGGTGCACAAGTAATCTTGCTGAAAGTTTATAAGGACTTTAAAGGTCAGAAAAAAAAACAGCCAAAAGTTTTTTCTAAAGAAATGTGAGTTTTTATGGATGAAGTGCTTTTCTAAGAAGTTGCAGCTACACAACGATGAAGTACGAAAGAGAGGAAAAATGCAATTGGGTCCCATGAAGACCTACCGACCACAGTGAAAGAAGGAAGCTGAGGTTGCAGGTCAATGACCATTGGTCATGTCTCAAGGCTGGCCTGTACAGTTCTTCGAGGCAGTTTTCAGAAAAGACGAATAAGAAGCAAATGAGAAGACGGGAAACAAAATAGTGGAAAGGACAGGTTTGGAGCTCAACGACTGTTTGAGATAGTTTGAGAAAACTTATTTTGATCTCTTATTGTGGCTCTCCAACGGTGTTCGGTACTATGGGAAACTGACTGAGTTTCGAAGTAACGGCCAATACAGTATCAGCGATGCTTTTCAATATTGGTTGCTGTATTGCTAATCTTTTTTGTCTCAATTATACAGGCCAACATTCATTTTCAGCGTGACTACAACTAATATTACGGAAATAAAACTACCTTATCTAATCAAAATCCATTTTTCAACGCTTGATTTAGTTATTAATTAGTATAATTACTTTAGACTGACTTCACTGGAGAAGCCGCCATTAATCATTAAAATATTAACACAGATGAATAAATGAAGATTTGATTGAAGACGATTTCAAGTAGAGCATTGATTTACAAAACGAATGCAATTGATGAGTTAGGGTTGAATGTTCAAATGCACCATTCGATTCAATAGTTCTCCCAAACGTCATTGTCAGTCGACATCTAGAAATGCCAAAAGCTATATATATATATATATATATATATATATATATATATATATATATATATATATATATATATATATATATATATATATATATATATATATATATATATATATATATATATATATATATATATATTCAAAGTTGTGTTGCGAAACGCAGGAAAAGTGAAGTATTTACGAATAAATATTCGCTAGTTATCAAATTCTAAAAACGATTTTTTATATTATTATTAACAGTAATATAAACTGAAATGAATATGAAGTTATCAAAGGAGTGTTAAGTCACGTTAGCTTAGAGCCACAACAGCACCAACTGCAATGTAACATTTCTTCAATGAATTGTTTCATATTTGAACGCCGAAATATATTCTCGAGCGCAATGGTAGTTTCAATTAGCTGTATTATAGTTATAGCTATATTGTCGTTTCCAACTGTCAGTTCAAATGCCTTGATGTCCTACAGTTATGCTACTATGTCCCGGCATTCGATCAATCATCTTAGATATATAAAAAATATCAATAATGAATAATATTTGAATAAAATAAAATATTTAGAAATAATCGAAACTGCGCAAAAATACGAAATAGCTTATTTTGTTCATTGAAAATAAAGGACACACACACATAAAGTGTGTACCAAATTGAATCAGTGATCCGAAAGATATTTCAGCCGAAAACTTAGGCGTGTTCGATACCTGAGTTGTTCTTTCAAATGCTGACCTGTCCGAAATTTAAGTGCAAACGAACTTGATGCCGAGGTGTTTAATCCCATTGTGAAGGAGAAGGAGAAGAATTATGAAGAGGAAAAAATAGAGAGGAGGAAGAGGAGGAGGAGAAGGAGGAGGAGAAGGAAGAAGAAAAGGAAGAAGAAGAGAAGGAAGTGGCTTTCTAGTATTATGCGATACAATTCGTATCCAACACTAAAATCCAATAGAAAGTTTTTAAAAAAAGATACCAAAAAACGAATGGATTAATTTGCATAGCGAACTAAATTTGAAATAAATACAAAATATTTTAAAGAACGAATAAAAAAAAAAGTTCGCAAATCCCCAATACTGTAAGTATGAAAACTAGTGAAATGAAAAAGATTAGAAAATAAGTAATTATAAATAATATACTTTTTGACTAATAAAAACTTGATAAACTAATATCCCTTGTTATTAAAAACTATTAAATAAAGTATTTATTTTAATAATAATAATAATAATTACGTGATTTGAACACACAGTAATGAAAGCAATTTAAAAAGCTATGAAAAATAACACAAACAAATTGAATAACTAATACAAAGGTGGAAACTTATAAATGAACAACGGGTGAACCCCGATCAATAATTACATAGGTCAATCAAGAAGGAGAAAGGGGAGGAAGATATAGAAGAGGAAGAAGAGGAGGCAAAGGATGAAGAGGAAGAGAAGGAGGAAGAAGAGGAGGAAGAAGAGGAGGAAGAAGAAGAGAGGAAGAAGAGGAGGAAGAGGAGAAAGGGGAGGAAGGGGAAAAGTAGGAAGAAGGGAAGTGGTTATCTAGCGAGAGCCGTGATCAGGCCTGAACAAGTCTCGAAGAACTCGAGGATTTGGTGCAGTGAGCCTGGCAATTCGTCCCCCTCTTCTCCTTCCCTCTGGTCTGAATCGTTAGGTGTGTGTGTGTGTGTGTGTGTGTGTGTGTGTGTGTGTGTGTGTGTGTGTGTGTGTGTGTGTATGTGTGTGTGTGTGTGTGTGTGTGTGTTTGCTTCATTATGTATGTTTCTTTACAATTCAGATTGATAAAACGCTGGTTTTTGTATTTGATTGTTGTTACAAATCAAACTTGTGCGATGCATTAAAATCCCTCAAGAAATCCAACCAACCGAAAACCCCAAACCATCATCGTCATCCCCAAAACTACCACATCGCCACCCCCCCCCCCCCCCTCCCATCATCCTCCCTCCCCTCACCCCACCCACCTGACACCTCGGAGACGGCCCTGGTCATGCGCCTGACCTTGAGGGCGTCAGGGTGGTCTGACGTGTGGAGGTTCTTGAAGTCGAGTAGGTAACTCTTGCCGTCAACCTGGTACAACTGCAGACCCATCTTCACCTGGGCGGTGGTACATGATGCGAAATGTACTGCGCGCTCCAATACAAAGCAAGAAATAAAGTGAAAATAAATACAATAAAATGCAATGCATTACTAAAAAATAGAATACAAAGACGACGAAAATGATTAAGGTGGCGTAAACCCGAATAAAACTACTAGCACCATTAGAGAAAGAGAAGAGAGACAGAGAGAAAGAGAGAAAGAGAGAGAGAGAACACCACAGGCACGCATATGAATCAGACATACGTATTTTCCCGTCACTGGGTTTTTCCTCCTGACGATAACGTGGTAGTTCGTCACGACCTTCCACTCCTGTGTGTGGAATGCATTAATTTGTAGGAGACCAATCATCATCAACACCACAATCAAAATCATTATCATCCTTGCCACCACGACTACCATACACACAAGCACCCTCGACACACACAAGCACACACAGCACACACAGACACACACAGCACACACAGCACACACAGGCACACACAGGCACACACAGGTACACACAGGCACACACAGGCACACACAGGTACACACAGGCACACACAGACACACACAGCACACACAGGCACACACAGCACACACAGGCACACACAAGCACACACAGACACACACAGCACACACAGGCACACACAGCATACACAGGCACACACAGGCACACACAGACACACACAGCACACACAGGCACACACAGACACACACAGGAACACACAGCACACACAGCACACACAGGCACACACAGCACACACAGGCACACACAGCACACACAGACACACACAGGCACACACAGCACACACAGCACACACAGGAACACACAGCACACACAGCACACACAGCACACACAGGCACACACAGGCACACACAGACACAAACAGGCACACACAGCACACACAGGCACACACAAGCACACACAGACACACACAGCACACACAGGCACACACAGCATACACAGGCACACACAGGTACACACAGGCACACACAGGCACACACAGGTACACACAGGCACACACAGACACACACAAGCACACACAGGCACACACAAGCACACACAGGCACACACAGCACACACAGGCAGTCACAGGCACACACAGGCACACACAGCACACACAGGCACACACAAGCACACACAGACACACACAAGCACACACAGGCACACACACAGCACTCACATATCCCAGGGACTTCATGGCCTTGAAGACCTCGTGCATGATGTCGAGCGGCTTGCTCTGCGACCGGATGCCCAAGTGCCACTTCGACTTGCGTGCCACCGGAGCCGACCGCTTGGCGTCCTGCGGCACCGGCTCCAGTGACACTGTGGCGTTCAGTTCTGTGTGCACGAATGGTGTACATGCGGTCATTACATTGGGATGCAGTAGGGAAACGACTCTCGGCTTGACCAAGGCTTAATAGTCCTAGGTCCATGTGCAATTAATGTCCTAGTAGTGAGCGCTTCGGTTGTTCCTTGCCCGGGAGCTACAGAAAAACGACTATTTTATTGATATAGAGTAAGAATAAGGTGTAGTGCTAGACTAGATAGTGGCTTAGTACACAGTGTATCACTAGGCTTAGTATACAGAATATTACAATACTAGGTAGTGGTGTTTATATTGAAAAGTAGAATTGGAAGGGAACCAACGTTGCATGCGTTCAGGGTGGGTGTGGGGCGAGGGCGGTTGTGCTTGCGAGGTGGCCTTTTATGGTGGGTTTTATTGGTTGAAGCGGTGAAAAGAACCTATACCAGCCCATTGCTTAGTACCCCGAGTAACTCAATCATCATGCCATACAGGTACATATCTACTCCTTAAATAGCATTCTATAAGCCACAGCATTTCCACTTCACCAAGCACCACAGCAACAACCATCTTAGAACAAAACACTACCCAAATAACCACCACTGCACCACATCACCGATCAGCACAGCACGTCGAAAATAACCACCATAGAACACACACACACAGCAACACACAGCTGCACAACTACCTTAACACCCCTACACACAACAACAACAACAACAACAACAACAACCACAACAGAACCACCCACAAACACACAAGCACAATTCTCCGCCACCCCGAACACGACCAAACCCGCCCGCAACCCACCATCATGAAGGACTCAACGGGCGGCGACGAAGCGACGAAAAAGTCCAGAATCTGCAGCTTCTCGGTCTCGTCGGCCAAGCGCTTGTTGTCCATGATGAGGTTGTACGCGATGACCAGTTGGTCCTGCTGATCCCCGCTCAAGAGGGCCGCGTGCACGTCCGCTTCGTTCACTTGACATTTCTAGCGGGGGGAGGTTGGAGATGATGGTAAGAGAAACGGAAGGGTGATGGTGATGATGCGAGGAGGGAGGGTGATTATGGGAGTGGGGAGGGTGATGGTGGGAGGGGGGAGGGTGATGGTGGGAAGAGAGAGGTTGATGGTGGAAGGGGGAAGGATGATGGTGGGAGGGGGAGGGTGATGATGGTCGTCATTGTGTTGGTTGTGGTGGTTGTCACCATCATCGGCATCATCATCATCATCATCGTAATCATCATCATCAACGTAATCATCCTCATCATCATCACACACAGACACACACACAACCCATCCACCCACACACACACACACACAACCCCTCCTCCCGCCCACACACACACACAACACCTTCTTCCCCCAAAAACACACACACAAACACACACACACAAACACACACACACACAAACACACACACACACACACCAGCACTCACATCGCACACTTCCTGGATGACTTCGGTGTCGATGATGGAGGCGTCGACGTCAGAGCCGGAAGGGAAGAGGTAAGAAGGCAGCTCCTCCTTGAACCACTCGTCCTCCCTGATGATGATGATGATGATGGTGGTGGTGGCGGTGATGATTGTGATGGTGAGGGCAGTGATGATGATGATGATGATGATAATGATGGTGGCGGTGATGATTGTGATGGTGGCGGTGATGATTGTGATGGTGGCGGTGATGATTGTGATGATGAGGGCAGTGATGATGATTGTGATGATAGCGGTAGTCATGGTGATGGGAGAGTGATTATGGTATCAAGTATTGGGCGACAGTTCAAAGTGGTTTTTGGGGAAATCTTTACACACACACGCACATAAACAAACATAAACACACACACACACACACACACACACACACACACATAAACAAACACACACACACACACACACATACACACACACACACACACACACACACACACACACACACTTGATATCCTTGATGGTGGCACGTTGGATGGGGTCAACCACAAGCATCTTGGAGATGAGGCTGGAGACTTGCTTGCTCACGTGCTCAGGCGTGTAGTAGTGACCGGCTGTTAAGGTGTCAAGGTCATCATAATAATGTTTTTATCTTTGGTTGCTATTATACTTTTATTGTGTTATTTTAGAAGAAGTATTGGGCGTATAGTAGTGATGAGCTGTTAAAAGGGAGGGGAAGGGGTGATTATAACGTGTGTCAAGGTCAGTATCAACATCATTGTTGTTGTTATTATTATTATTTTCATCATCATCATCGTCATCGTCATTATCATTATTATTATTTTTATAATCATCATCATCATCATTATTATTACGAAAGTTCCCTTTTGCTTTGACATGACGTCACCTTTGATTTTGCGGAAGAGCGAGGGAACGTGCTCGTCGTCGAACGGAAGCTGCATGTGGGGAAGTTGCAATGCAATAATATAAATAATAGAATTACTTGAGTGATATACAATACAATAAAAGTATAATGCAAAAAAATTGAATAAATAACAATTTTAAAAGTGATTTTTTTATTTGACATTTAAATAAATCTATTTTGTGAAAGATAATTTATTTATTAAACATTTAAATTACTTTTTTAAAATACTTTTTTTAAACGATTTGAGAACAACAAAACAATGAAACGATACATTAATTGAACAAACCAAAAATCATACAAAAACAAATAAATAAATAAATCCAAGACTACAAAATAGGTCGAACTAATTAGACCAAAGACTACAAAAAAGGTCAAACCAATTATACCAAATCTCAAATAACAAGAACAACGACAACACTGACGGTGCCACAAAGCAGGGCGAAGAGGATGACACCACTGCTCCAGATGTCCACCTCAGGACCTGCGTACAACCTGTGTGTTGTTGTTGTGGTTGTATGTGGTTGTTGTGGTTGTATGTGGTTGTTGTTGTTGTATGTGGTTGTTGTTGGTGGTGGCTGCAGGCGGTGCTTGTTGGAGTTGGATGTTTGTTGATGACGATGGCGTTTTATGTGGTGGATGTTGGTGATATTCCATGGTTGTTGGAGTGATGGTGGATGTTGATGGAGTGATTGGTTGAATGTTGGTGGAGGTTGTCGGAAGTGATGTTGACGATGACGTTGTTGCCTTTATTAATTGATTATTTAATTAATCAAATCCTATTTTATAAACGAAAGAGCCTTTGATTTCGTAGTATTGCACAGATGGAGGCGATATCAAATAACACAGGACTATGAAAGCCGCTAACTAGTCAATTGCTTGCATAATCTGTGCCAATTAACCACCTTTTAAACTAGTCATTAACGATAAATTATAATTAAAAATAAATCAATCAAAAGAAATTATAGATTATTGTATTCTTAATCATATTCAATAATATTATATTAATAATTATAATAATATTTATAAAAATAATATATAATATTAGTTTGTTAATATTATTACTACTATTATTATTAATACTACTAATACTATTATTATTATCATCATCATCATCATCACCATTAATGCTATTGTTATTATTATTAAGGTATCATCATCAGCACTCACTTTCCCGAGATGACCTCAGGGGCGGCGTAGTTGGGGCTGCCACACGAGGTTTTCAGGAACTCTCCGTCCATCATCATGTTCGAGAGGCCTGTCGTTGATGGTGGTGGTTTGGTGGTGGTTAGTTTAGTGGTGGTTTGGTGGTGGTTAGTGTGGTGGTTAGTTTTGTTAGTGATGGTGGTTTGGTGGTTAGTGTGGTGGTTTGGTGGTGGTTAGTGTGGTGGTTAGTGGTGGTTAGTGTGATGGTTTGGTGGTGGTTAGTGTGGTGGTTTGGTGGGTAATGGTGGTTAGTGTGGTGGTGATGGTTTGATGGTGGTTAGTGTGATGGTGGTTTGGTGGTGGTTAGTGTGGTGGTTAGTGGTGGTTAGTGTGGTGGTTTGGTGGTGGTTAGTGTGGTGGTTTGGTGGTGGTTAGTGTGGTGGTTAGTGGTGGTTAGTGTGGTGGTTAGTGTGGTGGTTAGTGTGGTGGTTAGTGGTGGTTAGTGTGGTGGTTAGTGGTGGTTAGAGTATTGGTGGTTAGTGGTGGTTAGTGTGGTAATTTGGTGGTGGTTAGTGTGGTAGTTTGGTGGTGGTTAGTGGTGGTAAGTGTGGTGGTTTGGTAGTGTTGTGGTGATAGTGGTGGTAAATGCGATTCAAATTGGTGGTGGTTTGGTAGTGAAGTAGATGCTAGTTGATGGTGTTGGTGATGCTAGTTGGTTTTAAGCTTAGTGGTAGGCTTGTGGTGCTGTAGTGAAGTGGTGTAAGTGAAGGCGATGCTGGCTGATGGTGTTGTGGTAACAGTGGCTTGTGGTGTGACTGAGCGTGTAATGACTGAACTTGACCACGGGAGGTCCTAGGTTCGAATGCAACTTGTAGTGAGCGCCTCAGTTGCGTGCCCGGGCGTTATACAAAAACGAAGATTTTATTTATTTATTCAGCGGCGTTGTGAGTGTTGCTCCAGTCGATACTAGTGTGGTGGCGGTGGTGTGGCGGTGGTTTTGTTAGTGTTGTGACGCTGTCAGTGTGTTGTTGTTGTGATATTGTTGGCAGTGTTGCCGATTCATTCGCATTGAAACCATTATCAATTCTCAAGATTGATAACGAAGAGGGTTGAATTGATTGATAAAAGAGGGATTGATCGATTGAATGAAATGCTTTCATGTTTTTATACACAAATAAGTTGCTAGTCCAAACCAGAAATCCTCTGTATGCCACAACCACAACCGCCTCAGCTACCCCTAACTTCGCCTCAGCTACCCCTAACTTCACCCCAGCCACAAACACCTCCAGCTCACTACCACTATAACAACCACAACTCACTATCCCAATAATCACAACCACCACAAAAACCACAACCACCACAAAAACCACAACATCCGTAACCCATTACTACTACAACAAACCCCTACAACCACTACAACAAACCCCTACAACCACTATCACAACCACAAACCACCCCACTACCAATATAGCAACAACAACTCACTACCACCAAAACAACCACAACCCACTACCACTATAACCTCAACCACCATAACACCCACAACCACCACAACCTCAACACCCCTAACCCATTACCACAACAGCCATACAAACTACCCTCAACCCATCACCACAACAACCATACAAACTACCCTCAACCCATCACCACAACAACCATACAAACTACCACATTAAAAACCCACCGAAGTCTGCAATCTTGACGTTGAGTTGCTTGTCGAGTAGAAGGTTTTCTGGCTTCAAATCCCTGATTGTCAGTGGTGGTGGTGATGGTGATGATGGCAGTGGTGGTGGTGGTGGTGTTGGTTATGGTAGTGATAGTAGTGGTGTTGATGATGGTAGTGGTGGTGGTGTTGATTATGGTAGTGGTGGTGGTGGTGGTGATGGCAGTGGTGGTGGTGGTGGTGATGGCAGTGGTGATGCTGGTGATGGTAGTGTTGGTTATGGTTGTGATAGAAGTGGTTGTGGTGGTGGTGATGGTAGTGGTGGTAGTGTTGGTTATGGTAGTGATAGTAGTGGTGTTGATGATGGTAGTGGTGGTGGTGTTGATTATGGTAGTGGTGGTGGTGGTGCATGTTGCTTGATTTGAGATGCAAGCATCAATGAAGACTAATACAAGCTTCAACCTAACCTAAATACAATAGCCAAGTTTGAACTTTCAATCTATATTAATTGATTAAATACTTTAAATACCATTAATAATAATAATAATAATAATAATAATAATAATGAGTATTTAATTAAATAAATATAACTCATAAATGAAAATAATTCACGAAATGTATTATGTAAAAAAGGTATAATAACTTATTATATACAAGACATCCTTGAGTTGAATTGCTTTCTCAACTCTTAACTCATTATCGAGTGGGTTGGACCGGAAATTCGGAAGAACCACGCCCTCTTAGGCTCCCTACTGCCACCTTCACTTCAAAGTGCCGCATAAATTAAAGAGTGCGCCTAATACATGAGACTTCATGAAATACTAGTGAAAATATTATATTGAAACTAGGTTAAATAATAATTGTCATTTTTGTATAGCGCCCGGGCACGCAACTGAAGCGCTAATGAATATATTAACGCAAATAACCGACGAACACAGAGGGCTGAATGTGTGCATGGATGGCACAGTCTAAAAGGACAAGAGCACCTGTGAACAATCATATGTCTGTGGCAGTAGTCCACGCCTGAGATGATCTGCTGGAAGAACCTCTTCGCCTCGTGCTCCTTCAGCTGTTTTAGTGTTTGTTTGTGTGTGCGTGTGTGTGTGTTGCTGTGTTTGTGTGTGTGTGTTTGCGTGTGTGTGTGTGGGAGGGGGGGGTAGTATTGATTCTAAGTTTAAAATAAAATAAAAACCTTAGCGCTCTTGAAACATTATTCACATGTATACACGCACACTTTTACTCACGCACAAACCTTTCCTCTCTTGACAATGTACTCAAAGAGCTCGCCACCTCCGACATACTCCATCACCATGAAGATGTCAGACGGAGTGCTAATCACTTGGTAACTTTAGAGGTAGTAGTAGTAGTAGTAGTAGTAGTAGTAGTAGTAGTAGTAGTAGTAGTAGTAGTAGTAGTAGTAGTAGTAGTAGTAGTAGTAGTAGTAGTAGTAGTAGTTATAGTAGTAGTAGTAGTAGTAGTAGTAGTAGTAGTAGTAGTAGTAGTGGTAGTAGTAGTAGTAGTAGTAGTAGTAGTAGTAGTAGTAGTAGTAGTAGTAGTAGTAGTAGTAGTAGTAGTAGTAGTAGTAGTAGTTGTAAGCTTTAGTTGTAAGTAGACTAACAGCTTGATGATGTGGGGGTGGCGGAAGAGCTTGAGGTTCTGGATCTCCCTACGGATCTTGCCAACAACGTCGAGACTCTTGATCTTTTGTCGGTTCATCACCTTGATGGCCACCTTGTGCCCCGTCAGTTGGTGAATGCCCACTGTGGTGGTGGCAGTGGTTATTGAGACGTCATGAAGCCCCGATCAACCTCGAAGGTTTTTTCAAATTTATAAAACTTTATTCGCTATCAAAACTTTTTCCAGTATATTAATTAATACATTTTTTTAAAAGTTCATTGACATTGAAAAAATTGAAAAGCTTGTATTTCTATTATTTATAAATATAATATCAGTAATAGAAAAAAATTAAAATTGTGATATTTGAATTTTTTATATATAAATTCAGCTAATGAACTTCGGTCAAGCCTGAGACTCGAATTTAGAAAACAGAAATAAAAACTTGTGACATTGCAAAACTAAATAAATTTTATCAAAATTATTCATTGTGTTTTCTAAACATGAAATATTTAAAATTCTAAAGTTAATCCTTTAGTTAATATTTAAAGCGCACAATAATTGAAATGCAGTGGTTTGTAAGAATGAGGCAATAGTAAACCTTTAACTTTTCCAAAAGTTCCAGATCCAAGAGTTTCTCCTAACAAATAATCTGCAATTTTAACTTGGCCTACCGGTGAATCCATACTGCTAGAGACATTAGACATTTTATGAGAGGCCATTACGGATTTTTATGATATGAATTTGTTCTAGCGTTTCATTTACTTTCTTTTCATTAAAAAAATCTTTAAATATATTGTTGATGGAAATTATTTTTTTGTGATTTTGTTTTTCACCTGAAGACCAAAAAATTGTAAAAAGTTTTTTAATGAGAAGAACTAGCTAAAAGTCTATTTTTTTCATATAAACAAATATAATTTTTTGCATAGATATAGTATATATACTACTTGTTGTTTGTAGGATATCTATGATTTTTTGAAATAGGAGAGACCGGGGCAAGACGACGAATGGCGTATATTTTCAGTTTTCCACTAGTTTTGAGCATGAAACGAACACTACTGGCTCTCCTAACTCCCTTTTATTGAATAATAGAATGCAAATGCTGAATGACTATTTTTATTTTAGTTGGGAAGCTTCGCTTGTTTTCCGCGGTCACGTTGTAACTTTTATCAATCAATCAATCAATCAATCAATCAATCAATCAATCAATCAATCAATCAATCAATCAATCAATCAATCAATCAATCAATCAATCAAATAGATTTCTAGAGCGCTCTTTCTTCAAATTCAAGAGCACTGGTAAATAAATTTGTTAAACAGATATGTCTTCAGATCTTTACGAAAAGTAAATAATGATTTAGAAGTAGTTCCAAATATATGGACCAGCATAATGGAAAGAACGTTTAGCAAAAGAGTTATTAATGGAAGGGATGAAATAATGATTTTGAGTGGATGATCTTAAGTTACTTCTATGAGGGTGAGTTATTAATGATTTGAGGTATATTGGGGATACTGGGGAGTTTTTTAAATTAAACATAAAAACACAGATTTTAAATATAATCCTAAATTTCATGGGAAGCCAATGTAATAAGATGAGAGAGGGTGTAATGTGGTGATAAATAGGAGTACGGCTAACGACTCTAGCTGCATAATTAAATACTTTATTTAATGGTTTTAAAGTAGTTTCAGGTATTTCGATACTGACATATAACTGCGAATCGTCAGCATAGGATGGGGAGTTGAGAGAATGAGAGGGAATGATAGAAGATAATTCAGAGACGTATAGAATAAAGAACAAAGGACCAAGAATAGAACCTTGAGGAACACCATAAGTAGATGGGGTAGAGGTACAGTGATTTAAAGAAACATAAACAGATCTATTAGATAAATTAGACTTAATCCATAAAAACGAAGAATCCTTAATATTGAACTTATTTTTTTAGTAATAGTAGTAATAACAAGTGGTCTACAGTATCAAATGAGGCCGAATAATCTAAGCAAACAAGTACAGAACGTTTTGTATTATCGAAGGCGTAAATATGCACGTTTAAATAAGCTTTGTGGCAGAGATAGGTAACATATTTCGTTTCGTGCAACAAATATTTATTAGTAGTTTATTTAACTTACTACCTATCATCATAAATAGTTGTCAATTAGTTGACTTCATACATGGCAATAAAAACAAAATGTGTAAGTAAGCTTGTCATCTTGACTCGTTTTTCAGAATTTGCAAAAATAAATATGATTATGATACTGGAGCTTTTGTTTAAAGATTTTTGTTTAAAGTCGTAGGTACGGATCTACCAGTAAGAAAAAAACTTTTTTTTTAGAACCAAATACTTTTGGTTTCGGCGTGCTAAAAAAACTTTCATTTCTAAAAATTTCGAATACCATGGAGAAAAGTTTGTTTTAAATTTGTGAGCTTGTAAAAACCATGGTGCAAAATTTTGAACGGTAAATTCAGTAATATTCTGTTTTTAAAATACTTTTATAGACTAAAGTTCATATTTTAAAATAGGGCTAACTAAAATATTTCAGTTAACCTATTCAGTTGGCAACTTAAATATTTTAGTTAAACTTTCATTTTAACTAAAACATATTTTTTAGTTGAATTTGAATTTAAAAAATAACTTAAACTATACAGGAAGCTACAAAAAATAATTTAACTATTAGTTTGCAAATATTTAATTAAACTATGACCATCACTGCATGTTTGACGATTATGCTTGAATCAAAATAAGAGTTTGTTATGTTTTTATTAAAAAAAGAGGAAGGGGGTCCACATTTAGGCCCTCACTACCCCAGGATCGCCGCCCATGCTAACAGTGTAAGCTCACTGTCGAAAGAAGATTACAGTAAGCTGACCCTACGAGGTAGTTGACCACTTCCACGAGTTTGGACAATCTTGTAAAGCTTAAAATAAGAATATTGATTGAAATTTCAGTGAGTTTAAAACAGTGGCGCGATGTATGTCTACTTTAATGACTTCGGAACCATTCCTACTGAAAATGACATGTATTTTATTTGAAACAAAGAAACTTGAAACAGACTTGTGCCATTTTGTTGATTTTAGGTGTGAAAATTTTTTTCAAAGGAAATAGTGGTGTTGAAGTAGGATACTTCAAACAAGTCAATTAATCAATCAAATAGATTTCTATAGCGCTCTTTCATCAAATCAAGAGCTTTTATTAAATGTTTTAGATTCTTCCTTTAATATTTCTGGTTCCTCTCTTATCTGGCTTAAATCTTACCTTACTGAGCGAACTTCCTATGTATCAATTGAATCTTCTCGTTCTTCTTCTGTTTCTTTATCTTATGGTGTCCCACAGGGCTCAATCCTTGGTCCCTTACTTTTTATTCTTTATACCTCGGAACTAATATTATTTCGTCATCTTCTTTAAACAGTCAAATTTATGCTGATGACTCCTATATTTATACATCTTTCACTGACTCTTTCTCTTGACCTTACTGTTAATAAAATAACTCTCTGTCTTCAATCTATAATATCTTGGGCTTCTTCTATGTTTCTCAAACTTAATCCGGACAAATTTGAACTCATATATTTCAATAAAAAATCAAAGTCTTTACTATCTCTTCCTTCTTTAGTTTTGCCTCCCCCCTCTTCACTCTCTCTAAACCCTTCCTCTTCCATTCGTAGCCTTGGTTTTATTTTTGATTCTAACTTGTCTTTAGCTCCTCAAATTCTATCTGTCTCTAAATCTTGCTACTTCCACATTCGTCGTATTAAACAGCTTCTTCCTTTTCTCGATGATCCTACCTTGCAACTTTTTGTATCTTCTCTAGTTCTCTCCAGAATTGATTATTGTAACTCTCTTTACTATGGTCTCCCTGATACTACTTTAGCTCCTCTAAATAAAACCTTTAATTGTGCTGCTCGTCTTGTTGCTCGTGCTCCTAAGTTTTCTCACATTTCTCCTTATCTTCGTTTGTTACATTGGTTACCTTTGAGATCTAGAGTGACTTTTAAAATATGTTTAAATATTTTTACAATTCATAACTGTAATGCTCCAATTTACCTTAAAAATCTAATTTAAACAACCCCCTAAATCTGGTCTAAGATCATCTACCTTTAATCGTTCTTTTCGTTTTCCAGTTAAACACTCTTTTGCTAAACGTTCTTTTTCTTACTGTGGTCCTCTTTTATGGAATTCTTTACCTTCTTCTTTAACTTCAACTAAGTCACTCATAACTTTCCGTCGAGGCCTGAAGAAGTACTTGTTTGGGACGTGATAGCTGAGCGCTTTTGTTCGCTTAGTAAAGGGCGCTATATAAATTATTAGTGATTGATTGAAGAGCGCTCGTAAATAAATTTGTTAAACAGATATGTCT
The DNA here is from genome assembly GCA_943735955.1 of Piscicola geometra. Classification (NCBI taxonomy): domain Eukaryota; kingdom Metazoa; phylum Annelida; class Clitellata; order Hirudinida; family Piscicolidae; genus Piscicola; species Piscicola geometra. The sequence continues at coordinate 7,066,502 of OX030956.1, forward strand.
TCAGAATCTGAAGTTCAGATCCTTACGAAAAGTAAATAATGATTTAGAAGTAGTTAAATAAGGAGGTAATGAGTTCCAAATATATGGACCTGCATAATGGAAAGAACGTTTAGCAAAAGAGTTATTAATGGAAGGGATGAAATAATAATTTTGAGTGGATTAACTTAAATTACTTCTATGAGATATTAACAAGAGGTCTTTAAAGGCATGTGCAAAATTTGAAAGGTATAAATTAAAAAAGAAAATTATAAATGAATATTTTGAAATCTTCTGAAACTTTTAATATATTTAAAAATAATAATATTGTCATTTTGATAATGTTTATGCTTTATCAATTTTGTTTCTTTGAGTAAGTATCTCTATTTATAAATGGACGTTTCCTTTATTTCGTCTTTTGATTGTTTTCTAGTTCCACATCGTTGTCTTTATTTTTTAACTTTTTAAAAACGTAGATAGTTAATAATTTCATTGTTTTTAAGGAAAAAATTGTCTGTTATTTTACTTTTGATTTTTTCTTTAAAATGAAACATCAAGGTAATTTTTTTAGAAATACAAAAATTCAATGTTCAGTTTATCTAACATTATTTTTTTACTTTGTGAGTAAATTGTTCCTATTATTTTAATGAAAATGTAAATTTCAAAATATGTGACTTAAAAAACACATTTTTACCACAGATGACGCAAGACATTACAACGGTGGCAGAAGAGATAACTTTTTCGGCGATGGCGACCATCACAGAAACAACTCCAGTCATCGGAGACCTGGCGCCGATATCATAGAAAATGGTTTTCAGGTACAAAGGCCCGAGGAAGGAAGCAATTGGCTGGCGAAAAGAGTTGGCAACATGGCGATGAACGACGAAGCAGGGCATAGAGACAGAGGCAGGGTTAATAGGGGTCATTCTAATGCCAATTCTAAAACTAGTTCTCGGCAAGGTTCGCCCTGTAGAAGTAACTATGGAGGTGAGGGGAGGGATGCTGACAGGAAATATAACAGAGATGTGCCTGCAAGGAGCAGCAATGGCGATGCTGGCGACTGCAGAAACGGCATGTCGAACAATGCCAAGCCAGCTGAGGTCACATCAAAGTGGTTGAACAAGTTCAAGTCAGACAACAATTCCAACCACAATGATCGTGGTAATAATCAAGGCAACAGATCAGAACGTAGTCAGTATGATAACGATGTAAGAAACACGTCTGCCTACAACAGACCAAATAACAGAGGCAACAATAGAGACCATAACAACAGGGATAACAACCGAGGCCAGTATAACAGGGATAGCAACCGAGACCAGTTCAACAGGGATAATAGGGTAAACAACAACCGAGGCCAGTATAACAGGGATAGCAACAGAGACCAGTATAATGGTGGAAACAGCAACCGAGACCAGTATAATGGTGGAAACAACAACAACCGAGGCCAGTATAATGGTGGAAACAACAACAATAGAGGCCAGTACAATGGTGGAAACAACAACATGGACAACAACAGATCCTATAGGGACACATATAGTGGTAATAGAAATCATGAAAGGTCTTCTTGCGCTGCTGATGATGATGCTGATGCTAGGAGTTCAAGGTCAAACTCGCAAGGGAGGTCAAACAGGCAGCACGGCAACAGGAGGCTCTACAACAATGGGGGTGATGATGCGAATGGCAACAAACATCACATCTTCAAGAATGACATGTACCTGGGAGGAGACGCCTTCAGAGGAGGAGGAGGTGATTCTCTTTTCAATTGCATCAGCAATCTCTTGCATGTTTATTAATCTTTTTATTATTTAATGTTTATTTCTTCTTTTTTTATATATTCTTGATTATTGCCATCATGTGACAATCCTTGCTGTATGATGCAGTATTTGAATATTCATTAGGTTGCTTTAGGCTATTCTTAATTCTTAAGCAACACATAAGGCATGAAGGTGCTGCCATAGCTAATATAGGACTGCAAAACTTGCAATGAATAGATTCATAATCATACTTGCCATTTCAACCGTTTCCATACTTTACTTTAACGTGCACACATGCAGATACACAAACAACCCTTACACAAACAACCTACACACACACACACAGGCACACATACACACACGCCGACTTAACCAACCACCCAAACACACCAACGCACACATACAACCACAGTGGCAAAGGTGACCTACATTCCGCCTGACCTGGATGAGGAGAGTCTCTTTGAGGAGGCGTCCAAGCCGAAGAACTTTGAACGTTTCGCCGAGCACAAGGTCGAGGCGTCGGGCAACAACGGGCCGAAGGAGCCTTACCAGAGGTGGGTTGGCATGGCGGGTTGCTATTGGTTTTATCATTTATTTATTTATTTGTAATTTCAAACTATTAAAAAAAATATTTTTGTAATGTATCATTTATTAATATTAAAATAATATATTACAACTATTAAATATCATACATATATATATAATAAAAGTTATTCAATTGTGTTCAGTGAGGTTAAAGTAGAGTAGACGCATTGTAGGTATTTGAATGCAATGTCAACAGCAGCATGCATATTCTATATTAAATAAACATCACTCCATCATCATCTCATCATTATCATCATCATCGACAGCTTCTTGGAGGCAGGCCTACCGTCGCAAGTGATGACTAACATCATGAGGCTCTACTACACGGTGCCCACCCCCATTCAAAAGTGGACTATGCCAGCCATCAACATGGGAAGGGATGTGATGGCGTGTGCTGAGACTGGTTCGGGAAAAACGGTTTGTTATGAGGGGTGGTGATGGTTCTATTGTATGCTTCACTAACCTTACCTTGAAGATTTAATAGCTTTAATAAAGTCATTCAGGCTGATGATCATCTTTCAATATTTTCCCCCGCTTTTATCATCATCATCATCATCATATTGTTATCACTCTCTTCATCAACACCGCCACTACAACCACAAGGCGGCTTTCCTGCTCCCGATCATCTCGAAACTCATCTCGGGCGGTCTTCGAAGGGACAAATTCGCGCCCAAACCCGACGCCATCATCATCTCACCCACGCGAGAACTCGCCACACAGACGTTCCTCGAGGCGAAGAAGTTCGCTCACTTGACGGACGTGAAGTGCGCCTGTCTGTACGGCGGTGTGTCGGTCGAGCACCAGAACAACATGATGAGAGGCGCGCATCTCCTGGTCGTCACCGTTGGTCGCATTTGTGACTTCATCAAGCGCAAGCAGGTTTGTTCCGCCTATGGATGCTTTCATTGCTTTTGTTGTACCCCCTCTCTCAAGAAAGATACACTCACAACACTATCACAAAACATTTTAAATTTTCTCACCTCCCTCTCCTCCATGCAGCTCGACTTGAGTGGCCTCAAGTACCTGGTGCTCGACGAGGCAGATCGCATGCTGAGCGACAACTTCTACGACAGCATCATCTCCATCGTCGAGGAGAGTGGCGGCAAGATGAGCAGCAAGCGACAGACGCTCTTCTTCTCGGCTACCTTTCCCTTCCTCATCCAGAAGCTCTCCTATGAGATTCTCAACGACTACATCTTCATCTCAGGTTTTTCTTCTATTCTTCTGCTTCTGTCTGTTTGTCTGAAGACTTGGTTTCTTTTTCTTGACGTTTCATGCCTTTGATAAGACACTGTTGAGGAAGCTCATAATTATACAACACTATTTTTAATAGTAAGTTTTTATTAGATATATTTGCTTCTTATGTTTCTCCGCCACTCCATCCTCTACCATCACTTTCTCTTCAACCATCATCCTTTCCCCGCCACCACTATCACACCTTCCTCTTCCGAAATCACCTTCTTTCCTCCACCACCACCATCACACCTTCCTTCATCATCACCAATCAATCCACCCATCCTGCCCCACCACCCAACAGTGGGCAAACAGGGTCAGGCGAACAGGGACATTGAGCAAGTGCTTCTCAGGGTCGAGTTCAAGGAAAAAAAAAACCTCCTAACCAAACTTCTCCAAGACATCGGTGTGTTACCATCTTAGCATTCCCCTTGAACTATTTTTTTACCAATAGAACAATGCTCCACGTCATCGGCATTCTCGCTCTTGATGATGATTGTATCATTACTACTACCACCAACCTCCTTCCATATTTTCAACACTGACAATGTATTTTCAATGTATGCCTCACCTACTCAAAAACAGGCGACAAGAAGGTGATGGTGTTCATGAACAAGAAGAAGACTGCAGACGCCCTGTGCGTTTCGCTCAGTGAGATACTCGACACGCCAATGACCGCCATCCACGGGTGCGTCTTGATAATGATTGTATCATAACTACCACCATTACTGCAGCTACTTGATCTAATAATATTTGATAGTCAACATAATACTAAAAACGAAGAGCATTATTATAATCGCGTATATTCTATACGGGCTTCTAGGCCACTCAGGCTGCAAATTTTCATTATAGTCTTTTAGCTACTAGGACATCGGTTGCACTCGAACCTAGTACCATTGGTCTAACCTAGCGTCGTTACAAAATCGACCACACGTCAATATCGTTCAAGATATCACATGATAACCACCTATTCTGACCTGTGATGCCTGCTGTTATCATCATGCTGAATTGCAGGCATTCCTGCCCTTGCTTAGTTACAAGATTAATTATTTTAAATTAAAATTCTTCAAATCTGCCAGCAACGCCTGTTGAAACACGTTCGCATTTATAATGACAAGCAGGCAGTGCAATCTTGAATACTTTCTAATATTATTATTATTAATATTTATAGTATTTATAGTATTATTAGTAGTGTTATTTATAGTATTATTTATAGTATTATTAGTAGTGTTATTTATAGTATTATTTATAGTATTATTAGTAGTGTTATTTATAGTATTATTTATAGTATTATTTATATTATTATTTATAGTATTATTTATAGTATTATTTATAGTATTATTTATAGTTATATTTATAGTATTATTTATAGTATTATTTATAGTATTATTTATAGTATTATTTATAGTATTATTTATAGTATTATTTATAGTATTATTTATAGTATTATTTATAGTATTATTTATAGTATTATTAGTAGTATTATTAGTAGTATTATTTATAGTATTATTTATAGTATTATTTATAGTATTATTAGTAGTATTATTAGTAGTATTATTTATAGTATTATTTATAGTATTATTAGTAGTATTATTAGTAGTATTATTTATAGTATTATTAGTAGTATTATTAGTATTATTATTTATAGTATTATTTATAGTATTTTTAGTATTATTTATAGTATTATTAGTAGTATTTTTAGTATTATTTTTAGTATTATTTATAGTATTATTTATAGTATTATTTATAGTATTATTTATAGTATTATTTATAGTATTATTTATAGTATTATTAGTAGTATTATCTATAGTATTTATATTTTTAGTCCTATTTACTATAATATTACTATTGATTGTACTCGCAATGTTTTCGACGGGTTGTGATTCAATTCTTGCTAGGGAGCTTGCTATTTTTATTTAAAAATTCTTTTCTGTACATGATTCAAAGTACGAAAAACATGCCGATGTTGATTATGACTAGGAATCATTTCAACAAATGTTGTTTGTGATTATGATTATGATTATGAGTCATTTAAACAAATGGTGATTATGAATATGATTATGAGTCATTTAAAAAAACACGCAGTGACTTGACGCAGAGCGAGAGGGAAAGGGTGATGTCACTCTTCAGATCGAGTGAGTTTCCATCATTCCTTCATTTAAAACCTTGTGGACCACTGTCACAAGCATTTATTGTGGACCACTGTCACAAGCAGTTATTGTGGACCACTGTCACAAGCATTTATTGTGGACCACTGTCACAAGCAGTTATTGTGGACCACTGTCACAAGCATTTATTGTGGACCACTCTCACAAGCAGTTATTGTGAACCACTGTCACAAGCAGTTATCATCCCGTCTCTTATCATTCACCCCTGTCTTATATCATTCACCCCTGCCAGCCCCTCTTGCTTCTTACATTTTTCACCATCATGTGTTTCACTCCCACCCAAACAACCACTCCACCATCCAACTATAACCATTAGACCACCCAATCCACTCCACCACTACAGCACACAACAACCAAACACCCCAACCACCAAACCACACCCAAAAACCACACACCACCAAACCACACACCACCAAACCACACCCAAAAACCACACACCACCAAACCACACACCACCACACACCACCAAACCACACCCAAAAACCACACACCACCAAACCACACACCACCACACACCACCAAACCACATCCAAAAACCACACACCACCAAACCACACTCAAAAACCACACACCACCAAACCACACCCAAAAACCACACACCACCAAACCACACACCACCAAACCACACACCACCACACACCACCAAACCACACCCAAAAACCACACACCACCAAACCACACCCAAAAACCACACACCACCAAACCACACACCACCAAACCACACTCAAAAACCACACACCACCAAACCACACCCAAAAACCACACACCACCAAACCACACACCACCAAACCACACACCACCATACCACACACCACCAAACCACACACCACCAAACCACACCAAAAACCACACACCACCAAACCACACACCACCGCACAAAAAGACGAAGCGAGCGTTCTGATGGCTACCTCGGTGGCAGCTCGTGGCCTCGACATTCCAGGCGTGGAGCAGATCATCAACTACGACCTGCCGCAGGACATCACAGAGTACGTCCATCGCATCGGCAGGACCGCTCGTTGTGGCAACAAAGGTGCGTGGTGGGTGGGGTGTGGGTTGGTGGGGTTCGGGTGGGGTGTGGGGTTTGGGTTGGTGGTGTGTGGGTTGGTGGGGTGTGGGGTTTGGGTGGTGTGTGGGTTGGTGGGGTGTGGATTTGTATTTTTGGTGGGTAGGCATGGTACAATAGGTGGGTAGGATTGGTGCAAATAGGTGGGTGAGTATGTGCTTTGCGGTTGGCTTAGTGAGAAATAAGGAAGTGTGTAGAAGTAACTAAATTCATTATTTTTCTACATTTTCAAATAAAATGAAAAAGCCTTTATACATAAATCTACTTTAGCATTCATTCACCTCGGGTTACCACCTCCGCCACACCAGGCAAGGCAGTGTCGTTATTCTCAGAGCCAGATGATTCACCCCTTGCTAAAGACCTTCTCAGAGTGCTGGCTGACGTGAGTGTGTGTGTTTGTGTTTGTGTTTGTGTGTGTGTGTGTGTGTGTGTGTGTGTGTGTGTGTGTGTGTGTGTGTGTGTGTGTGTGTGTGTGTGTGTGTGTGTGTGTGTGGTTGTGTGTGTGTGTGTGTGTGTGTGTGTGTGTGTGTGTGTGTGTGTGTGTGTGTGTGTGTTTGTGTGTTTCTGTCCGTTACCGTTAAACTAGATATACTTTTGTTTAATCTATTCAATTCAATTATAATAAAGGTAATAACTACACATAATATTTTAAATAATATTTTATAATAATAATATCGATAATAATTATAATGATAATAACAGCAATAATAATCTTAATAATCACGCACTTGCACCATCGATAGGCGGAACAGGAGGTGCCTGATTGGCTGCAGGAGGTGGCCAATAGGAGCGAGGGCATGATGCCTCCACCACACAGGAGGGACTACAACCGAGTTGATGCTCGTCCCGGCAACAATGTACTATGTTTTTTTTATACATTTGGAAAATTCCACTTTCGTTTAGGCTATTTGAATTTTTATAATTATATTACGTCTATAGAGTTTTATTTGTAAAAATATTTAGTTATCTGATATCACAATATGTAGATCGAACTATAGAATAATCGATTATCTATTGTTCGATCCATTTAATTATATGACATTTATTTTAAAATCTCACCACTATTCAATCGCTGCATCACATACACACATACACACACACAGACACACACACACACATACGTACATACACACACATACACACACACACATACACACACACAAAAACATAAACAAACATACCCGAACACACACACACACAGATGCGCAGGGGCGGGAACAGGGGCATGCAGGCGGACGCGATGTTGAGCAAGATGATGGCGAACCATGGTGGGAGGGCAGTCGATGCTGAGGAGGAGAAGGATGATGAGTGGGATGATGATTAAACGATCACTCACTCACTCGTCGTCGTCGTGCTAGATCCCATCATCATCATCATCCTCATCATCCTCATCATCATCATCATCATGGAGTGGTTTAAGTTGATTTGGTCCGTTGGTTGGCTGGTTGGTTGATTTGAAGCGGGGTCCGTTTAGTATATAATGTTGGTATATATATCTATATGTATGTATATATGTATATAGGTTCAAAGGCGGTTTTGCTGGATCATTTATTCTTATTTATATATGCATATATATCCAATATATTTATATTATATATATAAACTCATAATTACTTCTTTATCCATTATCATGGCGTGGATTTCAAATCTGACTTGAATCCAGTTATATGGCGTTAGTATATATGAGTTTGTATTATATAATGATAAGTATATTTGTACTATATTATATATAAATGGAACAAGTAATCCAACAAAGCCGCCTTTGAACCTATATATAAATATATGTATGTATAATATGTATGCAAGTTATCCTATATTGGTATATACTTTTAGTCTTTTTCTCTTTTCCTCGAGGCTGTCTTCTTTAACAGTAGCACAAATTTTCTGTGTCTGGCCCTCTTGTATGGAACAGCCTGCCAAATCAGTTGCGGCAGCCGGGTTTAACGGTTAAGATGTTTGATGATATGCTGAAAACATATTTTTTTCACTGTCATTAAATTAATGTTTAGAGCGCTATTGAGGTTTATTAATTGGCGCTATATAAATACTCTGATAAATAGATACTTTTAGTCGACGGGTCAGTTCAAGTTATGGGGCTATTGACATGGGGAGGCAGCGGATTTCATTAGGAACGGCACTGTCGGTGGTCTCATCGCCAAGATTTGGTGGAATATATATTAATATATCCTTATATGCCACTACTTAAAAGCATTCAAGGTGATTGCATATAGAAGCATACTATGTTTGTATATTTGCTTGTATAAATACTATACAAGTACCTGTGCGAATGCTTGCATAGGCTCACCTAGTATACTTATCGACTCTTACGGCACTTGGGCAAGATGGGTGGATGAAGGGACAAACAACATACGACACCCCTTTAAGTGACTCAGGTTTAAATCTGAGTCCGTTATTACTTTTCCAGGCGTTTTAAAGAGCATTAAACTTCATGCAACGTGCAAACTTCTTGCAGACGTATGCATGTATTTCTCTCCCTCTTGGTTCTTGCTCGCGTGGGCATGCTTCTCCTCTTCTGCCTTTCATCGATCTTTCGCGTCTGTAGAGCTCTGATCGTCGTTGAATCGTTTGAGGAATGCCGTGTCCACACCCCATTTACTTGCGCCCATCTCATGCCGTAATGATGTCGTTGTGGCGAAGGAAGTGTTTTCATGGCGCGCTCATCTAGAACACCATGCCAATGGCCATCTAAGTTGTTCGTTTGAGGTGGGCATACGTGGGTTGGTGTGGGTTGGTCTCACTTGTCACTGGTTCACCAGACACATGCTGGTGTGGCATGGCCTGATATGTTACTGGTTCACCAGGCATTCAGGTCTCCCTCATGCAATCACACAACATTATCCTTCGCCCTCTCGTTTTTACTAACATTACTGAATGACTTGGATTTTATTGTTCTTACGATTATTATATTTAACGTTATTTAACATTGCGCTTATACCGAGACTAAAAGTGACATTTAGTTGGCATCGTTCATTCAGCATCGGCGTCACTTTTGATCTTGTTGATACCACTACGTGAAGATGAAGAGAAAGAGAGTGGTTTAGAGGAGCAGAGTGCCATGGAGATGGGCTCATCGCTTCATAAACCCCTTTGACGCACTGTTGCAAGATGCTTGTTACTATTATAACCCCCTTATCTACCATTTTAACTTATGACCCGCTTTCTCTCAAAATAACTTATGATCCTTCTATTTACCAACCTATAATACCCCCTATCTACCAACTTACCATTTGACCCCCTATCTACTAACTTACCATTTGACCCTCCTATCTACTAACTTACCATTTGACCCCCTATCTACTAACTTACCATTTGACCCCCTATCTACTAACTTACCATTTGACCCCCTATCTACTAACTTACCATTTGACCCCCTATCTACTAACTTACCATTTGACCCTCCTATCTACTAACTTACCATTTGACCCCCTATCTACCAACTTACCATTTGACCCTCCTATCTACTAACTTACCATTTGACCCTCCTATCTACTATCTTACCATTTGACCCCCTATCTACTAACTTACCATTTGACCCTCCTATCTACTAACTTACCATTTGACCCCCTATCTACTAACTTACCATTTGACCCCCTATCTACTAACTTACCATACGACTCCTCTATCTACCAACCTATAAGACCCCCTATCTGCCAACTTACCTATCATCCACCAAACTTCCTATCAACTTACCTCCTATCTATCAACTTACCATTGACCCCCAATATATAAGCTTACCATTATATTATTTCCTTACCTAACAACCTATTACTCCTTGCTTAGCCACCAACTTACCTACTAACTTACCTTATTTCAATGTTTCAGACACGTATTTTTGAACCGGTCATCGTTCATTTTTATGAGGAGGGATAAGGGGTTTACTATCCCTAGTAGGAAGGGCAAGGACTAGCAGTTCTTTCGCTGGTGCGATGTTTATGACTCCTTGTTTGCCCATCAACTTACCTTATGACTCCTTGCCTACCCACCAACTTACCATATGACTCCTTGCCTACCCATCAACTTACCTTATGACCCCTTGCCTACCCATCAACCTACCTTATGACCCCTTGCCTACCCATCAACTTACCTTATGACCCCTTGCTTACCCATCAACTTACCTTATGACTCCTTGCTTACCCATCAACTTACCTTATGACTCCTTGCCTACCCATCAACTTACCTTATGACTCCTTGCCTACCCATCAACCTACCTTATGACTCCTTGCCTACCCACCAACTTACCATATGACCCCTTGCCTACCCATCAACTTACCTTATGACTCCTTGCCTACCCATCAACTTACCTTATGACCCCTTGCCTACCCATCAACTTACCTTATGACCCCTTGCCTACCCATCAACTTACCATATGACCCCTTGCCTACCCATCAACTTACCTTATGACTCCCTGCCTACCCATCAACTTACCTTATGACTCCCTGCCTACCCATCAACTTACCTTATGACTCCTTGTTTGCCCATCAACTTACCTTATGACCCCTTGCTTACCCATCAACTTACCTTATGACCCCTTGCCTACCCATCAACTTACCTTATGACCCCTTGCCTACCCATCAACTTACCTTATGACCCCTTGCCTACCCATCAACTTACCATATGACCCCTTGCCTACCCATCAACTTACCTTATGACTCCCTGCCTACCCATCAACTTACCTTATGACTCCTTGTTTGCCCATTAACTTACCTTATGACCCCTTGCTTACCCATCAACTTACCTTATGACCCCTTGCCTACCCATCAACTTACCATATATCCTTTCACCTTCCTACCAACTTATGTATCATCGATACAGTGAAACCATCTCCAGCCACTTATGACACTAGAGGTCAACTAGATTTGCCACTGTTTGCATTATGAAGCACTATATATCCCATTATATCGTTCTATCTGATCATATAGACCCAAATGTGGTCGCCATCTTATTTAAGCTTTCAATGCGGTCACCAAAGCATTCATCTTTTCGTGCATATAAGAGCACTTTCGTTCGAGACGTCGGAGAGTTCTGCAGGTGGTTGGTGAACATTTATTTACTTGCCGCTAGGGCCGCTTCAGTGATGAACCCGTCAATTTGATGCTGCAATGGGTGGCAGTTGTTGCAGCATTTATGATTCACTCGCTGGCTTGACTTGACGTTGTTCACCATTTCAGAAGAACTTACATTACTTCCTTGTGCGCTTTGTCTAAGGATATTTCTTTTAAATAAAATCCGTAAAAGTTCTCAATGGTTCCTCATCGCGTATCGTTATATATATTTTATATAATATTATCTAGTATTATATGAACATTGAATTGGGCTCATTTAGAAGAATTTATTTACAAAATCTTTTAACGAACACATTTTCAACGGCATTCTAGTGCACTAATGTCGCATCAGCATGAGGCTTGAACAACTAAAATGATAATGCATAACCAGTTTTAACAATTATAAACCAGTAACCTTAATGGCAGAAGCGACCGCATGTATATAAAAAAATAACTAGCAATAATGGCATAAGGCAAATTCGATAAAATTAACGATTTAAAATGGTGAAGTGGCGCATGGTGGGTGAGTCAGTTGATGATGGCGAACATGTCGTCGAGGACGGGTGCAAAGTGCTCCTGCAGACTGATGATGCTGCCAGAGTTGCTCCACTCGTGTGCAACAAACGTCACAAACAACTGACCCTGCTTGAAACAGACCACCTGGGCAGAAATTGGTGAATTGAATCATAATTATAATAACTATTAATCTTGGAGAAGTCTATGGGTATTTATGTTATATATTATACATTTTTGTAAATGAATTGTTAAGAAGTATTTAATATATGAAAATTTTTATTTGATGAATGTAGACAATAAAAAAATGTTTGATGCATTAAGAAAAAACATTTTAAATATGCTAATCCTCAATTGAAAAAGATAAATAAATAAAAAACAATTTTTTTCATGCATTATAAAAAATTATTTTATACATGCAAATCCTTATTTGAGAGCATACTTGATAGTTTGTGTAATAGGCCACAATGTGCTTTGGTGTTCCAAAGTCAAGTCTGTCTGAAGCCTCAAAGGCCAGGTATGTGGTGGCTAGAAACTTTTGGCGCAGAATTTCATTTGGTACATCTTTGTTGTGAACTGTGGAGTTAAATTTAAGAAAGTTTTATAGTGTTTTTTATATTAGGTTAATAGCAACTTTATTAAAATTCATTAATCAATTATTGATCACTAAAATTGTCTGAATTAGCTGAAAAACTATTAATTATAATGTTATTTTTAAATTATTGCAAAGTATACCAATAAGAAGAGGTGCACGATCCCTATCTGTCACTGCAACTGACATGACGCCATCAACACTAGAAGTTTGAATTCAATTATGACACGAATCCAAGTTAAATTTCATTTGAAATTAAGAAATAAACTAAATAGATACATTTGGAATCTTTTATGCTTATTTACCTGTCCAGAAGACTTAGGAAAAATTTGTGAAGAGGAGTATTCTGAAGGGAAAAAAACGAATATTTATCAAGCATAAAAATGAATAAGCTAGTATCATAATTATTTCATGTAAAAAAATTACATTTTCATTATGAGCTAGAGAATCCATAGCAAACTTGAAGAGCAATCACATGAAAGAGTAAATACAGTTTAAAAAGGATTAAAAGTGATTAGTTTAAATTCTTTAAAGTAATTTTTTAAATTATAAAACAACACATTCAATTAATAGAAAATTGATGAAAATAATTTGTATACTTTATAATAAATTATATTTTAAAACTATTTAATTTAATTTAATTCACTTTGAAGCAGTACTTTGGAGTTTGATTTAGAAACTATTCTTTCAAACTTTGAACTTCAAAGACTCTTCATTGTCTTAGTCATTTAAATTTCACAATTTGTAAATTTCATTTCTAGCATGTCTTTCAATGGTAGAGTGCTGGTGTATGGAGGCAAAGGAGCTTTAGGGTCAAACATAGTAAAGTACTTTAAAGGAAAAAATTGGGTATTTAATTTTTATTTCTATGAATAAATATTGAATTATATATAAGTCTAATATATAGCTTAAAAATTAAACTTTAAATTTAAGCTATTTATTAAATTTAAAAAAATAAAATATCATTAAATATTTATTTTTAAATATAGAATTTGCCTATAGCAATAAAATGCCATCACATTTAACTTCCACAGTGGGTACTATCATTAGACCTTCACCAAAACGAAGATGCAGACAGCAGTCTTTTGGTGAAGGCAGACGCTTTGTGGACAGAGCAGAACGAAGACATTCAATCCAGAGTGGCTGCCGAACTAGGCTCGGAGAAGCTGGATGCAGTCTTGTGTGTGGCGGGAGGATGGGCTGGTGGAAGTGCTGCTTCCAAGGGTTTGTTTGTGCAAACCAAACATGTTCTTTAAACTAAAAGTCGTATTTTAAACTTTTAATCAATGGTTTTTTGTTGAAAACCTAAAATAGTGTTTAAAGTATTTCAAAAGTTCAAATATTTCAACTTTATACTTAATTTCATAATATCTCATAACATTTCGTATACAGCTTTGAATAACCATTTTCTAATAAAAAATATCCACACTCCATCCCCTAAGAACAGACTTTGTGAAGAATTGTGACATGGTTTGGAAGCAAAGTGTGTGGTCATCCGTTGTTGCCTCATCAATTGGCAGCAAGCACTTGAAAGAGGGGGGTCTGCTGGTACTGAGTGGTGCACAAGCAGCCCTAACTGGAACACCTGGTTGGTTGGGGGGGGGGTTGGAAAGGTGGTGGTGTGGTTGGTTTGGTGGGAGGGTGAATGGGGATGGTGGGGGTGGTGTTGATTGTGCTGTTGTGGTGTTCATAGGGTTGGTTTGTTGATGATAGTCTTGATGGAGGTTGGCTTGGTTGGGGTTATTGGGGCGTGGTGATGATTGTGATTGTATTGGTGATGTTTATATATAATATACACTATAGATAGTGTTTTAGAAGGGTTTTATAACTTTTTTGTGGCGATGTGGGTGCTTCCCAGGGTGGTGGTTGCCAATTAGCAAGAATTCGTTATATAACTGTTAATATTGAATAAATGTCCTGATGATGATGATGATGATGATGATGATGGTGATGATGATGATGACGATAGCCATGATGATGGCGATGATAATAATGACGATGATAATAATAATGACGCTCATGAGGATAATGATGATGCTCATGATGATAATGATGATGCTCATGATGATGATAATGATGATGCTCATGATGATAATGATGCTCATGATGATGATGATCTGAAGGTATGGTGGGATATGGGATGGCGAAGGCAGCGGTGCACCACCTGGTTAAGAGTCTCTCAATGCCAAAGTCTGGCCTTCCCGCCAAGGCAACAGTCACCGCCATCTTGCCGTACGATTTTATTAAATATTTTTATATTGGGAGTTCCCATCTTTCAGTGTTTTTCAATAACTTTATTTATTTTTGTGTTATGTTATTAAGGATGTTTTTATACATATCCTTAATGTGTTAATGAATAATGATATATTTATTCTGATTTTTCTCTCTATATTTCTATTTATCAATAATATAAAGCACTATACCGTATAGTATATACGAATTATTAATAATGATGATTATTGAAAAATTACTTGGTTTATTTATTTGATCGGCTGATTTGATATGATTTGTAGGGTGACGCTGGACACGCCGATGAATCGGAAGTTCATGCCTTCAGGCGACTTCGAATCATGGACTCCATTGGAAAGCATTTCTAGGTGCTTGTTGTTGTTGTTGTTGTTGTTGTTTTGGTGTTTTGGGAAGTGGTTGTTAATGTTGTGGGATAGTTGTTGTTGTGTGAGATGGTTTTTGTTGTGGCTAGGTGTTTGTTGGTTTTGTTATTTTCAAGTTGTAGTTGTTGATGATGTGGAGTAATGCGTATTCATTAACGCTTAAAGAAATTTTACTTCATCTTTTAAGACTCACCAACACATGACCACCACCACCACCATCATCATCACCACCACCACCACTATCATCATCACTATTCCCATAACCACCATCCCTGCCACTACCACCAAAACCACTATCACAAAGACTACCACCATTACAACCCCTACAACCACAACCACCATTACAACCAACCATTCACCACCTCCATCCCATCTCACCCCCCCCTTTCCTCCCCACCACCACCATCACCACCACCTCCCCTCCCTATCATCACCATCACCACCACCACCACAGCACCCTCTACGCATGGGCGACAAACGTCGACACGCCCTCCAGTGGCTGTCTGATGCAGGTGCTCACCAAGGCAGGTGTCACCAGCTACGTTGCCGCTGGGTAAATGCTAAGATTCTCTAATGGGATTTTGCTGGTTGATTGACCTAATTAAATAGTGTAATTGATTAGTTAAATGGTGTAATTAATTAGGTATTTTAAGTGGAGTGTTATGGCTTTTAATTATAACTAATTAGGCTTTTTAATTCTAGCTAAATGTTTTAATTAAGCATTTCAATTCGAGTTAATTAGTTAAATGTTATAATTAATTAGGCATTTCAATTCTGTTCACAGATCTGCCTAGATTATTTAAGCCGTGTATTTTGCGTAATATTTAATAAAAGGGTCGTAAAGTGTTGCAAGATTAATACCTACAAGTCGTTGTCCAAGGTTGTTTATCAGATAATTGTTGACAAGTACTTTATTACTACTTCGTTAAGTACTTGTCAATTTAAAAACGTTAACTATTTTATTTTATGAAGCAATTTGTGCTGAATATTTAAACTGTAGGGTAAGTAATAAATTATTATGGTGAATAATGCTTTCATTAGCAAGTAAGAGTAAAAAAATTCCTGAAAGAACGAAACATTTTATAACTTTATTCTTGATAATGATCGATAAAGAAATCCCTACAAATACAATTACCAAATATAAACTCTGAAGAATTAATAATTGTTAAAAGTCAATGATTTCATTAAGAACACGAACAATACAAAGAACTCTCTCATTCCATCGTCATTGGCGCCAGTTAATACACACCCATTACACACTTTGAATACTTCCCAACTTCCACATAGTCTTAACCCCACACACTTCACCAAAACCTACAATACACGTTACAACCACACACATCAAAGTACATTACACATAAATACACAACTTCAACCACCCATCAATCCACCCCACACACACACACACACACACACCACCTCACTGGGGCATCGTCAATAGAATTTGTTGTCCATGCGGCAGGTAGACCACATTTGGCGACTGCGAGAGGGTCGTGGCTATGTCTTCGGCGGCCTCGATCTTCCTCAACTCGACCAGACCCTCCCCCATGTCCGAGAACGCCTTTGCCAGCAGGTCGGCCGCTATCGAGTCACCCTCCGCGCGGATGATTGCCGCCAGCTTTAGTTGCTCTTCCTGTGTGTGTGTGTTTGTTGTGTGCGTGGCATGTGATTGTGGTGAGTTTATGTATGTGTGCTTGTTTATAAGTGTGTGTGTGTTTGTTGTGTGCGTGGCATGTGTTTATGGTGTGTTTATGTGTTTGTGGTGTGTTTATAAGTGTGCGTGTGCTTGTTTTTTGTGTGTGTGTGTGAGTTAATGATGAGTGGGAAGCGATGCTGTGTGGAAGTTTTTCTTCGAAGTTTATTGTGGGAAACTTTTGAATTACTTTGATTGAACACGATATAAGAACCTAGCAGTATAATTAGGAAAACAAAGACAGACAAAGCGCAAGGCATGGATAGGCAGACAACAAGCAAGACAAAGACAGAAAACAAGCAGGGAGAAAGAGAGACAAAGACGAACAAGAGAAAACACACAAAGTATTAGACATACCCTCTCGACGAGGTACCTGGCCCTCTCGGCATCCTGCTGCGCCACCTGCTTCAACTCGACTGCCTCGGTGAAGTCCTTGCCGAATGTCAGGTGAGTCTGCAGGGAGGGGATGCATCGAGTGGAAGATCATACTTGTATCAAATGAATGTAACCATCAATCCATCAATGAATCAATGCCAATGATGGGAGAAGAAAGCATTGTCCCTCAGGCTTTCAAGAGCACTAAAACTCCTTCATGAATTCCACTAAAGTATTTTAACTATGAATTATTATAAAGATACCTCTAGTAATATTACTTTTTTTAATATTCATGTTTATATTTAAACATATGCATAAAAAAGTTGCATAATCATAGATAGATAGATAGATAGATAGATAGATAGATAGATAGATAGATAGATAGATAGATAGATAGATAGATAGATAGATAGATAGATAGATAGATAGATAGACATACGAGGGAGATGTCGTCGAGCATGAGGCCGAAGTGGGCGGCACGTGTGGTGAGTTCCTCGGTCACCTTCTGACTCACCATTTCCCTCTGCGTGATCAACTCACTCGCGTCGTACTGTGCCTGTGTGGTTGTCTTGTCGGGTGGAAGGTTGTCTTGTTGGGTGGATGGTTGTCTTGTCGGGTGGATGGTTGTGTTGTTGGGTGGATGGTTGTATTGTTGGGTGGATGGTTGCGTAGTTGGGTGGAGGGTTGTGTTGTTGGGTGGGTGGTTGTGTTGTTGGGTGGGTGGTTGTGTTGTTGGGTGGGTGGTTGTGTTGTTGGGTGGATGGTTGTGTTGTTGGGTGGATGGTTGTGTGTTGTTGGGTGGAGGGTTGCGTTGTTGGGTGGATGGTTGTCTTGTTGGGTGGATGGTTGTGTGTTGTTGGGTGGAGGGTTGTGTTGTTGGGTGGAGGGTTGCGTTGTTGGGTGGATGGTTGTCTTGTTGGGTGGATGGTTGTCTTGTTGGGTGGGTGGTTGTCTTGTTGGGTGGGTGGTTGTGTTGCTGGGTGGATGGTTGTGTTGTTGGGTGGATGGTTGTGTTGTTGGGTGGGTGGTTGTGTTGTTGGGTGGATGGTTGTGTTGTTGGGTGGATGGTTGTCTTGTTGGGTGGGTGGTTGTGTTGCTGGGTGGATGGTTGTGTTATTGGGTGGATGGTTGTGTTGTTGGGTGGATGGTTGTGTTGTTGGGTGGGTGGTTGTCTTGTTGGGTGGAAGGTTGTCTTGTTGGGTGGGTGGTTGTGTTGTTGGGTGGATGATTGTGTTGTTGGGTGGATGGTTGTGTTGATGGGTGGAGGGTTGTGTTGTTGGGTGGATGGTTGTCTTGTTGAGCGGAGGGTTGTGTTTTTGGGTGGATGGTTGTGTTGTTGGGTGGATGGTTGTCTTGTTGGGTGGAGGGTTGGGTTGTTGGGTGGATGGTTGTGTTGTTGGGTGGATGGTTGTGTTGTTGGGTGGATGGTTGTCTTGTTGGGTGGAGGGTTGTGTTGTTGGGTGGAGGGTTGTGTTGTTGGGTGGATGGTTGTGTTGTTGGGTGGATGGTTGTCTTGTTGGGTGGAGGGTTGTGTTGTTGGGTGGAGGGTTGTGTTGTTGGGTGGAGGGTTGTGTTGTTGGGTGGAGGGTTGTGTAGTTGGGTGGATGGTTGTGTTGTTGGGTGGATGGTTGTGTTGTTGGGTGGGTGGTTGTGTTGCTGGGTGGATGGTTGTGTTATTGGGTGGATGGTTGTGTTGTTGGGTGGATGGTTGTGTTGTTGGGTGGATGGTTGTGTTGTTGGGTGGGTGGTTGTCTTGTTGGGTGGAAGGTTGTCTTGTTGGGTGGGTGGTTGTGTTGTTGGGTGGATGATTGTGTTGTTGGGTGGATGGTTGTGTTGATGGGTGGAGGGTTGTGTTGTTGGGTGGATGGTTGTCTTGTTGAGCGGAGGGTTGTGTTTTTGGGTGGATGGTTGCGTTGTTGGGTGGATGGTTGTCTTGTTGGGTGGAGGGTTGTGTTGTTGGGTGGAGGGTTGTGTTGTTGGGTGGATGGTTGTGTTGTTGGGTGGATGGTTGTCTTGTTGGGTGGAGGGTTGTGTTGTTGGGTGGAGGGTTGTGTTGTTGGGTGGAGGGTTGTGTTGTTGGGTGGAGGGTTGTGTTGTTGGGTGGAGGGTTGTGTAGTTGGGTGGATGGTTGTGTTGTTGGGTGGATGGTTGTGTTGTTGGGTGGAGGGTTGTGTAGTTGGGTGGAGGGTTGTGTAGTTGGGTGGAGAGTTGTGTAGTTGGGTGGATGGTTGTGTTGTTGGGTGGAGGGTTGTTTTGTTGGGTGGAGGGTTGTGTAATTGGGTGGAGGGTTGTGTAGTTGGGTGGATGGTTGTGTTGTTGGGTGGAGGGTTGTGTTGTTGGGTGGAGGGTTGTGTTGTTGGGTGGATGGTTGTGTTGTTGGGTGGAGGGTTGTGTTGTTGGGTGGATGGTTGTGTTGTTGGGTGGAAGGTTGTGTGCTGTTGGGTGGAGGGTTGTGTGTTGTTGGGCTTGTGAGTTGTAGTTGTTTTGATGAATAAATGCTTGTGAAGATTATTTTATTTAAAAACATGCTAAGCTGTGTGCGCTGATTGATAGGTGTGGTTTAGCAAGAATGATTTGATAAGATAACTAAAATCATTTAATTTCATGAAAAGATTACAATCAATTCCAGATTTAAAGATTGACTTATGAACAAGTAGTGCGAACATTCATAACCAAGTGGTCTTAAAACTCATTCAGGTTTACCCCCCTTTTTTAATACTCATCATTGAATTGCATTGTATAATGGGATAATATCTTATTAATTTATATTGATGCCACCACCCCTCCTCTACTCCTCACCACGACAGCCTTGAGGACTTCATTGACGATTGACGGCAAGACCCTCTCGTGGTAGTCGACGCCGAGGTTCATGAAGATCTGGGGCAGGTTGTCGACGATCGGTCGGTACAGGATCCTGAGCGTCAGTGTTACCATCTGGAGGTCTGTTTGGGTGGAAGGGAAATGTGATGATTGTGTGGTGGTGATTATAAGTGGTTTGGATTATTTGATGAATAAGAAAATAAAGTTGAAATGACAATTTAAAAGAATTTACAAAAAATGGCAAGTCTTTATATGCACTGTTCAAACCTCTGCTGCCAGTGACAGTGTGTTGGTTGCGAGGTTGTGATCGAATGTCGAATATGAAGGGCTTCTGCACCCATGGAATGATGAAGTGGGTGCCTTCACCAACCACCTTCTGTCGAACGCCTGCAAATCTATCGAATATCACTGCCCTGTGCCCTCCATCCACTGAGGGTTTCAATCAATATATCAAGTTTAATTGGGGGCATGATAAGCAGATGAAGAATAAAATCAGTAATTGCTATGAAAGATATAGTTTTATAATTGTAGAAGTGAAAAAACCATTGTATAAAGCCGAGTTGGCAACTCCTCCAGCAATTGCAAGGCCGATTCCAAACTTTCCTAGAATGTTGAACAATCTACTTGACGCCATTGTGGTATTCTTTAACCTTGATTGAAATTTTGAATGAATTAGTTATGCAAATTTGGGTGTGATTTGACACTGATGTATTGAAATTGTCATGTAATTGCAACATTTTACGTATGAATTGTTAGTTCAATGAAACTATTTACAAATATGATTTTTCTACTTAAATTAGTTTTAAATTACTTACTTTGAGAGCAAGCAAAAAAGAACAAAACGATCTTATATAAAAATGAACGAGACACGGCCTGAGCGATATGTGTGAAAGGCAAACTCCATAGAACGGTAAGATAAAAATATTTAAATAAAAACAATTTCAGCTGATTTATTTATAATGCATATTTTTTTCAAAAATTCTCATTTCTTTATAGTTTAATTTTTTTGAAAGTTCATTTAAAAACGTTTCCAACAATGTACTCGTAAAAACTAAACAAATTTTAGTGGATTATCTGACGTGGCTACGGATAGTTATATTTCATTTAAATTATCTTTTTATTAGTTTCAAGTATTTAGTTGAAAACCCATATTCAATCTCAAAACTTGTGATACAAAATGGTTAGAACTTTTTTTTATTTTAATAATAAGGTCACTATACCGAATAGGATTTACTTTCATCATTATCTCACTGCGGAAGATGGAGACATTCCATTAAAATTGAAATTAAATTATTGAACATTTATTTTTTTTTATCTAATGTATTATTTTAAAACCGGCTTTAATGTAAAGGTCTCTTTAATATAATTATCGTAAAACAATAGTATGAAAAGTATGTCAACATCTTGAAACTATTTTTTAACTAGTTGACATCTTTTAAAGGTTTTGTTAGCTGCAGCAGTATGTAATAAAACTGGCAAAGGTTATTATTTACTATTTTTTAAGAAATTATTTTTATTTAATTATGAAAGCGGATGATTTGTTTATGTTTAAATAAACATAATAATGAACTAACTTAATTTTCAATGTCGTCCAATACCTTCTTTTTAAAAAAATAACATATTGGATAGAAAATAAATTTAAAAGAATGAATTATCTAAATAATCACACACATTTAATCACTACATAACACCTAATATCCTCACTATGAAAGCCACTTACAACCAATCGTCCTCCAAAACACCCATCCATCTATCTCACGAAACAGTGATCATCTCGAGGCAGTTTGTCGAGATGACGAGGTCTCGCATTGAAGGTCTCTTGGCCTCTTTTCCCAAACTCATGGGCACCGGCAAGCAACACACGTTCGTCGAAACAGAGAGTGTTCGCTATGTCTACCAACCACTGGAAAAGGTAGAGTGCTTTAGTTGCTTAGCTTGTGATGTTATTTATGAACTGCATTTTAAATCATGTAAAATATAAAAATTATATACATTTGAATAAATTAGTTAAACACCATAAATTAATTTCTTAAATAAACTTTTTATATATGTATCAGATAGACCATATCTCTTTGCAGGTGTACATGCTGCTGATCACAACGAAGGCAAGCAATATCCTCGAAGACCTGGAGACCCTTCGTCTCTTCGCCAGAGTGGTATGCATGGGGTTGCTGACGATGATGTTGCTGATGATGATGGTGATGGTGCTGATGATGATGCGACAAACACATTCCATCATATCTTTTCATAGATGTTTCGTTGGGTCAATGTTTTTTCAAACCAAGTTTCCAATTCTGTATCATCTTAGTTGATCTGTGTTTAAGCTTAAGATCTTTTCTTTGTGATCCTCTTACAATAGACAGTGATTTATTCACTTTTTAAGCTATAATTTAATTTCAATTATACAAATTTATGATTTAAAAAATATTGAAGCTTTATTTATATTTATATTTTCAAGCTCTCATTAAATTTCAGTTAGGTTTTCATTTTTGTTGTATATGATTTTTAAAATTTTATTACTACACTAAAAATCTTGAAATTATCGTGACATGCTTTGTCACTTAAGAGTGACCATCACTACTATAGCACAACCATCAGCATTAATATCTCCCCAAAAAATGTTTTCTTAGCATGCACAACGACCTTTTTCATCACCAAAATCACCGCTATCACAATGACAACAATCAACACAGCAAAAAAACCACCACCATTCCAACCATCACAAAGACAACTACCATATAACCACCAACCATCACAGCCGCTACAAAAACAACCACTCCACCAAAAGCTCAGCAACTACAACAACCACCACTATTTCAACCACCACCAAGTCATAAAAACCACCCTTACACAACACAACAACAACAATAACCATCCAAACCCCCACTTCCCCCCAACAACAACCCCAAACCATCGCATCGCATCCCGTTCAATCCCATCTCATCCCACCCACAGATCCCCGAGTACTGCAAGAAGGTGGAAGAGGCGGAGATAATCGAGCAGGCCTTCCAACTCATCTTCGCCTTCGACGAGATCATCGCCCTCGGCTACCGAGAGAACGTCAACCTGGCGCAGATCAAGACGTTCACCGAGATGGACTCGCACGACGAGAGGGTCTTCGAGGCCGTCAGGAAGGTTGCTTGGGGGGGTGGTTTGGGTTGGGGTAGGTTGTTGTGGTGGTTGTTGGGGGGGGGGGTGTTGTGGTGGTTGTTGTGGTGGTTGTTGAGGGGTTGGGGTGGTGGTTGTTGTGGTTGTTGGGGTGGTTGGGGTGGTGGTTGTTGAGGGGTTGTTGTAGTGGTTGTCGTGGTGGTTGTTGAGGGGTTGTTTGTGTGGTTGTGGTGGTGGTGGTTGGGGGGTTGTTGTGGTGGTTGTTGGGGGGTTGTAGTGGTTGGCTATCAAGAAGACTTTCTAGCTTAGCAAACCACGTGGCAAAAAATTATCAGTCTCATCACTCATCATCTCAATAATCACACAAACACACACACGCCGACACACACCGACACACACACACACACCCACACACACACACACACACACACACACACACACACACAAACACACACACGCCGACACACACAGACACACACACGCCGACACACAAACACACACACACGTACACACGCACGCACGCGCGAACACACACAGACGCAAGAGAAAGAGGCGCTAGACCGCATGCGGAACAAGGCGAAGGAGCTGGACAAGCAGAAGCAGGGCAGGGCCGGCAAGGCGTCGTCGACTGGCTTCGGCGGGGGTGGCAGGACCGGCAACATCGGCAAGGATATCGTCGTCAATAGCAGCAACAGTGGTGGCGGTGGTGGTGGTGGTGGTGGTAGTGGTGTGGATAAGCCCAAGCCGTCAGCCTATACGCCTGTTGTGTGAGTGGCTTTGTGGGTGCGTTGGGTGGGGGCAGGGGTGTTTCTTAAGAGGGGATGGAGTGGTGAGTGGATGGGGGGGTGTGGAGAAGGGTGTTGAGTTGATGTGTGGGGAGAAGTGTTGAGGGATAGAAGAGGATATGGGGTGGTATGTGGGTGTGGGGGAGGAGGGTGGGGGTGCTGATTGGATGAGAGAGAGGGGCGGGAGATTGTGCGTGAGATATGGCGGTCATTGATGCTTTCATTGCCGTCAAGTCACTTTGGATGAAACAACCCTCAAGCAACAATACACAAGTCTGAATATTCTTGCCACCTCACTACAACACCTGACCACCCCACACACCACTCACACACATCAACTCACCACTATCATACCAATTTACCACACTTCTAGCCACACTACCCTCCCACTCCACACTCCACACACTCCACTCCACGCACCACACTCTGCTATTTCACCACCCCTACAATCCATCACTTCACCACCACCAACACACACACACACACACCAACACACACACACACACACACACACACACACACACACACACACACACACACACACACACACACACACACACACACACACACCAGTACCCACACACACCAACACACGCACACACACACACACACACACACACACACACACCAAAACACACACACACACACACACACACGCACACACACACACACACACCAAAACACACACACAAACACACACAGCAAGTCGAGCGGCTCGAGCAGGGCTTTGAAGATCGGAGGCGATAAGAAAGACGTCGACTCATTCGTCAACCAGCTCAAGAGCGAAGGAGAAAGTATGTGTGTGTGTGTGTGTGTGTGTTTATGTGTTTGTGTGTGTGTGTGTGTGTTTATCAGTTTGTGTATGTGTGTGTTTGTGACTTGATGTGTGTGTGTGTGTGTGTGTGTTTATGTGTGTGTTGATGTGTGTGTGTTTGTGTTGCTGTGTGTGTGTGTGTGTGTTTGCGTGTGTGTGTGTTGTTGTGATGGTGTGTTGTTATCGTCGTGGTAGTATGTTGTTGCGTGGAAACTAGCGTTGTTATTACGTATGCTTGTAGTAGTGGTTGAGTGGCTGAGTTGGCTGGGTACACACATCGCAAAACCACCAACACGAGCACCTGACCAACAGAGGTCGCATCTCCAGTGAGCCAGCAGAAGCCATCCCTCGTCTCCAAGACAGCCACTCCTGTCGCTAGCCAGGAAGCGTTAGTTATCGTTGCTGTTGCTGTTGGTGATGTTGTAGTTGCTGGGGTTGGGGATGTTTTTGTTGTTGTTTTTGTTAATTTTTTAGTTGGTGTTTTGAAAAAATATCATTAAACTTCTAAACGTCGACTGACTGATGATGTCACTACCACCATGACACTTCACCGTCACACACTCTTCTACCACCGCCACACCGCATCTCTGTTTCACTCACTACTATCATGCCACTTGGCCACACCACCACTATAAAACTCACCACCAATCCCACAACTACCAACTTCCCCCCCTCTTCCCTAAACACCACTATCTTTTTTCCCACTACCCCCACCCTCTCCCTTCACCAACTTTGCTCCTACCACCACCACAACAACCCTCCTTCCCCACACCAACCCCCACAACCCCCCTCCCTCCCTCCCCCACCACGCAGGGTGCACCTGAGGCAGGAGGAGAGGCTGGTGTTGTGCGCGGGCAGGGAGGGTGGTCTCCAGAACTTCGAAGTGCACGGCACTCTCTCACTCAAGGTGGTCGTTGTCCTCATGATGATGATGATGCTTGGGATGGTTGTGATGAGGGTTGTGGTTGTGGTGGTGATGATGATGGTGATGATACTTGTGATGATGATACTTGTGACGATGATACTTGTGATGATGATACTTGTGATGATGATAGTTGTGATGATGGTGATGATGATGATGATGATGATGATGATGATGATGAACACAGGTGACTAATGAGAAGTACGGACGCATCAAGATAGCAGTGAGGAATGACGACGACAAGGGCACCCAGATGCAGGTGATGATGATGATCCTAATGGAGTGGTGCTGATGATAGTATCGGTGTGATGCTGATGATAGTAGTGGTGCATGTGGTGCTGATGATTTTAGTTTTTTTGGGTGGTGGTGATAATAGTTTTTTAGGGTGGGGGTGATGATGCTTAGATTGTGGTGATTCTAGTATTAGTCATGGTGCTTATAGCATTTGTCACACACACAAAACACACTCAAATAAAACTCCCACACACAAACAAATCCCCATCCAACCACAAACCCTCACCCACACAAACACCCACACAAAACACCCACACAAACACCCACACAAAACACATGAACAGACACACGAACACCCACACAAAACACATGAACAGACACACAAACACCCACACA
Organism: Piscicola geometra; assembly: GCA_943735955.1. Lineage (NCBI taxonomy): Eukaryota > Metazoa > Annelida > Clitellata > Hirudinida > Piscicolidae > Piscicola > Piscicola geometra. Next base: position 7,093,208 of record OX030956.1, read on the forward strand.
AACACCCACACAAAACACATGAACAGACACACAAACACCCACACAAACACCCACACAAACAACCACACAAACACTTACACAAACACCCACACAAAACACATGAACAGACACACAAACACCCACACAAAACACATGAACAGACACACGAACACCCACACAAAACACATGAACAGACACACAAACACCCACACAAAACACATGAACAGACACACAAACACCCACACAAACACCCACACAAACACCCACACAAACACCCACACAAAACACATGAACAGACACACGAACACCCACACAAAACACATGAACAGACACACAAACACCCACACAAACACCCACACAAAACACATGAACAGACACACAAACACCCACACAAACACCCACACAAACACCCACACAAACACCCACACAAACAACCACACGAACACCCACACGAACACCCACACAAACACCCACCCACACGAACGTCCACACGAACACCCACACGAACAGACGCACCCGAACGTCGACAAGAAGCTCTTCCAGACGTGCTCGGTGATCAGCCTCAAACACGCCGACAAGCCCTTCCCCCTGCACACCGACGTTGGCGTCCTCAAGTACCGCTTCCAGACGCAAGACGAGGCCTTCATGCCGCTGTCGAGTCAGTCGGTGGGGGGGGGGGGTGGACTGGAGTTTGGGGGAAGGGTGGGTTTGGGGGAGGGTGGAGTTTGGGGGAGGGGTGGAGTTTGGGGGGGGTGGAGTTAAGGAGAGGGGTTTGTTTGGTGGGTTGAGGGGTTGGTTTGGTGGGCTGATAGGGTTGGGGTGGTGGTGGTGTTAAAAAATAGTGGGGATTTTTGTGATATGGGCAGGGGTTTCTGTGGTGCTTGTTCCTACATGGGATCGGGTTGTTCAGGCTTTTGTTATTTCACATGGGGCTCGTGTGGTGCTGGTTGTAGGGGGTTGGTGCAAGGGTGGTGTGGTTAGGTAATCATCATCATCATCCTGCTTTCATACACACAGACACACACACACACTACCACCACTACTATTTCACCACCACCACTACCACCACCACCCCATCTATATACAAGCATCCCCACTCTTTCTCTTCTACCACCATCACTACTACCTCACCACTCATTTCTCCATTTCCACAACCGCTACCCCATCTTCACTACAACACCCTCATAACCACTCCACCACCTTTTACAGCCGCCACTACCACCACCCTTCACCACACCACCAACCCACACCCACCACCACCACACATCTCCACCCACCTCCAGTAAACTGCTGGCCTAACGAGGCGGGCTCCAAATGCGACGTGAACATCGAGTACGAGCTGGAGCGCACTGACCTTGAACTCACCGACGTCACCATCTCCATCCCCACCCCGTATGACCTTCACTCACTCACTCATTCACTCATTTACTCATTTACTCATTTTCTCATTCAGTCATCCATTCACTCGTTTCTTTATTCAATCAGTCAATCGGTCATTACTTACTCACTAACTTACTTCCTCACTAAATCACTCACTCAATCACTCAATCACTCACTCACTCACTCCCTCACTTCCTCACTCACTCACTCACTCCCTCACTTCCTCACTCACTCACTCACTCCCTCACTCACTCACTCACTCACTCACTCACTCACTCACTCACTCACTCACTCACTCACTCACTCACTCACTCCCTCACTCACTCACTCACTCACTCCCTCACTCACTCACTCACTCCCTCACTTCCTCACTCACTCACTCCCTCACTCAGAGACACACTCACTCACTCACACACTCACTCACTCACTCACTCACCCAGGGCGACACCACTGGTGAACGAGTGTGATGGCGACTACAGACACGACACCCACAAAGGCATTCTCAACTGGAGCCTGCCTGTCATCGACGCCTCTAATAAGACTGGTGAGTGTTGCTGCGTGTGTGTGTGTGTTTGTGTGTTTGTGTGTGTGTGTGTGTGTGTGTGTGTGTGTTTGTGTGTGTGTGTTTGTGTGTGTGTGTGTGTGTGTTTGTGTGTGTATGTTTGTGTGTGTGTGTGTGTGTGTGTGTGTGTGTGTGTGTGTGTGTGTGTGTGTGTGTGTGTGTGTGTGTGTGTGTGTGTGTGTGTGTGTGTGTGTGTGTGTGTGTGTGTGGGGATGTGTGTGCCGATATTGTAGCGTTATTGGCTCTACACATTTCTTAAGTCAATCTTTCAAAGTTTGAAATAAACAAACATAATCACTTCTTAAAGGACAATTAATCATACTTAATTAGTTTAGTTACTCCTTAATTGTTATTAAATTAATCCTAATTAATTAATGAATTCCCCCCCCCTCCACCCAATGCACTGCAACCACAGGCTCTCTGGAATTCACGGTGGCTGGCACGGCGAATGACTTCTTCCCCGTCTCTGTCACCTTCGTCTCCAAGAAGCCCTACTGTGACATCGAGGTGGGTGGGGTACGGGGGAGGGGGTAGGTGGTTGAGGGGTGGTGTGTTGTGGGGGGGAGTGGGAGACGATGAAGACGATGAAGACGATGGGTGGTCGTGGTTTTTGGTGGGTGGAAGGGGGGAGAAAGAAGGGTGGTTGAGGGGGCTGGTGGTAGTGAGGGGGAGGGGGGGAGATGGTGGTGGTTTGATGGGGGGAGAGGAAAAGACTGCTGGTTGTGGTTTGGGAGGAAGAGGGGTGAATGAGTGAGTGAGTGAGTGAGTGAGTAATGCATGAATCATTCCATTCAGTTCTTCATCCACAAATTAACAAATCATAAATGAAAACTTTCCACTACTCCTATCGTCATCATAATCATCATCATTATCATCATCATTATCATCATCATTATCATTATCATTATCATTATCATCATCATTATCATCATCATTATCATCATCATTATCATTATCATCATCATTATCATCATCTCATGATCACCACCATCATGGTCATCATTATCACCACCATCGTCATCCTTTTCCTACCCATCGTCATCATCATCACCACCACCATCAACCATCATCATTATCATCACAATCAGGTTGACAACGTCTTGACGCTTGACGACGACAGTCCCGTCAAATATTCCTCCGAGGTTATATGCTACGTCGAAAAGTACGAAATCGTCTAACTAAAGACCGCCATGTTATCATCATCATCATTACCATTGTCATCATCATCATTATCGGCATCAACATCATCATTATCATCGTCATCATCACCAAGATTATTGGTCATTATCATTTGAAAATAAGACACAACTATATAAATAAATAATTCTATTATTTCGCGCTTACTGGACGAAATTTATTATTATTATCATTATTAATATTATTGCTTATTTCTATGAGACATTGTGAGTACTGTAGTAATAATGTCCCTCCCGACACCCAATCACATTCGAGCATTCTGCCACGTGCCCTTGTGCTGGTAGTAGGTGGACACGCTGTCAATTAACGATCTTGATCCATCAATAGCACTCACTTTTACTTCTAATTATCGTTGCCTAATTACTCATAATTATCGTTGGTTAGCACTAATGAATAATTGTTCGGCTTCTTTAATAGGTTACTCTAATTGCTCATTAAGACTCATTAGTCTTAACGACCACCTCTCATCGTTCCTCGCTTCTGCATCTCGCGTCTCGATGCGATTCCTCCACACATCTTCCACCCATGTTCCCGCGCTTATAGCTCTTTCAAAATCCATGCATCATCAATAATTAATTATATTCTCATCGGATCAATTATCTATTAATAAGATCAATTATCTCTTGATAAAATTAGTTATCTGTGCACAAGATCAATTACATCTCAGTGCTTGGTTCTCTGTGTAAGACGGCCATTGAATGCATTCTAAATGTCTTGAGCATCTCACTTTCCTTAGAGTTTACAAGCCCCATTTAAATCTCCACATCGACTATCATTAAACCCATTGAAAAATTAGTTTTATCGAATCAATTAAATTCGAATCAATTAATCGTTTTAATTCATTATAATTACAGTCATCGTCATTAGCTATTATCTGCACTCAGTTTTAAATGATATTTAGTCGATTACGATTTCAAATCTCGAGGAATAAAAGTATCAGTCGAACTAATATGGAACTTGCACATTTTTAAAGACAGTGCCGAAAAATTGGGATAAACTTATTATAAGAATATTAATATTTATAATATTAGTAATAATAATTATGACGAACGAGCGGCGTATAACCCGTATGGGCTTCCAGGCCACTAAGGCTGCATATTTTCATTTGCGACATGGGTAACCAAGGCATCGGTTGCACTCGAACCTAGGACCATTCATCGTTGGCCAAGCCCAGATTCGTCACACACTCGGCTACCCGTTCCCCCTTTTGGAACTGAGACTCGTGTCAGAGTCGAAGAGTGAACGCTGTTACATTGCCCGGTGGTGTTTGTAGATAGGAATCGAAGCCAAGCTGTGATGGAAAGAATGCAAGGCGCTTCAACGCAGGACATCTCGTTCACTGGGAGAAGTGTCGTTTATTGAGATTTGTTGGCATGTGAGCGTGCATCGGAGGGTATTTCAGGTGGACTCTCGATGAATTGTATGCGAGGAAATTATGGGCAAAGATGATCGAAGGAATTAAGCCGCCTAACCTGCCGAGTAAGACCTGCAGCCTTACATTTGCATGAAATAACTTATACAAAATCAACCAAAATCTAATCGAATACAGCATCAAAGAAGCCATTTATGAAGGCATTGGCAACACACCAAATATGAAGTTGCAATGCAACTTAGTTGCATATGGTAGAAAGACAACAACTAAATTGTGTTCCAAATAATAACGTAACAGAGGAATATAAACCATGTAGCAAGTATTAATCCAATGAAAACCCTCGAAAGTTCATCAAGGTCACTTAGGTTCAAGGTCATTGATCAATGGCGTGCGAGTGGTGCGCGCTTGAGCTTCGATGGAAAACAAATTATAATTAATAAGTCAATTATAACTCGGTAATTATAATCATAACTCAATTAAAACACGATAATTATAATCATAACTCAATTAAAACTCGACAATTATAATCATAACTCAATTAAAACTCGACAATTATAATCATAACTCAATTAAAATTGGACAATTAAAATTAGTAATAGACAATTAGTAAAATAGATGATTTTCATGGATATTATTACAAGTCGTATGTACAAATGGTACAATTAGTAGAACCTGACGCTGGCTGAAGGATCACAGTATGAATGGTAACATCGTAGAATTAAAGTGAATTAGTAAGTAAAGTCCTAAGTAAAAAAACAAATTAAATAAGGAATGGTATTCAAAGAGAGGAATGTTTAAAAGTGAATAGGATGATCGAAGGTAGATAAAATGATTGGGTTGAAGTTTGTCTGTTGTACAAATTTGAAGCAGTTGATTTGGCTTCCTTAAGAAACTCACTAAAATAGAGCACGATTGAGAACTCAATGGAGAAGCATGATGGAGTTTCGAATAAATTAATAATCACAAAAACGAATGACGCAAATTTAAGAGGAATTATTAGGAGAAAGTATTTGAAAACCCACACAAACGCGCGCACAAACACACACACACACACACACACACACACACACACACACACACACACACACACACACACACACACACACACACACACACACACACACACACACACACACACACACACACACACAAGTTCACACAACAAAGAGAGCATCAAACTGCATTAGCAACAACTCCAACAACTGTCCTCTGGCCATCAACGACGATGCCAGCTTGGTGGCTTCAACTGGCTCCCTGTGGTGGTTGTAGTAGTAGTAGTAGTAGTAGTAGTAGTAGTAGTAGTAGTAGTAGTAGTAGTAGTAGTAGTAGTAGTAGAAGTGGTAGTAGTAGTAGTAGTGGTAGTAGTAGTAGTAGTAGTAGTAGTAGTAGTAGTAGTAGTAGTAGTAGTGGTAGTAGTAGTAGTAGTAGTAGTATTAGTAGTAGTAGTAGTAGTAGTAGTAGTAGTAGTAGTAGTAGTGGTAGTATTAGTATTAGTATTAGTAGTAGTAGTAGTAGTAGTAGTAGTAGTAGTAGTAGTAGTAGTAGTAGTAGAAGTAGTAGTAGTAGTAGTAGGAGTAGTCGAAGTAGTAGTAGTAGTAGTAGTAGTAGTAGTAGTAGTAGTAGTAGTAGTGGTAGTAGTAGTAGTAGTGGTAGTAGTAGTAGTAGTAGTAGTAGTAGTAGTAGTAGTAGTGGTAGTAGTAGTAGTAGTGGTAGTAGCAGTGGTGGTGGAGACCTGGGCCAGAGAAGGGTGGGGCCAAAGATGATTGACAGGTTGTTCACCTGCATACGATTCTCCTTGCAGTGAGAAACCACTCTGTGCCGCGATGGTGATGATTATGATATCTAAGTGCGCATAGCTATGCTGATGATAATGATATCTATGTGCACAACTAAACATATCTTACCGAGGCATTAGAAAACATAGCACAATTCCACCCCCAGCACACAGTCGTCCACCGAAGCACCATCATGCTACCTCACGTCACCCTTGAGAGCCCACGCCACCAAAGCAGCAGCACACCAAACACACCATGACACCGCCATCACAACAACACCATCGATCCCCAACCACAACACCCCCACAACACCACCATAACACCCTCCCACAACACCACCACGACACCCCCTACAACATCCCCCCCCCAACGACATTGCCACCACTGCACAACACCACACTCACAGCAGCAGATGCCTCAACAGATACTTCAGCGTTTCGTAATTGCATTCAGGGAATGATTGCAAGAGCGTCTTCACCTCCTCCAGCCTCTGTGCACTGTCTGTTGTTGTTGTTGTTGTGTGGTGTTTGTTGGTGGTTGTTTGTGTGTGGTGTTGTTGGTGGTGTTTGGTGTTGTTGTGGTTTTTTTTGTGTTGGTGTTGTTGTGGTTTTTTTTGTGTTGGTGTTGTTGTTGTGTGGCGATGTTGTGGTTTTTGTTGTGTTGGTGGTGATCTTTGTTGTTGTTGTTGATGGTGGTGTTGTGACTTGCGTTGGTCTAAGTTTTAATTTGGTGTTAGTTTAGTTGTTCTTTTTAGTGCTTTTGTTCTTTTTGTAATTGTAAGCAATTTAAAGAGAGGTACCACCACAACCACCACCACAACCCTCTCCCCCTTTTCTCTTTTCCCATTCCTTACATCCACCCACAAAACCACCACAACCACCACAACAAACACCACACTACCACAACGACCACAACCACCACAACGACCACACCCACCACAACAACCACAACTACAACCACAACCACCACAATGACCACAACTACCACAACGACCACAACAACCACAACGACCACAGCCACCACAACCACCACAACTACAACCACAACTACCACCACAACCACAAATACCAAAACTACAACCACAACCACCACAACCACCACAACCACCACAACGACCACAGCCACCACAACCACAACTACCATCACAACCACCACAACCACAACTACCACCACAACCACAACTACCACCACAACCACCACAACCACAACTACCACCACAACCCCTACAACCACCACAACCACCACAACCACCACAACCACCACAACTACCACAACCACCACAACCACCACAACTACAACCACAACTACCACCACAACCACAACTACCACCACAACCACAACTACCACCACAACCACAACTACCACAACTACAACCACAACCACCACAACGACCACAACTACCACAACGACCACAGCCACCACAACCACAACTACCACCACAACCACAACTACCATCACAACCACCACAACCACAACTACCACCACAACCACAACTACCACCACAACCACCACAACCACAACTACAACCGCAACCCCTACAACCACCACAACCACCACAACTACCACAACCACCACAACGACCACAACTACCACAACCACCACAACCACAGCCACCACAACCACAACTACCACCACAACCACAACTACCATCACAACCACCACAACCACAACTACCACCACAACCACAACTACCATCACAACCACCACAACCACAACTACCACCACAACCACAACTACCACCACAACCACAACTACCACCACAACCACCACAACCACAACTACCACCACAACCCCTACAACCACCACAACCACCACAACCACCACAACTACCACAACCACCACAACAACCACAACTACCACAACCACAGCCACCACAACCACAACTACCACCACAACCACAACTACCATCACAACCACCACAACCACAACTACCACCACAACCACAACTACCACCACAACCACCACAACCACAACTACCACCACAACCCCTACAACCACCACAACTACCACAACCACCACAACACCACAACTACCACAACTACCACAACCACCACAACCACAGCCACCACAACCACAACTACCACCACAACCACAACTACCATCACAACCACCACAACCCCCACAACGACCACAACCACCACAACCACAACTACCATCACAACCACAACTACCATCACAACCACAACTACCATCACAACCACCACAACCACAACTACCACCACAACCACCACAACCACAACTACCACCACAACCCCTACAACCACCACAACCACCACAACTACCACAACCACCACAACAACCACAACTACCACAACCACAGCCACCACAACCACAACTACCACCACAACCACAACTACCATCACAACCACCACAACCACAACTACCACCACAACCACAACTACCACCACAACCACCACAACCACAACTACCACCACAACCCCTACAACCACCACAACTACCACAACCACCACAACACCACAACTACCACAACCACCACAACCACAGCCACCACAACCACAACTACCACCACAACCACAACTACCATCACAACCACCACAACCCCCACAACGACCACAACCACCACAACCACAACTACCATCACAACCACAACTACCATCACAACCACCACAACCACAACTACCACCACAACCACAACTACCACCACAACCACAACTACCACCACAACCCCTACAACCACCACAACCACCACAACCACCACAACTACCACAACCACCACAACAACCACAACTACCACAACCAGCACACTACCACCACAACCACCACACAACCACCACACAACCACCACAACTACCAGAACGACCACCAACAGTAAGCATCGACGATCTTGTGGTAGTGGCGGAAGGGAATTAGTGGCTCTTGCAGCTCACGCAGGAAGAGCTTCAAGGCGCCAGCCACTGCGTGGATGTCTGCGCTTGAGAGGTCGTAGGTGGCGTCTGTGGTCGTCGTTGTGGTGGGTGTGGTAGTGAGGTAGTTTGGTGTGGTGTGGTGGGGTAGGTGATGGTGGTTGTAGATGGAGTGGTGGTAGTTGTTGAGGTAGGTGGGTGTGGTGGTAGGTGTGGTGCTTGGTGGGTGATGGTGAGGCAGTGGTCATAGATAATAAAAGATCATGGTGGTGGTAGATTGTGGTGGGGGTAGATGATGGCAGTGGTTGAAGTAATGTTGGGTGTGGTAAGCGATCACTTAATCACTTGAAACATCATCACTATCGCCATCATCATCATCGCCATCATCATCATCATCATCATCATCATCATCATCATCATCATCATCATCATCATCATCATCATCATCATCATCCTTTCTCTCCTCCTCCTCCTCATCGGCACCACTCACTGGAGTCGACAGCCAATCGCAGCTTCTGAATCTCGGCCATGTTTCCGCTAATCCTGTAGATGCCATCGGTGTCCAAGCCTGTCATTGGTGGAGGAGGAGGTGATGGTGGAAGAGGAGGTGATGGTGGAGGAGGGTTGGTGATGGTGGAGGAGGAGGTGATGGTGGAGGAGGAAGAGGGTTGGTGATTGGTGTAGGTGGGTGAAAAGTATTAATTGTGGTGTTCGTGATTGTTATATTCACCAATCCCACCCACCTACCTATCCATCCGTCTACCCACCTCTCACCCGTTCACCACCCTCACAAAACCAACCCCTACTACTCCCACTCCCACCACCCACCCACTCACCCCTCTCTTCCACTTCACGCACACACCGACTGACGAATGATGCAATCATAGTGTCTTCCTTCTCGCATATCAATGACAACCTAGAGCCGAATATGCCGTCTGGTCGTGATGATGATGATGGTGGTGGTGATGATGGTTGTGGTGGTGGTGATGATGATGGTGGTGGTTGTGGTGGTGATGATGAAGGCAAGGATAGTCATGATGATTATGATAATAATGCTATTTAGTATTGAACCTCATTAATAGAATGATTAAGTCAGCAAGTGGACTATGAAATGCTTGGTTGAAGGGCTTTAAAGGATACGCCCTTCCTGAAAAAGGTTGAAACACCCTCCAAAACCCTCCATCCAGCCCACCACCCACCCCTCAAATCACCACCCTCATCTTCCCCTCCTCCTTTCAACCCGCTCTTTCCACTAGACCCCCATTGCCATCACCAAGCCCGCTCCTTTCATCTACCCCCAACTCTTCACTCAACCCACCCACCAACCCTATTTACCCACCCATTACACCACCCACTCACCACCAACTCACCACCTTCCACCCACCCCCACTCCACCATCCTCCCCAACCACCCACCCCCACTCCACCATCCTTCCCAACCACCCACCCTTGTAAATGCCCTTCTCTCTCAGCGACTCCTGACTGGGCCTCTTGCCCAACCAAGTCTTCAGTCTCGCCATCAGTTTCGCCTTCTCTGTCGACTGTGCCAGTGTGCCTCTGTGTGTGTGTGTGTGTGTGTGTGTGTGTGTGTGTGTGTGTGTGTGTGTGTGTGTGTGTGTGTGTGTGTGTGTGTGTGAGTGTGTATGTGTGTGAGTGTGTATGTGTGTGTGTGTATGGTAAGGGAAGTTGTAAGAAGGAAGTCACTGCACGGAGACTCACGTGGTATGAGCAGCAGAGGGAAAAGAGTCATGCGTGGTGGTTGATGACTCATCAGTGCTTGCTGAAGACTTCTGAATAATTGATTTATTTATATATTATTTATTTATAAGTTAGTTCTTCTTATAATTATAATATTATAAAGCACGCATACCCACTTACCCAACAACCCCCCACACACACAAACAAAACACACACACACACACACAAACAAAGCCACACACACCTCGACAGATGGGAGATTAGTAATATCGACCACAGTGGTAGTGGCAGCAGCAGCATCAGCGTTGGAGGCGTGGCTTAGGACGCTGAACCACTCATCAACCTCCGCTTCGTCGTTCCATTGCAGCAGGTATTCATTCTTCGTGTGCATGATCAGCTGGAGAGGGGGGAAGATTGGAGCTATGAAAAGGCTGGTGGTTGTGGGGCTTGTGGTGGTTTTGTGATCAGCTGCAGTGGTGGTGGTTGTGGTAAAAGAATGTTGGTTGATGTGGTGGGGGTGTTGGGAGGTGAGAAATAGCAAAGCTTGATGACGACCATAATGTGATCGAAATTATGAGTTCTTATTTAGCCCTTAAACACCAATCGAAACA